>CM040244.1:266977742-267297406 GCA_022545495.1 Chrysanthemum lavandulifolium | reverse complement strand
CAAAGAAGTTGTTCTCCCTTGGATTAAAAACAAGGCAAGTTGCTGTTGGTGCTGGTTTCCGGAACGTTGTCAAAGTCTGCATATGAAAAGAATCCACCATTCATATATATATGCATGTAAAATCAACGAATTGAAGTGATATTTACCATTCATAGGTGAAATGCCAAAATGTAATACGAAAACAACACGATTACCTTAAAATCTAGCAGATTATACAGAGATGCTTTCCCGCCTGATGCTGATATAACATAGCAACTGTTATTTGATAATGCAAGGCAATGAACAGTATCATCCATGCTAGCATCTTCAATATCATTAGTCATTAAAATTCCACTAGACGGTTTCCACAGTTGTGGTTCCACATCAGCAGTCGCCTATACAAATAAAAAATAGCTGTAATGCGAAAACAATCAATATGACGCTTCTAGAGATGGAAGAAGTGAGATTTTTATTACATCTCTCGGCGTTTTCTTATCAGCCTGTTGCCATTTCCAAAGTTTGTGTACACCATTATAGGCAAGTGCAAGTAAGGCACTGCCTGAATTTGCATAGGTAAGCCTTACAATCTGAGAATACAACAAAATCATCAGATAGTTATATGAACGTTTAAACTTAATTTAAGCAGAAAAGACATATACTTACCCTTCCTAGTAAAATATTATCTGGAAGTTTCAGCGAATCGAAGGTGAGATGGTTCGTGACTTGTTTTGGCCTCCAAACGATGGAAAATTCAAGCTCGTCTGGGTTGTTTCTGCTTTGGGCATCTTGCAAATTTTTCCTATTCTTATTCTATACAAGTTGTAAAAGTTGATTAATAAACATCAAATAATTTTTTTTTGTGATTATTAATGGCATCATCATGCTTACTTGAGAAGCCATATTTGTTCTTGATGTACTTGCAGGAAGAGCTAGGATTGCTCCGGGTGCTAAACTAGAAGCAATATTGAATGTAGGAGGCTGGAAAACATATAAAACATGTTAAAATCACATTTATCTTGGAGTTAATATTGTTATATTATGTAGTATGCATGTCTGTATCAAACAACCTTAGGGACCCTTCCAGAAGCAACCCTACGACCCTCCGATTGATTCTGAATATTCTTTACAATCCGCTGGCCTTCTAGATTCCCGAGTATTTTTATACCATTATCGTTTGTTGATACAGCCAAGAGACTCCCATCCTTGTTAAATCGAATACACGGAAAAGCCTATAAATCGCAAAGAAAGGAATTGTGAAAATTAAGTATAATGCAATAAGTGGAAAAATTATGGAGATTTATAACAGATATATGAAGATGTTACCGGTAATCCACCATCTGCATCTGTCCTATACAAAAGATGCGTGGTCTCCATGTTCCAGAACTTGATTGTGAAGTCATCGGCGGCAGCCAAGAACCTGTTGGTTGTGTCGAACTTCAGAACTCCCGTATAGTGTTTTTCGAGACCGAGGTAAATTTGTTCGACAAGACCCTCACCCTCATTCCATTTTACAAGATATGATTCCAGGTTATGGCTGGAACCACATGAGAAAAGCCTACAATTTTGATGCTAATCAGTAAGTCGATCAAACATAAGGCTCGGTTAGCCGGTTACTAAATAAAAAAGGAAAAAAAATACCTCAGCCCGTCAGTGCTGTAAGCCATTCTAGTGGAAGTATAACCGAGTGAGTCATACTCGAACTTTAGATCAAAATTAGCAAATGACCATACCTTAATCTTCCCATCAACAGCCGTTGAATAGAGAAACTAGCATTTGTGACGATCAACAGTTCAAATTAGAAGATTTCCAACATTTGTGAGATTATCTTTTTAAAAGAACATAAAATCTAGAGAATATGAACTCAGATGTTGAGAAGAAGCATACATTATCACAGGCCTGAATGTTTGGCTTACGCTGCACGCATACAGAATAGACAGGCGATCGTGACCTTCAAGGGTGCGCTGGTTGACCCTGTTACAACATCCCATATCTGCACAAACTCGAGATGTTATAGACATATTTCAAGTAGTTATTGTTGTTTTATGTCTTCGATGTTGCAGTAAGCAAACCTTAACCAGTTTATCTTGTCCACAAGTAATGATGTATAATCTGTGGTCTCGATTGTAAAAGGCAAGATCATTAACATTGCCAACATGAGCCTCTATCTGAATACACATTTTACTAATTAGTACACGAAGGAAAAAAAACTATACAGTAAATGTACAGTTAAGTTCCATGAAATCAAACGCGGACTAAGATAATTTGCATGACAAACCTCTAGGTGATTGCGTAGCTCATGACCAGTATGATAAGAATATATTTGCACAATATGCTTTGAATATGCAACACCTGTTAAAATTAAAATTCTAAGAAAAAATGCTTCTTCTACTTTTCATTAACAGAAGATATATGGAACAAAAATCAAGACATACCCAAGAAGAGGCCATCGACTCCACATGACGCTGGTGACAATAGCAGGATGTTCATTTGAATAAGAAGCCTGACATCATTGCATAGGTTATAAAGATTTATGGTGTCGATAGAATGATTACAAGTGTTATGCTGATAAATCTTAGTCAAAATGAAGTATAAAATTCCCAGTCAAGGATCATACCAGAAGAGCTGATGAACATGTGGAAAAGTCCCAAATGATAAACATTCTATGCGCAATGCGAAGTCTGCTACCAATTTCCCAAATGGAAATGTCACCGTCGCTTGTTCCAACTGAAATGCAAGACAAGCCAGTTGCAAATATGTACCAAGATACTCTAATCCAATCATAAAAGACGAAAATATCTAACCTAGTAATAGAGTTTCGTGCTCAGGATGAAAATCCATGCTCGTCACATCTGAACCCTGGTTGATAGTTGAAATAACGTTCTTGACAGGTTCATCAGAAGCAAACAAATTGTTTGCATTGATCTGAGCAGGACATGTGACCGATGAGGAAGGAGATTTCTTATCTGCAAGTTACAGTACATGCTCAACACAAAACACGTACGGGAAAATAAAATCCATTGTGGTCTCACATATTAAGTTTAATTTTCCATATTGACTATAAAAATAATAAAATCTAGTAAATAA
This sequence comes from Chrysanthemum lavandulifolium, assembly GCA_022545495.1. NCBI lineage: Eukaryota > Viridiplantae > Streptophyta > Magnoliopsida > Asterales > Asteraceae > Chrysanthemum > Chrysanthemum lavandulifolium. The sequence goes on along the minus strand of CM040244.1, from coordinate 267,294,343 downwards.
TTTGCAAGGAACGAAGCCAATCTACCTCATTTGACAAACCGAAAGATCTTGACCTCCTCAAAACTAGCTGATTTTCTGCGGTTTTCATATAATTAGTTTGTTATAAGATAAACGGGACACTAGACTAGAAACATCTGATGAAGAACACAGTAACAAAGTTACCTCCATTATTATGAGCAGCAAGGACTAGACCTCCTCCAGAGTTAGGTAGGGAGTCAAAGGCAATGAGTTGAGTGTCCCTTGTGCACTAGACGATGTACCAAGATATATCGGTACTTCGGTGGCTGCATTGGCTGAGAAGGAAAAAAAAAATTAGAATGTCATTCATAAAAAAACATTAATATCAGCAACTTAATTGAATAGTAAGTTGGTAGATACAGTCGACTTTGTACATCATCACTTACCAGTTGCAAACCACCTGATCTAAGTATGGAACTAAATTCATTGGACACAAGAACTTGACCCTGAGCAGCATTTTGCGGCCCACACATATGATCCACCAAGATACTAGTGGTGTCTGGATCAGAGTTCGGATTCTGGCATAGTTGGTGCTGCCATTTCAAGCTGTAAAATTGTTGAAATAAATAAATCAAACAAAGATCATTAATAGTTCTGACAGGAAACTTATGAGTAATGTTACCTCTGGTTGACTAATAAACGCAGCCTTGAATTATTCACAGTAGGAAGTCGGCATTTCTGACGCAATTCTGGGTTCATTTCAATTAGTTTCTTTAGCTCGCTAGCCAATACACCCCTTGCTGCTACATCGCCTGTGTACGTGAGAGTTGTGCATTCTCCTGAAAACAGTTTTTTCCGATAATGGTATAAGAACGCATAGATGTCTAATAACATGAACATATATATAGATATTGGGTTTGTACTTATTCTAATGCTGCTACTAATACATTTAGTATCTAGATTTCAGATATAACTTAAAGGAATATAACAAAGGCCAATTGTAAGTAGATATTTCCTCAGAAAAATGTCAAATGTTCGATTAGTTGGGTAGGACAAACTAAAAGTGACATTACTACAAACTTTTATTTGTGGAAATTCTTCAGTGACTAGCATGGACAACATTCTTTCACTATACACCAAAAAGTATATACATCAAAATGTTGGTAAAAAAGAAAAATGTAGGTAGAATATTCACAAGCTACCAAAGGGAAGTGACTAAAAGAAATTTTCATGACATAAAATTCTTAAAATTAAGTTTTCATGATTGTTTCATAAGGATGCTATTTATGTTGGAAAAATGTTATTGCAAAATGATTTTTTGCAATTTTGGGACACTATATATTTAATGTATGCATGTGTTATATATATTTATATTTCTTGGTTGCTTTGCGTTCTTCTTGATAAGATGGATCTTCAAGAAGAAGATGAAAGCCGATGGCACCATTGACAAGTACAAAGCAAGATTAGTAATCAAAGGATTTAGACAACGAGAAGGTCTTGATTACTTTGATACATATTCGCCTGTTACGTGAATAGCCTCGATTAGGATGATACTTGCTATTGCCGCTTTAAGAAATTTGGAAGTTCACCAAATGGATGTGAAACGGCATTTTAAACGGAGATTTAGAAGAAGAAATCTACATGAACCAACCCGAGGGTTTCATGGCTCCTGGACAAGAGAACAAAGTTTGTGGGCTTGTTAAGTTATTATATGACTTAAAGCAAGCTCCCAAATAATGGCATCAAAAATTTGACCACGCCATGCTAGAGAGTGGATTCAAAATTAATGAATGCAACAAGTGTGTTTATGTCAAAGACACAAATAGTGGATATGTAATTTTGTGTTTATATGTTGATGATATGCTTATCTTTGGCAGTAATGACAAGATGATCAAATCTACTAAAGACATGTTGAAATCAAAGTTTGACATGAAGGATATGGGTTTGGCTGATGTGATCCTTAGAATAAAGATCATACGAACTCAAAATGGACTTGTGTTAAGTCAAGTACATTATGTGGACAAAATTCCTAATACTCACAATGCGGGGATTTCGGCTAGCTAGAACTCCAATTGACACCAAGAAGCATCTATCTAAAAATAAAGGCATAGTTGTTGCCCAATTAGAGTATTCAAGAATTATTGGCATGTTAATGTACTTAATGATATGTACCGACCGACTTAGCATATGTTGTTAGCAAAGCTAAGTAGGTATTCTAGTAATCCAAGCTATGCACATGGGCAACTATGACTAGGGTACTTCATTATTTGAGATACAATCAGCGATTATGGGTTGCATTATGATAGATATCCAGCTTATAGAAGGATACAGTGATGCAAATTGGATATCCGACATAAAGGATTCTAGATCGGCTAGTGGATACGTGTTTACACTAGAGGGAGGCTATATCTTGAAGTCTTCAAGCAAACTATTATAGCTAAGTCCATGATGGAATCGAATTTATCGCTTTAGATAAATGCGACAAGAGGTGGAATGGCTACGTCAATTGTAGAGGACATACCAAGGTGGCCTAAACCAAGAACAACCATTAGTATACATTGTGATAGTCAATCGGCAATTGGCATAGCTCATAGCATATCAGAGTAATGGAAAGTCCGGACATATCCGTCGTCGACATAATTCGATACAACAATTACTCTCAACAGAGTTATCTCAATTGACTATGTGAAGTCAAAGGATAATATCGCGGATCCGCTTCGAAAGGCTTAAGCAGAGAGTTAGTTAGTAAGTCGCCTAAAGGAATGAGACTAAAACCCTTGGAGGAATAAGTTTCTATGAAGGAAAACCTAACCCGCTTGACTCTAGATCCCAAGATATGGTTTCAATATGACAACCTAATCATAGAAATATAAGGAAGTCACATTAATGTGGAGAGTTAATTTATATTGTAACTTCCTAGTCCATTCCTATAAAATTGTAACTTGTTGAGAGCTTAAACATATGACTTAATGATTGAGGATGAAATTATAAAGCATAATGGTTCAAGATGAAATCACAAAACATATGTTTTAATGATTCAAGATGAAATCACCTATGTGAGAGAGGTGGGTCGCTTCGAAAGGAATTGCAGGGGGCGCAATTCCTAAGAGCTCTTGCAGAACCAGGCTAGTGTTTATGACCATAACGAACATGACTATGAGGACTTGGATGTTAGGGAGAGTCTTGTGTGAAGTGTAATGTCGTCTACGTAAACCGAGTCTGAGTTCAAGGACATCACGCCTACTCGGATCTAGAAGACTAAGTGCATCTCACAAGAGAAGGTTCAAAGGGTTACACCTACCTATCCTATGTAAGACTTAATCAGATAAATTTCGTGAAACTTATGTGTGTTTTCGAATCGATCTCCATTCATGTGGGGGATTGTTGGAAAAATGTTATTGCAAAATGATTTTTAAAATTTTGGGACACTATTTAATGTATGTATATGCTATATATATTTATATTCCTTGCTAGCTTTGTGTTCTCCTTGACGAGAGCTTCGCGACGAGCTACAGAGTGTCAAAAATGGAGTTGATATGAATGAAATATTTGTCTCAAAGTGAGGCACTTGAAACACAAAAAATAGAAAAGTGGGAGTATCCTTCATCGCACAAAACGAGAAATGAAAGCTTGTTTATATAAGAATCTTGATATGACCCTTCAAATTCATTTGTTGGTTTTACTCCAACACCTACGTGCACGCACGCAGGGGGTGCATTTCGTGATTTATGGGCCAAAATGGGTTCAAGCTTCAAACTCATGCGAGCCCGCGACCGTGGACACGAATGCAATCCGAAACCTCGCATACCGCATATCTTTTGCAGATTTGCGTGATTCGCTTATTTTCAACTAATATCTTGTCTTGGTTACCAAGACAGTTTAGCCTATAAAATAAACTCATGTCATTCAATTTTCGATACATAGAAAAAGCGCACTCTTTTAGCGACAAGTTCCAAGATCCATCGATAAGAAACAAAGATACGCTTGATCTTTCGAGCAAGTTGTCGTCCGTCAGACAAGAGCTTTGGACGTTGTACCCTAAAACGGCGAATCTGCTTTTAAGGAATCGTGTTTAATACGAGCCTCGCTTCACGACCTTTAATGCTTTCTATGTTTATCGCTCATAGTGTATGTCTTCCGCTTCTACCCCTTCTCTCGCTTTTAATTTTTGTTATTTATATTCATTAATTTTTATTATTGTAATCGATTATTTTAATAAAAGTGTACACCGCTTCCCACAATTTATTCACTAACTAAAATTAGCTATGCTAGCATGCCAATGTATTAAGGCTTGAATTATAGGATTTCGCGAATGCCCAAGAAACAATCGATCACTAATCTGGTTAAGGTGTCTCCTACTATAAACGCTTTTACGAAAGATTACATTGTGAAAATACTATAATCTATCCATCTATTTACCTAAAATACAAACACGTAAAAGATATTTTGTTTGACATAAACTTAAAGAGTACCTAATATTTTCAATGGTGAGAAGATTAGTCATTTTCGAGAATAGTTCCACGTCAGAAATGGTTTGAAAACTTTAAGCTCCTCATTAAGAATGTCTAAAGCTTTGGCACGCTCGCTCCTCAGAACAAAAATCAACATAAATACAACGAGAAAATCAAGTCATCTTTGGAAAAAAAAGATACTATTACAAAAGTTGATGATAATAACTCAATAGAATCTTACTTATCCAATGCCTCTAGGTACTTCGTTTACTTAATCTCAAACAAAGATTTTAACCGAGAAACGATTATCACCGACGCGAATAAAACCGGCTAAATAGTTCTCCAGATTATCCCAATGCCCCTAACAACAAGCTCCTCGATATAATTGACATCACGAATACTCCGGATTCGACTCGATCTTTAAAAGAAATAAAATTATTACATTTTATAAAAGCTAATAATAATAATAATAATAATAATAAAATAATAATAATAATAATAATAATAATAAATCCCATCCAACTTTATGTAAATTAATTATATTCCTATAAAAAGGTAAAATAATAATAATAATAATAATAATAATAATAATAATAATAATAATAATAATAATAATAATAATTAATATTATTTTAAATATTATTTTCATAAATATTTGTTTTATTATGTTGGTATATATATTTTCGTATTATTTATTGCTTTTGGGCTATTAATTTCGGATTGCAACTAAAAATATAGAAGTTAATTTAAACTCTTAACAATATCATAAAGATTGTTTCATTTTAAAAGATGAAAGCCTTTATCTCATATATTTATTTGCATATATTAATAACATGTGCTTCAGCTTAATATATGTTTTATACTCCTATTTATACAAACTTTTAATATTATGATTAGTTTAATAATAAGAAGAAGAAGAATATTATATTAATAAAAGTATTGCAACAAAAAAATAATAAAGTTGTTTTCATGAATAAATATAAAGTCTAAGGGCTATCAATTAAATTTTTAATTTTACTAAAAATTATGAAAAATACGAATTTTACACTTAAGCTCATTATAAAAAGTAATATTTACATTTAAAACTATGCAATAAATTTAAGATTAACCATTAAACTTTCAACATTTACCTCTTTTTCTAAAATTCCTTTTATCAAAACTTCGACTTAATTGTTTTTTATAGTGTTTTTTTTAGAATGAATTTGACCAAATGTTGGCCGAAATAAATTTAATTTTAACCTTATGGTCAATAGAAAGACACAATTTTGAAATCGAGCTCTTTTATTAGACAATCAAACATGCTTATTTTAATTAACCCCTTTATAGTATTAAATATAACAACAACAACAACAACAACAACAACAACAACAACAACAACAACAACAAATCAAATATTTTACCGTTCAAAATGTTTGGTTGCAACATTAACAATAAATTTTAAAGCTTTAAATGTAAGTTTCACCAAAGAATTTACCTGTGTGCCGCTTCCTTATAATTCTCTTCATTTAAGAACTGAAGTATCAAAATGATCAGCTCCCTTGACAAGCCCGACATCGCCTTTGTTTAGTAGAACAACATTTCAACAAAAGCAATCGATCGATTAGAGAATCAAACATTTTCAAAACTAGATTATGCAATCCAAACAAAATCAAAATTGAATCAAATAAATTCAAGAGAAAATTTTTACATACATAAACCCATCTATTAATCAAAGTGAATCGAGCAAATTACCATAAAGACACATACAAATCGATCTAAATAGCATCTATTAGTCAAAGTTGTTAACAAACTAAAAAAAAAATCATATATAAGTCAACCTATGTAACTTAAAATAAACACTGAAATGGCTGTGTTAAGTATAGCTAATCATTTTTCAGGTTTCTCAACAATTCTGTTGTTAATCACTTTAAATTTGTAGCACTAAAGGTCTAGTTGTGTATGCAACACAAAAAAAAATTATAAGTATTAAAATATCAACATGAAGAAAATTTTACCTATAACTTAATCGATAGAATATTATTTTTACTTGCTTACTGAAAATAATTTTGTGTTGTGTATATGACAATAAGAATGTAAAATTTGTGAGTGAGAATTGAGCAATGAAGGCGACAATTTATAATGGTTTTGGGGATGTGATATAAGTTAGATATTCAAACGCGCTTAATAAGAGCGTCAGATAAACGCATTAAAATGAACCCTATTTAAGGGAAGTATTCATGTTCGTGATCCATCAAATCCCGCATGTGCGAGTGTATATTTATGGTGTCACATGAAACATAATCAGTTCACACAGCTTGAATTATACAACATGGTCCATTTCAATGGTTATATGATAAATGTTTGCATTTATATTCTGGATGATGTAATGAAATAAAGCTTTGTAATATTATTTTATTTTTGTAAGCATTTCTGAAAAAATATCATAAACTATATTATTGATACATAATCCAATCATAATGTTTACATTTATTCAAGTTTTATTAATTTATCTTGCTTAAAGTTTAAATCTAATATATGTAGTTAATGATACTGTATTTTAATTTATATAAGGAAAATAATAATGTTTACATGAATTGTGTGATCATAACAAGCGGATTGATCAATGAATTAAATTAAAGAAGAGAATCAGTGCATTACTCATGTTATAATTTGATGTGAGTAGGAGGATAAGTAGAAAATATTCTAAAAGGATGTAGCACTGCTTTTTATATAAAGTTATTATGACCGTTCTAACGTCACAACATCAATCAAATTGTCTTTATTTTGCATTTACAAAAAATGTGAACGCACATGGATTGTCTATTTATAATTTTAATTAAATACTATTTCCTGGTACTTTTGTTGTGGCTAGAGTTATAAATTACTAATACCAAAATTTGAATATTTTCAAGGTGGGATATTGACAAAGGGTTTCAGTTACACTAAGGTGCATGCATGCACTTTTGGACAATACATTATGCTAGCGTTGTCTAAAAAAGTTTGATAAAAACCTTTATGAGCAAAGTCTTCATTTATCTTTTGTTTATAGCTGTTTTTTCAACTTTGTGGCTCATTTTAGCATCCTTTGGGCATGTCTTGAGTAGTTTTTCCATTTTTCATTGTGAACTTTGTGTTTTCCTTTTTTAATAAAATTTACATGGATAAAATTTCTTTACATACAAAATAAAAAAATTATTACAAAATATAAATATTCAATTTAAACAAATATGATCACATGATGGCTAGAAATATAATATTAATATTTTTAATATAATGTTATTTCTTTATTACATAAAAGTTCAACTGTATCTAATGTATTCAAAAAATATTTTAATACTTTAATTAATTTTCTAACCAGTCAAATCTCACAACATTCATGAAATTGTCTTTATTTAGTATGTAACAAAAATGTGTATCCACATTGAACATCAACGTATATTTGAATTAATGTTTATTCAGATCCTTTTACTTTTTGAATTACAGCTAAGATAATTTGATAGTAACAAATTGAACACTTTTGTTTTTTGAATTACGGCGACGATGTATAATAACGTCAATTTATGTGTGCAATTTTTTTTATAAGTAATTATATGTGTGGAATAAGTGATGGTGAAGAAAGCTAGTGGTTTAAATTGTAATTAAATATTTAATAGATTGAATTTCCTTTTATAAATAAGGGTATTTTAATTTAACAACATTACTCATTTTCTAAGTTTTTAAATTTTAAGCAAACGTGTTTTTTTCTCTTGATATGTAGTATATATATATATGCACACAAAGTGCATAAACTTATATTAAAGGTGAAAGTTATTGATGAGTATCCTATTTTCTTTCGAACTTACATATCTGAATAGCCTACTTTCTTCAAGTTGGTGGAGATGTTCTTAACCACTACCATCATAACCATCAGTGGCAGAACCTGCGAACTTTCACTAGGAGAGCTAGAACATAAATCCATATATGTATAATGAAATTGGAGGATCTAAATTGTAAAAAAAAATCACTAATAACTAAAAATACAACCAAACTTCTATTGTGTTTTCGAATATCACTTAAGGAAGTAAAAGAAAGAAAAAAAAAATTGCTCTCGAGTATCATTTAAGGAGGGAAAGAAAATGAAAAGAACTGAAAAAAAGGGTGATTTGTTTAATTTGGATATAAAATATTTTCTCCCAAAATTGGGCTGAAAAGGTTTACTTCTTATTTCTTTACTTTTTCTTACTCAAAAAACTTGAGATCTGAGCAATAGTTTCATATTTTTATGGATGATAATTGATATTCACAAATTACTCTTGACCAACCCATATTAGGTATGCATTAAGAGTAAATCCTACTATAAATATTTCCCAAATTAAACAGTTTTGGTCTACTACAAAGGTCAAAACTATTGATAGGGAAGAAAGATTCATGCCCTTGTAGATGGGCATGAAGTTCTCATTACTGAGACATCTGCTAGGCAAGTTCTTAACCTAGCAGATGCTAATGGAATTGAGAATCTTCCTAATTATACAAATTTTGAAAACCTTGCACAGATGGGGTATGTAAAGAAAAATGATTCATTTAAGTTTTCCAAAGCTGCCTTCTCCCCTCAGTGGAAATTCTTGATTCATACAATCTTACACTGCATAAGTGCAAAACAACTGATGGAATAAGTTTAGTAGTAATTTGGCCTCTGCCATAATCTGCTTGGCTACAAACCAAAGTTTTAATTTTTCTAAACTGATTTTTGATGATATAGTCAAGAACTTGGATAAATCTACAAGCAAAATTTTCTTATATCCAAGGGTTTTACAATTACTTAAACATTTTTCTGAAAAGAAAACTCACAAAAAGGTTTATGACGCTCCCTTTCTGCAAAGAAAACTTTTTGAAAACATGAAAAGGGAGGGGAAATGGTTTTTCAGGCATAGTAACACCATTGTTCCAAACAATGTTGCTACAAGCTCAAAACCAAGGCAAAGGATCAGTAATCCCAACTGAGACCCATCACACACCCACTATTTTACCAAAAAAGACTTGTAAACATAGGAAATCACACAAAAAGGGCACTGGTGAGGGTAGTCTGGAACGTAAAGTCACTGAATTGACGAAATTATGTACCACTTTACAACAACATGTCCTTACTTTACAAGAGACGACTTCCTTACAGCAATTAGAGATCACTAGTTTGAGGAAGAGGGTCAAACAGTTGGAAAAGAGAAGAAGGGTAAAGACCTCTAAGCTAAAAAGGTTGCATAAGTTGGGTAACACATTGAGGATAGAATCCTCGACAAGTGGCGCAAGTTTGGGGGAGGATGACTCCAAACAAGGGAGGAATGAAGGCAAAGATGCAGGGGAGGATACTGAGATGGATATGGGGTATGGTGCAGAAATTGAGGTTAATGTTGATGACATGGAAAATAATGACTATGTGGTTCATGATAAAGAATAGAATGTTGTTGCCATTGATGCTGGATTAAATGATGCAGAAAATTTTGGTGTGGGTATAAATGAAGGATTAATTGTTGTTGAGAAGGTAGTTGAAGTAGCTAAAGTGATGCAAGAAACAGAACAAGTTAATGCTGCTGAAGTGGTTTCTACTGCTAGTGTTGAGGTTTCTACTGTCAATGTACCAGTTAGTGTTGCTGAGCCAAATGTTAGTACTGCTGGGATGGAAACTGAGACTAATGCTACTGCAACAACTATTGGTGATGATGAGCTTAATATGGCTCAAGTTCTAACAGAATTGAAGAAGTCACCAATCAATCCAAAAGAATTCATAAGGCCTAAAGCTAAATGTGTTACCCTTCAAAAGCCAAGTGAGACTACAACAACAATTCTATCACAACAACCATCAACCAAAGACAAGGGCAAAAGCATGTAGAACCATAAAAAACTCTTTCAAAGAAGAAGCAGATGCTATTGGATGAAGAGATGGCAAAAAGAGATAAAAGAGAATATGATGCTGAAAATGAAAGAATATTGGGTGAAGAAGGCAAAGAGAAGAAGAGGCCAATATTGAACTTATCAAACAACTTCAAGAGTGGGATGATGAGAGAGCTCAGTGTGATGCTGATTGGGAGCTAGCACAGAGACTTATGCAAGAAGAGCATGCATCTCTCACCATTGAAGAAAGATCAAAGTTGCTGGCTAATTTTGTTGAACAAAGAAAGAAATCTATGTAGCACAGAGATTACAGGCAAAGAGAAACAAGCCACCCACCAATGTACAAAGAAGGAAGTACATGTGCATATATCTGAAGAACATGGACAAATGAAAGCTTAATGTTTAAAACCATTTTGATGATGGAAAGATTAAAGAATTATATAAGCTTGCCAGAAGAAAAACTGATAAGTTTGTGCACATGGATACTTAAGTGGTGGGGAGTAGTGCTAAGAGAGCAGGGGAAAAGCTAGAAACTAAGAGCAGTAAGAAGCATAAACTTGATGAGAAAAAGCAAGAGGAGAGAAGATGAAGTTATGTGCAGGGCCACAAGACATCATGGATAGAGTTATATCTAGATACCTTCATATTTATTGCTAGAAGAAAAGTTATTGTATAGAAAGTTTTTGTATAGAAAACCTGCATATTTAATAGGGATGGAAACGGGGCGGGTTTGGGGCGGGGCGACAATCCCCATCCCCAAACCCGATTACCAAAGTTTTCCCCAAACCCGTCCCTATTTCCATCGGGAATTTAATCAGGGTGCCCCGTTGGGGCACGATGCTCCCCCAAACCCGCCCCGTATTAATCGAGGATTTTGTTGGGGTGTATTTTTTGGTGCAATTCTTGACCAAAGTCACATCATTCACATTTATATAAATAATGATTAATTGCATAAGAAAATAAAACTTAAAAATATGACACTAAACGAGTTTCTATAATCACAATTTTGCAATTTTACAAAGATAAAAAAAAACTAATAATATTAGAGTATTTTTTTACGTAAATACTAACAAAATACTATGTAGGTATAAATATATTTGTATATGTGTATATATTATTCGTGTGTGGCGGGGCGGGGTGAGGATTTCCCGCTCCCCGCCCCAAACCCAATTAAAATCCCCGTTTAAGCCCCAAACCCGCCCCATAACCCGATTAGCATGCCCCGCCCCGCCCCAGTTAGTTCGAGTTTCGGGTTTCCCCGTCGGGTTCGGGTTTTTTTGCCATCCCTAATATTTCATATTAGTAGATTAACATGTTAATTTTTACAACAAAATTTTGGATCATTTCCAAATATTACTTAATGTACCATATAGCAACAAAAGTAATTGTTTATAAACATCCAATTAAAACAAATAAGCTCAAAACAGATAGTCTATAAGAGGAATACAAAAGATAGTATAATCGAAAAAGAACCAAAGGCGGAGATGGTTGAGGTGTTTGTGTTGTGAAGAGGAGGTTAGAGGTTCGATACCTATGGCTTCCTTTTTGGTATTTCCCTCCCCAAATTTTTTAAAAAGTCCCCCATATTTTTTTCAGCAAATTTCAAACTTTTTAAAAAGCCACCCATATCCATCTCTACCCAAGTTTCTCACATTTCTCACCAATCAGCAGTCACCAATCACAGCCACCCGTCATCATTCACCAGTCACCATTAACAATTCACCATTCACCAGTCACGTCACAACCACCATTCACCAGTCACCATCCACCAGTCGTCGGTCCGGCCATCAAAAACGAATGGAGGTTCATTTAGATCAGTCGCCAGATCCAAAGAAACAAAAAGGTAGCTTGCACAAATTTATTTAAAACAAATAGTCAGTCTTATTGAATAGAATATCTTACATCTAACTGACATAACTTTCACAAAAACATTACAAAAACACTCGCATTGAAATTAAACACACATAGATGATTACAAAAGGAAACATTAGCATAAGTTACAGATAATAAACAACAACAACTTTTTTCCCATTCTAAGACAACACTTAGAATTAGTCCATCAAACCCTTATGCTTCTGGATAAACAAATCGTGTTGGCGAGCATTTAGGTCCAATTCAGCTCTCATTATCTGCATCTCCACAACCTTTTGCTCATCTTTTTCCTGAACCTCCCTATACTACTCTAACGTTTTTTGCGTATAAGTATTTCCAACAATCTCTAACTCCTGAATAAAACATAGCCTTTCACGAGTAATACCAACCAATCGTCCATAGAGCGCATTCATCTATTGCGCCATCTGAATATCTTCGCCTGATGCTTGGCGGCAATACAAAACTAACATCTCTGACCAATTGTTAGAGTTAGCCTCAGCTCTAAGTTGGTCACATTTAGGACGCCTTGACATTCTATTTTGTTACTTTCCTTTCGCAAATTAAAAAATAAATTGTGAATATAAACCTGTATAAAGAATCATATATATACAAACCAAATATTAAAAAAAAAAAAAAAAAAAAAAAAAAAAAAAAAAAAATTGCAACTGTAGTTGCTAAAGCAAATGATACACTGCTTTGGTGCAAGATATCTAACCAAGATATAGAGAATCTTACCTAAGCACAAGGATACACTGTTTTTTGCATTCTATCCTTTGGCTTATTAGCATTAATCAACTATTGATTTTTTTTTGTGCTCACAGATAAGATATTATTGGTTATTTCTGTTCAGTCATACTAACATCCAAAATAGCCACAATTATTAACTTGCAGCCTTTAAAAGTAGCCAAAAATAATGTATTGTTAACAATTTCTCTTAAATCATTTCAATATCAAACCAGGAAAAAAAAAAAAAAAAAAAAAAAAGAAGCTTAACTATGATCTAGAGTTTTAAAATTGTTTACTTACTAAACTCCTTTATTATTGCTTTTAATAAGTATTAATCTCGGCGGTCTTAACTTTATACTAGTAGTACTAACTTTCACTAGTAGTAGTAACTTTTGTACTAGCAATACTAACTTTCACTAGCAGTTGTAATTATACACAAATGCTTTGAAGGTTATATTTGTTTTATTTGTCACTTGTAGGATATGTACGTTACCATTTGACCTCAACAATAGCATGGACAAGTCTTGGATGAGAACTAGTAGAACCAAGAATTAATATATTGATGAAGTAGAAGCGTTTATTAAGTATGCAGTACACAACTTGCAGAAGATGAGGAACATCGACCCATGAGGTAATAAACAATAGCTTAAGATGCCATGTCTGTGTACCACATGTATAAACCACATAGAGCATCAAGTGGAGGAAGTGCAGTTCCATTTTTTCTACTACGGGATTGATCTAAGGTACACAAAATAGGATAAACATGGAGAAAAGGATGAGCAAGCAACAACTGCCCAAATACATGTTAATAATACAACATAGTTTGTTGACAACACGGATTTCGACATGGATTTTGGTTTAGAAATTCCAACATATGGCCCAACAACAGTAGAAATGATTAATGCTACAAAAGAAAGTTTTGATGAGGCTGACCTTACCAAGTTTCAAGAACTAATATTAGACGTGAAGAAGCCACTTTACAAAGGATGTCCTGACTTCACAAAGTTGTCCGCAATAGTTAAACTACTCAACTTGAAGGGTAAGTATGAAGCTTTTGATAAGTTCTTTACTGAATTACTAGGATTGTTAAAAACGATGCGAACTGCTGGTAGCGAAATGGTTGAAAAAACTTGTGAGGCCAAAAAACTAATGAGAATGATGGGATCAGGATACAAAAAGATACATGTATGTAGCAACAACTGCATTCTTTACTAGAAGGATAACAAGGAGTTGACTGTTTGTCCAACTTGTGAGATATCAAGATGGAAGGTGGATAATAAGACACAGAAAGTGTACGAAAACATTCTGGCAAAGGTAATATGGTACATTCCAATTATACCAAGACTGCAACGACTCTTTAAGTTAGAAAGTATTTCACAAGATCTAAGATGGCATACAACAAAGAGGATAACATATGGTGTTTTACGTCACCCCGCAGATTCACAGGCATGGCGTACCATAGATGAAAAATTCTCCGAAATTGCTAAAGATCCGAAAAATCTACGGCTAGGAATATCGGCTGATGGGGTTAACGTCAACTCAGGAACTAGGCATCACAGTGTATGGCCAGATTTATCTGTCATATACAACCTTCCTCTATGGTTGTCTATGAAAAGATAGTTTATCATGCTTTCAGTATTTATATCGGGATACCCAGGAAATGATATCGATGTACTTTTAGAACCGCTGGTTGATGATCTGCATACCTTATTCGAGACAGGGGTTGATACATATAATGCTTCCATAAAAGAAAACTTTAATCTGCATGCCGTTATGTTATGGACGATAATTGATTACCCTGCACTTGGTACATTATGTAGTTGCCCATACAATGGATTCAAAGGTTGTGTATTATGTGGGAAAGATACACAATGTGTTAGACTTTCCACCTCATCCAAGCAAAGTTATGCTGGACACAGATGATATCTACCATACAACCATCCGTTCAGAAGGTAAAAGAAGGCATGGACAAGAATAATTTCAGCGTGCTCCAAATCGATAGACCAGAGAACAAATATACAACGAGGTACAACATATTGAAAATAAGTGGGGAAAAGGAAAACGAACAAACAATAAGACTTCGAAAACCAAGAAGATGCGAGAAGCAGAGGTAAGAATATTAAAAAGAAAAAAAGGAAAACAACATAAGAAGAGGGTAGTTTAAGCCAAGTAAATGAAGCATACTGGAAGAAATTCAACATTTGGTATCGAAAGCTAAGGTATTGGAGGTATAATTCTATTCCACATTGTATTGACTTCATGCATGTAGAAAAGAATGTTGGTGAGAGTCTAGTCGGAACTTTGTTGAATGTTCCTGAAAAGACAAAATATGGAATGAATGCTCAATTGGATCTGCAAGAGTTGGGGATAAATCAAGAGTTGTTTGCTAGGCAAGAAGTAGACAAAACAACACTACCTCCAGCAGGTTACACATTAACGAATGCTGAAAAAGACATATTTTGTGAAACGTTATGCAATATCAGGGTACCACAAGGCTATTGTTCAAATTTCTCTAATTTGGTTAGCCTAAATGATAGGAAGCTCATTGGCCTTAAATCGCATGACTATCACATGCTAATGCAAGAGTTTTTGTTCATTGTGATACGTTCAATCATGCACCCACCCACACGATATGCTATTATCAGGTTTTGCTTTTTCTTTAAATCTATATGTAGGAAAGAAATCATCTTGAAAAAACTAGATAAGATGCAAAAAGAACTTGTTGTGACACTGTGCCTACTCGAGAAGTTCTTTCCTCTGTCATTTTTTGATATTATGATATACTTGGTTGTGCACCTAACTAGGGAGGTAAATTTATGTGGTCCCATATGCTTTCGGTGGATGTATCCCTTCGAAAGATGTATGAAGGTTATTAAAGGACATGTGTGAAACAGAAATAGACCAGAGGGATGTATTGTTGAGGAGACTATCGCGGAAGAAACAATAGAGTTTTTTAGTGAATATCATAAAACCATAAAAACTATTGGTATCCCACCTGATAAACATGTAACCAATGAAAATGATGACGGAAAGCCATTGATGGCCGGCAAATCAAGTGAAGTTTCCGGAGAAGTCTTTCAGAAAGCACATTTGTATGTAATACAGAATACAGATGAAATTGTACCGTATATCGAGTAAGTATTACTAACACATGTCTATTTCGTTTCTTAAAATGTTCTATCAAATATAATAATAAAAGACATTGTTTTGTTTCAGGCGACACAAGCAAGTTTTGAAAACAACAAACACAGATAAACGAATAGCATTGCTGGAGAATGAGCACAGTAAATCTTTTGCTAAGTGGTTACGCGAAGAGGTAATTACTCTTATGTTGTTTATAATTATTTGTTTGTTGCTAAATAGAAGTGAGTTGAGATAAAATGTGAAGTGTGTTTTATTGATAATTCCTTAACTAGTGTTTGTGATAAGCTGTATAAACCATTAGGTGTACCATTCACCCAGAAAAACTCCTAGCTACAAGCTCCAAAACCAATAGTAGTAATCTATAATAAATAGTATCTGCCCAGCAACTTTGTCAGTCATCAAACCTTGCATCATAATTGTCCCTCCTGTATATGACATTAGATAGAGGTCCATCAGCACACCATTTCATTTTCCTAAACACTCCTATTTTTTTAATTGTTTGTTTGATGTTCCTGCAATTAAAAGGTAATATATACTTGTAATAAAATTCAGGTTGAGAGAGAGTTAGCGATATCCAACAATAGTGTATCATAAACTGTGAGGTGGATATCATTTGGACCACGCGTCAGCATAGTGAAATACGAGGCATATAACATCAATGGGTATACATTTCGTACAAAAAGTAATGATGGTATAGTTTACCAAAACAATTGGGTTAGTGTTGAGGCAGTATATGTTCACATATCCAAAGAAGTTGCAACCACAAGAAAAGCATTTTATTATGGTTTTACAAGAGATATGGGTACTAGATTACTGTTTCCAGCAAATTCCTCTTTTCAAATGTGATTGGGTTGACAAAAAAACTGGCGGGGTCAAATACGATAATCTTGGTTATACATTGGTAGACCTGTATAATTTAGGCTACAACGGTGATCCGTTCATATTAGCCTCACAAGAACGACAAGTCTTTTATATGAAAGACCAGATAGATAAAAAATTGTCTATTATCTTTAAAACACCTACCAAGAATTACAAATATACATATGAGAAAGTCGATGAGGAATTTAGTACAGTCATTCACGAGCACAATGATAACATATTGCCACGTGTAAATCAACGTGACTTGGTTAATGAATCACAAAATGACTACTATCGAACTGACTGTGAATGTATTGTTATACGAAATTCCAAGTGAAGCATGTCATGCTCAAGTTGTCACACTCTATTTAAGAATTTATGTTTGTCTGCAAAACCTATTTAAGCTTTTGTTTTGTTGCAAAATACTCTTTTAAAGGATTTCAATCTATCTATTAATTGTTTACTTAATGTTGGGATTAAAAGCTTCTTCTAAGGATATTTGTGTTACTACTGCTCATGATAAAGATAGTGCTTCTCTTAATCTTCAATGAAAATATTCGGGATGTGCACACTTAGAACAATATTCCAAGTGTTTTAAGACTACTAGTGTAACAGTTAAGACTGTTGGTTGAAGTTAAGATTGTTGGTGAACTTCAAAGGAAATACACCAAGTGATTAGTGCTGCTAGTACAGAAGTTACTACTGTTGGGCTTAAAGTTAATGATGCTCAAGGCTAAGTGCAAGGTTACTGCTGCTATTGTTAAGTTAGTATTGTTAGATGATTAGCAGTTTTAGTATTAAATAGTTGTTTGTGTAATTTAGCCTATTGTAATGGATTTTGACTCCAACAAGTCAAGCTTTTCTATGGCAATGAAAAATTTGTAGTTTTCACTAGTATATCCACTGCGAACAAGCTTTATTGTATTTGCAGCCTGCTTATCATGTATATGCACTTGCAGGCACTTTAGTAACATGTTATTTCATTAAAGTTGAAAATTGACTTTAGAAAGTCAAGTAACATATTTCCTCGGGGTTACACAGTTTTATGATGGGGCATTTAAGCCATACAACTAAACCAAACTCTTTTTTCCCTTCCCTTTTGAACCATCCCTTGCATCTGTGGGAATTTTGGCAACAAAAGGCTTGATACCAATCAGTTCACAAGTTTTCTCATTGGGAAGGGCTAGAACCTTAACCCTCTCAGCAAAAGCCTTTTTTGCAATTTGTTTGGGTGTTGGATTCTTGCTAGCATCACCCTTTTTTGAGCTTGAACCAGAATGTTCAACCTTTGGAAAATAGTCTGACCATCCACCATTAGAACTTTCACTGCTGCTGGAAATGTTAATGATTTCTGCGCACACACACACAAAAAAAGGAAAATATATTAATGGTGTGTTACAGATAGTAGAAATGATTTGAAAAACACAATGTTGAATACGTGGTTTGTTGCTCAATGTTTCAATTGTTGTTTTTTGTTACAGTTTTCTTGTATATGCAGTTTTCATGTATGTGTTTATGCCTTTATATAGTGCAGGCATTTGGTTGAAAAAAATAGTATGTGGTATAAAAGATTCTCAATTGCAGGCATTTGTTTGAATAAAACCGTATTAGTTATAAAAGATTCTCAATTGCTGGCAATTTGTTGAAAAAAACAGTGGTTGCAAAAGTAGTCAAAATGCAGTCATGCATGTGACTACTTGTTTTACTACTGCATTAAAATAGATAGACTATAAAATTCCAGCGTTGTAATGGGGCAAATGAAGAGTCATGACTAATAGTCTGAACTCAATTCAGTGAATATCAAATTAGACTCAAACTAGATATCTAACCCCTCAAAATTACACAAGTTATCAGAAATGTGTGACCATATGTTTCAAATTATGACTACACTTAAATAATGTATGACAAAATATGACTCTACGATTTAGACACCTAAATAAATACTTCCTGTGACCATATATAACATCTTTAATTTAGTCACACAAAAACTCAATGTGACTAATATCAAGGTTAATGATAACTGAATTCACTTCTAAATAATAGTCACATGAATATTTCACAATATGACTTTTTGAATGTATTGGTCACATATAATACCCTTATAATGTGGCCATAAACATAATTTAGATACACATTTGTGATATGGTGTGACTATTGTAAAGCCTATAGTCATATGATCGTGCTACAATTAAATGTGACTAGACATTAGGTTTTGGAAAGCAAACACACATTAAACTTTAGACACACATATTAACTTACGTGACCATATGTATTGAATTTTGGTTACACTTAATCATGTATGTCTATAGTTTAGTGTGAGCATATATGACATTTGGTCACACTGTTCAAGTGTGTGACATATATTTGTCACATTTAAATGCATATCGTGACTAATGTTTCAAACTTACTTTTCAGTTGTCATATATTTCAAATCATATGTGGCTAAATATTCAGAAAAAAATAGCAGTCACTTTTAAATAATGTGTGACAAACTTGACTATATGATTTTGATCACACTGTTCAATTGTGTGACATCTATTTGTCACATATGTATATATATATAGTGTGACTAATGTTTCAAACTTATTTTATCTGTCACACGTCCCACCAAATTATAAGTGACTAAATAATCAAAAAAAAAAATTACCAGTTACCCCTAGTCACGTAAATAATCAAATGTGTGACAATGAAATTCCGAAATGGTCACACAAGTCGGATCAAGTGTGACGAAAATTTTTATTCTGGTACATTTAGTCACATAAATATGTTACTATGTGGCCGTTCAAAACACAACATGTGTGACGAAAGACCATATATGTACTAGTGTGATGTCTTATGATGTAAATGATTAAGATATTAATATAATTCACCTTTTGCACAAAACTAACCTAGAGTTTCGTGCTTAGGATGAAAATCCATGCTCATCACATCTGAACCCTGGTTGATAGTTGAAATAACGTTCGTCGGCAGGTCTTCATCAGAAGCAAACAAATTGTTTGCATTGATCTGACTAGGACATGTGACCGATGATGTAGGGAGATTTCTTATCTGCAAATTACAGTACATGCTCAACACAAAACACGTACGGGAAAATAATCTATCCATTGTGGTCTCACATATGCAAGTTATCCATATTGACTATAAAAAATAATAAAATCTAGTAAATAATTTGCAAGGAACAAAGCCAATCTACCTCGTTTGACAAACAGAAAGATCTTGACCTCCTCAAAACTAGCTGATTTTCTGCGGTTCATATAATTAGTTTGTTGTAAGATAAAACGGGACACTAGACTAGAAACATCTGATGAAGAACACAGTAACAAAGTTACCTCCATTATTATGAGCAGCAAGGACTAGACCTCCTCCAGAGTTAGGAAGGGGAGTCAAAGGCAATGAGTTGAGTGTCCCTTGTGCACGAGACGATGTACCAATATATATCGGTACTTCGGGTGGCTGCATTGGCTGAGAAGGAAAAAAATTAGAATATCATTCATAAAAAAACATTAATATAAGCAACTTAATTGAATAGTAAGTTGGTCGATACAGTCGACTTTGTACATCATCACTTACCAGTTGCAAACCACCTGATCTAAGTATGGAACTAAGCTCATTGGCCACAGGAACTTGACCCTGAGCAGCATTTTGTGGCCCACACATATGATCCACCAAGATACTAGTGAAGTCTGGATCAGAGTTCGGATTCTGGCATAGTTGGTGCTGCCATTTCAAGCTGTAAAAATTTGTTGAAATAAATAAATCAAACAAAGATCATTAATAGTTCTGACAGGAAACTTATGAGAAATGTTACCTCTGGTTGACTAATAAGCGCAGCCTTGAATTATTCACAGTAGGAAGTCGGCATTTGTGACGCAATTCTGAGTTCATTTCAATCAGTTTCTTTAGCTCACTAGCCAATACACCCCTTGCTGTTACATCGTCTATGTACGTAGAGAGTTGTGCATTCTCCCTGAAAACAGATTTTTTCCGATAATGAAGGTATAAGAACGCATTTAGTATCTAGATTTCAGATATAACTTAAAGGAATATAACAAAGGCCAATTGTAAGTAGATATTTCTCAGAATAATGTCAAAATTTGGATTAGTTGATAGGAATACCAAAGCCAAATCACCTGTAAACGTAGCTTAACTCGCCACTTTTTTCCATCAGATGTAGCGATTCTTTTTTTTCTCATTCGTCAATAAACTTCTATCGTTAGTCCTTTGTGTGTACCGCTACCAAAACACCGTGATCGTTAGTCCTTTATGCTAACGATCGTTAATAAATAACTTAAACTTTGGTTATCTTACGCTAAACTTGTGTCGTTGGTCCTTTATAGTAACAATCGTTAAAAAATAACTTAAAAGTTGGTTTTCTTACGCTCCGTCCGCTTTTTCACGCTTTGTACATTTTTATACGCTGCTCGCTTTAACACGCCGTCCGCTTTCACGCTTTTATCCGCTTTTACACGCCATTCGCTTTACACGCCGTCTGCTTTTCACGCTTTCATATGTTTTTACATGTTTTTATCTGCTTTTACATTTTCGCCGCTTTTGCACATTTTCATTCGCTTACACGATTCGTCCGCTTTTACACGCTTTCTTCCGCTTTTCACATTTTCATGCGCTTACACGCTTTCATCCGCTTTAACACATTTCGTCCGCTTATGCACGCCATCCCTTCTACACGCCGTCCGCTCTAACACGTTTCGTCCGCTTTTTCAATGCTTTCATCCGCTTTACATGTCTTCATCTGCTTTACACGCCGTCCGCTTTTCACGCCGTCCGCCTTTACACATTTTGGTCCGCTTAACACGCTTTCATCGCTTTTTTCACGCCATCCGCTTTACACGCTTACATCCGCTTTTGCACGCCATCCGCTTTTCACGCCATCCGCTTTTACACGCTTTTGTCATTTTTCACGTTTCCCGCCTTTACACGCGGTCCGCTTAACATGCTTTCATCGCGACGTTATCCGCTTTACACGTTTACATCCGTTTTGCACGTTATCCGTTTTCGTTATTTCATCCGTTTTAACACGCCATCCGTCTTTGCGTTTACGCCGTTCCGCCGCCGTTGCTCGTTCTTCACGCCGTCTGCTTTTAACACGTTATCCGCTTACACGCCACATCCGCTTTTGCACGCCGATCGCTTTTGCACGATTTCGATGTTTTACACAATTTTTCTATTTTAGCACGCTTTTTTCCATTTTCTCGCTTTCCTCCGTTTTACGCCATCCGCCGCGTTGTTTTTTTTCACGATTTCATCCGCTTTTACACAAATGTGCAAACACGAACGAAACATGAAACAACGGATGAAAACGTGTAAAAACGGATGAAAACGTGAAACAACAGACGAAAACGTGAAACAACAAACGAAAACGTGCAAAAACGGACGAAAACATGTAGAAACGGATGAAGAAATGTAAAGATGGATGAAAACGTGAAAAAACGGACGATAACGTGTTAGAACGGACGAAAACGTGTAAGAAGGGATGAAAGCGTGCATAAACGGACGAAAATGTGTTAAAACGGATGAAAACGTGTAAAAACGGACGAATACGTGTAAAAGCGAATGAAAATGTGCAAAAACGGGCGAAAATGTGTAAAAACGGATGAAAACATGTAAAAACATATGAAAACGTGAAAATGTATTAAAACGCGTAAAACGAATGAAAACGTAAAACGGATAAAACGTGAAAACGGACGAAAGCGTGTTAAAACGAACGAAAACGTAAAACCTCATGAAACGTGAAAAACCGACGAAACGTAAGAAACCAAATTTTAAGTTATTTTTAACGATTGTTACTATAAAGGACCAACGACGCAAGTTTAGCGAAGATAACCAAATTTTAAGTTATTTATTAACGGTCGTTAGCATAAAGGACTAACGATGCGGTTTTTTGGTAATGGGTACACACAAAGGACTAACGATAGAAGTTTATTGATCGAGAATGAAAAAAAAAAGAATGCTACATACAATGGGAAAAAGTGGCAAGTTAAATACATTTCTAGGTGATTTGCCCAATACTAAAATCTAACATTACTACAAACTTTTATTTGTGGAAATTCTTCAGTGACTAGCATGGACAAATTTCTTTCACTATACACCAAAAAATATATACATCAAATTTTGGTAAGAAAGAAAAATGTGGGTAGAATATTCACAAGCTACCAAAGGTTATAAACTCATTGGAATGCTTCAATAGGGAAGTGACTAAAAGAAATTTTCATGACATAAAATTCTTAAAATTAAGTTTTCATGATTGTTTCATAAGGATGCTATTTATTCACTAACTAAAATTAGCTATGCTAGCATCCCAATGTATTAAGGCTTGAATTATAGGACTTCGCGTAAATGCCCAACAAACACAATCGGTCACTAACTAGTTAAGGGGTCTCCCGGCTATAAACGTTTTACGAAAGATTACATTGTGAAAACACTGTAAGCTATTCATCTATTTACCTAAAATTCAAACACGTAAAAAGATCTTTTGGTTGACATATAGTTAAAGAGTACCTAATATTCTCAATGGTGAGAAGATTAGTCATTTCCGAGAAAGTTCCCTCGTCAGAAAACGGTTTGAAAACTTTAAGCTCCTCATTAAGAATGTCTAAAGCTTTGGCACGCTCGCTCCTCAGAACAAACAATCAACATAAATACAACGATAAAATCAAGTCGCCTTTTGAAAAAAAAAAGATACTATTACTAAAGTTAGTGATAATAACTCAAAAGAATCTTACTTATCCAATGCCTCTAGGTACTTTTGTTTACGAATCTCAAACAGCATTTTAACTGAAAAACGATTATCACCGACGCGAATAAAACCGGCTAAGTACTTCTCCAGATTATCCCAATCCCCCTTAACAACAAGCTCCTCGATATAATTGACATCAAAAAATAATCCGCATTCTGACTCCAGTCTTTTAAAAAGAAATAAAATTATTACATCCCAGAAAAGCTAATAATAATAATAATAATAATAATAATAATAATAATAATAATAATAATAAGTGCGGATATTGGATATGGGTTCATTCCCTTCTCATTCTCTTCTTTGATTGAAGTTGCGACAACATAAACGTGTCAAGACGAAACCAAATGCGTCGATATTGATATAGGTTTATCCCCTTCTTTCTTCCTTTGGTGAACTCGAGAAGAGGCGTGACCTGTTAAAGTTTAACCGAAAGTTCTCACTCCAAGATATTGGCGCGTGGTGCTAACTATATTTTTAGTAGGGTTTGTTTCGTTATTGCTAGAGGAGTGGGGGCCTAGTTAGTCTCTCGGCTCCCCACTAATTTCTTGTAATTTCCTATGATTTTCTAATGAAGTGATGTTTTATAAAAATAATAATAATAATAATAATGGAGGCCGCACAACGTAAACGCGTCAAGTATGAGGCTAAGTGCGCGGATGTTGGATATGGGTTTCTCCCCTTCTCATTCTCTTCTTTTGATGAACTTGAGAAGGTAGCGGTGGCGTTACTGAAGCAGATCCGAAAGTTCTCTGTGACTCAAGGGCATGTGTCATGACTCATATTTTAAGAGGATTAGTTTGCTATAAATTTGTAGAGAGGGGCCCAATATAAGATCTCTGGCTTCCTACTAATTTCTCAGAATTTATGATTTTTAATAAAGTGATGTTTTATAAAATAATAATAATAATAATAATAATAATAATAATAATAATAATAATAATAATAAAATAATTAAAGAAGAAGAAGAAGAAGAAGAAGAAGAAGAAGAAGAAGAAGAAGAAGAAGAAGAAGAAGAAGAAGAAGAATTTTTTAATATTATTTTCAAAAAAATCATGTTTTATTACATAACTAGTTGGTATATATATTTTGTATCATTTATTACTTTTGGGTTATGAATTTTGGATTGCAACTAAAATATAAAAGTTAATTTAAAGTCTTAACAATATTATAAAGATTGTTTCATTTTAAAAGTTGAAACCTTATCTCGTATATTTATTTGTCACGAGGTTTTAGTTCGCGTCGCAATGTGCCGTGATACGTAAATATTATTTAACGCTCGAGCTAAGCTGTTCTTATTATATATGCTAAGTATTTTAAGCGTGAATAATGTAATTAAGCGGTTCGTAATTTACAAAAAATATATTATCGCCCTTCGTCAAGGCCGCTTTATATAAAGCTTTTAATTAAAACGATAGAATATCACATGTAACAACCGTTAAGACCTACCGTTAGTAGGAGTATTTGTGTAATCTAACATCTAACATGAAGGACTAATTATGTAAATTTTTTACATCGTTAGGCCCTAGAGGACCAATTTTGCAACGCAAGTTAAACGTCGGGACTGTTTTCGCATTTTTTTTAGGTATTTAAAATAAAAAGTTAACGATCGTTAGTAGATAATCTGGACGTTGACTAACTAATCGTTAGTACTATTATTCATTGCGCCCATAGCAAAATAAGGATTGCTTCTTAAGATTTTTGTTGGCATATTTTATGATAGAATACAAATATTAACGCTTGTTACTATTCATTAGGCCCATAGCAAAATAAAGATCGCTTTAAGATTCTTGTTGGCATATTTTATGATAGAGACAATAGCTAATGCTTGTTGGGTGTGGACCTAGAAAAAAAGAGTGGCTTTAGCCACCTAATAAATGTACTGTAGAGGAATATATTAATAAAATGTGCTTCAGCTTAATATATGTTTTATACTCGTGTGTATACTAAACTTTTATATTACGATTAGTTTAATAATAATAAGAAAAATAATATTATAATAATAATAATAAAATATATCAACAAAAATAATAATAATAATGTTTTTTCATAACTAGATATAAATTCTTAGGGCTAATAATTAAATTTATAAGTTTACTAAAAGTTATGTAAAATACAAATTTTACACTTACGCTCATTATAAAAAGTATTATGCAAATAAATTTAAGATTAACTACTGCAACAGAATCGTCGTTTTATCGTTATCTCGAATGAAATGAAACTGACTGATCAAACCAAGCTTTTATCGCTCTCGCCCAAGCTCAATCCCAATAAATTGGCTCGAACATATAATGCAAGCTCAAGTTTTGATACATTATCGAGCTTTTTATCAAGCCTTAGTATATATATTTTTAAATTAAATTCATATAAGAAACTAAGGGATAATTTGAATATTATTCTAATTATAAGGATTTACTTAATAAAGAATTATTTAATATACTCTCGATGGCTTTTTATATGGTAAATAAAGTTGTAATTATCTCGAATAACGATATCTTAGACCAAATGATATCACTTTTGCTTTATATCTACAAATGAATACAAGTTTCTAGCTATGAATCGTGAATATTAATAGACCAAAATATATACTACTATTAGATAATTTTAGCTTTTGTTTATACTTAGATATCGATGACAACATTAATTAGTACTTTGGCTTATGTTTTATTCTAATGTTGGACTTAGTACTAAAATGTTGTTGTTGGTTTTATTAGTGTTAAATTAATTTAATTTGGTTTTCAAATGTGGTTTTAGTTTATATTACTTTAAAATATATATATTTTGATGACTTTGCTCATCAAATACAATATTTTTATACATTCGTTTTTTTCAAATGTTTCGTTTTCGTCAAACCTATTCTAACACAAACCCTTTTTTTTCTACTAAACTTTCTAACACAAACCAAGTTAATAACTACTAAACTTTCTAACACAAACCCTTTTTTCTAACATTCCTTTCTATATTTCGAATCAATTGGCTTTTTTTTTTTTTTTTTTTTTTTTTAAATTGAACCAAATGTTGGCCAAATCAAATTTAATTTTAACTTTTATAGCCAATAGGAAGACACAATTTTGAAATCGAGCTCTTTTATTAGTCAATCAAACATGCTTATTTTAATAACCCCTTAAATGATCATTCTCTTTTGTAACAACAACTACAACAAGAGCAACGATAACAATAACAATAACTTTTTTACCATTTAAAAAGTTTGGTAGCAACATTGACAATAAATTTAAAAGCTTTAAATGTAAATTTCACCAAAGAATTTACCTGTGTGCTGCTTCCTTATAATTTTGTTCATTTAAGAACTGAAGTATCAAAAAGATTAGCTCTTTTGACAAGCCTGACATCGCCTTTGTCTGGTAAAACAACATTCAACAAAAGCAATTGATCGATTAGAGAATTGAACATTTTCGAAATTAAATTATGCAATGTAAACAAAACCAAAACTGAATCGAATAAATTCAAGAGAAAATTTATACATACACAAACCCATCTATTAGTCAAAGTGAATCGAGCAAATTACCATAGCGACACATACAAATCAATCTAAATAGCATCTATTAGTCAAAGTTGTTACAAACAAATTAAAAAAAGAAAAACATATATAGGTCAACCTATATAACTTTAAGTAAACACTTGAAATGATCGTGTTACGATAGGTAATCGCTGTGTTTCTCAACAATTCTATTGTTGATCACTTTAAATTTTGTAACACTAAAGGTCTAGTTGTGTGTATACAACACGTAAAATAAAGATTAAAATATCAACATGAAGAAATTTTACCTATAACTTAACCGATAGAGTATTATTTTTACTTTCTCTTTGAGAATAATTTTGTTTTGTGTATATGACAATGAGAATGTAAAATTTGTGAGTGAGAATTGAGCAATGAAGGTGACAATTTATAATGGTTTTTGGGATGTGGTATAAGTTGGATATTCAAACGCGCTTAGTAAGAGTGTGAGGTAAACGCATTAAAATGAACCCTATCTATGGGAAGTATTCATGTTCGTGATCCATCAAATCCCGCATGCGCGAGTGCATATCTATGGTGTCACATGAAAAGTAATGAGTTCACACAACTTGAATTATAAAACATGATACATTCAATTGTTATTTGATAAGTGTCTGCATTTATATTTCGGATGATGTAATGAAAATAAAGTTTTGTAATATTATTTTATTTTTGTAAGCATTTCTGAAAAATATCATAAAAAATATTATATTGATACATAATCAAATCATAAGGTTGACCTAATCTTATTCAAGTTTTTTTTTTTTTTTTTTTTTTTGCTTAAAGTTTAAATTTAATAGATGTAGTTAATGATATTGTATTTTAGTTTACTAGATAAATACTCATGCATAACAACGAGATTTTATAAAGAAACTTTTATAATTGCGTGGTTATTCATTTTATCAACTATGAACTAACATAATAAAAATAAATGTAATACGATTGTCTTATATAATAGAGTTTGTGGATGAATTTTTAGAAATTATTAGTGTTGTGATTACATTAAAAAAAAAAAAAAAAAAAAAAAAAAAAAAAGTCTCATTTTTTAGGGACTACATTAAAAAGTTGTCATGCATTTTCTTGAAAATTTGAGTGGGAATTTTAATGCAACTATTTCATTAAAGAAACATTTTTGAATTTTTATGTGGGAATATAAGTTTGAAAAGGTATTTTTCAAATTAAACATTATTCACTTTTAAGGTTTATATGTTTTAAGAAAAAAAGTATGCATGTTTTATAAGTAGTATAGATATAAAGTTATGACCGCTCTAATGTCACAACATCAATCAAATTGTCTTTATTTTGAATTTACCAAAATCGTGAACTCACATGTATCATCTATTTATAGTTTTAATTAAATACCGTACTTTTGCTTTTGTGGTTAGAGCTATAAATTACTAATACCAAAATTTGAATATTTTCACGATAGATATTGACAAAGGGTTTCAGTTACACTAAGATGCATATGCATACATGCACTTTTGGACAATACATTATGCTTGCTTTGTCAAAAAAAAATGTTTGATAAAAATCTTTATGAGCGAATTCTTTGTATATTTTTTGTTTATAGCGGTTTTATCAGCTTTATGGCTCATTTTAGCATCACTAGGGCATGTCTTGAGTAGTTTTTCCTTTCTTCATTGTGAACTTTGTCTTTTCCAATTTTAATAAAATTTACTTGGATAAAAGTTCTTTAAATACAAAATAAAAAACTTATTAAAAATACAAATATTCAAATTAAACAATACTTAATAATATTATTACATGATAGCTAGAATTAAAATATTAACATTTTTAATATAAAGTTATTTCTTTATTACATAAAAGTTCTACTGTATCTAATGTATTTAAAAAATATTTTAATATTTTAATTAATTCATGAAATTGTCTTTATTTAGCATTTAACAAAAATGTGTAACCACAATTACGTATATTTGAATTAATGTTATTTTTAGATCCTTTTACTTTTTGAATTACAGCTAAGATATTTTGATAGTAACAAATTGAACATTTTTGTGTTTAGATATTCAAAACTAGAAGATTAAATGCGCATAGCGGCGATGATGCATAATAACGTCAATTTATGTGTGCAGATATTTTTACAAGTAATTATAGGTGTGGAGTAAGTGAGAGTGAAGAAAGTTAGTGGTTTAAATTGTAATTAAATATTTAAATATTTGATATATTGAATTTCCTTTTATAAATAAGGGTATTTTAATTTAAGAACATTACTCATTTTCTAAATTTTAAATTTTAAGCAAATGTGTTTTGTGCTCTTGATGTGTAGTATATATATATATATACGCACACAAAGTGCATATACTTATACTAAAGGTGAAAGTTATTGATGAGTATCCTAATTTCTTTTGAATTTACATATATGAATAACCTACTTTCTTTAAGTTGGTGGAGATGTTCTTAACCACTACCATCGTAACCATCAGTGGCAGAACTTGAGAACTTTCATTAGGAGAGCTAAAACATAAATTTGTATATGTATAATGAAAATTCGAGGATCTAAATTGTAAAAAAAAAAAATAATAATAATAATAATAATAATAATAATAATAATAATAATAATAATAATATAATAATAATAATAATAATAATTGACTCAAGACATTGCAAGACGCTTTGAGGCTCATATTTTTAATAGGATTGGTTTCTTATTCACAGAGGTGTGGAGGCTCAATTGGTTTCTCGACTTCGACTAATTTTTGTAAATCATATGAGTTTTTAATAAAGTGATGATTTATTATTAAAAAAATAAAATAAATAAATAATAATAATAATAATAATAATAATAATAATAATAATAATAATAATAATAATAATAATAATAATAATAATAATAATAATAATAATAATAATAATAATAATAATATTTCGCTCGGTTACCCAAACTGTTGAGTCTACA
This sequence comes from Chrysanthemum lavandulifolium, assembly GCA_022545495.1. Classification (NCBI taxonomy): domain Eukaryota; kingdom Viridiplantae; phylum Streptophyta; class Magnoliopsida; order Asterales; family Asteraceae; genus Chrysanthemum; species Chrysanthemum lavandulifolium. Next base: position 267,264,305 of record CM040244.1, on the reverse strand, counting down.
TTCCATCTTTCTCCTCGACAGATGGCGTTATGGAGTTCTCTAAGGAGGATCATACTTGGATTGGCTTAGGGTGGCTCCAATATCCGTGCAGGACAAACTATGAATGCTAGGGCTTTTCGTTGTGTGCTATGTTATCGGTTGGGTGTTCTCTTTTTCTTGTTAGTGTCGTGTTCAACTTGTTCTAAGGTATTTTCTGGAGATATTTATGGGGATCATGTTGTTTCGTGCGCCGGTATTATTGGCATTAAACATCGGCACAACCTTGTGCGTGATGTTCTTGTTGATATATGCTCCCGTCCGGAATTTCGCACGCAAGGAGGTGGATATTGGGCTTTCGTAGATGGGGACGATCCTGCGGCCGGTGATATATTACTTACTCGTGGGATAATGGGCGTGATGTATGTGTTGATCTTCTCGGATCGTCGCCTGACGCAATCTGGAATGACCGATTTTATACTGTATGTGCGATCATTGATGTCGCATACCGTAAACGTGTAAAGTATGATGTGAAATGTGCGGATATTGGATATGGGTTTCTCCCTTTTTCTTTTTCTTCTTTTGAACGGAGAAGGATGTAGTTACTTTACTTAAGCGTATTCGGCGATTCTCTATGACTCAAGACGTTGGAGCTGCGTGCTGAGCTCATATTTTTAATAGGATTGGTTTTGCCATTCTAGAGGTGTGGGGCCCAGTTGGTTTCTCGCTTCCCACTAATTTTTTAGAATCCTATGAGTTTTAATAAAAAAAAAAATAATAATAATAATAATAATAATAATAATAATAATAATAATAATAATAATAATAATAATAATAATAATAATAATAATAATAATAATAATAATAATAATAATAATAATAATAATAATAATAATAATAATAATAATAATAATAATAATAATAATAATAATAATAATAATAATAATAATAATAATAATAATAATAATAATAATAATAATAATAATAATAATAATAATAGGATCCTCTCGTCGTGTGGGCGATTCAGCGATTGCCTGTATGATCCTCTCGATCTCGTCCTCATTGCCGTGTTGTTCCAACCCTCTATTGAATTTCGCCTTGTGATGTCCTTAGTTCCTCTCCATCATCTCGGTGATCGGTTGTGAATGTATTGCGGTGCTTGGGAGTCGAAATTTGTCCTCTCCATCATTTTGGTGTTCGGTTGTGTATAGACTAGAAATTTGGAGTCGCGATTGGTGATGTGTTCTTAGTTTCCTTGCCCTTTTCCTCTCCATCAACCTGGCCGGATCCTGCTTTTGTGTTTTGTTTTTTTCTAAATAGGGATAGCGGTTTGCTTTTTTTTTATTCGGATAGGGTGGATAGACTATGTAGCGAGTTGCATTTTTGAAATGCATGCGTATTGGATATTATGGGTCCGACCACATGTTGTAGTTTGGTTTATTGGTGGGCCCTACCTTTATTTGATAGAGACTTAGTTTGCATGCTTTTTGATAGTATGTAGTTTTAAATTCTTTTATCTTTGCGCTTTGGTTAAAAGTTTTGTCCGAGGTTTGACCTACTTTGATTGCTACTGCTTTTGTCTCTGTAACGTCTTACTTGCGGTTTTTCTTGTGGTGGCCCGATATCTGTATGACTATCGTACGGTTTCATTGCCCCTTTGCTGGTTTAAGCGGTTGTCAGGATGGTAGTGGGAATGGCCTTACCAAAACCTCGTTGATCTCTCATCTCCGTGATCGTCATTTCAATGAGAATGCGCTAGCCACCACCAAACTTTCTCTCGGGCACTAACTTGGTGTTTTGAAGAAGCGAGATTACGTTGAAACGCATGGGTCTTTGGTCGTGTGGGTTTGTTTTAAGACACATACTCTTCGTTCTAAGTGTCGGCATGGATCTCGATTTTGTGTCACCCCACGATTGTGGTAATGGTGTTGTTAGATTTGTATTGTTTGATCTCGCGGACCCCAAGTTCCTCTTCCGCTCAGACTTGCTTGTGTTGAAGATTTGGCTTGGAAGAGCATTCGGTTTTGATTTACACTTGCTTGACACTTTGCTCTCTAAAAGGGTTGCACATGTCAAATCCATCCTCCAAAGTGTCGTTTGGGATTCTCGTGTATTGAAAGGAGCTCTTGATAAGGTGATATGCACACTGAAGACATTTCTTGTTGGGTCACCATTAGCCTTGCCTCTTTGTCTCCTTAAAACCTTTTGCCCTAGGAGTAACATGGAGTGTAGGTCCGCTACTAGCGCCACGTCAAGAATATATCTCTAATGTTATTCGATCTTGGGGTACTTCGGAGGTAGTTTCGACTTGTTAAAGAGGTTTTAGCCGAACCCTCCCCTACCTGGTCTATTGTTGATGAAGGAAACCTAGAGTTGGATGAGCGTAATGTCAAGCAATGTAAGAGGAATATTTGCGATGGTCATTATACTGCTGCTGTTAGAGTTCTTTCTTCCTCAGGTGTTGCTTCTTATAATGATACTACCCTTGAGGACCTTAAGGCTAAGCATCCCTTCAAGTCTGCTCCTTCCTTTCCTGATATACCTCTTGATCGTCATAACCTTACTGCATCTCCTGCTGTTGTTCTTGACATGATTAAGAGTTTCCCACGTGCGGTACATCTTGTGGTCGTGATGGGTTGCGTGCCCAACACCTTGTGGATTGTTTTAGCGGTGCTGCTGTGGCTATATCTGATGAGTTAATTGCTTCTATCACCCAGGTGGTAAATCTTTTTCTCGACGGTAAATGTCCTAAAGCGTTAGGCGAGTATATTGCTAGTGCTCCTCTCACACCGCTGATCAAACCAGGTGGTGGTATCCGTCCTATTGCTGTAGGGACCGTTTGGAGGCGTTTAGTCTCCAAGGTTGGTGCGTCTATGATTGGTCATTCTTTAGATGGCTACTTGAATGATCTACAGTTCGAAGTTGGTGTTTCTGGAGGTGGGGAAGCTATTCTTCATGCTGTGAATCGGTTTATTAAAGACCGTGGAGATGATGTGGCCTCTAGATGTTGTTGGTGGATTTAAAAAATGCCTTCAATTTAGTGGACCGCGAGGTTATGTTACAAGAGGTTCGTCTCCATTGTCCCCGCCATATCACGTTGGGTTGAATTTTGCTACTCCGGCCCGACGGGTTATATTATGGGAACACACTTTATGGTCGCACTGGGGTGCAACAAGGTGACCCACTTGGACCCCTCATTTTTGTCTTGGTGTTACATCCTTTAGTATGCAAGATTAGAGACTCCTTCCGCTCTCTTCAAGCTTGGTACTTAGATGATGGTACGATCATTGGGGATACTTTGTTGTTGGGAAGGTCTTGGAGCTTATTATGACGGATGGACCTAGCTATGGCTTGCACCTTAATGTTGACAAACCGAGGTTTTCCGCCAAAGGAAGACCCAGAAGCGGTGGTGGGTGTTTTCCGCCTAATATTGCCCGACCTCACGTGGGTTAAATTCTTAGGTGGACACGCTAGCGTTGATCTTGAATTTAGCAATGAGCTTGTTATGAAACGGGTTGCTAAAACCATTGTGCTTATGGATCTTGCTAAACTTAGTGACCCTCGATGTGAAATGTCGCTTCTCCGTGCTTGTCTTGGTATTTCAAGTTATATTTTCTATCGCACATGCTCCCTCGGGTTTTTGAGCGTGCTCAAATTACTTTTGATCTGACACTTCGCTCCTCCTTGAGCGTATTATCCTTATCGACCTTATTTTGGCAACCGCAATGGAGACCGCCACTCTACCTTTTGAATTTGGGGACTTGGGGTATATCTTTGCGGTGATGTCTTGAACTATGCCTTCCTTGCATCTAGACTTCAATCGTCGGTTTACAAACTAAGCTCCTCCGACATTACAGCATTATATCTCCGGACCTTCCTTTGATGATGCCCCGCACACTTTTAATGCGAAAATGGAGCGCCCTTTTGACAACCCTTGTGAAATCACTTCCCCAAACTCATGAAGAAATTGGCGATATACATTTCACACGTGTCACCAAAATGGCGAATCCACCTTTGTTTATCCTCCCGTGAGATGGCTCTATGGAGATCACAAAAGAAGACCACACTGATCGGCTTAGGGTGGTTCGATTCTGGGTTGGGCGGCACCATGAATGCTAGAACTTACCGATGCGTGTTATGCTACCGGTTAGGTGTCCCTTTTTTGCTCGGATGCCATGCCCAACTTGTTCCAAAGTTTTCTTTGGAGACATCTATGGAGATCATGTGGTGTCTGTCTTTGGTATCATTGGTATTAAACACCGACACAATATGGTGCGTGATACTCTTGCCGACATATGCTCGATCCGTATCTCCGCCGCAAGGAGGTTGAAATTGGGCTTTGTGGTGATAGGGACAAATCCTTACGTCCAGCTGATGTGTTGCTCTACTCTTGGGATGGTGGGCATGATACATGTGTCGATCTAACAGGATCGTCTCCTTTGACACAAACTAATATGGTTGACTTCGCACCAGGTCGGTGGTTGTCGAAGCTGCACAACGTAAACGTGTTAAATATGAGGCTAAATGTGCGGACATTGGATACAGGTTCCTCCCCTTCTCATTCTCTTCCTTTGGAGAGCTTGAGAAAGATGCAGTAACCCTACTTAAGCGCATCCGAAGTTACTCGTTGACTCAAGAGATTGGTGCACGTGCTGCTGAGCATATTTTTAGTAGGATTAGCTTTGGTATAGCTAGAGGAGCGGAGCCCAATTTGTTTCTCGGCTCCCACTAATTTCTTGTAAATCCTATGATTTTCTAATGAAGTGATGTTTTATAAAAATAATAATAATAATAATAATAATAATAATAATAATATGGGGCCCAATTAGTTTACGGAGATATTTATGGGGATCATCTTCGTTTCGTGTCTGCGGGTATTGTTGGCATTAAACATCGGCATAACCTTGCGCGATGTTATTGTTGATATATGCTCTCGGTCCGAATTTACGCTCGTAAGGAGGTGGATATTGGGCTTTATGGAGATGGGACAGTCCTTGCGCCCGGTGATATACTGACTTTACTCTTGGGATAGTGGGCGTGATGTATGTGTTGATCTTACGATCGTCGCCTTGACGCAACCGGGATGACCGATTTTATGCCGGGCGGGCGATCATTGATCTTTGCGACGACGAACGTGTCAAATACGATGCTAAATGTGCGGATATTGGATATGGGTTTCTCCCTTTTCTTTTCTTCATTTGGCGAACTTGAGAAGGACGCAGAACCTTGCTAAAGCGCATTCGACGATTTTCTATGACTCAAGACATTGGAGCGCGTCATGGTTCATATTTTAATAGGATTGGTTTTGCTATTGCTAGAGGTGTGGGGGCCAGTTAGTTTCTCGCTTTCCACTAATTTTTTGTAAATCCTATGAGTTTTAATAAAAGTGTTGAATTATAATAATAATAATAATAATAATAATAATAATAATAATAATAATAATAATAATAATAATAATAATAATAATAATAATAATAATAATAATAATAATAATAATAATAATAATAATAATAATAATAATAATTTCCTCGCCTCTGCTTTGCAAACTAGTGATATGCAGGACCCGGATATTGGTAAAAGCGGCATTAATTTCCATGGTCCTTCGCTTCAACATGCTCTTGATGCTTTTAATAGTGCTTGTAACACGACACGCTCTTTGTCCCTCCGACGCCTGCCCCCATATGATGAAAACCTTGGCAAAGTGTTACTTTGGTGTCATCGAAAGATCTGTTTCAAGTATTCGTTAAGCCCAAGGCAAGTGGCTATTCTTAGTTGCACCTGTGCTCCACATGCACAAGATTTCTATTCACCATACCGATTGATGGGTTAGGCCAAAGGATGAATCATCGCCAATTTTGTTCGGTATTGTGTTATAGGCTTACCATACCCATGTTTTTAAGGTAGTCCTTGTCCGAGCCGCAAGCATCGTGCGGACCAATGGGGAGACTATGCGGTTCATTGTTCCAAAGGAAGTGGGGTGAAGTTCGACATAACACAGTGCGTGATGTTTTGTCGACATATGTTCCAAGGTTGGGATTATGGTGAAAAGGAGGCTCCCATGGGGTTTCTTCGAGTGATGGGAAAGATCTACTGCCGTGAACTTGCTATTATTCAACCGGATCCAAGGTAAGGACGATGTTTGGATGTGACTGGGATCTCCCTTTTGGGTATTGATGCGAATTGGTGGGCTCCTGGGGTAGCGTTACATAATGTTGTGGAGAAGAAGAAAAAGAAATATGTGTCCAAATGTGAAGAAAGCAGTTACAAGTTCATTCCATTTGCTTTTTCTACATTCGGAAGTTGGACGCGTGAAGCTTTGGATACACTTTCATGGATCAAGACTCTGTCATTAGCCACTCGAATAATGTCAGGCGGTGCTTTTATTTTTCATAGACTAAGTTTTGTATCAGAAAAGTGGGAGCCCAACTAGTGACTCCTGGCTTCCCACTAATTTCTTGTAAATCATTTTGTTTTTCTAATGAAGTGATGTTTATAATAAATAAAATATGTATATATATATATATATATATATATATATATATATATATATATATATATATATATATATATATATATATATATATATATATATATATATATATATATATATATATATATATATATATATATATATATATATATATATATATATAGTAGGATTTAAAATGAAAGTTTCTTATAATGAAAAGAATGAGAAGGCATGTGGAGGTGACATGTCACCACCCCCCAGGAAAAAAAATTTCCCATAAAAAATTTTTTCCGAGCAAAAAAAAAAAAAAAAAAAATCCGCCAAAATTTGTTATTGCATCACAGGTTATAAAATCTTGCATCACAATTATAATTGTGATGCGATGATTTATAACCTTAATGCACTAAAATCATGATTATGATGCGATAATTTATAACCGTGATGCATTAACTTATAACCTTAATGCACTAATAAGTTTTGGTGCATCTTTATTATAAGTTATTGCATCATAGTTAATAGTTCGATCATAAACTATGATGCACTAAAATCAAGGTTATAACCTTAAATGCACTAAAATCATGATTGTGATGCAATAACTTTATAACCGTGATGTTGTAATTTATAACCTTAATGCACTAAAATCATAATTGTGACGCAATAACTTATAACCTTAATGCACTAATAAGTTTTGGTGCATCTTTATTATAAGTTATTGCATCATAGTTAATAGTTAAGTGCATAAACTATGGTGCACTAAAATCAAGGTTATAACATTAATGCACTAAAATCATGATTGTGATGCGGTAACTTTATAAGCGTGATGCGAGAACTTTATAACCGTGATGCAAGAATTTATAACCTTAATGCACTAAAATCATGATTGTGATGCGATAACTTTATAAGCGTGATGCAATAAAAAATTTGGAGGGAAATTTTCATGGGAAAAAAATTTTGCCTCAAAAAAAATTTTTTGGTGGGAAATTTTTTTCTGGGGTGGATGGGGGTGGGGTATGGTGATGTGGCATGATAATGTGGCAAGGGTGACACATGTCACCTCCACATGCCTTCTCATTCTTTTCATTCTAAAAACTTTCATATTAACTCAAATCTATATATATATATATATATATATATATATATATATATATATATATATATATATATATATATATATATATATATATATATATATATATATATATATATACATATAATAATAATAATAATAATAATTCTTGTAAATTTTACGAGTTCCTAATAAAGTGATGTTTAATAATAATAATAATAATACCTATTGATGGGTGGGCGAGAGGATGAACCATCGTCAATTACGCTTTCGGTGTTGTGTTATAGGCTTTCTACACCTATGTTTTCTGAAGGTAGTTCGTGCCTTAGTTGCAATGTGCCTCGTATGGACAAATGGGGAGATCATGCAGTTCATTGTTCCAGTAAAGTGGGTGTGAATGTTAGGAATTGAAAATTCCATGTTAAAGAGTCGGTCACCCCAATAATGGTCTAGCATATGTTAGCTCGTAGATTTGTCGTTGTTTACGTTATTTATCTGTTTATTAGTTAGTTATTAGTTTAGTTTAGCGTAGTGTAACACCGTGGAGGAAGGACGGGTCTTTACCCACCGTATCCCCGATCCACGTGCCGACAGAGGTCGTTGAGTCTCAGTATAAATACCCTTCCATCCATGGAAGGGTGGTGCTTCTCATTAATCTAATATTCCTTTGTGTAAACCTCTAGCAAGAACACCCTCTCTCTACTAACTCTCTAACTATGGCAAACATGTATTTTGATCATCCAAGACCACCGAATCATCAACACAATAAATATTAAGATCCTACAATTGGTACCGAGCCAAGGTTTTTGTGTTGTGTCGATTTATAGTGGTTATTGATACATTGTTTAAACTGCTTTTGGTATTTTTCCCGACCAAATATATTTTTTGATTCTTGTGGGTGAACAATGTTGGTTTAACATGTTTTGTGTATTTTATGGTGCGAAATGTTATTGCTTTTTCACGTTTTTTATATATCATTTTGTTTCAAAATTGTGTCCACACTGTCTCAGTCACAAATATCAAGTCAAATATATCATGTCTTAAGACTGTTTGTTAATGTTACCAATAGCAGTGTTTTATTAAGTGGTCAAACCAACTATTTTCGTGGTCAAATGGGTCAAAAAGGATACATTTTTATGCATATTTTTCTGGGTTAATATGAACGTGGTCGGAAAAATGGTCGGAAAACTCATCGGAAAATGTCAAAATCTTGCTAGCGACTTGTATTAACAAGTTAGCGATTTGTTTAATGAAGTGGCGACTTATTGAAGTGGCGACTTGCACTAGCGACTTGCCGTCTAGCTAGCGACTTGCCGTCTAGCTAGCGACTTGCCGTCTCAGCTAGCGACTTCTTCGTCTAGCTAGCGTCTTGCCATCTAGCTAGCGACTTGCCGTCAAAGCTAGCAACTTGACGATAATGAGATATAGATGAAGAAAAACCTAGGCATTTAACGACAAAACTCGAGACCACAACCATCGAATACTTGTCTCATCACTCAACGATTTCAAATCTCAAAGCGTAAAGAATGGGTTTGTTAATATCTCGAATGAAATCGTGTCTCAATGGTTCACATCAAGACCATCTTGGGTCTAATTTACAATTTCTTTCATCACCGATTTATTGTGATTCAAATCAAGAAATTGAATTGCCAATATCAACGAGATCCAAGTATTTTCTCAACAAACCAAGACTCTACTCAAACATAAAAGATCTCGGTTGTTTTATTCGTGGATCTCAAATGAAAAATCAAGACTATCAAGTCTATATCACGAATCAAAACTTCATCATTGATCAAGACTTTAAAGCAACAATAACACCAAACATGATCTCAGATTTCATGACTCGTGGTTATCAAAATGAAACATCAAGACTTCCAAGAGTCTTATGCACGAGTCAATCCTTTCATCATCGATCTAAAGGTTGTGATAATATCCGAAAATAAAGATTTGATTTTAACAATATTGTTAATATCAATCTTTGATTCGTTATAAGAACAACAATCATATCAAAACAGAATTGGATTATTCGTTCATAATACCTACCTTTAAGCCGATTCATGAACCTTAAACCATCCCTGTGGCTCTAATGTTAATACTCTAACCATCCCTGTGGTGAGTAATCAATGCATATGTCTTCATGAAATGGGAGATGGGGACGTACAGTACATCTGACAAGATATTTTAGGGTTTGTTGAAGCGACTTGGTTAACTGAAGTGAAGGGAGGCGGTTATGAGAGTTTAGGGTTTGTGTTTGTTGTGTGTGATAAAGTGGCGGATGAGGAAGAGATATTAGGGTTAATGTCATGTGAGACGTGTATGTTTTATACCGAAATATTAGGGTATTTTGGAACTTGGGTCATGGGTCTTCCTTGGGCCAAGTACTAATGGAGTATAAAATGGGCCGATTGGATAGTTTAATGGGGATCAAATCCGTGAACCAACCTTTAACCATATTGAAACGTGATATAATTTTTTGTGTTCGGGTAAAATGTTTGATTTTCCGCGGATTATTGGTATTATGTTGGATATTGGACATAGATATTAAAACAAGATCAATATAAATTTTGATTAATTAGACCGGAACATAAGCTTAATTGGATATGGGCTTTCTAAAAGCTTAAAGTGATCAGGTTTAGTCACTATATTGGATCGGGTGTTAATTTCTTGGTCACAGGATGCAAATTTGTAGATGATGAGATTTGAGGTAATGATGAGATTCGGTGTATTTTGAGGTTTGGTACTTTGGTATATACATTTCCACGAAGGATATTTTGTCACGGCTTGACTTGATGGTTGATAGGATGTTTGTATTCGGTATTTCTTATTTGGATTTGAAAAGATGTTTTCCCATGCGAGTTTACTTAATTTCGTCTTCTTTCTTTCTACCCTTCCGCCAAGATGACTTGTTTGGGCGCTTATTGAGGGTGATAAAGACTTGGCTATTTAATTACGGTTGTGATTCTTTCTCGTTTAACCACAACGCAGCTATCACTTCGGTGTCTCACGCATTGAGAATATGTCAAGAGGTTTTGTACATTGGGTACACCGCTTCTTTTCACGAGAATTAGTACAAGTTTAAGCAACAAATGGGGAATTTTACTTCACGATCAAGTTTGACATATCGGGATTACTTTTCCGTGTAGTCACAGCAATAGCCGACAGAATGTGTGAATGATGTGTTTACCAAAGTGTTGATTGGATGGTTGATGATAATGTTGATGTTGGATTATGAACCATTGATGAACCACCGCATGTTCCCCTAAAAGAGATATTCACCAAACCAAAGTTGTCATAACATATTCAAGTCGATATTGTTTATTGCTTTGTCTTGATTTTGTAAAATCCCGCGAAAGAAACTATTTCTCGGTTTAAATCATAGACTTGTAAAATCCGTGACAATGGAAACATCCCGGTAATAGTAAAGTGCATTTCGGATCTTTCTTACGGTTTATTCTCGGTTTTGTAAAATCCCGAAAGAAACTATTTCTCGGTTTAAACTATAGAATTGTAAAATCCGTGATGATGGAACCATCCCGGAGAAAAGGAAAGTGTATTTCAAGATCTTATCCGATCTTTGGTGCTACGGTTTACGCTTCAAAGAAGGGATAAAAGGCGTGCTTCATAACTTGATGTGTGTTTGGATTTTCGTCATGACAGTTTGGTTATTACTTGGTTTTACGGGTGATGTGCTTATACCATCGCCGGATGAAACCATTATTAAAGTTCATTTAAATGTCAAAGAAGGCTAGATTTGAGCGCTCGAAAGATGTGACAACGGGTTTAATTCAAGATTATTTATTTGAGGTTGAAGTGAAATATCACGGCGAGTGTACTTAGTATCCGAAGGTATCGGGGATGGTTGGATGAAGATTCTTCATGATCCTTGTTCGATGCTTATTATCAAAACGAAGACTTGGAAATCTAGTTATTGTTGGGTGTCTTTTACCTTTTCTTTTACCACTGGGGAATTGGGCTCATACCACTACAAAATAACTATCACTTTAAGGAGTTACGTTGTAGTGCTCAGTGTCACATTCAATTGTGGATTTTCAAGAGGTGATGTACGTCTATTACTTGATGGTTGGTTGGTTGAAGAGTATAGAGTACTTAGAAATTCAAATGGGCATGAAGTCTCGTCACCGCTCTTTGTTACATTTGTACAAGTTTAAGTCACGAGTTCGGGTTAGTTTACTTCATGGTCAAATTCATCATATTGGGTTTTCTCCATCAGTTGTCACGACAAAGAGCCTACAGAATGATAATGGGGTTAATTGCATGTTTTGCTAAGAAAGTTGAAAAGAGAGAGACTATGACGTATGAACACAGCAGTTCATGCCTCGTACCTCAAAGAAAAGAAAAGTGTGCGTGTCGGTCGCTTTATCTTCGAAGAGAAATCTTCTCATTTATGACCATTCTCATCAACATGCTTCATGCTTTTTCCATGTGCTTTCAATTATCAAGTGAACCGGCTACGCTTGATTGTTCTCGATTCCACTTGCTCAACTATAATGACGATGGCGACATCATGTGCTAATTTTATGAGGAAAAGTGTGAATGCACTACATTTGGATGATTTCATTATTTAATCAAGAATGGCATCTCCGTATGCAATTCTTGAGGGGAGAAAAGTGTGAATTTTTGCATTGTTGATTGATATTTGAGAATTAATGGTCATACGGCTCTAAACTCATGTAAGAACCGAACCTCTTCTTATCGTATCGGGTCATCTTTACATGGAGTTTTCTCTCTAAGAGCCGTTGGTTGACATCTTCACTGGATTGATAAGTTTATCGACAAAGTGCTCCGGTTAATGCTTCACGATACATCAACATGATGATTCGAACGATCTCTGTTCTTGTTTGATGTGATTGGTAGTTTGGTGTTACCATCTTGTGTGTTCGTTGCGGCTCGATTGTTGATTTCCTTGATGAACATCTTTCTCGTTCTTGTTTGATTGGGAGGATTTTAGTTAAGGGATTTGCAAGATGTAAGTTAATTGGGATGCTTTTGGTGGGATGCTTTTTGGTGTGAGTTGAAGATGTTAACTATCTATTCCCCAACCGCACAATCTTGAAGAAGGTCGAGTCTACGATCATTTTCACATTTTCTGCTACATGTTAGAAGACTAAAGACGAGTTGCATTTAACGATCTAAAGACTTCTTCTTAATCGGGCATCTATCAAACAGTTGTCGGTTTAGGGAGAGCACTAATTGGGAGAGTGTTATAAGTCGATTCAATCCCCAATTAGACTTGCTCATATTCTTTAGCATGACTCCTCGAGACGTTGTTATTGACTATTTCTCGTATTGGACATTTGACACAAGTTGATTACTTGAGTTAATCATTTATCACTTATTTGAGATTGAAGTTGACTTTCACAAAGGTGTGTTCTTATTTGATAACTTGCTCGGGCTTAAGAATTTGAGATGAAGACTTGGTTTATCTAGTTACCAGCAATGAGGTGGATGGTTGAAGACACGTTAACTATCACGATTAGGAGTTACTTTGTTTTACTCGAGGTCACACGCATATGACGGTGTGGATAATCGCAAGAGGTGTTAATGTCTCATACTTTGTTTGGGTAGTGAGTACTTAGAGATTTTCTTGTAGCATAAATTCTCTACACCGTTCTTCCATCATTAGGTGCAAGCTTAAGATACAAATGTGGGAAGTTGACTTCGGTTTCAAGTAGGGTATATTGGTTTTCTTCATCGATGGTCACTTCAAATTGTCTACATAAGGGTTGATAAAATAGTCGAGAGAGTCTTCACAAGTTGATTCTCACAAGAGTTCAAGTGTTCTTCTCATTAAGATTTCAAGTATTTGGGCTTATATTTGTTCTTGATTACAAGTATTAAAACCGAGAAAGGGCAAGGAGACACATCTAGACACAAAGCGAGTAAACTTGATGAACTTAATTCTTCTAAGTGATTGAAGATATCCCGGAAGACAAATGTTATTACCGCAGAGAAACTCAAGATTTGACTCATGACGAGTAAACTTGATGAGCTTAATACTTCTAAGTGATTGAAGATATCCCGGAAAACAAATGTCATGACCGCAGAGAAACTCAAGGTTTTACTCATCAAGGCTTTTAGTGTTATTATTCCAACGACGTGGGGAAGTGATGTAAAAGAAAGTTTCAAGATAAAAGAGGTATACAAGTGTGTGATTCATTGGGGAGAGATTGTTTACATTGGGGATGCTCATTGTTTCACTTGAGTGCTTAATCGGTGATTCGTAGATATAATCACTTATTCGGTGTTGACATCTGCAGAGATTGTTACCCGCAGAGATAATCGGTGACTTGGCACCTTCTTCAATGTTATCGATTATTCATTCCTTGTGTATTGGTATACTTGGATACTTGAGCTTCATACACGATCATCGTGGAATAAAATGTGAACATGGGAAGGTGTTTTCATTCCCTCATGATTTGTATTCGGAGAGCTCTTGGGTATTGGTGTACTTGGTTCTTGAGCTTCATACACTATCATCCGGAAGAAAAATGTGAACATGGGAAGGTGTTTTCATTCCCTCATGATGTGTGTTCGGGAGAGTTCTTGAGCATTATACAAAGAAACCGATCGCTTCAATTCAACTACTTGGGGAATTGTTCTCTTGACACCTTTTGGAATGGATTGCTTGAGACCTCGGTGGAAAAGAAATTTGAGAAGAGTTATTTATGTGTGGATGATACATTGTTGTTCTGTTGATGATATAACCTCGAACGAAGAATCACGGTGATTATTCTTGAAAGGAGCAGCGGATTTATGATAATGGTGTGCTTCTTTGTGCACTGGCTAAGGCAAGCTTGAAATAGAGCTTCGAATCTTTCGACTAAAGGATTTTCGGTTTGGGGAAGTCGCCAAAGTCTCACTTTCAGTTGGTTCAATTTCTTTCTTGATTCAAGAGCCACGGAAGCTTTGGTGGTGAATGTTTAAGGATGATGACTTCTATCTTCTACAACGGGTCGCTCGATATCCTTATCTCGGTACTCGTATCATCATCTTCTTTAACTATATCATCTATTCTATCCTTGTATATATTTATCGAAAAACAAAATATAAAAATATAAAACCAACAAAAAGAAAATAGAAAAATATAAAACCAACAAAACCCATAAAATCAAAAATTTCAAAAAATACCAAAATATGTTTTCTCATGACATGTCTTCGTATCGATAACATCTACGGTCTTAGAAATGTCATTCAATAATGGCACGGGACCATAGATGAAGTTCGAGCGAGGAGGTGTAAATATTCTTTTCAATACATGTCTCAATATATGGCTTGCGCTTACTTGATTGTAACCAGCGCTTAAACAATGGCTTGCTATTATTTGAGATAGCAACCCGTTCTTTTAAAGGAAGGAAAGTCTTTAAAGCTAAAACCTATTTTCAAAATATTTCGGCACTTATCCTAAAACAATTTAAGGAAAGTATGTCGAAGGATCATTGTTCCTACAAAATGTTTTTCCGTCTAAAATTCTTCGAGAAAATATTTGTTGTTTTCAAAAATGGTGGTAAATGAGTTGCTTTAAAACAATCGGTTTGAGTTTTTATAAAATTGAAAACTCAATCAATGACTTCGCTTTTAAAACTTCTTATAAAATGAGTCATTGATTGAGGGAAGAATGTTTTCAAATCTATATCATCTAACGAGCTTTCTTAATTATCCTACGTGCTTAATTAAAAATGATATTTTCCTGTGTCGAAGGACTAGGAATTTAGGATATGATTGTTAGGTTTAGATGATTAGAGTCTGATTAACACATAAACCCTATGCCTTATATAATCTGATTGTTATGTTGAATTGACTTTGATTAGTCGATTGCTGTTATGGGTGTTGTCGACCACCATATATTTGTATGTGTGTTCACTAACATATGCAGGTATATTGGTATATAAGAATGTTCCCGATCCGGATCCCACAAATGAACATGATTGGATGCCGCAAGGAAAGGGTAACGATATCTTGGGTTGACAAATGAAGAAACGGAGCTTAATTGGACTTCAATGGAGAGTTGGCATAAATGCAACGTAAGAGGTATCACCGCATCGCAGAGATGGTTTTCTTCTAAGTGATTGAAGAAACGGAGCTTAATTTGACCTCGGTTGGCATTCAAAATGCAACATAAGAAGAAGTCTCACTTGCATCATGAGACGGTTTTTCTTCCAAACCCTACAAACAACAACAATGTGCTTCTCAACCACCTAACGAATCTTTGTGCAGGATACCGCTTTTAAAACAATTTTGAGTAAATTGAATTAAATTGTTTTGAAAATGGAAAATGTTGTTTTGAAAATATATTGGACTAAATTTTGAAAATCACCGGACTTCATTTTATCAAAACTTGAGTCACTCAATTATCGACTACGGTCATGGATTGAGGGGAGAGTGATTTAAAATAAAATATTTTCAAACGATATTACTTCACAAAAGTTCCGCTTTGTACAATATAAGTGGTGATCTAAAGATTTAATGTTATGTCATGGTATGATTTTTCTTTAGAATCAAGGTCTTTCAAAATGAAATTTTTCTCATTCTTGTTTGATTGTGAAATTGTTTTATTTTACTAAAAGATCTCTTAAAAACTATCATACCGACACTAACAATCTTTAATGTTTAAATCGTTCCTATCTGTCATCTTTCGAATTAAATCTTGCCACGCCTTTCCCTAAAATTTTCTAAATAATTTAAATCTTTTGGGATTACAAATCTCAAATGGTTTGAAATTTTGATCGCGGAGAGATCGTGATTTAAATCTCAAATCTGCTTTTAATGGAATTGGTTTTAGTCCTTCAAAGGCACTCCGCTCCATGTGCCAAACAATTTCAAATACACAATGCACATGTTGAGGAGGAGGATTTATCCAAAACCATATGAGTATTTAAACAAGGCCACATTTTCTCCCATGTTTTCTAAACCTAATTAAATCACTTGGGATCCAAAATCTCAAAGGATTTGATATTTTTGATCGGGGAGAATTTGTGATTTAATAATGAAATTTGATAAAAGTTGATCGTTTTGATTCGGTTGTGCAGTCGCTCTCTCATATGTGCTAAACGCTTTGAATCTCGAAGCACATATTGAGGGGAGCAAAACCATCGAGGTACAAAAGTTTTTAAAGAGATTATAAAGTACCTTGATTGTGTTTTCAAATGGTTTTCTTAATGGTTTTGTGATTGTGGATGTGCTTCAAAAGAACTCTTGCCTCTATGTGATAAAATGATTTCAAAAATCCTATGCACATATTGAGGGGGAGAATTTTACCAAGAAAATCAAATGGCTTTTTCGTATGAAAATTGTGATCAAAGAAAATATTTCAAAGTCCTCTTGCCTCCATGTGCCAAACAATTTCTAAATCACACGCACATGTTGAGGGGTGGTTTTCTAAATGATCAAAACTATTAAGGTACAAAATGCTTTGATCTCGTATCACAAGTACCTTGATTGGTTTTCCAAATGATTTTTCAATTGGTTTCATGAAGGAAAGAACAATACCAAAAGACCACCAATTTACTTTATGCATGGAGTTATAAGGATGGTTAGGTTAGGTATTGCTCCCACGATCCGCCGAACCGGAGGGTCTACCGAGGACAATCCACTAGACGGTGTAGAGTCCTTAGGTATATTGAAAAAGGAGAAAAATGAGAATATGGGAAGAGTGCGGATTGAGACGAGCTAGTCTTGGAATAAACCCAACAAGGTTCTAGTAATGAAGTCTCGGTAAGCAATGAAGGGTTGAAGAATGAAAAGAAATGAATGATAAAAGGGTGAAAAGAAATAGCCCTCCATCAATTCAACCTTAGGGCGAAAACGGGTTCAATTCATATACTCTTGGTGGTTACTAAGGTAACACCGGTATTGAAGACAAGACATCATGGACCCGGACGGCCGCACTAAACTTCCCAAACTACTCAAGTTCCTCTTAAAAGGGCTTGTTTCATTCTCACGGGAACCAACATTATCTATCGACTTTCTCTTAGAGATTGTTGATATTGAAGAAGGAGACCTCTCCCTAGTCTCCCACACGGTGAACCAAATGTGCACTATTGAGTCTAGAGCCAAGAGATCATCCACAATATCTCGTTAGGACACTAAATTCTTGAAGACTTGCTTTTCACACAATGTGGAAAGTAAGTATATATTAAGAGTCCTACGCATTATCCTTGTGGTATTGCCGTAACATCCGAGTGGTATGTAAAAGTATTCACGATGAAGATGGAAATCCTTCAGAGCCAACATCAAACAAGCTCTTGGTGGGTGACATGTGAGATCTTCTCGTAAGATCAAACTTGTGACAACCGGATAGAAACAATGGGGCGATTCGGTCTTGAATCAACCTTGGTCCAGAATGGAATTGACGAATACTTTTGAAAAAACCGTTCGATGTGCAAATCTTCTTTTCTCTAGCACGTCGAATGTGTACTTATGTTTTCAAAATTCAAAAGTATCTCCGATTGAAAAATACTTTTAGAAAACCGCTCGATGTGCGAATCTCTTCTTTTCACTAGCACGTCGAATGTGTACTCATTCTCTAATACAAAAGTATTTTGTTTGAAAATTGATCTTTCTTATAAAACCTTCGTTGTATTGCAAAACTCTTTCTTCAAGCAATACGCGATTGTTTTCAAATCATTTTCATCAATCGGTGAATCTCAATTATTGGTTCACTCACTCCGTGTTGTCTTCTTTGAGACGTTCGGTTTGAGAACGCTAGAACAACGCGAAACCCCGTCAAGGAGATTCTTAGGAATCCTACACGATCACAGGCGAGACTTGTATCGATCAACGGGAACCGTGGGCGTGTACCTCGATTCAAATGAAGTGGTCAAAGACACTTTCGTGTGTTTATTGCTAATCGTTGTTTGCGGTACACTTGACGGTTGCGGTGATCGAATTGAGGAGTCAATCCAAAGCCGCATGCTCACAGCATCCACACTTAATTTGAAGAAATCATGGTGGTGCATATCTACATAACACGGCTCGATATTTCATACTATGCTTCGCTCTGCGCAAATATCATGAACCGATAAGGCTTCCGCTACTCGATGGAAAGATGTCATGATTCAAAAGTGTGAGCATGTCGGTCCGAAAGTCACAACTTCACATGATGGCAACACAATAAAGGGTGATCCGAGATTTAATGTGGTCGATGATCTCGAGAAAGCTCAAGATCATCAAAGATGTGGATCGCTTAAAGGCCTCCACCGAAAATACAAATCAATGCGGACTTTGAAGATTCGCTACTAATGCACAAAGATTGCGGAAATGAAGAATTCAAGTCTACGAGCTCAAGAACAAAGTCAAAGATAGAATGCTAGGAAGCAAAATGTATTTCATGGGGTGACCTCCTTGTGGGAGATTGTTAGGAATTGAAAATTCCATGTTAAAGAGTCGGTCACCCCAATAATGGTCTAGCATATGTTAGCTCGTAGATTTGTCGTTGTTTACGTTATTTATCCTGCTTATTAGTTAGTTATTAGTTTAGTTTAGCGTGAGTGTAACACCGTGGAGGAAGGACGGGTCTTTACCCACCGTATCCCCGATCCACAGGCCGATAGGAGGTCGTTGAGTCTGTAGTATAAATACCCCTTCCATCCATGGAAGGGTGGTCTTCTTCTCATTAATCTAATATTCCTTTGTGTAAACCTCTAGCAAGAACACCTCTCTCTAACTAACTCTAACTATGGCAAACATGTATTTTGATCATCCAAGACCACCCGAATCATCAACACAATAAATATTAAGATCCTACGGTGAAGTTCGGACATAACCTGGTACGCGATATTCTTGTTGATATATGTTCCAAGGTAGGAATCATGGTGCGGAAGGAGGCTCCTATGGGGTTTCTTTCAAAGGCTGGGAAAGAGCTACGTCTAGCAGACTTGTTATTATTCAATTGGATACAAGGTAAGGATGCATGTCTGGATGTGACTGGAATCTCTCCTTTTGCTGGTATTGATGTGTCTTCGTGGGACCCGGGGGTAGCATTAGATAATGTTGTGGAGCAAAGCAGATAGTAGTAGTAGTAGTAGTAATAGTAATAATAATAATAATAATAATAATAATAATAATAATAATAATAATAATAATAATAATAATAATAATAATAATAATAATAATAACAACAACTAAAAGTACAACCAAACTTCTATTGTGTTCTCGAATATCACTTAAGGAAGTAAAAGAAAGAAAATGAAGTAAAACAGAAAAAAATTGTTCTCGAGTATCACTTAAGAAGGGAAAGAAAATGAAAAGAACTGGAAAACAAGGGTGATTTGGTTAATTTTGAAATAAAATATTTTCTCCTAAAATTGGGCTGAAATGGTTTACTTCTTATTTCTTTACTTTTTCTTACTCAAAAAACTTGAGATTTGAGCAATAGTTTCCATATATTTATGGATGAAAATTGATATTTTACATATTACCCTTGAACTTTTACATGTTTTACACTAAAAGCCATGAAGTTTGGGAGGGTTGGGACCCTCCCCTACCTCCACATAGGTCTGACATTGATCATCGCCATGTGTCACCCACAAATACTGGTATTACTTATAAGGAGACAACCAACAATCTCAACTTCCAACTGCACATTTTGCATTCCACATCCATCTACTCATTAGTTATGAGCGAAAGTGTAGATCATTTCAACTTTAATCAATCAATTATTCAATTAGATCAAAGAAGACAAAGAAAAACCAAGGCTTCATCTGCTCAATCTCAGCAATCTCAATCCCTATCACTACCCTATAGGGAAAAAAAGGTATCAAATTTAAATATAAAGCTCTGACGATTCATCGATGGTTGAGCACCTGATACCAACCATTGAAACAAGATCTATTTAAGAAGGCTATAACTTGATGTTGATTATACTTTAACTCAATTAGATTAAAACCAAATTTTAAATGAGAAATCTCTAAGTATCGAAAGACCTCAATTATCTCATCTAGTATTAACAAGAAATACATCACATCTAGTTATTAAAGTAGAGCTACCCAATCAACAATTCACGGGTCATTTTTGTAAATAAATATCAAGTTCAAGTCACCTCATAACACTCAATTTATCTCAGGAAACACTTATAAATTTTTAGTATATATTTTAGATCTAAAAAAATTGTAAACCTAATTTCTACTTTATAGGCGTGAAAACACTAATGTATTTTTGTTACCTCACTTTGAAAGTTATTCATATTGGCACATTTATTCTTTGTAGTTTAGTGACACCAATAGAATATAAATAGATTGTTCATATGTCTAAATTCGAAAAAGTAGGTTACTCATCTAGTTTTTCCAACTTTTTTTTCAACAAGAGTTTGAGAATAAAAGTTAAACGAATCGGAAATCTATCTATTACGGTCATAAATTGAGTTGCATGCCTTAAATGTAAGGGTATGCTAATGCTTTACATCCCTTTACTTACAGTTTCATGATTTTAATAAGGGCATTAAGTTTATATGCATTAGGTGATAGTTATAGAAGCACATCCACATATTTTCCTATGTAATCTCGGATTCTTTCTTGTTCCCTAAGTAATTAATCTTGTTTCCATATGATTAATCTTGTTAACCTAGGGTTTTCAAGAATCGTTTTAGCATTTTTTAGGAAGGTTTACAACTTATCAAAAATACCTAAAACCTTAAATCGTACAAGGAAAAATAAGATTACTTGCATACAAGAAAACCCTAGTTCTTGTAATTATGAAAACACGAATTAGGGTTTTCATGTGATCCCGAATACCCTTGTATCCTCATACAATTGACTCATTTAGGGTTTAGAAAACCCTAATGAGTAACCATGTGTAATCAAAGCATATAAACCCTAATTAAATCAAAAGGGTATTAAACTCTAGTTGTCAACAAAGGCAATAATCCGAAAACCTAAATACAAAAAATTGACCAAACCACCCATGCACAACCAAATTAAATATTTAAATTTTATGGTAATATAAGGAATTACTAAGAACCCTAACTAGGTTATATATGGTTAAGGTGACTCTGATACCATTTTAGGGTATTTGTAGTCACCCGCATTGCCTATAAAACATGCACAACAGAAAATAAATATATAATAGCCATGCAACCAAAACCCTCGTACACAAATCTTCTAAACAGTGATATAAGGATAACTTACTTGTTTACTCTGCAATAACGTAAGCTCCAGGGCCTTTCTTGATCTACACAGAACGCCTTCAGTGGCGGACCCAGAAACAAAACCAAGGTTGTTCCCTTGTTTTGTTGATATGTAATAATAAACACGTCAAACAAAGCCGCGTCGGGTCGAGTCAGATACAATTTAGTGCAAAGTGCATCGATCGGTTAATTCAGATAGTCAGTTTTTACCTTTTTAAAAGTGTCGGATGTCATAACGCAAGTGTGGCCTTAATCCCATGTGGCACTTGGTGTTAATGGTGTTACCATACCCCATCCAACACAATAACAACATCGTTGCTACATGAGTTGATAGGTTAACGTGCATGAATCCCATGTAATTTTTTTTATTGGGTTTTTGTGTTTTAGTTGGGTATGGTGGGTCTCAAAAACTGTGGTGTTAATGGTGTTATGAGTGAAGAAGTATTTTAGAGTTGGTTTCAAAAGTAGAATGTTGAAATGGCGTTGTGATGACATCACTTTTTGATGTTATTGGTGTTATGACACCTAGTGGTCTAATATTGGACAATTAATGTACAATGATAATACTTTGAAAATTAAAAACATTTACAATAGCATAAAAGTGATAAAACTATAGATTTATTTGAA
The DNA here is from genome assembly GCA_022545495.1 of Chrysanthemum lavandulifolium. Lineage (NCBI taxonomy): Eukaryota > Viridiplantae > Streptophyta > Magnoliopsida > Asterales > Asteraceae > Chrysanthemum > Chrysanthemum lavandulifolium. The sequence goes on along the minus strand of CM040244.1, from coordinate 267,242,027 downwards.
ACGCATTTTTGTTTTGAGGAAAGTGCATACTGACTAGTAATTTAGAGTTAGAAAAATACACATTGGAAACAAAACCTCCAAAAACATCTTTTACTTTTACTTCATCATTTTCGACTTATCTTCTTCATTTAAACTTCTTCTTCTTCATATTTCTTCATCTATCTATATCATTGTTTTTCATCAACTTGTCATTAAAAAATACCGAGGTGGTTTCTAAGCTTTTTCTAAGGTAGGTCTCAAAAAAGTTTGATGTATAACTTATAAACGATTTCGATTTCTAAGGTAGTTCCCGGGAACCACCTACCGTAGGCATGGGTCCGCCTCTGAATGCTTCTTCTTGTTCTTGATGCTCCACGAATATGGTTAGGGTTTATTTGGGAAAATCACAACTTGGATTGCGTTAAGTATCCACTAGTATTGCAAAGGTAGAACTAGGGCTACGAACCTATGCAAGATGACGAGTACGAAATCGGGTAAACCTTAATCGGTCGGAAGTCGATTAGGGATGTCGACTAAAGTCGATTTGGGTCGACTTAGGGATGAATGACCAAAGGGATTTATTATCCCTTTGGTTAGGTTGATCAGTCGAATACAAGAGGAGGAAAAGGGAGAGCTTTTCGGGTTTAAATGAGTATTATGATTTATTAGGAAGCGATATTTATTATATATCGAGCTTCCAGTAGAATTAAGAAACCCTTTACTTATCTTACAAGTAATAGAAGTTTAACAAAGTATAAAACTTCCCTTAGAGGATCGACTGGATACCACAACCCTTTTAGGATTTGTGGTTTTGCTTTTTATAACTTAAATATTTATCCAGGATATTTATATTAACTTAAGATAATTACTGCTATACCCTTAATGAAAATACTACGATATAGATACAGCATTGCAATGCTTATATGATCGCTCCATCAACTTCTTTTGAAATGGATATAAATTAAAGAAAAAAAAAAGAAGAAGCCAGATTGCGATATTATAGTACGATGGATACAACATTGCAATGCTTATATAATCGCTCCAGCATATTTAAAACATATTTTTCCTTCTACTAGAAAGCCAATAAAAAATATTTAAAACACTGAGAGATGTTTTACACACTTCAAATTTTTATTTGTGCATTTCAATATAAAAGCAGATAAAGCGGTATGTCAATACTATACATGTATTCACTACATGAATTGAAGTGTCAAAATCAATACTGTATACAAATTAATTCCTTTAAAATTAGCTCTTTGGCTGGTCGTTTGGCTTCAAAGGCCAAGCCGTTTTGACTTGAATTCTAGAGAAACAAATATTGATTCTAGTGATTATTAATTAGAGAAAATTACCAAAAGTGACTTTTTAAGTTTCATCTGTTTTAAAACTTTTTCTCATCTATTTCCAAAAGAGCTATTTCCAACCGCTTTCACTCCATTACTTTTTTACATGTGTCAAGTGGTAGGTGACATATTTTTACTTTAAAGTTAAATGACCAATTTACCTCTATAACATATATAAAAGACACCACATCTCTTTCTTTTCTAATTTTTCTCTCTCTCTTCAACCTCAAGATCCGGGTTTTTTTCTCTCTCTTCAACCTCAAGATCCGGCCATGGGAAAAGATTCGGCCGTGAAGATGGAACATTGAGCAGCCGTGAAAATGGAACATTGAGCAGTGTTCAAACCAACCTAAGACAAACCCGGTCAACGATAGTCAATCGGAACCTAAAGGCGTGTATTTCAAGGAAGAAGAAATCAAAGATGGCGACTCTTCAGATCCTCTTGTTTTAGATCTCTTGGAGTTGAAGATTTGATGAACTTTGACTTTGACTTTGACACCGAGTAAGTTGACGCTTGTGTGATGATTTACCGATGAAAGAAGATAATATCGAGTGTGGAGATGATTTTCTTGATAATACCGATGATGGTTTGTGTGATGATTTTCTTGATTTTCTTGATTTTGATGGTTTGTGTGATGGTTTGTGCAAGTTATAGCTGTTGATGTATTTTTGAGAAAATGTATGTATCAAAACTTTCGTTGGATGAGAATGAGATATGAAGATGCAAATTTTGTGTTTTGTTCTTAAGTTATTTTTTTTGCAACTGGTACTTTTGAGTAGATGCAACTTTTCCTTTTAGCATTACTAACAGGCTAAAACCCTTTATTGTGTCGACATCATGTTACCCCTTTCTTTTAGCATATGTTTCTTTTGGTAATTTTCCTTTCGGTTGAGCAGTGGTGGTTTGAGCGGTTGAGCGGTGGTGGTGAGTAGATGACCGGTGGTGGTGGTGGTTTTGTGGTTGAAGCGGTGGTGGTCGAAAGTTGGCGATGGTGGTCGGCGGATGAGCGTGGTGGTGGTGGTTATGGACCTGCTAAGGTGGTGTGGTAGGTGGATGGAGTTAGGTGGGGTAGGTGAAATAATTAATAAAGAAATTAATAAGGGTAAATTGGTCACTTAACTTTAAAGTAAAAGCGTCCCACCTACCACTTAGACACATGTCAAAAAATAATGGAGTTAAGCGGTTGAAAGGTTGGCGTGGCTCTTTTGAAATGGATGAGAAAAAAGTCTTAAAAGCTAGATAGAAACGAAAAAGTCCCTTTAAGTAATTTTCTATTAATTATTCTTTTGAGTAACAGGTCATCCGTAAAATATTACTATCCTTGGTTCTTATTACAATAAATAGAATACAGAACTTCAGAACATCTTAAGTATGTAATATAAACTCATACAAACTTGTAAGCTCATGATATATAAGCATAAACAAACACCCACGTAAAACCACTTAAAACAAAAAAGATTGTGTCTTAATAGTAACTCATGTTGGGCAAAAAGCTTTATAACCAGATGGGTGCGAGTTCAAGTTTTGTTAAAGTCATGTGAAGCATATTTTATAATATATATATTACGAGATAGTTTGTTGATGCTAAAATAAAAATAAAATAAAATAAATAACTTTATATTTAAAATTATAATAATGCCATCAAGATTTCCACTGTACAACAACGTGTGCAACATGAATCATGAAATTCAATAGGTATCTGTTCTCTTGAAGCTAGTTTCTTGTCGAGATTTGTTGTTAGAAAAAAGAAAAAAAAATAATAAAATTGAGAAACAAAGTTTTCATTTTATGTTTTATACCATTTTAAAAGTGGGTATTTCTTTTACTAATATTCTCAACTCTCAAGTCTTAACCCATTGCTAAAAGTGACCATATACTTGAAAGTTCCAAAAGGACAAAGTGCTAGTCCAATTATTTTATAGCTGTGACGTTTTCAAACAAAGAATCTAATTTACAAAAATAACCTGACAGCAAAAACAACACGTAACATCTTTGCTTGCGGTTGAAGGAACCGTTAAAAGAGGTTTCATTTCATTTTTTAAGGTGGATTATGTTATGTTTTTTGTTGAATAGAGAAATATTTTCAGGGTTTTGACTTTTGAAGTTATGGATTTACGATCATTATCATGTTGCATAAAGGGATCCTATTGGTATGTTATAGTTTTTTTTTTTTTTTTTTTTTCACTGTTTCATTGATTTGTAAACTTCCAAGTGAAATTTTGAGTTTTATATATTTGCTGCTCTGTTATCTGTTCTGTTGGCTTTTGGTAAAGTTGATGAGTGATTTTGAGTGACATAAGTAGTTTAGATATAAGCAAATTGGTTAGGACTATGTACTTATATGAGGGGTATGTTTTTTTAGTAACTATGGTTTCCGGCTGTTTGACCGACTAATTCACGGGTTTGAACCCACCACCACACATATTCAAACCGGTAAAGCCCTCCTTTTCAGGAGGTTGCGTGGCCACTTTTAGAAGTGCCAACAGATTTCCCAGTGTTTTGCCCATTTGTTATCAGTATATGCATTTGTGATAACCATTGTTTGTGCAGTAAGTTTGAATGAGATAAGTGCAGAAGTTTGTGCAGAGATTTTGTGCAGTGTATGTGAAAATGTGGAGGAAGAATAACAATAAAATAACTGTAATTTGATATTTTATAACTGTTAATTACAAGGCCTATATATAGTGAATGAAAAGGTATGACAGATAGGGATGTGTTGGTTCATTTGAACCAACAGTCACAACCCTTAATATGTAACTGTCATAACTGCCTTTCCAACCATAATAACTGTCTAATTCGACCAACTATAATACCTATCTAAAGTATGCATGGCTTGTAACCTAAATTAAGGTTCTGTGCAGCCACATGATTATGTATAAGATCATGGCTGCATAAATAACTAAGTACATATACTAAGTAAATTGTCTGATATGAAATATGAAATAAGAAGAGCATTTGATCTTATAAAATCAAACAACCACTTCAGGGTTGTTTGCACGTAGTAGGAATTGAATGGGGACCTCACACATTTTAGTGATGTTAGTCACAAGCTTTTTGCCACTAGACCAACCGTTTATGAGGGTATGGTAATTGCGTTGAGTAACACGTACTAGAAGCAAATCCAAATAGTCTCTCCTACATAGCATTTTGTTACAGCTGCTTATTTCAAGAAGCATAAGTAGTATTAGCAAACAATCCCAATTGCCCTGTTTACACCCAATATCAAAGAAAATTTGTTATCTGGCTAGTTGTGACTTCAGCTGCATATAAAAGTTTCTGAGCTTATGGTTTTTCTGATTGACTATTTGCAATGTACAAAAAGGACTTGTATGTGCTGAGTGTTTAAAGTATAAGTTGCTAAATTGAACAGGAAAGAAAGAGGGAAGAATGCATCAACATGGAGGAGATTCTCATTAAAGGAGTTACATGCTGCTACTAACAATTTTAATTACGACAATAAGCTTGGTGAAGGTGTATTCGGCAGTGTTTATTGGGGTCAGCTATGGGATGGATCTCAAGTAATTAAACTATCACTTATTGCCTATTATCGAATACTAATTCAATATTTTAAGTAGCATAAGTTTAAATGTAGCATACTTTGACATGTGTATATTCAGATTGCAGTGAAAAGGTTAAAGGTGTGGCGCAACAAAGCAGAAATGGAATTTGCTGTTGAGGCTGAGATACTCGCACGTGTCAGACACAAGAACTTATTGAGTTTGCGTGGCTATTGTGCAGAAGGTCAAGAACGATTAATTGTATATGATTACATGCCTAATCTTAGTTTACTGTCTCATCTTCGTAGTCAACACGAAAGTCTTCTTGATTGGTCAAGAAGAATGACTATTGCTGTAGGATCTGCAGAAGGAATTGCGTAAGTTCATTAAGGATCCTGTTTTCTGTTTTCTTTGTGGATAAAAGATTAACCAACTTTCGATCTAAGTTAATGCAGTGTCTGTAAGTTTGACCATGGCTACTTTTCTTCTGACCTGACTTTGAAAAACGCTGTTAATTACTTGTTGACAAGGTTAATTATACACTACCTTTAATCGATGTTTTTAAGAAGTTTTATTTTGTAGAGGGAGAACAGAAATTTGACAACTTTACTTTATTTCTTATAATAAACGCCAAACCGATGTAATTGTTAGTGCCACTATCTGGATTCTGACTCTACTTCATTGCTTTATCCAGTTATCTTCACCATCATGCGACACCCCATATAATACATGGAGATATTAAAGCTAGCAACGTGTTGCTAGACTCTGATTTCAAAGCCCAAGTGGCCGACTTTGGATTTGCAAAGTTAATACCAGATGGTGCAACACACACAACCACACAAGTTAAAGGAACTCTCGGGTACCTAGCTCCAGAATACTCCGTGTTAGGTAAAGCATCAGAGAGTTGTGATGTTTATAGTTTTGGGATTCTTTTGCTTGAGCTTGTTAGTGGCAAGAGACCCGTTGAGAGGATAAATGCAACAACAAGACGGTCTATTACAGAATGGGCTTTGCCATTGGTATGTGAAAGAAACTTTAGTGAAATTGCGGATCCAAAGATGAATGGGAAGTATGTTGAACAAGAGTTGGAAAGAGTTGTTTCGTTGGTCTTATTTGTGCACATAATCAGCCTGAAAAAAGACCAACTATGCTCGAGGTACTTGAGTTGCTAAAGGGGAATTGAAAGAAAATTTGCCGATATAGAAAACGCTGAGATGTTTAGAAAGAGTCAAGTTGCTGATTAGATTGATGATAGTTCTGATTTTGTTTCAGATTCGACAAGGCAGATACAGAATATAAAAGCCGTATTTGTAAAGAAAGAAACTAACTTTTTTGACAAATATTTGGATGATTAAGCTAGCTATTGAGGGTGTGGTGTGTTGATGTTGCCGATTGGTGTGATACCAGTGTAGGTTGTAATTAAGGTTGAGCTTTCTTCTTAATAGTACTATAATATATTTGCGACAATTGAGATTTTCTTTAATGTGGTTACGGGTTTTGTAAGATTACATGTGACCTTGTTATACAATGAGCCTTGAGGATTGTTACCGGCCTTCTCACTGTTTGTTACACCCAAAACTCAAAAACTGGCATTCATATTTCCTATATCATATCGACCATATTACATGCAACTCTTCTATATTTAAGCAAATCATAGAAACCAAATCAATTCAGAATAAAATGCTAAAAACTGGAAATAGTAAATTAGATAATGAATATAAAGAAACTTGCATATAAAAACTCTTGAACAGAATGAATTCCAGTTGACACCACTGAATCCGGGAAAACGAAAACTGAATGCTTAATAATTAGGAATGCCGATTTGTTTTCCAACTTGGGCCGATATTTCCTATTGCCTGTATGTGACTGGGATTGCAAACCAAAAAAAATGAATCAAAGAAATGTGAGTGCCCACGCAAGTCTTCACCATCACCTCGACTTATGTTAAAACATAGTTGTTGAACATTCCTAGCTAGACTTGGGACCTGGCTTCTCAAATAATCAATGCTAAGTTGGAATTTCTTTACAAAGTCATAGCTAGTACTTATTGTAATGTTAAACTTGCTTAATAAATTGAGTGTTTCCCTTAATTTAAGGCAGAAGGAGTACCTAACACTGGGTTTCAATTTCTTCAACTTCAGGTTTAGCTCTATTTTCTCGGGAACAATGGCTGGAAATAAGAAACTAGGAATTGTCGCACCGCCAGTGTAACGGAACGAGAGTAGATTTGGAGCAAGAACTTGGACATGGATAAGGCGGTGTTGCCGTGCTTTTATGGCCAATCTCTTCAACGAAACACATTTGATATCCAAGATATCCCTTGCACAAAACCCAAACTTAAGGTTCAAGCTCTCGAGAAAAGGAAATTTTGATTCGAATAACTCCGAAATTGACCCATCTATAACCATAAATTCTAAAGTTAATTCTCTCACGCTTGATATTGACCCCGTGATGGGTGATATAGGATTCATCCAACCCAACTTGGAGAAAGTATATATGCATAGACTTACCTTTTTCAAGTTTTCACCAGTGAATATCTCATCAGACAAATGAAACTCACTAATGTAAATGTATAATTTGAGATAAATCTTGGTGATACAACTTTTGGAAACTAGTAGCCGAATCCATTTTTTAACAAGTGAATAGGACTGCTCGTCGTCGATGACCATGTTAAGTTGAATACTAGTGATTGGTATGTTGTCCCGAAAATACCTTAGTATAGTGCGGTCGATCAAATTAATGTATAGTATCTGTTTTGTGCGTTACGAAGATTTACGGATTGATCAAACCTGAGGGTAGGGTTGGTAGACCAAGCGTGTAGCCATGGCTTGGACAAGACACATGTACGGGCGGCATCTTTTACCGGTAGTAGGGATTGTATATGATGGATCAACTCGGGAACATCTTCTAATCGTTGTGTGCTGGTCAGTTCGACTCTTTCTGTATCAGTCATCTCTGGGTACCACAAGAATATACACATATATTAGTAGTAGCAGATAATCTGTGATTAATACACATATATTAATACTACTATAGCAACACCTTATAACAACCAAATTAAATCATACGATAGCATATTGATTATATTAAAGTTTTACTTAGAAGCATTACCTTGAATTCTTTGTGCCATCTCGAAGAAAATGAATAGATTTTTAGAGAGTTTTTCTGTAGGGTTTGTAAGAAACTTGAAGCTAGATATTGTTAGATAATAAAGGCCCACAAGCCCGTTGGGTTTAGCCCATCTAGTTGGTAGTTTTTGTTTACGTTAATCACTATTTAATCTCTTGTAATCTTCATAGTTTATTGAATATGATTAATACAATTTTCAGTACGGTTTTTCTGTAGGGTTTTGTTTAGTTTATTAAACCAAGCGTGTAGCCATGATTTGGACAAGACACAAGAACGGGAAACTTCTTATAGTGGTACTAGTGATTGTATACGATGGACCAACTCTGGAACAACTTCTAACTGTTGTGTGCGGATCAGTTGTCGTCCTTGAGGGTGGGCGACCGATCAGGCCCTAAAATTTGTTCATTGACAATTATATACATGTGTGACACATATTTTTCTCAAAGGAAAAACAATTAAGTGAGAATACGTCTTAAATTGGGAATCGTTGAACGTTTAAATGGCTATTTTGCATTATTTCTGGTAAAACGGGGACACTTTTATATAAAATTAGTTTTGAATGCCTCATTATGCGTTTCGTCCGGGATCCCCAAAATCTCAGGGACGGCCTTGGTCTTCACTTCCTCCATCAATGGGTACAACAAGTATAATAGCATTAGATACTAACAAACAGAATAAAAGAGGTGGTGCTTGGATTTCCTATAATCGATTTGAAAGAGCAACTGTCAAACAGATCATTTGTTCCGAACAAACTATTGTAACGTTTTTTCTATACAAATCTCAACAGTTTTACTTTAATTCAAACATTATGATAAAGGTGATAAGTACATGAAAATAAAAATACATGTGGTTCGGTTTCTATAAACTGATAGGGATCAAAGTTACTAGATGAATACACTGGTCACATTTTGGAATTAGTGGAGATCAAAATAAAGATTGACCCCCCGAGTTGGGCTCTACGCAGTTGTCATATTTGTTGGTTTTATGGATATAAATTAGTAGACGTGAGTTAGGATCGAACTCGAGACTATGGGATTGCACACTTTACGTATGAGAATTTAAAGTTAATAATTAAATATAAATGTTGTATTTATTTATTTATTAAACGAAATAACTAACGAACGTTAAGTAATTAATGTAATGGACTAACGTTAAAGGTATTTGGAAAAGGACTTAATTGCAAAGATTGGGAAGGTTCCTAATCCCTATGGGATGCCATGAACCGATCGCCCAAAGAGAAAAGGAAACAACCTCAACTTGTTCACCAAGTTTAGTTGGAGTATATATCGCCAGTGGGTCTTGTTTTCCATCTCACATTCTTAAAACCCTAAAATTGTTTTGTGTGTGTTTTGTTCTTAAACCGATCGTACATCCCTTTAGGTGTCGATCCATTACTTTTCCACAAATCATGTTATTTGTTTGATAAAAACTAGCATTACTTTAATTCGGTTTTAAGATGCGTGTATGTGCGAAAACATAGTAATAACATACTTTGTTATTATCTTGGATTGAATTACAAAACGGTAAGGGTAATTTTATAATCCTATAAACCCTAATTAGGGTTCATCCTAATTGCTAGTTTGTGGATTTGATTCTTGTTCGCTGAATCAAGAAAGTCACGTATACTTTATTCTTTAGTTAATTAATTATTCATTATATGTTCTTATACGCCCGCACTTACTTTGATGTTTATTGTTTATATTTATGATTTGTCATGTTATATAATTCCAACAATGCATCACGAGTCATTGGTTTTAATGAGTAATTAATTACTAAACACGTAAAAACGGATATTGTATTGTGTTTGATATGATTTATTCTAGGGTTTATATTAATTGTTATGTTATCAATATCGAAACCTAGATTTAATATATTTGTTACGTGATAAATTCATGAATAAAGTGTTATGTGACATGGAATTGTATGCGATCTTGTGACTTTATTGAATAATTGTTATGTTATATCCATGATGATACATGCATGTTTGTCATGGATAGTTGCTTGTATTATTATTTAATTGTTAAGATTGGATTAATTGTTAAGTTTTATACACATGTATATTTACGATAAATCTTGAATTGGGAAAGACTCCATTATATATACATTAATGAATCAATTATGTGCAATTTGGTATATCATTAATTATGGGTTTACGCAATCGATTAAATCGATGTATGTGGCTCACTTTCAATTGAGAGGTGAAAGCCCTAATTAATATATACGTTAATTTAACCTAGACATTGATTATTAATAGGGTTTTATCGAATAAGTTGCATGTGACTACTTGTTTACACGTATAAATTGTTTATTATGTGCGCATTGTTTTTAGTTGTTTATATTTTTTATTGGTATTACTTGTTTGTTTATTATGTTGCATGCTTTTAAGCAAAGGGTAATTTTGAATAGAAAAATAATACGGACTAAACAATGGTGAAATTTGATTTGTTTTGGAAGAGTTAAGTTTTCAATAGTTTAATTGATTGGTGACTTTGGTACAATGACCGAACGGCTCACCCATTCGAATGAACTATAAAGGGTTATTTAAGTGCGCACAATCACACCGAATGGATGTCTAAGGTTATGCTTTTGCGCTACTCCGGTCCTCTCTCGCCCTCTGAAGTTCGAATGGAGCTACTTAGTAAGCCATAAAAGTACAAGCTCATCTTAAGGGCGAATTAGTTTTAATTCCATGCGCCACTTGGTGGTAATTATCCAAACACTAAGTGTTTACACTTATGCAAAAGTACGGTATAATGGACAATAATTAACACTAAATTCCTTGATTGGTGAACCCAATACCTCAATCAAAACTTTGATAATTTGATCTTTATGAATTGGTAATAAAACGTTTTTATTAAAATTATGCTACAAGATGAATGCATGACATCTTTGTACATATTTGATTGACCATATAAAATCAAAACTAGTACCCTTTTAAATTAAGGTATATGCCATCTAATTAAAAGGAACACTTGAAGTTGCAATTTAAGTCATGAGAGTACTTGGCTAGATTGTGATGGAGAGGTAAATCTCTATGTTAAGTGAGACCTTACATGGACATATTTGCAGCTCTTTAAGTTAGACACTTAAGTTGAGTAGGAAGTGAGATCTTGGACTCAATGGCATAAGATGGGATAAAACATGTTTATATTTGCAATAGCGTTGGAAAATATAAATCCCATAATGATCTAGGAGTTGGAAATTGTTTGCCAATTAATGTTCGGCAGATTACCTTATTATATGCTCGTTGCTAGCGGATCAACTGATGTAATGAACCTATGATAATTTGGATCCTAGTTTTCGAGAAAATTCTATGGTTATATGAATATTACCTTGGGTATTTTATTTTCTTGAAAAGTTTAATTATCGAAAATACTAAAATTGAATTTTGCTAATTCTTTAAATGTATTAATGCAACATTAAATCGTAAACGAGGTTATTCTTGTATTGGTAAATTGATCTACACCGTAAGGGTTTTTGGTAGAGTCAACTTTGCTAAGAGAATAAACCTAGTCCTCTTTTCACGCGAAAGAGTGAGATTCAACCCTATTCCTTTCATGAATGAAGAAAGGTATGATAGGACAATTAGAATTGTCTAAATTCTAAATACATAACTCGTAAGCAAATTTTAATAGTTAAGAAAATTGCATATTTCTCGAGTTATTAAATTAGAAGCTAGACTAATTATCGTATAATTGGTAAAAGACAAACTAGCATATTTTATCTAGTTGTTGTGCTTTGACCATTTAAAAGTACTACTTACAATTGTTGGAATAGTAGAACTATTAAGAAAGAAATTGCATGCCCAATTTTTCAAGTTAATAGCATTGATGGATAAATTCATCATCTACATAGTAGAATACACTCTTTAAGTACATAAGTAATTGTTATGTATGGACTTTTCAAAGGTGTAGGGAAGTAAATAGAACACTATTTTCTTTCAATCGGTTAATGAAACACTTACAATGTTGTCAAATCCAATTGGGAGTGTTGTGTTCTTATTCGAATAAGGAATTAATGTAATGATCTCTTATTCAGGGGAGTTACAAGCTTAGTCATCTTGGTAGTAACCTGAATTATCTCTAGAATGTCTTATGATAATTACTTTCCACTTATAGACACTTATGTTTTCAAGGATAGTCATGTATGTTTCCTTATTAGACAATGAAGTGGTTCTACATCTACTAGTTATGCTAATATCAATGACACAATCATATTAGTCGCATAAACAAACATATGTCGTGTTGTTTATACGCTACATGATGTTGTTCCATGCACAAGTGGGAGAAATCTATATTGTGTGCAAGGTACAACATATAAGTATATGATTTAACGGATTCTCTTGACCGCAAGGTAAGAGACTAACGTTCTAATATAACTTGTACATATCTAATTCAAGAAACACTTGGTGTTACAATTTACGTCATGTGAGAACTTGGCGAGATTGCAACAACAAAGTAAATCTCTATGTAAAGTGAGATCTTGCATGGACATATTTACGCTTTCTAAATTAGACAAGTATTTAGAACATGTGTCAAAATGATATATAAGACTACTTCAAATTAGATTTTATGTATTATTAGAATGACATAAATGAAGTAATCTAATACTACTTCAAATTTGTTTATTTATGTATTTTGGAATGACATAAATGAAAAATAATGTAGTCCATGCATTAATTGTGAAGTAAAATAAATTAACTTGAAATTACTATTGAAACCAAGAGTTGTGTTCATAATTACTTTAGTTAAACATGTTTATGATTCATTGTAAAGACATAAACACAAAGTCTTTTAAGACTTATAATAAAGTAAGACGTTAACTTGTTATGTTTTTTAATTAAGACATATACAAGAAGTCATTGAGTTGATCAATGATTTATAACGTATAATGGGGTTATAACAGTTTATGTTCTTGTTGAAACATGGATATGAAGTGACTTGGTTAAAAGGTACTTGTGTTATAAAGCATGTAATTGGCTTGAAAAGTCTATTATACCATTAAGTTGACTTAGTTGGTAAATAGGAAATTCAAAATGAATATGTTTATTTTATATATTGTTAGATTGTCTTACAATATTAATTCTAATGAATACCACAAGTTGATGGTATTTTCGCTTAGGAGAATCGACTCTATTTGATTTGTTTGATTCAAGATAACCATAACTTCTTTCTTAAAAAGTAACAAGGTTAGAAAATTGAGTATGGATTGAATATACTCAATATGACTCCAATCTAGAAGATTGTTAAAACACCATTTCATTATGGAATGTGATGAATCACATTAAGTTTTAAAATTGAAGATTCTGAATTTGTTAAACTACTTATGAATAGGTTATTAACAAACTAAAGTCAGAAATTATCAATGTGTATTTGTAATGTCCCAAAAAGAGAACAATGTAGTTTTGCTCTAATTGCTAAGTATATATAGATAGTCTATATATTACAAAAGGCAAGTGGGAGTTTTATCTTGAAAGATAAAATTACAAAATACATAATCTTCTAAAACACACTAGTAAATATCATGATGAGGTTAGACATGTAAATGATAGACCTCATGATGATGGAATTTTCATTCATAGATCTGCAAAGATATCTCGGATATTTGACTTATATGTCGAGAAATATGAGTTCTGTGGATTATAGTAAACCCGATAATCATTATGATGGATTACCAAATATTGAATTGGGATAATTACTCATACTATGAATGTTAAAGATGTTGTCCATAAAGATAATCGCTTTTGGAAATTTGGTTTGTCTTAATAGTTAGACTAGAGAATGGAAATGAGTTTCTTCAAAGAGATGAAAAACCCTAGTGGTTTGAATTTCTATGTAGAAATCATATGGACAATATTGTACACATATTTAATGCATATTTTATGACAAGATTATTAATCATACTTAAGCAATTAATTGTGATTGAATATTCTTTTCTAGACACATTAAATATATAAAGATGATAATTGTCATACTTGTTTTCATTAATATGAAATATGACAATGGAATATCAAAACTCTTTCTTGAGAAATTACTTGAGCGAGGACGGTAAGTAATTGAAAGGTTTTTTGAATTCATATAATCTTTGGAAGTGTACGAAGTGCAATAATTCATGAATGGATAAATGCATGCATCTATGAAATTATTCTTATGTTAAATTATTAAATCCATTTTCGATTTATAATTAAAATAAGATAAATTTTAAGTATTCCTGAAAACTAGTGGGAGTATTATGTTAAGGTTTTAAATCTTATATGTTGTATAACATATGAGAAGTAACATTCCTTGTAAGCTAAATGTTAAGTCTTAAGTTGGAATGAACTTCACTTGTAAGATTTAATAATTAAAAATACAACCTTGAAATATATGTTTATTGTTAATAAACATGTGCAGTAAAAATAAATGATTCTAATAAAACATGATATATCATTTGGGAAATTGATAAATATTTTTTTTGACAAGATAGAACGTGAATGAAGTCTAAGTTTGACCTGTAGATTCATCATGTACATCATGTAGTGTATTAAAATTGTTGTATCATTCTCGAATAAGAAGTGATTTGACAACATTGATATCTAACTAAAAGTTATTAGATAACTTGTGTAATGAATATTCTAATAGAATTACATCCTTAAAACCTGGAATTGCTCCTAGATTCTATGGATGAACAATATGTCAATTGTTGTGCAAATTGTCATCAGCTTTAAACTTGAAAGTTAGGAAAGCATCAAACATTACATAATAAGATATTAAAGTTTACGGAATTTTAATGAGCACATTGTTGTTTGTATACAATGATGCTGGTTTAATTGAGATGACACTCAATACTAGTCATGGTAGGATTTCATCCTTGTTAATGGCCATGTGAACTGGTTGTGCTACTAAGAGCACAGTTGCATTATACATTAAAAGAATAAGAATACTTTAAACTTTAAAATGTTTGAAAGTTTAAATTGTCATAATTGGTAAAAGAGGATGTCACACACTTTATGAATTATTATGTGGATTGGTGAATGCACACATACAAGTACTTCATTAATTGAATTCTTGAAATAAGTATTCTCAAAATTATGATAGATCAAGTTGGTTGATTTATGCCTTGTCAACAAGTATGATTGTCATTACTTGAGGCATAATTCATCAAACCGAATTTTCATGCATTGATCTATTTGGTATTTGGATAAGGGATGTTAAACAATTGTTATAATATAAATCAAATACTTGGTATGTTTGATTTTATAATATATTGTATCCTATATTTGCATGTTTAATCCGTGAATAAATTTATTTATTCTAAATCATCCGTTGTCGATTAATGATATGGGAGTATCATTAAACTAAGACAACCGAGAGATATGGTAGAATGTACTTGAAAGTATATTGATGAGAAAGCATACCAATTTCGGATGATATTCAATGAATTGAATATAGGACTTATCCCAACTACATAATTTACTTTGTGGATATTGTTATAAGTAAATTATGAATAGTTATCCTCGACTTGAGATACCGTATAAGTGTCATGAATGTAGTGCACTACGTGGAACAACTTAACGCTATAATGAATCGGTAGTCATAAGAGTTGTTTCTCGAAGTGTGGCAAAGTTCATGGGTTATTCTCGTAGTCAAGATAGAATTTGTTCCTTCAAATTTATTTTGAAGTTTAATCTTGATGGGCCCTCGTATGGTTGACAAGATGTTTGCATGGCCATGCCCAAAGTTCTCCCCGAATATGTTCGTAAGATTTGGTAATCTTGCTCAATCACTAACAACGAGAAGCAGAATGGTTGAATAAAGAATGACTTAATTCCATATCTTTATTTAACATGGTATTAGAAACAAAAGGATAATAATAATGAGAAATCATTAAAAGGTTTTCCGGAGCCTTGCTCGAGTTGTACTAGAGGCATCGAAGTGTTGCTAGACGCTAACCGAATGTGATCACTCTATTAAGATATATCCAGTGGGAGCTGTTGGTTTTATGGATATAAATTAGTAGACGTGAGTTAGGATCGAACTTCGAGACTATGGGATTGCACACTTTACGTGATGAGAATTTAAAGTTAATAATTAAATATAAATGTTGTATTTATTTATTTATTAAACGAAATAACTAACGAACGTTAAGTAATTAATGTAATGGACTAACTGGCGTTAAAGGTATTTGGAAAATGACTTAATTGCAAAGATTGGAAGGTTCCGAATCCCTATGGGATGCCATGAACCGATCGCCCAAAGAGAAAAGGAAACAACCTCAACTTGTTCATCAAGTTTAGTTGGGTATATATATGAGCTAGGGTCTTGTTTTTCCATCTCTTGTGCACATTGCTTAAACCCTAAAATTGTTTTGTGTGTGTTTTGTTCTTAAACCGATCGTACATCCCTTTAGGGTGTCGATCCATTACTTTTCCACAAATCATGTTATTTGTTTGATAAAACTAGCATTACTTTAATTCGGTTTAGATGCGTGTGTACAAGAACATAGTAATAACATACTTTTGTTATTATCTTGGATTGAATTACAAAACGGTGAGGGTAATTCTTATAATCCTATAAACCCTAATTAGGGTTCATCCTAATTGCTAGTTTGTGGATTTGATTCTTGTTCGCTAGAATCAAGAAAGATAATATACTTTATTCTTTAGTTAATTAATTATTCATTATATGTTCTTATACGCCCGCACTTACTTTGATGTTTATTGTTTATATTTATGATTTGTCATGTTATATAATTCCAACAATATTAACATCCTATATGTAGCTCTTGTGGAATGCTGAAAAAGTGAAACACGTCTAAGAAGTTCAAAACTTAATCCAAATCAAGAGTGATGAGCGACAGTTGCAAAATTTTAACTAAGAATTGGATGAGCAGGCAAAGGCAAGAGTGCAACGCCAAGCGATCAAGAAAGACCCCAATAGCAAGCTATTGTGGTGGGTCTTTCCCATAAAAATTAAGTTAATATTGAGTGAGCCGATGACTCATATCGATATTAAACCGATAAGAACAGATACTACACTTGATCTTAGCCAAAAGGCCGAGAAAGGTATGCTTAACTTTTCCTTGGGCCTTTCTTTTATAGGAAGTCTCTTCACTTTTAAATCTTCACTCACCCTATGTGGATGGTCCCTTTGAGTGTCTAATAATTCACATACGCAAACTTACTATCTGGTAGTGAAAAAGATATTAGCAAATTGTGACATTTCAACTTGAAAGTTTTGACTTTTGAGCTTTATATAGTTAAGCAAGTCTGTAAATTGCTGTTTCTTTTTATAGTAAAATAGAGAGTAATCATATGCAAAATATCGTGAAATCATGAGTTACATCCATAATTGATCTAGATGATTTCGGTAAAAATATAGCCAAAATAGATACTAGGATTGTTTTTCTTGGCCATTACCTTCAACCATGATTTTTCTGCAGACTAATAAGAAATACACAGAGCAAAGCCACATAAGCTGGGATAATAAAACTGATATCTGAAGGCGCGTCCACCTTCATGAATGCCATCTTCTTTCCGATATTAAGCTTTTTAGTGCTATCTTACCCTCATTTTGTTTTCGGTTCTCAAACGGATTAAGATTACCATTTGCTGTTTTAAGTATTCAGGTTCGAGGCGTTATTTTAATCCTCAAAGTTTCAATACAAAGGCTTTGACTAGTTTTATTAACATGACTATGGAGTCAACAGTTTCTACAAGTTAGGGGCCGCACAACAACATTACTCTCCACTTTTGACTACATATTGGTAAGGGCCGCGCAAAAGCAGCCCCCCATTAACAAAAACTATGACATAGGTTCAACCAACTTGGGTCAGCCTTAGACAAGCACAACTCGAGTGGAATCAGATTCACAAATTAGAACAAAGCAAGAAAATCAACTAATCAAGCATTCAATTTAGAACTAAGAATTGGAGAGGCGCGCCACCAAGGCAAGTAGTGCAACGCTTGTTGACTCATGAAGAACCCCAAGAAGAAGCTACCGTGATGGGTTCTTCCCATAAAAAATAAGATTAATATCGAGTGAGCCATGGCTCACATATCGATATTAAACCGATAAGAACAGATACTACACTTGATCTTAGCCAAAGGCCGAGAAAGGTATGCTTTTCCCTTCTTGGACCTCTGTTTTTATAGGCGTCATCTCTTACTTAGTTTACTTGGTCGCGATGTGGGATGCAAAGATAACCAATGTGAGTTTTCATTAATAATAAGCATGTCTACAAATTCATTGCCATACAAGAGGAATGGGGAATAACCCTATTAACTCTAACACAGTACTAACAAACATACAATATCGCAAGAAAAAGAAACTACGAAAACCGCTTAATGACCCAACAAGAGCATAACCATAAACCATAACCACCAACGCTAAGGTCAGATTTTACAATCTACATTGGCTTGACTTGAAGAGCCTCATCTAATTGACGTTTTACAGGATCCCGTTCCATCCTAACCACTGATTTGATAGTCTTCAACTCTCCATTCGACGCCAAAAGCGCCTTGTTTTCACTACGTAGTTTTGCCACTTCATTTTCCAGCTTCTTATTTTCAGCTGCTAGTTTGTCTAAATCAGACATCACCTTAATAAAACGTCTACACATGCCATCTCGGTACCTTCACATATCAAGAACACTAATGACATCGAGGAACAAACCACTTAACGGGCCCTTGACCGTCGGTGTGTCTAAGAGATCTGCTTTTGTTAATGACCATTGGTGGTATGTTGTTGAAAGTGTGTTCATATTTGAAGTGGGATCTAAATCATGAGAAATATGTGTTGTTTGCCAAATGTGGAGCTCAACAGTCTCGCTATGACAGTCGATCGCCATATGCCAATGTCGATCATGAACCGGCAACGCAACCTACATGTCCCGATAACAACTTTATGCTATTGGAAAGTGTCACTAGTGACGAGGGCATTAGGAATAATTCCTATACAAATATTCGTAGAAATCACTTTATTTTTTGGGTGCTTGTTGGTATTGCTCTGATTTCTATACAAACATTCGGGAAAAAAAAAAAAAAAAAAAAAAAAAAAAAAAGATCAATCAATACACTGAATAATTAAAATTTAAAAACTTAGTATGATCCTAATGATATTTATACAACCAGACGAAGACTGCATGCGTTATAATGCGTGAAACAATTATAGGTGCAATAAAACGCGAATAATCAAAATGACAAGAACGAGATGTCTAAAGAAGAAACAACTATAAATGTTTCATCACTTTCATGTAATGTTTATACATAAAATGCGAAATAATTAAAATTTGATTACAAATGTTGTAACATGCATGTGATAATTTAACTCAAATAAAATAGTAAAGTTTGAAAAACATTTACTTTGTAAACAATAATAGCTACCATTTTATTTTCAATCTTACAAACTATAAAACCTTGTCACTTTTCATATTTTGTTGTATAGTATTAACAAATTAGCTAAGTTTAAAAATCATAAAAGCTTGTGTCTTTTCATATAACTACAAAATTCTTTTTTACCACATAGTAAAGTTTGACATAAATTTTGATGAATATAACTTCAAAATTTTTTTTACCATATACATAGTTAAGTTTGATATAAATTTTGATGAATACGTGTAAAAGGCTACATACAAGAATAAGTATAAAGGTCATATATAAGAATAACTTAGGTGGTGCATAAGTTATTTCTTATAAGAATAAGAATAACTTCATTGAGTCGAAAACATAACACAAGCTTCTTAAAACTTTCAAGAGCATTAGTGTCGCTTTCAATTCTATGTTCCATAGAGTATTATCTATACTACATATAAAAAGTGTATGGTCAAATTTTAAAAAGTGAAATCTTGAAAGTAAGTGAGAGAAATGCATAATATAATTAATACTTATATTAAAACACTCATTATTTAAAAGTACAATAATTTATTCACATTGTACAACCAGTTAAAAGCATATATACCAAATTAAAAACAACCAATTTAAACACCCCTTATTAAAAAGTAAAATAAAACTTTCACAATGTACAATTTAAACAAACTACGACATAATTCAAAATATAAAATAACTAAACACACTAATTAATGTTATTTTTAAACACCCTAAAATTAAAAGTACATGTTATTATACACATTATACAAATTAACAAAACACACAAAGCTTCATACAAGCTAACAAGGGTTCAACCAGGAACCGGTGTCGCCACCGGTTCAGCTAACCAATAAAACCCATCCGAAAACGAACAAGCGAGGACCCGTTGAAACTGATACAAACTGGTGGAATTAGGTCTCATAGAGATCTATTTATCCGGTTAATCGTCACAGGGTACCCGCCGCCGAAACGTAATGTTGAAACTAAAAAAAGAAATGTTGAAAACATATATTTCAAAATGAAAATATTAATACACATCGAAAACCGGGTTGACCCGGTTTAATTTGACCCGTTTTTGACCCAACCTCAGGTTGACTCGGTTTAAATCGACCCGTTTTTCGACTGGAGCGGTTCAACCAGTTGAACCACCTGGGTCGAACCGAGTTTCAAAACATTATGTTTAATCCCCAAATCTTCAAACTTTTATTATTTTTCGTTTATAACCATAAACTTTTTTTTATCACTAAATGATATGTCGTTATAAAATCTCGTTGCTATGCACGGGTAATCGTCTAGTATGCAACAATGAAGTGATCTCTTTACAAACCAAATCAACCTAAATCCGATCCATTTTAGCAGTTGCTCCAGAAAGTTATTCGACATCAATTGTAAGAGAATTTGTGTTTGTATATAATAGGTAATAGATATGTTGTTATCTTTTAACAATCAAACAATGTAATATAATTATAAAAGATTTACTTGCATGGAATGCAATATACGTATTTACTTGCATGGAAGCATCGTAAAAGATCGAATTACTTGCATGGAACAGTCTTGCATTAGTTTATTAGTTGTGGCTGGCATTTCTACAAATTAGTTGTGGTATGAGTTGGGGTATAATAAAACATTAGTAGTAGATGTCACCACCATGACCCGTGATTTTCGGTAGGGCAAAAAAAAAATTTTTAATAAAATTTGTGATGAACTTTAATAAAAAGGTTATAATAATTTTTTTACACTAAAACTCGATATTTTTTAGATTAAGATAGAGATCAAGGTTTTACGTTGTTTGATGTTAAGGTGGGCATTTGATTTTATAATGGGGTGTGACTTTAATAAAATGGTCTTAAAAAAATTTACACTAAAATCGACATTTTTGGCGAACCATGAGGCACCCCCCCTAACCTCTATGTGGTTCCGCCCTGGATGTCACTAATTCAATCGCATTAGTTAATAACCTATGCATGTACCATTTGAGTAATTGGAGTATAAGGGAGTTTTTTGTACATAGGAAATTATTTTAGTTGGCGTTGGCAAGTCGCTTCATCATCATCATCATAATCCGTCATGACAATAACATCATCCCAATTCGAGTTTCACAAATTGAGATTAAAAAACGGAGTAGGATGGAGCGGGATGAAACTGTATATAAACAAAGGAAAACATTGCACAATTCTGTGTTATATATATGACCACGGAATAAAGCATTGAAGTAAAGTAGGTGTTATACAAACGACAAACATTAGAAACCTCAACATTAAGATCGTCAACATTTCTTTGGTTATTCATTTGCATCAACTTCAACTTAACTATGATGTAGCAGAAGTTTAAAATGAAAGTATGATATTTTATAGTTGAAAATGAAATTAGCCGCGTGAATCTCTACCAAATTTAGAATTCTTTTTAGCCGTGTGTATTAGATTACGAAGAAAAGTCATCTTTGCCATGTATAACCTTAAAAAAAGTCAACTTAGCCGTGTAGTTAAAAAGGTGTTTTTCAAGTTTGACCAATAATCAAGTTTTCACTTTCAATGTTGACTATACACCCATTATATGTAGTTAAGATTAAGATTAAGATAAAAAAAAATGACAAGAAAGATAGAAAATGTCAACCAAAATGCAAAAGACCAAACTAACAACAAGCCCTAAAAAGAAACACCTAAAGACGACAAAGAGCATAAAAAGAAACTAAATCAGGCCCTGAGATCATATACTCCGGGCATCGATTAAGAACCGATTTGGTTTAAATTTAGAAGAAAAATGATGTTTTATATATAAAGAATGTTGCCGTTTTTCTAAACATTGTTTTATTAGATAAAGTTTCTCTGGAGATCATACGAACATGATATATCATGTTTTTATGTTTTGAATAGGGCGTTGTATTCACATTATTTTATTTGATATCATTTTATTTGATAAATACATTATTTTATAAAAGTTATATAAGACAACGTCTGTGACACCAGAATGCACAAACGTGATGTGTGCGTCAAAAGAGTTGTGTATTTATCAACCCCTTTTGAATAATGTTAGAGTGAACTAAAGAGAGAAGTGATAAGGGATCAAAATCTTTCTTGGAGTCTTGTAGTAGTATTTAAATTTAATCTAAAAATAATCAATGCGAATTCTTCTGACACGGCCCATTGAAAATCGCCATGTGTCCAATTGCAGTACATTTTTTTACTTTCATTGTCTTAAAATAATACACATGTTCAGACACCGACGGCCATTATTTCACTTTCACTTTCATTTATTTATCGCGTGCAAAGACATCGGAAAGGAAAAATACACATTAAAAATAATAATAATAAAAAAATATTTTAACCAAAAGTACACATAAAAATCCAAAATGCATGTAATTTTGGTTAAAAGATTTTTTTACATTTTTTTTTTTAATGTGTAGTTTTTATTTTCCAAGATACTTTCGACGCGGATAAACGTAAATGAAAGAAAAGGAGGCCGAAATGAATGGCTGCAAGAATATGGGTAGTTATTTTGTAAAATGAAAAGTAAAAAGTGTATTTGCAATTGACACATGGCAATTTTTGGAGGAACATGAATGAAAGAATCAGTCATTTAATTATTTTGAGATCGAGTTTAAAACGACTACAACGTGACTCCAAGAAAGATTTTACTAATTTTCTCGAACTAAAATAGTGAATATTTGTTTTTTACAAAACATCTTTTATTTATCTTTATTCTCACTAGTGAACATGATGGGTAATATTTTAATGAACTTTAGAGAATATCTATCTCTTTTATTTTGTATTACCCTAGCAACAAAATGTATTGTAATAGTAAAAAGTTCTACCTATATATTTAGACTAAAAACTTGGTTAACCCGATTAACTAAATCATTCAAAAGTTTGCATCGACACACGATGTTTGTTTAAGCTTATACGTGGCTTACGAGCTTATTTGTTTTCCTACTTATATTTCATAAGCCCTAAATTTTCAATTTATTTTGAAACTTGTGCACTTATATAAGTTTATTTTGATATAATAAAGGGTCACACTATTAATCGGATTCTACCCTAGACCAGGCGTGGGCCCTCCCAGTCTTTTGTCCCTTTGTCCTCCTTCACCACGTGGTACAGCGGTTGTGGGTCCCTCACATGCAATTTTTTTTTTTTTTTTTTTTAATTTAATTGTGTAATGTTTTAGGTATATGTATAGTGTATTTATTTGTGTAGTGTTTTTATATGTATAGTGTTTTTAATTGTGTAGTGTTTTTATATGGTATTTATTTTACGTTACTTTTTATAAACTTTTTTTTATAAATTTTTTTTATAAACTTTTTATAAACTTTTTTATAAACTTTTTTTATAAACTTTTTTTATAAACTTTTTTATTAACTTTTTTATAAACTTTTTAATAAACTTTTTATGAACTTTTATAAACTTTTTATAAACTTTTTTTATAAACTTTTTTATAAACTTTTTATAAACTTTTTTTATAAAATATTTATAAAAAAAGTTTATAAAATATTTATAAAAAAAGTTTATAAAATATTTATAAAAAATTTATAAAAAAAATTTATAAAAAGTAACGTAAAATAAATACCATATAAAAACACTACACAATTAAAAACACTATACATATAAAAACACTACACAAATAAATACACTATACATATACCTAAACACTACACAATTAAATTAAAAAAAAAATTGCATGTGGGAGACCCACAGCCGCTGTACCACGTGGTGAAGGAGGACAAAAGGGACAAAAGTACTTGGGGCCACGCCTGCCCAAGGGTAGAATTCTCATTGAAATAAAATTATAATGGCGTATTTAATAATCCCACCCATAATAAAGTTATACAAACCCATGTGTTTCAAAATAAGCTCAAAAGCTTAAAAAAGTACACTAGTGAAAATTTTAAGAAAACACTTTTCAGGCTTTTCTACTTCCCCATAAACAAACAAACAACCAATTTCACCTTTACAACGGTCCTCATTTCGTTCCCTCTTCTCAAACAAACAAAAATATAAAATCCCTCGATTTTATCTAATTCAAATACTATATTATTTTCACCCAAATTAAATTAAATTAGGGCTCCATCACAAAACAAACAATCACAATGGAGATACTGCATAATTCAAATCCTCGGGTTTTATGTCACACCACACTCATTTTTCGCGGCTTATCGTCTTACCAAAAGCTTCCCAAAAAACGTATTAAGCTATCTGTTCTCAAATTAGACGGTTCATCCTTCTGTAAGTGTCTGATGTTATTATGAAGCTTTAATTAATTGTTGATGTTTTGATATGTTTGAGGTCTAATTTTGTGGTTAAATTGGTTTAGGTGTTGAAGTATCGATGAATGCGACTGTTGCGGATGTTAAGTCCGCGTTGGAGGATTATTTTACCTTGTCTCCTAAGGATCCGAGATACGTTGTCTCGTGGTATGGTTTGGTACTTTCGTATAAGGTGTAAGATTAGTTAGTTTTTAGGGAGTGTTTGTTTAGGCTCATTTGTTTCGCTTATGAAAAGCTAATAAGGTCAGTTTTCTGGGCTTACGAGCTTTTATTTGAGCTTATGAACTTTAATGAGTCATAAGCCCTAAGGGGGTGTTTGTCGAAGCTTATTTTATAGGCTTAAGCTTATGTTTAATAAGCAGCTTATGGCTTATGATATAAGCTCAGAAGCTAAGATTGAGTGTTTGGAGTAGCTTATGATAAATAGGTGGAGAAAAAGGCTTATAAAGTTATATAAGCACATAAGCCACAAAAATGGAGCTTATTAAAACCTCCCTACATAAGCTCACAAGCCTAAGCTTATCCAAACACTTCAACGGGCTTATTTTTTTTTATATAAGCTCATAAGCCCTAAATATTGTGCTTATTAGCTTTTCAAAAGCTATATAAAAGTCCAAAACCCTAAAAATTTGTTCAGTTGACAATTATATACATGTGTACACATATTTTTCTCAAAGGAAAAAACAATTAAGTGAGAATACGTCTTAAATTGGGCATACGTTGAACGTTTAAATGGCTATTTTGCATTATTTCTGGTAAAACGGGGACACTTTTTATATAAAATTAGTTTTTGAATGCCTCATTATGCGTTTTCGTCCGGATCCCCAAAATCTCGTGGACGGCCTTGATCTTCACTTCCTCCTGTAAGTTTGTGTATATTGAATGAATAATAATGTTTGGTACATCAAGATTATATAGGATACATAACGGCCTAATATACAATGGGCCAAATACTAATCCTAATACTAATAGTCTAACACTCCCAGCTTTGAGCGGGAGGAGACCGAACACTCAAGTCATCACGAAAATCAAGAAACAAGGCGGATGGTAACCCCTTGGTAAAAATATCAGCATACTGAAACCGAGAAGGAACATGTAGAACTCGAACTTGACCAGTAGCAACCAAATCACGAACAAAATGAATATCAATCTCAATATGCTTGGTACGCTGATGTTGAACAGGGTTAGAAGACAAGTACTCTGCACTCACATTATCACAATAAACAATAGTAGCAGATGCCAATGGTGTATGAAGCTCACGCAATGAAATTCAAGCCAACATGTCTCGAAACAAGATTGGCAACACCGATACTCACCAAGATCGAACGAGAAATCGTCGGTGACGTTTAGAGGACCATGAAAGTAAGTTGTTGCCAAGAAAACACAATAACTCGATGTAGACCGGCGAGTGGTAGGGCAACCACCCAATCAACATCCGAATAAGCAACCAAGGACTCGGTGAGTAGAAGAAAATAATCAGAAACCATAAGCCAAAGTCCCCTCGAACATACCGTAAGATCCGCTGAGAGCGGTGAAATGAGGCTCACGAGGATCATGCATATATAAACAAACTGCTTGCAGACAAAGATAAGTAATATCGGGTCGAGTGAAAGTGAGATCTTGAAGAGAACCCGCAAGACTCGATATAACGTAGGATCGAAACTGGATCACCATCATCACCCAACTTAGACTCGGCGTCAACAGAGTCCTAGAAGGGTTACAACCAACCATATGTGCACGCTCCAAAATCTCCATAGCATACTTACGTTGTGACAAAACATCCCGGAAGAGTCACGCGTAATGATACACCCAAAAAATAATTAAGAGCACCCAAATCATCATCGAAAACTCCTTATGCAAAGAAGCAATAATCCGTTGTAATAAACTATCGAGGAAGCGAAAGCACAATATCATCCACATAAAGCGTGAAAAAGCCAGATCATCACCCCAGCCGGTAAATAAATAAAGAAGAATCACACCGACTCAAGTAAACCCAACAAGAAGAATGTAAGCAAGAAACCCGAAACCATGCCCGAGGCGCTGCTTAAGACCATAAAGAGAACGTTGTAATAACCAAACATAATCCGGATGCTCAGGATCTCGAAACCAGGTGGCGATGCATATAAACAGTTTCAGCCAAATCACCATGCAAAAATGCATTCTTGACATCAAGCTGATGAACAGGCCAATGTCGAGAAATAGCTAAACTAAGAACAGTCCGAATGGTGCCCGGCTTTACAACCGGACTAAAAGTCTCATCAACATCGACTCCTTCCACCTGTGTGCTACCATTGGCAACAAGACGTGCCTTGTACCGACTAAGAGTGCCATCAGCCAAATACTTATGACGAAATAACCACATACTCCTAACAACATTTACACCCGCAGGACGAGGTACACAAGTCCAAGTTTTATTCTTAATAAGCGCATTATATTCATCAATCATAGCATTTCGCCAATTGGGATCATCAAGAGCATCCTTATATGACCTAGGTGATGGAGAAACAAAGGGACACATGACCAAAGATACTTAGGATTAGGACGAGTAGTCCCGACACGAGCGTGTGACCATGGGATGAATAGATACAACAGGTGGTGGCGTTGGGGGGTCAGGGACAGGTGCGGGAGAGACAGATGGTGTGGGCGTCGGTGTAGGTGGGGCAGGAGAGGAAGGTATGTTGACTGGTTCGGTAGGTGTAGGTATAGGAATCGGGTTTAAAGTAGGACCAATTGGGGTGGTGTTGATAATAGTGGAAATGAGATTGGAAGAATCTTCCAAAAAATCATAGGAAGGGGTGGGTTTGGACGGATGGGTTTGAAACGGAAAAACCGTTTCATCAAAGGTAACATGACGAGAGATAATAATTTTGTTGGTATTTAAATCAAGACAACGATAGCCAAAATGATTGGCAGCATGTCCCAAAAATATGGCAGGTGTAGCACGAGGTCCTAATTTATGGTTGGTATCAATATGTGGGTAACAAAGGCATCCAAAAACACGAAGGACACTATAATCAGGTGTAGCACCAAAAAGGCGGGTAAAAGGTATGTCATTGTTAATGGCACGGGAAGGAAGGATATTCAATAAATAAACGGCCATATTAAGAGCTTCAGTCCAATAGTTAGGTGGTAAATGTGCTTGAAACAATAAAGTACGAATAAGATTATTGATGGTACGAATCATGCGTTCAGATTTTCCATTTTGTTGAGAGGTGCGAGGGCACGAAAATCTAAATTGGATGCCATGGGTTGAAAATAATTGATGAAAAGCAGTATTATCGAACTCACCGCCATGATCACACTGAAACGACTTAATTTCACACTTAAACTGAGTACGAACATAACTACGAAACAACTGAAATTTAGACAAAACATCATATTTATTCATTAATGGATAAACCCAAACATACTGAGAATAGTGATCAAGAAACAAAACATAATACTTGAAACCGGAAAGACTCGGAATTGGGGAGGTCCACAAATCTGAGTGAACAAAGTCAAAACAAGAAGTAAAGGAACTAGACGAACTAACAAATGGAAGCTTCACGTGTTTACCAAGCTGACAAGCATGGCAAAGAACGGGAAGCTTCTCTTTATTACAAGAAATAGAATCACTAGACACAAGACGCCGCAACACTTCACTTCCTGGATGTCCAAGTCGTTGATGCCACGTATACTGACTGGTAAGATATGCTTGAGGAATTGGAGAAGGCTTCGTAACAGGGTAAAGATCACCCGTGCTATCACAACGGAGGAGTACCCGTCGAGTTATGAAGTCCTTCACAGAAAAACCAAAAGGATCAAATTCAACAAAGGCAATAATTATCACGAACAAATTGACGCACGAAATAAGATTTTTACGATATGAGGGTAATTAAAACATTATTTAAACGAAGAGGACGAAAAGGTGTAGACAAGATACTATGACCGAGTTGGTAACGGAATAAACGACCATCACCAACCGCGACAGACGGATAAATGCACTCGTTAAGAATATCACTAAGACAATGCAGAAATCATTAAGATGAGAGCTCGCACCTGTATCCATATTCCAATTGCCAGCAGACGGTTCCTGAAGAGTGTTAGTAGCAAAAGCATGAGGCAAAATGGTAGCTTGACCCGAACCTTGTGAACCGGATGCCATAAGTTGGCTTGGATGAAAACCCCATTGCTGTTGAACCGGCATTTGCTGTGGAACCCCTGGCACAAACCCTCCTAGCTGAACCGGTGCGTGTGAACCAGGAAAAGACCCTTCGATGAGTCGACGACTGGCGACGCATTAGTGAACTGCTGCTGAACCGAACCAAAATGAACCGGCTGCTGTAACCCATGAACCTGCGTATAGGGAACCGGAGGCTGCTGAATAGGTGATCGCTCATTGTTGAACTCGCGTATAGGGAACCCCCTGGTTGAATGGACCGGCAACAAATGGAACTGTAGACCCCCACTGGGAACTGTGAACCGGTATAGTTGGGCCAGCCATATATTGAGTTGGGCCGGTGTATGGATGGGCCGGCTGAGAATAAAGTGAAGGGTATTGGGCCGTAGTGTGATAAGCAATAGGTGTAGTCTCAGAAGACTTAGTAGGTGAAGAAGTAAAACCCAATTTGGCCAATAATTGTTGTAACATAGCCATATCGACGGAACTGGAACCACGAGGAAGTATAGTTGACTTACCATGAACGCCATTGTGAAGATAGCGACACGCCTCACCAAAACGACAATTACCTTTAGCAAACAAAAAACAAGGTTTGTTTACTTTTTCCAATGGATTAGACGGACGATGAGTGTTGCTATTTGCCAATAAAACCATAGGGGAAGCAGATGTAGCATCCACAATCGGGTCTTGAACTTTAGACTTCATGCGCATCTCTTGCGTGGTCAACAAAGAACGAACCGTCTTGAGATCAGGAAAGGGTTCCCGACTAGCAATAACAGTTGAAATCACATCAGACGTGTTGGGTAAGCCTTCAAGAGCAAACGTAACAATGTCATCATTACTAAGAGGAGAACCAAGACCATTCAAAACCAAAGCAATTGATTCAATTTTCTGAAAGTACGCATCAATTGTTAAATCCCCAAGCTTTAGATTACGTAATTCCGCCTTCAAAGCCATAGCTCGAGGGCGTTTATTGTCTTGAAAAATCCCCTCAAGACACACCCACGCCTCTTTAGCAGATTTAGGATTAAGTACAACCAGCCTTTTTTGAAGATTCGAGGCAAGTGTGGAAAAGATCCAAGACCGAATGATGAAGTCAATCTTGAGCCATTCCGCATCCTTAGGGGTTGAATCAAGAGGAGGCGTAGTGGATGAAGAAGCTTCAGGATCAACAAGATGATCCAAGATCCCATAGCCATGACAAAGGTGGGAAAAATAATATACCCATGATGAGTAATTCATCTCATCAACATCAAGCTTAATAGGAACAAAAGTAGTCAAGTTTGTGTATATTGAATGAATAATAATGTTTGGTACATCAAGATTATATAGGATACATAACGGGCCTAATATACAATGGGCCAAATACTAATCCTAATACTAATAGTCTAACACCTCCATCAATGGGTACAACAAGTATAATAGCATTAGGTACTAACAAACATAATAAAAGAGGTGGTGTTTGGATTTCCTATAATCGATTTGAAAGAGCAACTGTCAAATGATCATTTGTTCGAATCGAACTATTGTAACGTTTTTCTATACAAATCTCAACAGTTTTACTTTAATTCAAACATTATGATAAAGGTGATAAGTACATGAAAATAAAAATACATGTGGTTCGGTTTCTATAAACTGATAGGGATCAAAGTTACTAGATGAATACACTGGTCACGTTTTGGAATTAGTGGAGATCGAAATAAAGATTGACCCCCCGAGTTGGGCTCTACGCAGTTGTCATATTAACATCCTATATGCAGCTCTTGTGGAATGCTGAAAAAGTGAAACACGTCTAAGAAGTTCAAAACTTAATCCAGATCAAGAGTGATGAGCGACAGTTGCATAATTTTAACTAAGAATTGGATGAGCCAGGCAAAGGCAGTAGTGCAACGCCAAGGCGACTCGCAAAGACCCCAATAGCAAGCTATTGTGGTGGGTCTTTCCCCATAAAAAATAAGATTAATATCGAGTAAGCCGATGACTCACATATCAGATATTAAACTGATAAGAACAGATACTACACTTGATCTTAGCCAAAAGGCCGAGAAAGGTATGCTTAACTTTTCCTTGGGCCTTTCTTTTTATAGGAAGTCTCTTCACTTTTAAATCTTCACTCAGCCTATGTGGGATGGTCCCTTTGAGTGTCTAATAATTCACATACGCAAACTTACTATCTGGTAGTGAAAAAGATATTTGCAACTTCATACCAACTACTATTAAGAATTTGATCTTCAACTATAACTTTTAATCTCAATCCAAGAAACATTACGAGTCATGTTCAATTGTAGCAAAGAATACTCTCAATAGCACAGGTCTCAAGTCACGTACGAGAACCTATACTTTAATACAACCTTAGCAATTGATATGATATTCCCAAATGCTATTTTCTCTTAACTGAAGCTAGCACATCAACAATTGTAGGTTCAGGTGTTTGTTTCTCTTAAAAAAAAGCTAGCGACTGTCACAGTTTTTCCATGTGATTAAAGAGGGTCGTATCCTGGCCAGAGTAAAATTACTTCAGAAGATCATGAAAAATAGTTTAAGATATCTTTGACTAGTTATGTCTATCATTGTTATGAAACTTCTTAATCATTTGTTAGGACAAATGATGTATTAACAATGTCAAATGTAGATGACCTCCGCTAGAACAAGAGATTCGAAGTAACAAGGCAACAATAAACAGCCAACGATGAAAAAGAAAATAACCCTATTCCTTGTTTGCGCGTTATTAGCAAATTGTGACATTTCAGCTTGAAAGTTTTGACTTTTGAGCTTTATATAGTTAAGCAAGTCTGTAAATTGCTGTTTCTTTTTATAGTAAAATAGAGTAATCATATGCAAAATATCGTGAAATCATGAGTTACATCCATAATTGATCTAGATGATTTCGTAAAAATATAGCCAAAATAGATACTAGGATTGTTTTTCTTGGCCATTACCTTCAACCATGATTTTTCCGCAGACTAATAAGAAATACAGAGCAAAGCCACATAAGTCGGGATAATAAAGCGATATCCGAAGCGCCCCACCTTCATGAATGCCATCTTCTTTCCGATATTAAGCTTTTTAGTGCTATCTTACCCTCATTTTGTTTTCGGTTCTCAAACGGATTAAGATTACCATTTGCTGTTTTAAGTATTCAGGTTCGAGGCGTTATTTTAATCCTCAAAGTTTCAATACAAAGGCTTTGACTAGTTTTATTAACATGACTATGGAGTCAACAGTTTATACAAGTTAGGGGCCGCACAACAACATTACTCTCCACTTTTGACTACATATTGGTAGGGGCCGCGCAAAAGCAGCCCCCCATTAACAAAAACTATGACGTATGTTCAACCAACTTGGGTCAGCCTTAGACAAGCACAACTCGAGTGGAATCAGATTCACAAATTAGAACAAAGCAAGAAAATCAACTAATCAAGCATTCAATTTAGAACTAAGAATTGGAGGGGTGCGCCAGCCAAGGCAGTAGTGCAACACCTAAGCGACACATGAAGAACCCCAGCAGCAAGCTACTGTGATGGGTTCTTCCCCAATAAAAAATAAGATTAATATCGAGTGAACCGATGGCTCACATATCAGATATTAAACTGATAAGAACAGATACTACACTTGATCTTAGCCAAAAGGCCGAGAAAGGTATGCTTTTCCCCTTCTTGGACCTCTGTTTTTATAGGCAGTCATCTCTTACTTAGTTTACTTGGTCAGGCGATGTGGGATGTAAAGATAACCAATGTGAGTTTTCATTAATAACAAGCATGTCGTCTACAAATTCATTGCCATACAAGAGGAATGGGGAATAACCCTCCTAAGTCTTAACTCTAACACAGTACTAACAAACATACAAGATCGCAAACAAAAGAAACTACGAAAACCGCATAATGACCCAAAAAGAGCATAAATCATAAACCGTAACCACCTACACTAAGGTCAGATTATACAATCTACATTGGCTTGACTTGAAGAGCCTCATCTAATTGACGTTTTACAGGATCCCGTTCCATCCTAACCACTGATTTGATAGTCTTCAACTCTCCATTCGACGCCAAAAGCGCCTTATCTTCACTAAGTAGTTTTGCCACTTCATTTTCCAACTTCTTATTTTCAGCTTTTAGTTTGTCACAATCCCACATCACCTTATTAAAACGTCTACCCATCTCGGTACCTTGACAGATCAAGAACACCAATGATATCAGAAGATGAAGCTGGGCCTCAACACTCAACAATGAAGCATTGCGTTAACGTTCTGCATGCGGGAC
Organism: Chrysanthemum lavandulifolium; assembly: GCA_022545495.1. Classification (NCBI taxonomy): domain Eukaryota; kingdom Viridiplantae; phylum Streptophyta; class Magnoliopsida; order Asterales; family Asteraceae; genus Chrysanthemum; species Chrysanthemum lavandulifolium. Next base: position 267,209,056 of record CM040244.1, on the reverse strand, counting down.
CATATATACTGTTTTGAAAGTTAAGGACTACTCCACGACCGGCATGCAAATAAGCCAACGAATGTCTCCAAATCTCATTACCATAAAGGTATGAGTTAACCATATTCTTGATGAAAGCGAGTTGGATGATTCATTTGACATTGAAGCAAGACATTCACGTTCAGCAGGGGGTGACAATAATGGTGTAGAAAATCAGCTATTTTTTCAGGTGTTTCTAAGAGATCGATCTGCTATATTGTTAGTGATCATTGAGGAACGAACCACTTAACGGGCCCTTGGCCATCGGTGTGTGGTTCGGGGGGATGGAGGTCGATGAACCACTAAGAAGCTGCTCGATCCTTAGTTATTCACCATTTTCTAACTTGATTTTGAAAGAGAGTGGTGTTTTGGTGGTATGTCGTTGAAAGTTAGTTCATCTTTGAAGTGGGACGATCTAAATCATGAGAAATATGTGTCGTTTGCCAAGTGTGGAGCTCAAGAGTCTCGTTATGACAGTCGATCGCCATGTGCCAATGTCGATCATGAACCGGCGACGAACCTACATGTCCTGATAACAACTTTATGTTATTGGGGAGTGTCACTAACGACAAGGGCGTTGAGAATAATTCCTAAAATATACGTAAAAATGCCTTATTTTTGGGGTGCTTGGTATTGATCTAATTCCTATACAAAAAAAAAAAAAAAAAAAAAAGTTTAGTCAATACAGTGAATAATCGAAATTTTAAAACTTAGTTAAATAGCCAGATAGGCAGATACTAATGATATTCATTCAACTCAAAACAAATGACAAGAAAGAAAGAAAAGATCGCCCAAAATGCAAAAGACCAAACTAACAACAAGCCCCCAAAAGAAACAACTAAAGACGACAAAATCAGGCCCCGAGATCAAATACATCGGGCATCGATTAAAAACCGGCTTGGTTTAAATTTTAAAGAATAAATGATGCTCTAATATAGAGAATGCTGACGTTTTTATTAGAGATGGCAATTTGTGTTTAGAATCAAAAAATAGGCTAATTTGAGCAAATTTTTAAAAGATGTGAAGACATTTAAATTTTTTTTTTTTTTTTTAATAAGATATATCGCCCATTTAAAAGTTAAATGGCACAAACGAACACATATTTTCTATCAATTGAAGAACATTACAATTGTTTTTAAAGAAAACTTATAGATATAATATATTTATTTTTAAAATATAAATGATGTGTTACGTTTGAGAATTTATTTCAATCGTTTGGGTTTTTCTAAAGCGATCCGTTTAGCCGCGCCTGCTTAGCGTGCCTATTTAGTCGTGCCCGCTTAACCCATACCTTGCTTAATAGTAACTCTGTCTCGCCTACCATTTCGTTTCCACCTCTACGTTTTTTAACATTTTCTTATTGAATAAAGATTCTTTAAAGTTTATACCAACATGATATATCATGTTATAAATAACATAGGGTGGTGGTTAAGCATCATGATTTGTGTAAAATTACATTTTATAAACTCATTATTTTCATATTTATACATATTTAATGATTATAATTATGAAAAGTGTTGTTATACATAATATGCTTGAAGTTAATTAAAAGTTGAATTTTCATTTATGTGAGTTTAATCACAACGGGTTATGGTTAGCAAAACCCTAAAAATAATGTGAGCGTGACATAAAATAGTAAGCTTTTTATTTGTATTGAATTGGACCATTTTTTGTTTATCTTTATTCTCACTAGTCAACATGATGGGTCATGTTTAAATGAAATTTAGAGAATATCTATCTCTTTTATTTTTGTATTACCCGAGCAACAAAATGTATTGTAATAGTAAAAAATTTCTACCTACATATATTTAGACCAAAAAAAAACTTGGTTAACCCGATTAACTAAATCATTCAAAAAGTTTGCATCAGACACACGATGTTTGTTTAAGCTTATACGTGGCACTTATATAAGTTTATTTTGATATGATACAGTTATACAAACCCATATGTTTCAAAATAAGCTCAAAAGCTTAAAAAAGTACACTAGTGAAAATTTTAAGAAAAATACTTTTCAGCCTTTTCTACTTCCCCATAAACAAACAAACAAACAAACCCAACGGTCCTCAATTCGTTCCCTCTTCTCAAACAAATATAAAAATATAAAATCCCTCCATTTTTATCTAATTCAAATCTCATTTCATTTTCACCCAAATTAATTAATTAGGGCTCCATCACAAAACAAACAATCACAATGGAGATACTGCATACTTCAAATCCTCGCGTTTTATGTCACACCACGCTCATCTTTCGCGGCTTATCGTCTTATCAAAAGCTTCCGAAAAAGCGTATCAAGCTATCTGTTCTCAAATTAGACGGTTCATCCTTCTGTAAGTGTCTGCTTTATTTTGATATTAATATGAGCCTTTAATTAATTGCTGATGTTTTTGGTTTAATTTAATGTGTTTAGGTGTTGAGGTGTCGATGAATGCGACTGTTGCGGATGTTAAGTCCGCGTTGGAGGATTTTTTTACCTTGTCTCCTAAGGATCCGAGATACGTTGTCTCGTGGTATGGTTTGTTACTTTCGTGTAGTGTGTAAGATTAGTTTGTTTTTAGGGAGTGTTTGTTTAGGCTTATTTGTTTCGCTTATGGGCTTAATTTTAACTTTTGGAAAGCTAATAAGCATGATTATTTGGGGGGAGAATTACCAAAATAGACCGGTCGCCCTGGTGCTAATCACTTTTTGGACTTCATGCGACTTTATTCGAAAATAGACCGGGGAAAATTACCAAAATAGACCGGTCGCCTCGCCACTTAGCATGTACTTGGGACACTTGTCGGATGAGTGGGTGGGTTGCCTGTCGCCCCGGTTAATTTTTGAATAAACGAACATGAAGGTCCAAAAAGTGAATTACCAACTAGGCGACGGTCTGTTTTGGTAATTTTCCTTATTTGAGCTTCTGAGCTTTTACTTGAGCTTATAGCTTAGATAAGTCATAAGCTCAAGTTGATAAGCTCATAAGCCCTAAGGGGATGTTTGTCTAAGCTTATTTTATAGGCTTAAGCTTATGTTTAATAAGCAGCTTATGGCTTATGATATAAGCTCAGAAGCTAAGATTGAGTGTTTGGAGTAGCTTATGATAAATAGGTTGAAAAAAAGGCTTAAGAAGTTATATAAGCACATAAGCCACAAAAACGGAGATTATCAAAACCAAGCTCACAAGCCTAAGCTTATCCAAACACTTCAAAAGGCTTATTTTTTATATATAATCTCATAAGCTTATCCAAACACTTCAAAAGGCTTATTTTCTATATATAAGCTAATAAGCTGAAAAGCCCTGAATATTCTGCTTATTAGCTTTTTAAAAGCTATACAAAAGTCCATAAGCCGGAAAACAAGCTTGGATAAACACTCATTGGTGAGTTAGTGTAAATTTTGAAGTAGATAAAAAAGGAAATTAAGCTATTGAATAACTTGTAAAAGTGAATAAGTGAAAGCGCATATGAATCTGTGCTGATCAACGGTTGTAACGAAAACTGATCGAGAACTCACTTGTTTGCTGAGATCTGTAATATAGATTAACAGAACCAGAGCATTCCTTTTATCTTATGAGAAACGGTAATTGCGTCTGTATATAGTATATTCTTTTAGGCAATGTGGTGGTAGTTTATGTTGCAGTTGCTGTATATTTTGAATGGACAGTTATGTCTGACATGAAGGTCATAATTTGTATTGGATGGGTCAGGTCACATGTATGGGGCCATTTTTGTTTGTGCTACGAAGGCCAGAAGCTGCTTGATGATAAAGTTTGTATACGAAGACTTGGAATCAAGGATGGTGATCAGGTTGTTATTTCATAGCCGACTCATATCCTTCTTCTGATATTGTTAATATAAGATTCTGTCGTACTTAACCCAAAACCATACCTGATTTGAGATGTCAGTGTTTTAGTTCATATATGAAACTGATATGGTGGCAACGACCATTGACGCTAAAACACCTTTCCAACTTTCTTTCGTAATAAAGTCATGCAATTTGTGCTAGTATTTACTAACAAAAGTTGAGATATAAGAGTATTGGTGGTTGCTTAATATAGTGTTTCATCTGATCCACAACACCAGAATAGAATTGGAGGCTATATCCCAATCGAGTTTGACATCTTTAAGTGTGATTTAACAAGTTGACTGTCAACTATAGATGCTTGAGATATATTTCTATTTGAACTGCATTCATCAGCGCCAATAAAGCATATCTTAGGAGAATAAACTTACAGAACAGTCAATGTAAACCAACAGGAAAATGGTTATGTCTATAAGCAGAGGCAATAATAGTCAATTTCGCTTCCTTATTAGAACGACTTTTGAGAAGCAAAGTTAGATGCCTAAGTTATTTGTTGCACACATGCCTTTTCACACTAGTTCATATGCTCCCGTGTCAACTTATTGTTCTCTGTAATTCAATCACTACTAGTTGTCTAATTCTGTGCGACTACGAATATGACAGACTAGACCCTAATATGACTCTTTCACATAACTGCGGTTAATGTGATTTAATCTTTGACATTTGATACATGCAGATTAGATTTGTGCGCCATGTTACGATCAACTATCGACCAACAAAACAACAAATCAAGGACCAAAACGACGAGTTGAGGCGTCGTTCAGTGTATGAATCACTTCTCATTAGATTTCAGATACGCTTGTTTGCCTATTATCTATTTTAAGTGTCTATAATCCAGTTTATTTCATGGAGAATGTTTCTATTTAGTCTTTTGGCACATTCAATCTCCACACCCACACCTTAAAATACAAGCAAGCCATAAACATCCCAAATATCCTAGAGACCTAGACTTTGACTTCTGTACGTGTGTCCCTTAATATGAAAACAGTTAGTCTGATTACAATCATGTTTCTTTAGGTCAAGTGCTCATGAGGATAGAGAACCAGTTGATGCCAGTAACCGTGATTCTGTTAAAGACCGAGAAACCAACATATTTCAGTGCGAATGTGAAGAAGAAGATTCAGATTTCATTCATGGGTGAAAACTAACTTACTTTTTAAGAGGTTGGTTTTCATACCGAAAATTCCGTAATAGTAACATATGATTGATGAATTTACACAAAGGGCACACACTTAAGAATTGGGATGCTCCAATTTTTGTGAAATCGCATCCAGGTAACATATTTTGGCAACTTTAACTTGATCTAGTTCAATGTAAAACTGTGTCCCCTAGTGTAACTGCTGGTAGGATTAACTGTTTTTGTCTCTTAAAGTGATAACATGGGTCTACTTTGTCCAAATAGACGATAATTGACTTTGTTTTCAAGAATGTCCCACCAACTTAGCTGCATCTTTTCTGCATAACAATTATGCATGATGTCAATAACCTAATTCAGGTTTCTATACTGAAAACGCTAATGTGCTTGTGTAGTCTCACATGAAACTTGATAGATTCACTCGGCTTCATACTTTTCAGCAAAGTACATATAATAGCAAGTGTGCAATCAGAGATATCCTTAAATGATGACGTCAAATGTGACGTGGCAAAAATATATGACATGTCATGACAACGTGGATATAATTATTACATTGAATGTAAACATAATTTTAAAAAATAACATATTTATCTTTTTAAAATAGTTCACAAATTTTTAATTTCACCATTTAACTATATATCAAACTTTCAATGCTATTTATATATTAAAATATAATAAGAATCGACATAAATATATGTACAAAATGTATACTAAAGTTTTATTAATTATTTCAACAAAACATAAAAACCAAACTAAATTAAATAAAATGGTATCAAACAGTGATAGATATTACATAATGGGACATGAGACGATCAGCTTTCATGTAGAACAGTTGCTCTCTACAGAATTCGAGTAGACACCATCCAAACAATGGAAGAAAGACCAAGATACTTTATAGGATAGCCATTTCTCGTTACACTGGATTTCTTATCTCAGCATCTTGCAGTTTGGGCAAATACTTTGTATCGCCTTTATATAACTAGGACTGCAAATCGAAAAAAACGAATCGAAGAATTCCGAGTGCCCCCACAAGTCTTCACCTGGACATGATTTAAATGATAGTTGTTGAACATTCCTAGGCGGATTTGGGACCTTTCTCCTCAAATCATCAATGCGAATGTAGAAATGCTTTATAAAATCACAACTAGTACTTATTAAAATGTTAAACTTGCTTGATAAATTTAGTGTTTCCCTCATTTGAAGAAAGAAGGAAATATACATGGGTTTCGTTAACTTCAGGTTTAGCTCAATTTGCAAGGGAGCAATGGCTGGAAATTCCAAATTAGGAATTGTCATACGCCCGGTGTAACGGAAAACAAGTAACTTTGGAGCAAAAACATTGATACACATTGGATAGTCATTCCGTACTTTTATAATCAATTTCTTCAACGATACACATGTGATATTCAACAATTTCATCATCCCTATACTCTCAAATTTAAGGGTCAAACTCTCGAGACATGGAAACCTAGAATTTATTATCTCTGGAAATGTGTAATCTATCACCACGAGATCTAGAAATAATTCTCTCATGCTTACTAATGGATCCGTCCTGCGTGAAGGTACAGGATGCAGCCAACTCAAAGCATGAAAAGTACACAAGTTAAGACTCACCTTTTTTAGGTTTTCACCCGAGAATATCTCTTCCAGCAACTGAAAACTAAGAAAGTGAATCACTAATTTGAGGTTAATCTCTTTGAGGCAACTTCTCGAAGCCAGTTGCCGAATCCATATTTTAACATGAGAAGCCAACGTGTCACCCCAAATGTCCAATTGAAGTTTAAAACTTGTGATTGGTATGTTGTCCCGAAGATACCTTAGTAGAGTGCAGTCAATCATATTCATGAACTCTGTTTGTTGTTGTATGTTTAAATTCTTTGTGGGTTGACGAAACCTTAGGGTAGGGATGGGTAGACCAAGAGTGTAGCCATGACTACCCTAAGGTTTCGTCACTTCTTCCATCTCTCGGTACCAAAAGGTAAAAAAAAAATCAAGTCCCCAAGCTAACATAGAGATCACAATTCCATAAAATATCAAATAAACAGACAATGCTCGTTGTTAGGAGTCATTTGTATCCACGTGCTATGCACGTGAGGTTGTTAGCAAATAACACGTATCTTTGCGTGGTCATTGGCGGAAAACAACTTGTTTTCCTGTCAATGACCACTCGTGCAAGACACATATTTATTTGCTAACAACCTCACGTGCATATCACGTGGATACTAAATGACTCCTAATACTCGTCCAATAATAATACGGAGTACAAGTTAAGCACATTAAAAATATACTCAAACATATTACAATGTGTTGTTAATTCTTAATGCACGATATTATATTGTTTATGGTAAATATTACAAGCATATTGTTTAGCTTTGTTTGACCAATGGATTAAACCACTTAACTTTGTTTACGATGATTTTTATCTTTAACTATAGAAGTTTGTTTAATTAAAACACTAAAACATAAATTACTTGTCTTTGTATGATTAAAACACTTAAACACAGTGATTTACCATGCATGTATATATCAAAATTATAAACGAACTTGGCCTTTGAATTTGCTAGAATATCGTTTAAACGAATTCTAATGCAACATGTTTTGAACTAGTGTATGAGATATGATATAATAACAGTCAATTTGATCGTTGAGATTAAGCCCAGTTATAGGTTTCGAAGATTAGACCACCTAATTGTTACGGATTTTAAATTACCCAATTTGGGAACTATAAGAACACAACAAGCTTTGGGCTATAAATACGCGTTAGTCCATGTGGTTAACTCCAATTTTGTATTTAGCCCTCGGTATTACTATATATAACTAAAATGCGGAATCGATCTCCACACGACACGTGTCCAAGAATTAATTGCAAACTTCAGCAGTTGGCAAGAATGGTCCTTGAGGTTCGTGTGGCGTTGCGTGTTAAGTCCTCAACATTAATTGCTAACTTTTGCAACTTGGCAAAAATGGTCCCTAAGGTTTGTGTGTCGTTGCAAAGTTAGTCCAACAAAGTGTTTGCAACATTTTCGTAACTTGGCAAAAATGGTCCCTCAAGTTTAAGTGTCATTGCAAAGTAAGTCCAAACATTAAATGCAAAGTTAACTTTCGTAAGTTGGCAAGAATGGTCCTCGTGTTTAAGTGTCATTTAGCAAAGTAAGTCCAAGCATTAAATGCAAAGTTTCACAACTTGGCAAGAATGGTCCCCGAGGTTTAATGTCATTGAAAAGTAAGTCCGAACATTAAATGCGAGTTTCCCAACTTGGCAAAACAGTCCTTAAGGTTTACGTGTCGTTGCAAAGTAAGTCCAAACATCAAATGCAAGTGTCGCTACAAAATAAGTCCTTTGAAACCAATCCCATTGCAGATCGCGGGTTTCCACACTCGTAGAAAACTAAATGCAAGTTGTGCTAAAAAAAAACTGAATATTTAAGTTTGAGGATAACTCGGTCTTTTCAACGTTTACATATGGGTGAGTGAAAACTGAAAATATGTAACATACTTTTTGAGATCTATTAATTGTCATTTCTACCAAAATATTTTCTATAAACAATCATGTTAATATTCAAAGTGAATTGACTAAAATACTACGATGTTCTTCCTTTTGAATTTGTTTTGAATTTACTTTTATTTTTGGGCCTTTGGCTACTGAAGGCACTCACGAAATCCTTGGCAGCACCTCAAGTAGGGTGGACCCCAATCCGTGCGGTTTTGAATACCGGGTCACCAACGCGTTTTACCCAACCCACTCAATAATACCCTTTTGTCCTCTCTCACTCAAACTATTTTCTCACTCTCTTGTAAAATATTCTCTCTCTCTCACTCAAAAATACGGCGACCTTATATCTTTCCGGCCAATATTCGCCACGCACCACCGGAAATTTTCACCTCATATACCAAACGATAGATCGGGAAAGGTGATCATTTTAACATAGGGCACGCGGTATTTCTCACCGACGCCCTACATCTAAAGTTTTAGATTCGTGATGGTTCGCTTTTTGTTGTATTTTTGGGGTGGCGCCATATCTCAACATTTTTGGGGTCATGATGGTTCCTTACATGATGATAAAAGTGTGAAAGATTCCTTACATGATGAACTTGATAAAAGTTCTTTATTGAAATTGCTTTGGACACAAAATTTTGGCCCTGGGTTTATAAACTTGATAAAAGGTTGATTAATTTTTTTTTTAAATGTTGTACTTGTTTAAAGATTGCATGTTCAAAAAGTTTTGCGGGTTCATAAATTTTTTAAACAAAATGTTGTACTTGTTTATAATTTTTTTTTTTAAAATGTTGATATCGTGGGTTTATAAACTTGATTAAAGGAAATAAAAGAGTAAAAAAACTTGGCGAATCGAGAAACCAATCATTACCAATGATTGAATACCCATGATTGGCACGGAAATCGAGGCAAAAATTCACCACCCTCTACCATGGGGTCTCGTGACAGAGGACCCTTATTTTTAGTTCAAAAATACATTTTTCGATTCGACAACTCACCACCGCCGAGATAGCGCTATGAATTTAGTAGGCTAAGCTAGAAAAGCCTTGGGATGGGTAACCCGAGTTTAGACACATTTAAATTGTATATGACTTGGCCTTCATGTATATCATTTATTTATTTTTCAAGTTTCGACCATATTCATCGATAATTTTAGGGTTTATAGACAAAAGAAGTTACTAAAGTTCATGAAAAGTTCACCTAAGTTACTATAGTTTTTTGGTTACAAAGAGGTAACTTAAGTAAACGGGTTTGTCATTCGGGTTACTCAAAGATTAAAAATGTTACATAAATGTTATCATGAGGGTGGCAACCTACTGATTCACGGCCCCTTGTCCACGCCAAGACCATAGTTTAAAATGTTACAAGGAAGTTACTATAGTTTACGGGTTTATGAAATAGGTTACTGAACCTTAACAAAAAGTAACTATGCGTTTTTTTTTTTCCCTAATTTTTTTTTATTTTTACATTTTTCTCCTTCGCATATCTTTGTATATTTTCGTACATTTCTATCCGTTTTATACGTTTATGAATGTTTTCTCTCTTGTCGTACTTTCTTTACATTGTTTTACGCTTATGTACGTTTTCTCTCTTGTCGTCGTTTTCTTGATTTAAATGCGTTTTGTCCATTTTATGCGTTTTATCTATTTTTCGTTTATTTTCATACGCTTTCATAGGTTTTCATAATTTTTATTACATTTGTGTGCGAATTTATATGCTTGTGTCGTTTCTTACGTCTTTTACGTTTTCATACTAGTTTTATGTTTTTCTACACCTTTGTATGTTTTATACTTGTTATGTTTTATACGTATGTAAAATGTGTATAAAACGTGTATAAAAGTGTATAAAATTGTGTGAAACGTAAAATAAACAAAATCGTATGAAAGCGGAAAAATGTAAGAAAAGCAGAAAAATGTCCAAAACGAAAAAGTAAGAAAAGCATATAAAACGTAAGAAAACATACAAAACGTAAGAAAACGGATGAAAGTGTAAGAAAATAGGCGAAACGATAAAACGAACGAAAACGTATAAAACGAACGAAAACGTATAAAACGTATGAAAACAGAAACCCGTAAAAAGGGTCAAAAACGTAAAAAAAGGACAAAATGTATGAAAACCAATTTTGAGTTAAGTATAAACGGTCGTTAGGATAAAGGACTAATAATGCAAATGTTTTTGCAAATGGTCGTTAGCTAACGGAAAAACTAACGACAATTAGTCCGAGGACCATTTTGAAATTAACGAAAAAAAAAAAAACTATAGTAGAAGGTTAAAACATACGAGTAACTTATATAACCCATGACCAAACTTAAGAACCTCTTTTCAGAACCAAAAAACTATAAGTAACTTGGTGAACTTTTCGCAAACTTTAGTAACTTCTTTGTCTATAAACCCATAATTTTATTAAGGATGCAAGTTGATCAGAGACTTGACCGTTATGTACATTTGAATCTAGAGCTTGCTCCAGTAGTATCAATCTTTTTCCGTAAATGCTTAGTTGACCGGTCAAAGAAAAACTTTTGAGGAAAATGATCCGGGTTCAATCCCAACTCCCGACTTATTAGTTTGCTGGGACAGGAGATTATTGCTAAAATGAAATACTTTTAGTTTGCAATGCTCATACGGCATATACAAAAGTTATTTTGCTATTTAATATAGTAACTTCTTAACCTATTAAAACTTTATAGTTCAAAAAAAAAAAAAAAAAACTATTAAAACTTTGATTTAAATGATACATTAATGGATAGATGGATAGTGGGTCTTTGGCATCTGAGTTGAGACTTGAGAGTGTTTTGTGTGTTGTTTGGTCAAGATGTGAGGAGTAACCCATGGGCCGCAGTCCAACTGTTTATGGGAGCCCAAAATGCCACGGAGCCATTTTTATATCATACAAGTCAAGTGTATGTGGTGGTTTTGGGTGGGTTTGTCAAAAGTAGCATTAAGCACCGTTTGTAACGTAATTGTAAGTTTAATGATAATGTGTAAAACAACTTTAAATTCTTAACGCCTTAAATGCTACTTTATGGATTTTTGAAAATGAACATTAAAATAGATAAAGCTACTTGCCAAACGACATTAAAGATCACAATCTCAACGCCACCGCTCCTAAATGTTCGCGACGACCCTTTCTCTTTTACCCAAAAGTGCACTTATAAACTAACTCAAACAACCATACTCCTATTAAATTTTCATAGTGGATGGTATGATATATGAAAATTCACCCGACCTTTAACTTTTTCGCATATAAACTATCCTTTTATTAAAACTAACTTAAAAGCTCAACTATATACTAATCACCACTAGTTTTGATCAAATTTTATCCAAATAATTAACAAAACAACGAAAATAAACTAACGCTAGCATATCAAATTCATAAAACTAAAGCATTAATCGTGAAATTTTATTTTTATTGTTCTAAATTACTTTTGCTAATATAATGTTGCATTTAAAGCAAGAGTATAATTGGTAATTCATACCAAACTTATCATTCGTATGATATGTTAAAGGTTGGTTCCGCCTTTATAGTTATCTGGCATACATTTAAGTGCAGTTGATATAAACAAAAATAAACACATTGTTAAATAATATATACGTTTATTTCGATAAATAAGGGTTTATATGTAAAAGTTGAAAATTTGATATATTACTAGCAGGTCTCGCAGAATGATGTGGCATGATGCACTACGCGACTAAATTTTGTGACGACGTATGTTTTTCATTTATAAGTTTTTTAACAATAACTTTACACAAAACCTCAAAACCGTGGTGGACTGGTGGTGGTGGTCGTATGGTGTGCATGGTGGTCTGCTCATGGTGGCAATCGGATGGTGGCTAGATGTGTGGTGTATAGATGACTCTTCAAATGGGTTGTCTGAGTTTTGGGATGTATTAATTTAAATGGTACATTATAAGTTCACTGAATTTAATACACTTAATTTTCTAGACGTAACATTTATTTGTGAATATGAAACAAGTTATTGAAATTTCATGATTAGCAAGTGTGTTGGCTGAATTTTTAAGCCTTTCTATTTAGTGAATGGCCTAAATGCTTTATATATTAGTATATATTTGTTTCTTACTTTTTTTTTTTTTTATTATTGCAAAATTGTTTCAAATTTTTTGAACATAACTTTTTTTCTTTTTGTGTTACCTTTTCAGAAGTTAAAGTAAATCAATTAACTTTTTACTATTCTCCTCATATATAAAGTTCGGTAAATCCCTTTTGAATCCATAGATAGACTAAAATATCTCAACAAACTTCAAACAGAATTTGGCGCCAAAAACACACACACAATGACCTCAGAGAAGAAACAGAAAGCATCATCTCAACCGTAAAACTTGATTACTCCTCTTCTTAATCTCTATAATCTTCGTTTCCGTTACCGCTTAACCGAATGATTATGAAATTTATCAGGAAACACTGCACATGGAAACAAGATGATCGAGGCAAAGCGTTAGTAGACGACGAAGATGAGTCCGTGGTGATTATTTGAAAGAGCAGATTCGATGCTTGTCGCTTCATCAACAAGATTCGCCTAAGCTAGGTATATAGTCATTCATTCATTCAATCATTTTGCATCTTTTATATCATTATAAGTTTGCTGTAATGTGTATCGGTTTTTGTTTATCGTTTCTTGATATAATTAGATTCATTTTTGTTGATAACTGCATTTTGTATGGACATTAGGTGTAATATGTATCGGCTTTTTTGCATCTTTTGTCACATGTAGTGATGATTCATATTGTTGGACTTATAACGTGTATGAAACGCTTTTGCCCTTTTTTGGAGAATAGGCCTTGAATCCAGTTATGCCTGATGCATGTCCTATGGAAATGAGGCCTGATCTGTAACGATTTGTTTAGGTTTCTTGATTTGACAAGAACGACTTGTATTGTTGCTTAGGATCAGTTGGATGTGTTCTGCATCTTTTATTACATGTTTGGTTTTGTTGCAATGTGTTGTGGTGTGGTTATTCGCATTACTGGACTTGTATTGTAATGAAACGCTTGTTTGCCTGTTTGCAGAAATAGTGTTAGAACATTAGCTTTACCTTTTGTTGGATAAGTCTTAATGAGTCTTGTTCCAGCCATGACCTGTGCGTATTCTCTGGAAATTAGGTCTAATCTGTCTCGATTTTTGTTAATGGTGTCTATAACAGGAAAAACAAACTGGATTCTTGCTGTAACGCCTATAATCAATTCCTGTTTGGATAAGAAATTAGACCTAACTTGTATTAAATATTTGTTATTTGATGGGAACGTGTGATCTTATGGAATAGTTTGCATTTTGTATTAAGGAAACTAGGCCTAATTTGTTTTGGTTTTTGTTTATGATTTCGTGATTTGACACGAACAGCTACTTGTATTCTTGCTATAATTTTATTTCACTTGCTTCATAATTATATTTGTATTGTTCATAACTGCATATGGTACGGGAATTAGACTATATGTATCCGTTTTCTGTTTATGTGACATGAAGAACTACTTATGTTCTTGATTTGGATCAACTGGATGTATTCTGCAACTTTTATTACGTGTAAAAAATTTTGTAATGTGATGGTGTAGTTATTCACATTATCGAACATTTATCATTATTGAGCGTTTTTGCCTTTTCTTGGAGAATTAGGGAATTTCAGGAACTCATAATTTTATCAAGTGGTTTTGCCTTTTTTTCGATAAGTATTTACTAGTCTTGATTCCAGTCATGACTGATGCGTATTGTCTGAAAATTAGGCCTAATCTGTGTCGATTTTTGTTAATGGTGTCTATAACAGAAACAACAAATTGTATTCCTGCTCGCTAATCTGCAATAATCGACTGCAAGTATTGTGTATATCAGCATATGTTACAGGTTCAATTTTGTTGCATTGTCATGTCCTATGCTGTAGTTATTCACATACAGTAATAAGCTGATACTAATAATGTTGTTCATAAGCGAAAAGTGAAAACTTGTGTGTATTTTTGTTTTTAGTTTATAATCTCGTGCTGTTGATATCACTGCTTGTTGTATGGAAATTAGACCTATTCTGTATCGGTTTTAAGTTTAAGTGACATGAAGAACTACTTGTGTTATAGATTTTGATCAGTTGGATGTATTCTGCATCTTTTGTTACATGGAAACTTTGCAGTAATGTGATAGTGTAGTTATTCACATGATTCCCTTGAATTTACATCAGTATGAAACATTGTGCCTTTTGTTTGAGAATTCGTCTAAATTCCAGTTGTGATCGATTGATGTCCTACGGATAATAGGCTTAAATCTGCACCGATATCTTGTCATGGTTCCAATATTACACAGGAACAGTAAATTATATTCCTGCTATTATCTGTTACATGTCGTGTCTCATTTCAATCTTGTTGCAATGTGTTAATGATGTACCTAATAACACTATTGACCTCACACTTCGATCTTCTAGCACCATGGCATGAAATTTCAGATAATCTTATGTAATAGTTTGCCTTTTGTTGCAGAAATTGTTGCATTTCAGTAATGATCGATGCACTCTCTACAGTAATTAGGCCTAATCTCTGTCGGTTATGTTTGTGGTTTCCTGCTTGCATGTGGTGTGCATCTTTTACATGTTCAACTTTGTTGCAGTGTATTTTGGTGTAGTTATTTACATTAGTAAACTTTATATTGGTATGAAACCTTTTTTCGCCTTTTATCGGAGAATCAATCTCACTTATAGTACTAACTATGGCAAGAACATTTCAGAAACATATAATCTTGTTATACAGTATTGCCTTTTGTTGGATAATTTGTCTTGATTACAGTGGAAATTAGTACTGATCAGTATCTATTTTTTTCATGGTTTGACGAGAACACTTTCAATTCTAGTATTCTTTCTATGATGAATTGCATGTACTGTGCATCATTTACATGTTCAATTTTGTTGTTGATCTGTTATGCTGTGGTTTTAATTAGGCGAAAGGTCCAGTTGGAAAATGTACAGACCATGGAGGCAAGAAAGGAATCACAGATCAGCCAGTCTCGAAAAGCAACTCAAGGCCCTTGAAGAACTAATCGACAAGCAACTGAAACGGTTCCAAGCCCAATACTCTCGGGCCTTAAGTCCAACTCCGCCCAAAGACATAGCTGAGCTTCTCATGCCTAAGTCCACCCCACCTCTCGAACTTACTACACTCTCTTGGCTTGGCGACTGGCGCCCATCTTCCATATTGGACCTCCTTAGCTCCTTAATCAAGTCCACACCCACCCTAGTGTCATCTTTAGCCCATGCAGGTGCCACCGAAAAGGCTATATCACAACTGATCCATGACTTGCGTATCGAAGAGGCTGTAATCGATGAGGAAATGACAGAAATTCAAGCCAATTGCATCCTTAACCTCCCTTTCGCATTAGCTCAAGAAAAGCACAGTGGGACTGCTTTGGATCAAGTCAACGCCGAGCTCAAAAAAGTCCATCGCCTCATCGTTAAGGCCCAAAACTTCAGGTCCTCTAAAATTCACAAATTTTATTAAAAAAAAATCCAATAAAATTCATACTAGTTCACTTATTTACAATTTTTTAACATTATCTGATTCTGTTGTTAATTTAATAGGATCAATGCATTGGAGACAGTGGTCAAGAAAGTCCTCTGTCAAAGTGATGCTGCTGAATTTTTAGTTGCTTTTGGTGGAATACAAGAAACTGTGCACCAGTTTTCCAGAGACTATAAAATGAGGAAAGGACCAGTTTGTGTGCAAATGGGTTCTGGTTCAGAGCTTGTGGATGTTGACAGCAGCTATTCAATAGTTAAAAATAAGTAGTAAAGTTTTTAACTTCTGATGAAATGGATAGATGAGAGGTTGTATATGTAGTCAGGCATTTACTAAACATGACAGCTATTAACCCTGCACCCCCATTGTTCTGCATCCATATATTAGGTGTAATGCTAAAGAGAAAAACATTGTTCTTTCACATCTTATATGTACTTGTAAATTTAATGTTTTCTTACATTCAGGGATTTTTTTAACTTTTGACATATATATGTACAAAGTACTCCCTGCATTTTTCACACAAACAAGCAACATTTAAGATGGTGAAAACCAGGTTGTTTGTGTTTACACTGGCCACATTTAATATTGTGAAAACAAGGTTGTTTGTGTTTACACTGGCCACATTTAATATTGTGATAACAAGGTTGTTCATGTTAGATAGTGTTTTGTGTTGACCATGTCAGTATGTATTAAATAATCTTGAATTTAACTTGTGTATTTGTGTTAACAATATTACACTCTCAAAGTTGGCTAGAACTCAAGTCCAAACATGATATGTGCATAGAACTTATCTCAGTATAAGGATATGATCTGGGAGCGTAAGTCCGTAAGGTCAAATCTGTCACTACTCAAATCGTAAATGGAATCAATAACATCTTGTTGAACATGTCTTAAAAGCTAGTAATGGAATCAATAACATCTTCACATGTTATTCATTAAAGTCTAAGAAACTTATCTAGTTGTTACTACTTGAGAATCAAGGTTTGGTACATGTTTTAGGTTCGAATGTCATTGGTGCTATTAACTTTTTTTAGGACCATATCAACTCGTTAGGACCATATCATAGTCTGGAAAGTTTAAACTTTTAAATTTCTCTGCACTCGACCGGGACCATACGAAAATGCTTTGAACGGACCTTTTGTGTATTAATTACCCGAAAAATATCATATACAATCAATGTTTGAAAAATCATGTGTTATTCGACAAGTTCCAATCCATATGTGGAACTCACAAATCAAAAACAAATCTGATGGAAGAATAATACAGTTACACATTAGCATGAAATCCACTTATATCACATCTAGTAACCAAACAAAGAGCTTACATACATACCCCAATCAATACAAAGAAGGACCACCTCAAAATACTATTTAACGACCAATGCCACTTGTATTGGTGTATTCCTATTTAGAATCTTGGATAAGATTTTCTTTGTTCATGTTAGGTTATCCGTGGAGGTCGAGTTTTTGACTCACGTGTGGCAACTTAACCAAAATAATGTCTTTATGACCAAGGATGCAAAAATCGTGAATTAGTAGTCATTCGGTTGACCTCCTTATAAACAGAATCGGTTTGGACGATTAATCGGTAATTAATTAGATTAGCATCTTCTAAGTTTTGTATTTCTGCGAGTTTTAGATATTTTCGATGAATTAGGTATTACTGGCAAGATTTGTCTTATACTAACAACTTGTAATATATATAAACAGCGACTATAAGTTATTAAAAAAACAAGTTTTCGGCATGTTTATGGCGTTTCTGACAAGTTTTGCAGGTTTAATAAGTTTGACCACCGTTGACCGATTTACCTAAATCAAAATAATTGATGGTTGATTAGCGTCTAGACAACGATTAATCAGATTTGTAAACTTTTTTTTTTTGCTATGTATGTAATTGTGAGTTTTGAACCTTAAAGCTCTTGTGAGGATGTTAGGTGGTTTCATATTCAAAATGTCCTATTCAGTAAAATGCCAATTGTTGTATGTTTGGTGGTTCTTAACTTCTTATGCATGTTATCTTTTATCTTGCGATTTCCCACATGTAATCTGGTATACAGCATATATGCTTTGCTAAAGATAATACTTCAATCCCATGAGTTCCACACGAAATATACATATTTAGAGCATGCTTTGTTTGATAGAAGAATTAAAGTAAGGTCCCAAATTTCACATCATCACATGTAGCATGGCAAAAGATATTTAAGATGAAAATTCATCCCAATGGATATGCTTGTCCCCTTTTGGATTTAATAATTATTAGAATATCATCACCATAATATAATACTTTTTTTATATAAATCTAATGTCTATGCTTACCCTAATTGTTTTTGGTTCTTGAACCTATAGAATGTGCTTTCCATGCTATACATTTTAATGGGTCATACTATTCTTACGGCTTCACCCTGTAGCCGCCTCTACTTGTCCCCATTTGTCACCCCGCTTTTCCAAAGATAACACGCTTTTGTCGGTTTACGTTCAGTATTTCGAGCAGTTTTAAGCGTTTGACATTAAACTTTATATTCTGATTCGCGTTTTCGGGTTTATAAACTTTTGATATAAACAAAATTATAAAAAAAAAAAAAAAATAAAAAAAAAAAGGGGGGTATCAATAACCAAATGGGGGTATTAATAACGTGACCCATTTTAATATTACCACATGTACATGATCTTTATACATAGTCTACTGAAAACGTTTTCCCATAATTCCATTATATTGTTGGAAAGTTAAAAGTGAAGATTTGAGCATGTCTAATATAAAATTATGGATTAATTAGTAAAGGTGATTAGATTACAATGATCATAAGATACTCAGATTGATATCATGATTTTGATTCGATTTTATCCTAACATACCTAACTCGACAACTTATCTTGGATCATAAGGTTACATTTTGATGAATCATGCACGAATAAAAACGAAAAGAAATCTTGACATGCAAAAGTTATAATACACTTCAAATCGTCAAAACATGACATAAAACTCATAATTGGCGCTATCTCTAAATAAAAACTTATTTGCAGCTTGACGAAAATCTAGTTAATGCAAATAATATATAAGACTCGATGTAATAGTTACCGCAAATCTATCAACTTAACGTCAACTCAGTTTTCTTTTTTTAAGATCTTCTGCATGATCAAATATCTGTAATGGTGACCGCAGTCATCATTTTTTTTTCATTCTCATTTTTTTAAACACTAAAACTAAAATTTCATTAAAAATTAAAAAAGCATTCCATTAATAATTCAAACAAAATAAAAAATAGACTAAAATACACCGTTGGTCCCTGAAGTTAGACGACGGATCGTGATGGGACGAACTCGCCTTTCATCGTGGGGTCCTATTTCAGCCACTACTATTCTAAGTCCTTTAACCATTTTTTCGTTAGTCAAGGACATCTCAGCGTTACATTTGTCTTTAGTCAAGGGCAATTTTGACATTTCCATATTTCAATTAAAATTTCTTAATTATTGCCACATGTAATGTAACCTCTTCCCGCCCAATAAACATATAGTCTGTGTTATCATTAGTCCCAAGATTTCGTTACAAGAATTATCGAATTACAAACCCTAATTGCATGTCATAAAACCCCTGCTTATCAATCATAAACCGAAACATGGACTTTACCCTATGGAAAGTAAGAAGACAATCAGGTTATCCAGTTGATGATACCGTCCTATACGACTCGCTGAAGAAATACTGATCTTTTTTTTTGTTGATTACAATCATTGGAATTTGTAATTGTGGTATTTATTGTTTCCCAATTAAGTTTATAGAATGCTTTAAACATATATTGACATGTTTTCGGTGGTAGATCTAATATGTTTAGTATGAGGGTTCATCACAATTGTGTCTTTAAATCTTGGCACAGTAGAATATACGTTGGAGGTATGGAAAGTTTAGTTGATTTGGTTGATGTTGATAGTGTGTTAGTTGAAGAGTTGGATGTGCTTATGTATGAACTGGGTTATGAGCTCGGTTCAAAAATTACTATTACTTTGTTAAGCCGGTAGTAATTTAGATGATGGTTTGTATAGCTTAAATGAGAGTGCTAATTTAGAAATATTGAAAGATCTTGTTGATGAGCATAAGATGATAGAGGTTTATGTTGAAAATGGTAAGACAACATTGACGTTGATCAAATGTCACCAAAGTCTATTAGGACGCTTATTCGATGTGGATGCAACAAAGAAAAGGCGACTCTTGCTATTGTTCCATATTGCTCAAAGAAATTGTTCTTAGAAAACATTGTTAATAAGTTTGTCGTAGAGGACTTATGTGAGGTTACGATCAACCTTTGAAGTCAATACTTTCGTACAATCTAGTCGATGCCGAAACACAACCCTTGTTTCCACTATAGAGGTCTCATCATCAAGATGTTGCGGTGATGTCAACCAAAGATATAGATAAACATGTTGAGCATATCCAAATAGATAGTCCCAAGAGGTATCTCAAAATGATCAAGAGTTAGGTCATCATGAGGAGGAAACATGTAATCTGTGGATCATATCCAAAAGGTAAATGCATGCGAGTTAGTGACATCGATGAAGTCGTAAGTGATGACAATGTGAGTGAGACAGACACTTATATGAGTGACGATGATGATATTGAGAACAATGATGATGGAAACACGGTTGTCGATGAGGCTAATACTTTTGAGGAGCCCGATTTTGATGTTAATATGTTCAAAGTGACCGAGACTACAGATTTACCATCTATAGGTACCACCACCCGCCTACCACATGATTTTTTAAGAAAATGAGTTGGATCTGTTAGATGATAATGATTTTGCAAGTGGTTCCGAGAATGAGGATGAGTATGTTATTAGGAGGAACGAATTGAGGGCATACAAGAAACAAAAGTTAAGTGAGGCAAGACAAACAGAGGACTAATTTTTTTTTCGTGGTCAAAGTTTTGTAACTGCAAAGAAGTGAAAGATAGGATCTACATGCTTTCAATAAAGACTAGGAGGAAATTGCAACTAATTAAGAATGACAAGCAGAGAATTAGGGTTAGGTGTCTCGGAAAAATACTGTTTGTGGAATAACAGAAGGTTCGTATCGGGTAAAGCCCCAAAGAGGAAAATGGTCCGATAACTAGAGGCCTCGGTAGGATGTGTATTTATGAAAGCGCAAGGAGTAAGCAACAGTGTCCATGGTTGTTGTATGTAGCCAAAAATACGATAAAGATGTATGGATTGTTCGAACTTTCAAGGATGAACACAAATGTTTGCAATCAAGAGACATTAAAGCTTGTGACTACAAGTTTCTTTCAAGCAAATAGTTGACCAAGTTCAAGTCAATCAAGATATTCCAATCGTAATGCTCAAGATCATCTCGAAGAACAGTTTGAAGTTCGTGTGTCTATGCAAAAAGCATTGAGGGCAAAAATAAGGCGACAATGAGATTAGGGGTGATCATAAGCGGTGACACACCTTTTAAGAGACTATGTTGAAGAGTTGCGAAAACTAACCCAAATACAATAGTTAGGATACGTGTACAAACCGCAATGATGCAACAAGTCCAACCGAGTTTTCAAGGGAATGTATGTATGCTTAGGCGCTTTGAAGAAAGGATACAAAGCTTGTCAAAGAGAGTTGTTGGGGTTAGATGGTGCTTTTATGAGGGTCCTTTTCCGCCGCCTTCTTTCAAGATCGGTATAGACAACAACAATGGAATATACCACAGCATACGCGTTGCGTGTTGAAAGCAAAGACTCATGGATTTGGTTTCTTGAATGTCTAAGAGATGATCTTGACTTGCAACCAAACTCAAACTACACTTTTATCGTGACGGAAAAAGGTGAATTTACCATTTAGTTGATTAGAATCACTTGTATTTTCGTTAAATGAAAATTGTATTAGTAAGGAATTGATGTTTATTTGTGCGGTATCATTCCAAATAGCAGTATATCCTAGTCTTTGAACACATATATTGTTTGAAGCACATCCATGATAATATGAAATTGCAATGGAATGCTAAAGCATACAAGGAACATTTGTGGAGATGTGCGCAGAACAACCGTCCAACAATTTGAGGCGATCATGCTTTGGCATTCAAGAGTTTTAGCGAACATGCCCATGCTTGGTTAAGTAAGATACCGATAAGGTTTTAAAAGGTACCATTTTGATGGGTCGTTTAAGTCCTTATTTGATCACTTTGTATCCGTTATTGCTTAATATCGTTCCTTTTCACTTTTAGGTCTCTTGAAGGCAAAATCTTTGGAATGGCACTTATTTGGACGAAAAGGCGCGAATATACGAAGAAAATGGCCAAAGTCGAATCGAGACACTCAAAGTCTGAAAATGCGAGGACGGCGTCAGTGTTAATTATGGCGCCTCGGAGGATTTTGTGACGATACGATGGCCAAATACCCTATTTTCAAGTGACGACGTCGGGCTTTAAAAGAGTAGGCCGTTGCTACTCGGGCGGCCTAGATGCAACCCGACGACGCCGGTCAAGAGGACGGCGTCACGGACATAAGGTGACGCCGTCGCAAGGTTAACGTGGCCAAGACGAAACCCTAATGACGGCGACACGGCGGCGTCACGAAACATAAGGTGACGCCATCGCATATGTAATCTTATATATAGAATCCAATTTTTCGCTTTTAGAGAGTCTTTTGGAGTAAAACCTAAACCGAACCCAAGGTGTCTTGTACAAGATTTTAGGGTTTTAAACCCTATCTTACATCAAGATAAGTATTTACTTCATTAATTCAATTATGTCTTTGATTATTTGTGTGTATGCTTGCATGTTCTCCATGTTCGGCTAATTTATTTGTGTGTTTGCTTAGGAAGTATGAAACTTAATTATTGAATATTGATTGGTTGTTTCTTATCTTAGTTGATTAATGATCTAGTAATGCGATAGGTCATTCGTTGTGTACTTAATGCTTGATTCATCTTTGTGAACCTTAGAATATGATTACCTGAGTAGTTGTAGGCTAAATTATCCAAAGAGTGCCTTAGAGTAAGAGTTTATCATCCCTAGTGGGTTTTGTAGACGAGACCTTTTGGTAAGTTCAAAGAGTTAGGGAGAAACGCATACCCTACAACTTTAGACACACAACGCAACTAAGAATAAGGACGTGACAACTCAACCATCAATAGGAGATAATTAAGGAGTAGTACAACCTAAGTAAACACATCTTTAAACTATCATACGAGCACACATTAATTAGACATAGACTCCCACAACCTTAGTTTAGATAATTAGATAATAGTAGAGTAATCGGTAGAAATACCAACCCCCAATCCAATACCCGAGATTCGTACCTTTCCATTTCATAAAATATAAAAATACAAAAATAATCTTCCTCAACCTTAACCTTAGCGTAGTAACTTCTTACTAGCATTCCTATTCCCTAGAGAACGATATCAATACCCGTGGCTTACCCTAATTACTACACTACAACGATTAGGTTCATCGCCTAGGGTGTTATAAAACTTGCTCAAGAAAAGGAAGTTTCCTTGACCCCGAACGACGCGTGTAGCGTTATCAAGTTTTTGGCGCCACGCCGGGAATAGAATAGCTAGTTAGTAGTCCACCTTCGCTTAGGTTCTTTGCTTGATTCCTATCAAGTAAACTTTTTCTTATTTTAGCTTCCTCGTGGTCTATCCCCTTCTTCGTAACCTTTGTTCGTAACCATTTTCATTGACTATTCCGTTAGCGTTATGGAGAACGCGAATCGCAAAACTTTCACCCAATCAACGAAATCTACTACATAATCTACCCTTTCCACTCCAAAATGAGATCTTGAGGTTCCAAAGAACATCATGATGAATCCTTTCCCGAGGCATGGACTCGAATTAAATATTTATTACAAAAAGTCCTTTATCATGGTATTGATTTCTTGTTTCCACTACAATTCTTTTACACTCGTATCGCCTACCTAAACCCAAAGGAGACTTGACTATGTAACGGATAGGGATATTTGGGGACGTGGTGTTCGATTTGCATGGGAAACCTTTGAGATTCACGCCCAATTTAGAAGTGGAACATGGGACCCAAAAACGAATCTTTAGACCTATTTTCAATTTGGAAACTTGATCCGGAAGGTTGTTTAGGAAGGAGATGATTACAGATTGAGGTACCAAGGTGCATGTCATGGTTAGGCGCTACCACAGTACAAAATGAATACATAGGTGATCTTGATAAGATGGAGGAT
This sequence comes from Chrysanthemum lavandulifolium, assembly GCA_022545495.1. Lineage (NCBI taxonomy): Eukaryota > Viridiplantae > Streptophyta > Magnoliopsida > Asterales > Asteraceae > Chrysanthemum > Chrysanthemum lavandulifolium. The sequence continues at coordinate 267,184,902 of CM040244.1, read as the reverse complement.
AGAGTAGAAAATCCAATCCCATCGGATAACCCACAAGTCCTACCATCACTTGAGAAACACACACCGCCTATGACTTACCCGAAAGTAGTAGAAGAAACTATAGGAACCCCAATAAAGGTAGAACCTTTGGACCGACCACAAGTAGTGGATGTGGGTTTGAACGCTTGTAGTGATGACCTTTCTCTTAGCCCTAAAGAAGTTCCTAGTTTTGATGAACCGGAGCCTCAACCGAAACCCTTACCCAATTTTCCGTCTTTAGATGTGAATCTTGGAATTGAATTAGGCTCCAATCCACCCATCAAAATAGATAGTCCGGTAGTTGCTTGATAAAAGTGGTAGACTCTAGGCCATGTAGAGTGGAAGCTAATATAGGAGTAACCCATGACCTTACACACTTATATCACTCATTCATGGTTGATAACAAGAAACATTATGGGTTTAAACCGGGTTTATTAGGTCAAGATGGATCCTTAACTAAGAATCTTTTGAAGTTGATAGTAGATGATCCATTTTTAGGAGAGAGATTTGATTCACCCGCTACACCAATTGGATTAGGTAAGGTTATAATGAATAGAGCACACTCCTTTGAGCATATAAATCACCCATCACCCTCTCCTCACGTAGCAAATTTCCACCCTAAGGGTGTGTATTGCTACTATCACCAGCACTTAAACTTAAGTGTAGGGAAAACCTCCTCTTTATCCGTTAAATAAGGGTAGAGTCAGCTCGTGACTCGAACAAAAACAAGCGCTTCTTGGAGGCAACCCATGTGTTTTTCCTTTTCCTTTTATTTGTGTGTCGATATCTTTTATTGATTATTAATTCTCATGTTTAAATTTGTAAAATGCTTTATTTTGTTTTTAACCTCGTCTTAATTGCATATAAAGGTATTTTACATAAGGGATAAGTGTAGGAGGATTACACACGCTTTTCAAAAGAAACGTAAACATGAGAATAACAATTAAATAAAAGATATATATGTTTGTTTGTTAGAGTCAAATGCTTGTATCGAGTCATAATGGATGTTTTGCGAAATTTTTCCAGATTCTAAAGATGTAAATTTTCCGAATTTTTCCGTAAAATCGCACCGCTTTTTGTCGGGATAACTGACGGCGTCAGATTGCAACTGACGGCCGGGAAGGAGTAAAACATCGATTACTTTTTCTCATTTTCGAGCTACTTATAAATTTTGGAATTTTCCGTGTCTTAATTTTCTTAGAAATTCAGAAACATCCATTCCACAAGCATTATATCCTAGTTTAAATCGAGTCTTATATATATTATTACCGCCGATTTTACGCGAAGGTTTCGTTTGTTTTCTTCAAGTGTGCGGGTTTAGTTTGTCAAGAATAAGTTACATAAGATTGGAATGAGCTTTTCACGCAATAATTCTTCTTGAAAAGGATTTAACCACCACTTTACACGGATCCTACCGAGCTAATCGGGGAGTATTAGTTTCTTCGTTTTACTTACCTTCCATTATCATAACTTTGATACTTTCGGGAACATTGGGGACAATGTTCGGTTTAAGTGTAGGAGGGAAAATAAAGCGGAACTTTGAAACTATGCTTATCCTTGATTATTTGTTTTGTCCAATTGCATTTGCGTAATAAACCATGAGAAAATGTCGGTTAGGGTAATTTTGGCACCAAATTTAAAATTTTTCATGACATATAGGAGTGGGCCATTAGTCTTAACAAAAGCGTCTCATGGATAGGAAGTTATATGACTAGCACAAAACCCTTTACCACTTAAATTCCACCAAAATGCGAGGATCGCCTTAGATTAGTAGGAATTAAAGCATTCATCTTCAATGCTTAGAGTGTGAACCGGTAGTATATTAGATTCTAGAACTTGTTTTGTGATGCATTCCGAGATCGCAAGTGAGGCTACACTTGTGTAGTTAGGAATAACTAAATGATAAGAGGCATTAGGATAACCCTTGTTTGATACCCGTAATATAATTACTTCTTCCACATCGGTTGAGTAATTCCCCACACCTTTGCGTTGTACTCATCTTTAGTACACGATACCCTAGTTAACCCCTCGAGCCTATCCTTTTGCGGTTCTCGTGATGTTTCGGTTTTCCGAATATCAATGAAAGCATTGTTTACACCCCACCCCAAATATACACCCAAATCGCCTTAGCCTACCCCTTATGCACTCACTTTTAGTGCAAATGTTTGTTATCACCCTAAACCCTTAGTTCAATTATCTAGTTGCTTGCATGAGTTGCTAAGTCGAGTCATATCCTTTGTATACGCTTTGGGACGATTGGGATTCATGGAAAAGTTAAAGTTTATGAAATGACGGAAGGAACGTTAAATTCAAATTCCTTTTGTTTATGTAATAATGTACCCCAAGTGTTTTGATCTTTTCAATTCAGTCAAATTAGTGTTAGAGTAATAAAAAACTCAAGTGTAGGGATGTGCCTATAAACCCTATCATTTTGATGTTACCGTAGAGGATGATAGAGTAAAAGTGTATGCAAAAAAAAAAAAATCGAAAAAAATAGAAAAGAGAAAAAGAAGAAAAAATAGAGTGTAAAAAAAAAAAAAAAAAAAAAAAAAAAAAAAAATACGGGCTACCATCCTACATCTATCCTTTAAATTTATGTTTGTTTATTTCGTTACCTAGAGTTTTAGAGTGTCGAGTCTTGGCTTAGCAACGCCATTCTTCGTATGCATTTAACATAGAGATTTTGACTTGCCACCACTAAATAGCCTATCCCACCAAACCCTTGTTTCCTACCGTAAGCCTAACATTCCAACCCTTTAAAAGACCTCTTTGATAGTCTTTCCTAGGTGCTTACGCCAAAGCGATGGAGGTTTGATCTATTCTCGAGCCTATGGTAATCTATGTACTAGGACCGGTTAATGAGTGTTTATCTTCCATTTCGATTTGTTATATTTCATATACACCCGAGAGATGTGAGTACCCAAACACCCCATGTGAGGTGCTAGTATGTAATTCCGTGCTTGTTATGACTTTTATGGGCTTATATGTGTTGTGGACCGCTTTGAATTAATGCTTCATGACCCCTAACTTATAAATTAATTGGCTAAAGCACATTTGCTTGAGGACAAGCAAATAACAAGTGTATGGATATTTGATAAGGTTTTAAAAGGTACCATTTGAGGGTCGTTTAAGTCCTTATTTGATCACTTTTGTATCCGTTATTGCTTAATATCGTTCCTTTTCACTTTTAGGTCTCTTGAAGGCAAAATGCTGGAATGGCACTTATTTGGACGAAAAGGCGAATATACGAAGAAAATGGCCAAAGTCGAATCGAGACACTCAAAGTCGCTGAAATGTAAGGCGACGGCGTCGGTGTTAATTGCGGCGCGTCCGGAGGATTTTGTGACGATACAAGAGCAAATACCCTATTTTCAAGTGACGACGTCGGGCTTTAAAAGTAGGCCGTTCTACTCGGGCGGCCTAGATGCAACCCGACGACGCCGGTCAAGAGGACGGCGTCACGGACATAAGGTGACGCCGTCGCAAGGTTAACGTGCCAAGACGAAACCCTAATGACGGCGACACGACGGCGTCACGAAACATAAGGTGACGCCGTCGCATATGTAATCTTATATATAGAATCCGAATTTTTCGCTTTTAGAGAGTCTTTTGGAGTAAAACCTAAAACCGAACCCAAGGTGTCTTGTACAAGATTTTAGGGTTTTAAACCCTATCTTACATCAAGATAAGTATTTACTTCATTAATTCAATTATGTCTTTGATTATTTGTGTGTATGCTTGCATGTTCTCCATGTCCCGCTAATTTATTTGTGTGTTTGCTTAGGAAGTATGAAACTTAATTATTGAATATTGATTGGTTGTTTCTTATCTTAGTTGATTAATGATCTAGTAATGCGATAGGTCATTCGTTGTGTACTTAATGCTTGATTCATCTTTGTGAACCTTAGAATATGATTACCGAGTAGTTGTAGGCTAAATTATCCAAAGAGTGCCTTAGAGTAAGAGTTTATCATCCCAGTGGGTTTTGTAGACGAGACCTTTGGTAAGTTCAAAGAGTTAGGGAGAAACGATACCCTACAACTTTAGACACACAACGCAACTAAGAATAAGGACGTGACAACTCAACCATCAATAGGAGATAATTAAGGAGTAGTACAACCTAAGTAAACACATCTTTAAACTATCATACGAGCACACATTAATTAGACATAGACTCCCACAACCTTAGTTTAGATAATTAGATAATAGTAGAGTAATCGGTGAAATACCAACCCCCAATCCAATACCCGAGATTCGTACCTTTCCATTTCATAAAATATAAAAATACAAAAATAATCTTCCTCAACCTTAACCTTAGCGTAGTAACTTCTTACTAGCATTCCTATTCCCCTAGAGAACGATATCAATACCCGTGGCTTACCCTAATTACTACACTACAACGATTAGGTTCACAGCCTAGGGTGTTATAAAACTTGCTCGAAGTAAAGGAAGTTTCCTTGACCCCGAACGACGCGTGTAGCGTTATCAATACCACCAACTCATTGGTCAAGGTCGCATTTTTCAGGTACCTAACCAAATCTATGTCTACTTGTACATCTTTTGTTCTACGACATTTTTAAGGAACCTAACCAAACAAGTTGTAGCGAGGGCTCATTCTGATGTGCTACTTAATAACATGTGTGAGGTGTTCAATGGGAAACTAGTGGGAGGTAGGCACCAACCGATCATTACTGCTTTGGAATACATTAGAGAGTACCGTATGAAAAGAATAGTGAACGCTAGAATGTGATTCAAAAGTGTGCCGACCATTAACACCAAAGGCAACACTCATGTTAGATGCAATCAAGAAAGAGGCTTATAAGTACACGACTTTACGGGTTGAAGGAGAAAAGTATGAGGTCAGTGGATGGGGAGAAAAGTGTACAGTGAATGTTGAAGCTAGGGCTTGTACATGTAGAAGATGGGAGCTGACAGGTATGCCATGTAAACATGTTGTTGCTACCCACCGGTGTATGAGGTTGAATGGAATGCAAATAGGGTATGTTGAATCATGGGTTCATCCATGTTACTTGCTTAAGACTTGGGAAGAAACTTACAAACACCACATCCAGCCAATAAACGATTATGAGCATTGGTATAAGTCACAGTGCCTACAACCATTCTTCCACCTAAACATCATAAACCATTAGGTAGGCCACGAAAGAAAAGAACCGTGGCTTTTACTTGAAAATGATAATTGTGAAAAACAAGAACTTGTCACGCCTAGTAAGATTGTGGTTTGTGGTATTTGTGGCAATGCTTGGTCACAACAAGAAAACATGTCTTGGGCAAGGAGGTGTTACAGAAGTCAAGGCACTACACAACAGCCTCAAAAAAGGTTCATCTCACCCAAAGGCAAAGGTTACAGTGACAACTATGCAGTAATGATCAACCAAGTGTGGTCCGGTCTCAACTGAAAGTCAAGTTGATGCCGCTCGGTGGGTCTCCAAAGCAATTTTGGACTAAGACCAAGATTATAGCAAAGAAAGCTTTCTTCACCAAAAAATGCTAGTTACATATGAAATCCAATGTTATCCATCGAATATGTATTCTCCTAAACAATATTTGCTTTGTGTTTAAACAATGTATGTTTCTCAACTTTGTAGACTCCAAAATTTTATGCATTTGGAAATATATCCATTTGCGTTATGTATGAAATCATGTTATTTTAGTGTATGGGTTTAATTCTGTTTTTATTGTATTGTTTTTAGAGTCTTCATACATCTGTGTTTTGAGTTGGTTACTGTTATTGTATTATCACAAACACTAATGAAGGATCTAAGATGGATGAACAACACGATATGGAGTTTATGTTGATACTCAAAATTGGTGTCTGGTCATCCATCCTTGAGACTTCATATGTCTATGGTTCTTGGATCTGTTGAACTTGGATTTTTGTTTTGAGTTTGGTTACTGTTATTCTATTATCACAAACACTAATGAAGGATCAAAGATGGATGAACAACACCATATCAAGTTTATGTTGATACTGTAAATGGTGTCGATAATCCATCACCGATCATTCATCCATCTTTGATACTGGATCCGGGTTTCGAGTTGGATACGGTTATTTTATCATCACAAACAGAATGAAGGATGAAAGATGGATGAACAACACCATACATCAAGTTTATGTTGATACCGAAAGTGGTGTCTGCTCATACATCTCTCATCATTCATCCATCTTTGAAACTCAGATCTCGTTATGAGTTTGACCATTTGTGTGGCAAGTGATATATAAATTCTTGGGCAAAGGACCTACTAGCAAAGGCAAAGACAAGATAAGGACCAAAGCATAAAAGAAATATATTAACACCGCAAGGACCAAACATTATACACCAAAAGACTATTCTTAGTCAACGATTCTAAAACTTCTTAAACACAACTACACCATCTACCACCGATTCAAAACACTAAAACCAAGACTATCTAAACCCTATAGAAGAACCCTAGAAAACCAAGAAGATGACCATCCAAGACAACACACAAAATTCCCGAGACGGCAAACTTTCTCCTTCTCAACAAGGAGATCGGCCAAGGCGCTTGGTGAGCAACCTCTAGCTCGCTTGCCTGGTCACCGCCGTGACCGCCTCATAGTCTCATAAACGAGGCGGCTTCGTATTCTTGTAATGCCGCCTCATTCCCATAGATTGTTCTCTGCAAGTAGATGATCACATCTCTTGCTCTCATTTGGATGGGTGGATCGTACAACCCTATGAATGGACATGTTGTAGCCTATAATTGATAATCAATATGTTAGCATCGCTGCCTCATAAACACAAACTAAACCCACTTGTATAAAATCACAATTATAATAAACCGATAGACTATCATAATCAACACATTTTAAGGTAAACCACTACATGCAAACTTTAATACAAGATGAAATAAAATTAAGTGTCCCAACCTCGTCTTGGGCAGCATAGAACCTCCGCCGGGTTCGTTGTGTTCCAAAGATGTTCTAATCACGGCCCTTCTTGTTGCATGAACACACCACCATTTTTCGATTTTACCGTCGGTGAAGAAGATAGGATTTTAGTTGTTAGGAAACATAAAGGATGAGTGGTGATAAAATGTTCCTTTTATTAGAGAGGTTTTATCAGAGCATCACCGTTAAACAAGTGGGGTCGGCACAGAATTAATGGACAATCAAAATGTCAAAATTGCCCTTGGACTAAAGACAAATGTAATGCCTTGAGATGTCCTTGACTAACGGCAAAATGGTTAAAGGACTTGTAGCGAGTGAAAACCTTGAAATAGGGACACCCCCCACGATGAAAGGGGCGAGTTTCGTCCCATCGCGATCCGTCGTGCAACTTCGTGGACCAACGGTGTATTTTAGTCTAAAAAATATTACAATAAAAATTAAAAACTTAAATTAATAGTGTAAATTATGTTTTTCCTTTATTTTGCGCTTCATCTCCAACACTGCCTCTCATTGTTTTTCGGTTAAATGGTCATCGAGAGTATGATAAAACACGAGGTTGGTTAGACGCCGGTGGTGATTCGTCTAACATTTGCGGACGATACAATTGAGATTGTTGTTGTTGGAACGGATTATCTTGATGATAAGGTTGTTGTTGATGATGTTTTAATTGGTATACGAAACTTGTGGGCTAAAATTAATGGGTAGTGAGTGACCGGTTAATTGAATATTGGGATCCGATGTTGAAAGTTTGGAACGTTTTGTTGGCGTCGGTTTTTTAGTGGTTTACTATTGGGAGTTTTGTGAGACATTCTTTTAGTCGGAGAAGAGTAGAATAGTAGTTGAATAAGAGAAAATATATTCAAAAGATGAGAAGTGTCGTGGTATTTATAGAAAATATGTATAAGTATTATTTTAATTTTTATACAGGAAAAAATTATTAATAAATGACCAACAACGACAAAAAGAGTCGCCGGTCTTTCTTTCTTTTTTTTAAAACACTGGTCGCCGAGCGACCAACCCTCCATTTTCTTTGTAGGGACGCGTTTGTTAGACCATGCGCACAAAGGACGCTACCGCTGGCTCGACCGACCCATGAATCGACCATCCATTATGGGTTGTCTAAGATGTGAATCTTGTAAGGGTAGTGAATCTTGTGGGTAGTAAATCACTTAGGGTTGGGATGAGATTCTTAATAGACAATTCCGCTTCCTAATAGTGCTAAGATGCTCGTCCCCAATTGAAAGGTTATCCAAGGTTCTACGGTAGATAAGTGAGATAAGGGCTGAGAGTGGACATGTGCGATACTTTGTGGGCTTGAGGTATGCACCTTGTCCTTTGTCATCTCCCAATCTTCCTCATCCTCATCATCGAGACTCGCAAGCCTCGTTAAATAGGAAACGCCGTTGAGCAACTTCATAAATAGAGAAGCTTTTGAGTCGCTCGCTCATCGCTAGAAATCTTTCGTTGCTGAAAGACTTGTTCCTCGGAAAGTTCCTCAAGAATTATACGAGGAAACCGATCAATGACGGAAGTTGTGGGGTTGGATGTGGTCAAATCCGGAAGTGTTATAACAAGGATCAAGTCCATAGTAATTTTGATTCCACGATTGACATTGATAATCATCATGAGGACCCCCACACTTAGCACAATGAGGGTATTGAGGAGAGAAACTTTGAAACGATGAATCACTGAAATGATGATAGTACGGTTGTGGTTCGTTGATGAGTGTCTAAATACTCATCATTTTTGTACTATCTAGACTGCAAAAACATCTGAAAACACTCAAAAATGCATCAAAATGATGAAAATATCACAAATCGTTGTTTTATGTGTTTCAAATGCAAAATATCAAAATCGATGAAAACGATCAAGTTTATAAAATTGGCGCTTTAGTCCCCAAGTTTCAAAAGTTGTCAAAAAGTCCCCGTATATCAAAATAAAGAAAATGTCATTTAAGGTCCATGGGATTCAAAAGTTGTTAAAACAAACCCTTCAAAGTTTAAAATTTGCAAAACTACAACTTTGGTCCTCAAGTTTGAAAAATGTCATAAATGGTCCTTGAAATTGGAAAATGTCAAGTTTGGTCCTTATACTATTGAAGCTTGTCACTTTTAGTCCCTTGGAGCAACTTTGAAATTTGGCGCTTTGGTCCTTGCACTTTCGAAATTGCAAAAAGGTCCTTATGATTATTAAGCCTAAACACTAAACCCTTCGACTTGACCTTTGACTTGACCCTCCCTTTAATATATCCCACCAAACCCCAACAACCCATTACCCCTTTCCTCCAAAAGTCTTTCTCCTCCACCGCCACCGAAATCACTCAACCCCATCCTCCACCTCACTCTTCAACCCCTTGTCCCTCCACCTCAACAACACTCCAAAGAACATTTAATGCATCCTTTCCATCTCACTCAACCTCCTGTTGATAAAACCATTTTGGCGCCAAAACAATCAAACGGCTATTATCACCTCAACTCATCCAATGGCCGAGATTAATGCGGATATGCTCGTAAGTCAGTGGAGCCAAATTGGTGTATAAAAGGAAGAAAGAGAAGAGAGAAGAACCAACTAGTGTAATTTAGTTTTAGCTTATGTCGCTTTTAAGTTTTAAATTCTCCAGTGTTTATTTAAGCTTTCAATCCTTGTATTAAGTAATCTGTGTGATATAAACCTATTTTAATAATCAATTTCAAGCTTTCTTTTCATTTCCAGCTTATATAAATTTTCAAGATCAAGAAAATTTCATGTTAAGTTGAATGTTGTTATAATTTGTTGTTAAGCATTCAAAAGCTCATAAAGCTTTCTAAAGCTCTTACAAGCTATTAGATATTTTCAAAATCGCTTTAGAGCCTAAATTCAAAAAAATCACAAAAATACTAAAAAATAGCTTAAAATAAAAATTCCATGGAGAAGGTACAAGGAGTCAAGCATGGTGGTAACTTGATTGATTATGGTTTAGAGCTTCTTGGGAAGCAATAGGGTGTGAACTCGCACCTTGATTCTCTGCTTTGAGCTTGGACTCATTTTGTAAGCCATTTCCTTGAATTTTGTGTTTCTTAGTTCAAGTGTTTAAATAGTGATAATTCTAGTTCAAATCTGTTTAATTATAGCTAATTTAAGATATGAAACAGATTACTTAGTCTATAAGCTTGTTTTAGTATTATAAGCTTCAAAACAACCTTATAAAGGGGTGTTTGGAACTGCTTAGTTATTCAAGTTAAAGTGCATTTGTGTCATTGTTATTAGTTGTTTCATGTTACATTAGCTCTAGATAGTTCATTTCAAGCATAAAAATCACCCTCTTTAGTTAAAAAGTCAAAATCATATTAATTCGCCCTAGTTCATAATCATAAAATTTTAGATTGCAAAACTCATCAAATTAGCTTAAAACTTGGTAAAATAGCTTAAACTCACCTTAGTATAGCTTATTATAACATAATCAGTCATTAAAATCAATTTCAAGTTCATAAAAGTCAAACTAGTTCATTTTATAAAAAGTCAAAATTTCTAAATACCCGTTTTTGAATAAACTTTAGAATTTTATTGTGTACTTAATATTAAGATTTAGCTTAAATCCTTTTGGGATATTAAAGTTTAGTTGCTTAAATAAATTAGAAAAATACTAGTTTAGTTTTAATCAGCTTATAGAGTGCTTATTCTTTAGCTTCTTTTGACCCTTTTTCGAAAAATGCCCCAATGATAGCAATTAATGTTTATTTTGAGTTATTTTGTGCTTATTTTCAAGTTATATTGCTTATTCAGTTATAATATTAGCTTATAATCAGTGTTTAGCTTATTTCCAATTCACCTTGTGCTTATTCATTAGCTTATTAGTTATTTAGCTTAATCTAGTGCTTATTTCCATATATTTTTAGTTAATCGTTGAGTTTTTTAAGTTTTTTCTCAACTTATTAGAGGTTTTCATAAAAGTTGTAGTTTTAATAAGTGCTTATTTAAGTGTGTTTAATAAGTTTGCAAAAGAAAATTAAAAAAAAAAAAATAGTTTGCAAAAAAGAAGTTCCCAGGTTCGAACCTGTGACCTTCAGCACCATTCCCACGCTCCAACACACCACACCGAAACCAACTGCCCTTGGGTCTTTATTGGTTTTAGTTTGCAACATTTAACATATACCCTTTTTGTTTCTAATAAGCTTATACGAGTATTTAAGCTTATTTCGAGCTTATTTGAAATAGCTTTTTCAACTTTTGTATTTTTTATATAATTGTATTAGTATAAAGTATTTTATGAAAAAGTTTTAGATTTTTCTCAATAGTTTTAGTATTTTTAAACATTTAATTAGTGAAAAATCGTATTTAATTCATAATAAAAAATATAAAAGTCTAAAAAATATAATTTTTTTTTAAATTTTCTTTTATCATATAGTACGTAATAAAATTGTTTTTACACTTGTAGGACTTTTATTTCATAAATTTTACGCTTTTGTTACAAGACTGCTAATTTTTATACTCAACGACGCTTTCATTTTAAATCAAGTTTTAGATAATTTAAGTTTACGCTTTAGTTAAAATAGTTTATTTAAGATATTTCGTTTTATAAAATCACAAAAAATCATTTTAAAAATAGTGATAGCGTTTATTTAATATATTTTATCTTTTAATTTTCTTAATTTGCATTTAAGTCATTGTAATTTATTAATCTTTTCTTTAGGTATAATTATCCATCTAAATCCTCATCGATCACTATCCTTAGTGATCATTCTATCATCTCGATCAAGTGTTTACACACCATTGAGTCTCCGTGGGACTTAACGACCCGGAATTCATTGTATTCTCCAGACTTCATTGTATTTGTGCTTTAGCGCTTTTTAAGCTTCTACGGTTAGCCATTCACAAGTGGCTAGCTTGTGTGAGGTAACTTGACGGTTTAGCACAATAAAATTTTAGCGCCGCTGCTGGGGAGGCTTTAGCGTGTTCTAAACCTTTTTCAGATCCATTCTTGCACATATACCATTTTTTGTAAAAAGTTTTTTTTTTGTAAAGTTATCAGAAAATATCAAAAAGTTCATTAACACTTTTCCTGAAGTGTTATCAACACCAAAAATATTTCCGTTCTTTGTTTTTACAGCATGTTTTTCAAAAATACAAAAATATCCATCCTTTATCCTCTAATCTGTTTAATTCTCCATTCCTTATCCTCTATAACCGTTTAATTCTTCATCTCTTATCCCTCTTATCCGTTTAATTCTTTATGTCATGGTTTTCGATATGTTCCTCGTGTGGAGGTCCATTTAACGGTGGAAATTGTCATGATGTACCAATTTGAGTTTCGAGACAAATTTGTCGGTAATCCCGATCCCATTTCTAATAATGAAACACCCGATTTTTCCTACGCACCTCCACATGTCCTAATACGAATCCTACTCATGCGAAGTTTTGGGAATGATTCTCATTACGGTTTTGATTGTCCACCACGGGTCCCGCTTGTCTATGAGCCGTAACCATGTTACAATCGAACTTTGGTGAAAGTTATTTTCCCAATTATCTCTGTTGTGAGAATCATGGGGTCCTCATGTTACTTTTGAATGTCAACCGATGAATCAAAATTTTCAAAATTCCACCTCTCCGGTTTGACAATTTCCAACCCCACAAGATCCCATCACCATCGACTTCCGAGCCTTCACAAGATTTCAATGATTACGAGGAGTGCAATCTTCCTCAAAGTTCAAGAAATACGATTCGAAAGAAACTACAAATGAAAAGAATGGTGTGTAAGCTTCAGCAGATGAATATAAGAACTGATATGATGACGATGATGATGAGGATACTATTCAAATAAAGGAATATTATGAGAGCTTGTCAATCTTTCGAAAATCACACCCCTCGCCTATTGCTCCACATTGACTCTTCCAAAGACTCTCTCATAATGGGGGACGAGCCTCTTAGCACTATTCCGTAAATGGAATCGCCTAGTGTTGAGAGCCTTGTCCCAATCCCAAGTGAGTCCGAGGTTATCTCCGTAATATGTGTGATGAGCCTCTTAATGGTGATTCTTCTCCTCCTCTGACATTCCAAATGATCATGTTGATATGTTCTCCGATTCGACAACGATTGTACTTCGCTTGACGATTCTTTATCCTATGGAGACATCGATTATGTCGAGGAGCTACCTTCCGAGCTAGTTAGCTTGAGGAAGTGAGAGATTTTGATGATCCGAAATTGAGGACGAGATGCTTCGTGAAAAATTGTTCAATATAAATCTCCTCGCTTCTAAGATCGAATCATTTTGTGCTAAACCGCTTCATCTCCTATCCCCGTTGAGGATAGTGACTTACATTGGACAAGCCCAAACATCTTTTGAGTTTGAGGCTTTTTCCAATGATTCTCTTCATGAAGAGTTCTCCGGTGAACTCTCTCATGACATATCTCCTCCTAATATGATCATTTCTATTTTGATCTTGAGGATGATATTAGCTCGAGGAAGGTGTACTCTATCATAAGAGTTTGCTTATTGATGATACTACCTTCACCCTTCCTCCCGATATGTCTACATTTGAGGATGAAGAATGGATCTTGATTGTTATCAACATCTTTCTTCCATTCCTCACATATGATGCGACTTCTCTCTCTTCACTCCTTCGGAGTGAGGACACTATCTTTGACCCCGCATTTTCGCTATCATTTGTGAGCCGGGTCTTTCTCTCAGATATCTCGTCGGTGTGGAACTTTCGCGTGCTTCAATATTTATCCAAACATCTTGAATGAAAGTCCGATGGAGATTGTTTCTTCCACTTTGCTTCCCATGAACAAATTAATGCGGGTCGAGTCAAGCTAACGACTGAAATCAAAAACAAGAGACACACCATATGGGTTTTCACCCATATTTCGACTTCTTACCCCTTTCTACCACCTTAGTGGGGGTGATGCCCCACATGTTATATATATATATATATATATATATATATCTCTAAAAAAAAAAAAAAAAATCTTCTTTAAAATGGCCGAGTATTTCCCTTTTACGTTCTCGCCGCATAACCACGGTACTTTGAATATTGAGGGCAATATTCATTTCTAAGTGGGGGAATTCTCATGAATTTTATCATGTATTATCCACCCAATTCCCGTTTTTGGCCAAATTTTTTTTGGAGTAAGTGTTTTCACTTACTCACTTTATGGTTATCATCCGCCATGTTTGATAAACAAAAGGATTGGCTAATCCAGAGCAAACGGCTCTTGGTAAAGATATATCAAACCGCTTACGGCTTGCAATTTGCCCAAAATTGTATGGTATTCACCACCATATCCTAAAAAGTGAAGAGTCACAGCCCGTAAGTTTATGGCTTGTGGTAAAGGCAAGGGAAAACCATAATTGGTAATCACCACCAAAGATAATAGTGATAATTTATCTAAGAGTTGGCTAGTCCGAGCAAACGGCTTCGTAAAGACAAATCAAACCGCTTAAAGTTTTATGTTTTGCTCAAAATCATTTGGTTATCAGTGTACCAAGGTTCTTACTTGAATCGAAACAATTGGCTACTCCGTAAGTAATGGCTTTTGGTAAAGAGTTTTAAAATCCATTAAAGTTCTAAAACATTGATAGGGACTAGCAATATCTTAGTGTGGGGATTGATGAGTGTCTAAATACTCATCATTTTGTACTATCTAGATCGCAAAACATCCGAAAACACTCAAAATGCATCAAATGATGAAAATATCACAAATCGTTGTTTTATGTGTTTCAAATGCAAAATATCAAAATCGATGAAAACGATCAAGTTTGCAAAATTAGCGCTTTAGTCCTCCAAGTTTCAAAAGTTGTCAAAACAATCCCCTCGGTATATCAAAATAAAGAAAATGTCATTTAAGGTCCATGGATTCAAAAGTTGTTAAAACAAACCCTTCAAAGTTTAAAATTTGCAAAACTACAACTTTGGTCCCTCAAGTTTGAAAAATGTCATAAATGGTCCTTGAAATTGGAAAATGTCAAGTTTGGTCCTTATACTATTGAGCTTGTCACTTTTAGTCCCTTGGAGCAACTTTGAAATTTGGCAGCTTTGGTCCTTGCACTTTCGTAAATTGCAAAAAGGTCCTTATGATTATTAAGCCTAAACACTGGACCATGAAACCTATCAAAACCCTTGAACCCTTTGACTTGACCTTGACCCTCCCTTTAATATATCCTACCAAACCCCAACAACCCATTACCCCTTCCTCCAAAAGTATTTCTCCTCCACCGCCACCAAATCACTCAACCCCATCCTCCAGCTCACTCTCTTCAACCCCTTGTCCCTCCACCTCAACAACACTCCAAAGAACATTTAATGCATCCTTTCCATCTCACTCAACCCTCCTGTTGATAAAACCATTTTGGCGCCAAAACAATCAAACGGCTATTATCACCTCAACTCATCCAATGGCTGAGATTAATGGTGGGATATGCTCAGAAGTCAAGGTGGGAGCCAAATTGGTGTATAAAAAGGAAGAAAGAGAAGAGAGGAAGAACCAACTAGTGTAATTTAGTTTTAGCTTATGTCGTTTTTAAGTTTTTAAATTCTCCAGTGTTTATTTAAGCTTTCAATCCTTGTATTAAGTAATCTGTGTGTGATATAAACCTATTTTAATAATCAATTTCAAGCTTTCTTTTCATTTCCAGTTTATATAAATTTTCAAGATCAAGAAAATTTCATGTTAAGTTGAATGTTGTTATAATTTGTTGTTACATTCAAAAGCTCATAAAGCTTTCTAAAGCTCTTACAAGCTATTAGATATTTTCAAAATCGCTTTAGAGCCTAAATTCAAAAAATCACAAAAATACTAAAAAATAGCTTAAAATAAAAATTCCATGGAGAAGGTACAAGGAGTCAAGCATGGTGGTAACTTGATTGATTATGGTTTAGAGCTTCTTGGGAAGCAATAGGGTGTGAACTCGCACCTTGATTCTCTGCTTTGAGCTTGACTCATTTTGTAAGCCATTTCCTTGAATTTTGTGTTTTTAGTTCAAGTGTTTAAATAGTGATAATTCTAGTTCAAATCTGCTTAATTATAGCTAATTTAAGATATGAAACAGTTACTTGGTCTATAAGCTTGTTTTAGTATTATAAGCTTCAAAACAACCTTATAAAGGGGTGTTTGGAACCGCTTAGTTATTCAAGTTAAAGTGCATTTGTGTCATTGTTATTTGTTTCATGTTACATTAGCTCTAGATAGTTCATTTCAAGCATAAAAATCACCCTCTTTAGTTAAAAAGTCAAAATCATATTAATTTCGCCCTAGTTCATAATCATAAAATTTTAGATTGCAAAACTCATCAAATTAGCTTAAAACTTGTTAAAATAGCTTAAACTCACCTTAGTATAGCTTAATATAACATAATCAATCATTAAAATCAATTTCAAGTTCATAAAAGTCAAACTAGTTCATTTTATAAAAGTCAAAATTTCTAAATACTGTTTTGAATAAACTTTAGAATTTTATTGTGTACTTAATATTAAGATTTAGCTTAAATCCTTTTGGGATATTAAAGTTTAGTTGCTTAAATAAATTAGAAAAATACTAGTTTAGTTTTAATCAGCTTATAGAGTGCTTATTCTTTAGCTTCTTTTGACTGCCCTTTTCTGAAAAATGCCCTGTGCAATAGTGTTTATTTTGGCTTATTTTGTGCTTATTTTCAAGTTATATTGCTTATTCAGTTATAATATTAGCTTATAATCAGTATCTAGCTTATTTCCAATTCACCTTGTGCTTATTCATTAGCTTATTAGTTATTTAGCTTAATCTAGTGCTTATTTCCATATATTTTTGTTAACTGTTGAGTTTTCTTAAGTTTTTCTCACTTATTAGAGGTTTTCATAAAAGTTGTAGTTTTAATAAGTGCTTATTTAAGTGTGTTTAATAAGTTTGCAAAAGAAAATCAAAAAATAAATAGTTTGCAAAAGAAGTTGCCTGTGTTCGAACTCGTGACCTTCAAAGACCATTCCCACGCTCCAACACACCACACGTAAACCAACCGCCTTGGGTCTTTATTGGTTTTAGTTTGCAACATTTAATATATACCTTTTTGTTTCTAATAAGCTTATACGAGTATTTAAGCTTATTTCGAGCTTATTTGAAATAGCTTTTTCAACTTTTGTATTTTTTATATAATTGTATTAGTATAAAGTATTTTATAAAAAAGTTTCAGATTTTTCTCAATAGTTTTAGTATTTTTAAACATTTAATTAGTGAAAAATCGTATTTAATTCATAATAAAAAATATAAAAGTCTAAAAAATACAATTTTGTTTTTAAAATTTTCTTTTATCATATAGTACGTAATAAAATTGTTTTTACACTTGTAGGACTTTTATTTCATAAATTTTACGCTTTTGCTTTAAGACACTGCTGTAATTTTTATACTCAACGACGCTTTCATTTTAAATCTAGTTTTTAGATAATTTAAGTTTACGTTTTAGTTAAAATAGTTTATTTAAGATATTTCGTTTTATAAAATCACAAAAAAAATCATTTTTAAAAATAGTGATAGCGTTTATTTAATATATTTTATCTTTTTAATTTTCTTAATTTGCATTTAAGTCGCTGTAATTTATTAATCTTTTCTTTAGGTATAATTATCCATCTAAATCCTTACTGATCACTATCCTTAGTGATCATTCTATCATCTGATCAAGTGTTTACACACCATTGAGTCTCCGTGGGACTTAACGACCCGGGAATTCATTGTATTCTCCAGGACTTCATTGAATTTGTGTTTTAAGCAGTTTTAAGCTTCTTACGGTTAGCCATTCACAAGTGGCTAGCTTGTGTGAGGTAGCTTGACGGTTTAGCACAATCATTCGTATGCATTCTGTGGAGGGTAGTTGAAATTGTTTTGAGGATAATCGAAAGATTTCGGTTAGAATCATAAGCGAATGAATTCTCAACAAGAATCGAACAACATCCATCAATAAGATAGTTTCACACCACTCGCACATACATTTGCAACAACGGAAACCTTTCGGTAACACGCCTCCACAACCGTAGCAATACTCTTGATCGAACGAAGTATCTCGGCACGGGTGTAGGAATCGAGGGCTCAACAACATCACAAATGGTAGGTAAACGGTATTTCGAAATTGAATCTTGACTAAGTTCATTCAAGCAATTTTGAAGTATGTTCATTATTTCGTCTCGAAAAAGGTTTTGAAGATTCCCGAGGTGGGACAAGTGGTGTGCTCTCGAGCTAGCAATTTCCACCACTTCCGCTTTGGTCTCCTGCTCGCTTTTTCTCTTAACCTTAACCAGAATCGCGAAAGATTTTGATCAATTCTATACGGTTTGGGTTCGTAAACAATGTAACAAATCTCGGGTTGTGGCGGGTGGTCGGAAAACTTGGAGAATCATCGAGAGTTTTTATCGGATAATTCGCACCAATAGCAATATTTGCTTGCACCAACCCTACCACACCGCCTACATAAACAATCGTGATTTTGACAATAAAGTCGATCCTCTTCCATACGGCTTTTGTAATGGAAACAACGACGGTAATCGAACGCCGCCATGAGAATTAAACATGTAGAGGGTTAAAGAAATAGAATCAAATGGTCGAGGATACGAAGGATAGAATCAAACGATAAAAGAGGTAAGAGAAATAGAATTATACGAGCAAGAGGAACGAGAAGATTATTTTTGATTTTTTTGCAAACAAGTGCACATGCACTTTCAAAAACAAAGACTTTCAATTAAAACAAGACCGAGGCAAAACACAAGGAACTTAAACCAATAATCACAAGCGTATTCACGCAAGTGACACAAAGGCAAGTTTTGAATCTTTGGTTCGGGAACTTATTATGATAACACTCAAGTTGAGAAGTGTTATATTGATTGTGTGTTCTATTTTATTTAAAAACAACAAGTAAAATCTTTTTGTATTTTTTATCTTTATCTTTTACATATATACAAAGAAAAGAAAAATATTTTTGTATTTTGTATTTTTCAAAAAGCAATAACTTCACGAGGAAGGATCTTCAAGTCACTAATCGCAAAAACTTCACGATATTGTCGCAACACACCTCCCCGGCAGCGGCGCCAAAATTTGATTCGATCGTTGTGAGTGTGAAAATAAACACAATATCAAAATATCAAATTAACCGTGAAAACCCGACAAACCAACCTTTTAGAAAAAGGGTTAACGTGCTAAATCTCACGGGTGTGATAAAAGTGATACCGGAAAAGTGATTTCCCGGGTCGTGTCCCAACGAGGTGTGAAATTGACGGTGTCGTTGAGTTTCGTGATTAGGACTTGAATTGGTTGAACGAATTTTGGATTTTTGATTACGCTAATCTACTAATTAAAGAACGGGAATGAAAATAAAGCAAGTAAAACAATGTAAACACTAAATAAACTACTACTAAGCCTAAGGAATGATAAAACAAAGCTAAACTAAGTCCTAGGGTGCTAAAACTATAAAACGTAAAAAAAAACCGAGAACACACCCGAGCCATAAACGTGAAAATTTTGCAATTTAAGGGCTACGGGTGTAAAAACAATTTTCCTACATTCTAAATGACTAAAAAAAATTTAGAAAAAAGCCGGGTTTCTTTTTTTCGACTTTTATTTTATTTTCTACGAATTAAAAACTATTTTAAACGAATTAATTAATTAAAAACACTAAACATTTTTAGAAAATTCTACAAAATTACGTAAACTACACTACATGATACCGAATCAAGGAAAAAAAAAAAAAAAAAAAAAAAAAAACCAACGCTTTTAAATCAAGCAGCTAAAAGGCAAATATGTTAATAAGCTAAAAACTAAAAAAAAACCCGGTTAAATATAATTAATGTGCAAAAGTAAACGCAAAAAGACCCAAGGGCGAGTTGGTTGTGAGTGGTTGTGTTGTGTTGTGTGGAAAGGAGACCAGGAGGTCAGGAGTTCGAGTCCTACTTCCTACCTTTTTTCACTTATTATTATTTTTTTTTTTTGATTTTTTTTTTTTGTGCAACTGACCAAGCGATCCAAACTAAACTTTTTTTACAAAATCTAAACTTACAAAACTTCACAATAGTCACTGTAACAAATTATCACCGTTGAGTTTTGGATGTGTCCCAACCAAACACCCTTTATCGCTTTTTAGCACCAAATAAGTAAATAAGCAGTTTGAATATGGACCATTAAGCAAGTGAAAATGAAAATAAGCTAGATCTAAATTAAATAAGTTAAAATAAACAAGGATAAGCAGTTGGCATAACAGTTACACTAGGGGAAATCCTAAACTAGAATAAAATAGGAAAATAAGCAAATAAAAGACATAAGTAAACCAAGAGAAGCTAAGAACAGATAAAGCTAGTCTAATGGACTAATAAGCACCTAAGCAAACCTGAATAAGCTAAGTTACAACCTAAATAAGCACTTAGAAAAAAAAGTATTTGTTCCTGTGAGGTTGCAGCAGACAAGGCAAAGAATGGGTACCTTTTGAGCTTATTTTGAATAAGCTAGAGAAGGAATTATCCTATGAGCTTCGGGAACTTGAGTCCACCGGCTAGCCACCTTTGCCCCCATCTCGATTTAATATAAGCCGAGGAAAATGGCGATTGGGCTTGAGGACCCCGTGCGTAACACTTTTGCACCCAAATCACCCACTTTCTCCCACCGGGCACTCTACTAAAACATTTTTTTGATTTTTTATCTTTTGACACAAGTTAAATCAGCTAGAAAACTTACTATTTTTATTTTTTACAAATTTTTATCCCAACTAAAACTTGACTAAACTGCTTAATTAAAAGCTGACATAAGCCAACTTTTTGAAACCAAAGAAAACTTTAAACTTGTTGTAATCTTGTAAAAACCTTTTCCAACTCTTAGAACTTGACTCAGATACAAAAATATTATTTGACTTCACTGGTCAAAGTGGGTAAAAACCACCTTGACCCATTTAAAAAGCTTAAACCAAACACTACAAATGGCGATTAAAATAATTGCTAAGAACACGAAAATAATAAAATGCAGATTGGAAAAAACTTAAATTGAAACGACACTTGCAATTAAATTGAAATTGAAAAGTTACATGACAATGAAAATAAACCGAGCTAGAAATCGGTTCTAGACTAAGTTTACAATGATCCTAATCGCTTTATTTATACGTAAGAAAGAAAGTACTAAAGTCTTCAACTTTTCGAGTTGGTTTTTCTTTGTGAGAGAATACAAGCCAAAACCTTCTCTTGTGCTTCTTTTGAAATGATCAGAGCCATTGATTTGGACCCACCTTAGTGACAGCCATTGGATCCTTTTGCTTCACCAGGTTTGCCAAGGTGGAATAGGGCATCATGTGACTCTTCTTTTTGCAGTTTTCTAAGTTGAGACTCACAAGGGGAAAGTGAGTAGGTGCTGAGAGGGATTTGGCGGGCAATGGGTTTTTGTGGGTAATAGAATTTTAACAAAATGGTTTTTAAGGCTTAAAATAGATTTTTGGTTTAAAAGGCGATTTGGTCATTTTGGGGATCGGGGACGGGTAAATTGGTGATTTAGGGAATGGGATGGTTTTGAGTTTGATTCCCCCCGCTCACTCTCAGAACGTGTCCCGGGCTCCAGAAAATCACTCCCGGCTACGTCTTCACTGCACTTTTTCCAGTCCGAGCTCATTTTTGTCCGTTTTTGCCCTATTTTCAATCCTTTTGTACCTGAAAGACACAAAACACACTCCGAGGATATTTTTAACATATTTTGATCATATTTGGGTGTTTTTGGTCATTTTAGTGGTCTTAGGTGGGTAAAAACGATGAGTGAATAAACACTCATCAGTCCCAATATGAACCATTCCATCACTATTGGGTAACCTGAATTGGAAACTACATTTCCCATACACTGTGTTATTTGCATATAGCCATAACTTGCAGCTCACCTCACAAGCAAGGCTACAGGAAATAAACATAGTAATTGTCAGTAGTGATGTTAGTCAACACTATATGTTGGAAATGTATATATTTACAAACACGTAAATGTCCGGATTCGAACTCGTGACCACGGGATTGCACACATTAGCGAATGAGAATTAAAGTTAATAATTAATGTTTATGTTTACGATTAATTATTGCACATTAAGTCCGGTTAACGATCGTTAAGTATTTAACGGAAAAATGACTAACGACCGTTAAATAAAAAGAGAAGGGACTAGTAATGGAAAGACTTGAAAAAGTTATGGGTTTCTCTTGGGCTTGTCCTATGGCCGGCCAAGGGAATGGGTTTTCAACCCAAGCCCTAACTTGTTCCCAAAGTTTTCCATCTACTATATAAACAAGCCTAGGTTCTAGGTTTTTCAACACTCAGCATTGAATTAACCTAGATCTCTCCTCCTCTCTCTTGTCCCTATTTCGCCGAACACCCCATTGTTAGGGGAGTTTGGTTCGCTTTTCCTTAAAACGAGGAGTTGTGTTAGATCTAGCAATCGCTGATTCGCTGGTTAATTCGTGTGTACAAGAACGTGGTAGAAGACACTATTCTTACACCATATTGGTTCGAGTTGTAGAACGGTGAGGACAACTCTTCAAACCACTTTTGTTTTGCTCAAAGGATCGACATTCGCAAGAGGTACGCTACGCATACTTTCGCTAATTAATTTATTTGTTATGATCTTTAAGTCTTCCTCGCAGTACTCTTGATGTCTATATGTTTTATTTTATGTCATATATTATAAACTCTACAAAGGGCATCACGAGCCTTGTATAACAAGTAATGAATTATCAAACACATAAATAAAATAAACATGTTGTGTTATTATTTGTATGCGAGATCTAGGGTTTGCAAACCTAAACCCTAATTTTGGGGGGCGTTTATTTTGGTGCCCTAATTAGGGTTTTGTAAACTAAGGTTTTAATTGGATTAGAAACCCTAAGATGCATGCAACTTTATGTGTATATGCATAACTCGCTTTTAATTGCATTAATTGTTAAGTGTAATTTTATGTCCATGATAATTATCCGCATGTTTTATCATGGATCCGCTTATTGTATGTCTTTCTTGTTTAAGTGATATACACTAAATTATGATAGATCTAAAATTGGGAAGACCTCAATCATTATTAATTTAATCAATTATGTGCTATGTGGTATGTATTTAATTTTGACTTACGCAATCGATGAATCGATGCATGTGGCTCACCTTGTACATAGATGAAAACGGTGAAAGTCTTAATTAAATATATGCATATTGATGATCTAGAATTGGTTATTAATAGGATTTATCAAAAACGCTTTGCATGTGGCTATTTGATATGCATGACTTATTTTTGTTATGCATTCATTGTTTACTTGTTTATTTTACAAATACTTGCTTGTTTGTTATGTGTAACTAGGGTATTTTACAAGAAAAATAAACCGACCTAAACAATGGTGAAACATGTATTTTTAAGAATAGTAATCATAATCGCTTAATTGATTGGTGACTTTGGTACAAATGACCGAACGGCTCACCCATAAGAATGAACTATAAAGGGTTAATAAAGAAGTGCGCATACACACCGAAAGGATGTCTAAGGTTGTGCTTTAGCTGCACCGTCCTCTCGCCTCTCAGAAGTTCGAATGGAGCTACTTAGTAAGCCATAAAATGTGCAAGCTCATCTTAAGGGCAAATTAGTTTTAATTCCATGCGCCACTTCGGTGGTAATTATCCGAAACACTAAGTGCTTACACTTATGCAAAAGTACGGTATAATGGATGATAATTAACACTAAATTCCTTGATTGGTGAAACCAATACCTCAATTAAAGTTTGATGATGAAAAACTTATACATTAAAACAAGATATAAATGTTTTAATAAAACCTATGTTACGAAGATGAATGCATGACATCTTTGTACATATTTGATTTAACATCAAAAATTATTACCCTTTTAATTTAAGTTATATGCCATCCAATGAAACGGAAACACCTGAGATTACCATTTATTTGCGTGAGAACGTGACTTAGATTGTAATCAAAGGGTAAAATGTCCACGTGTCGTGAGAACGGGCATGGACGATTTTACAGTTTCTTAAGTTGGAAAACTTAATTGAGTTAGGCGGTGAGAACTGGCAACTCAAGGCATATGATGGGATAAAACATGTTTACATGGCGATTGAAATCGGCTATATGTAAATCCCATAAATTTAGGAATTGCAATTGATATTGGCAATTGAGCAATAGCTATACCATTTTGTATAAGGTTTATTACTAACAGATCAACTGACGTAATGAAATTATGACAATTTGGATCCTAGTTTTCAATAAATATTAATTGGTTATATGAATATGAACCTTGGGTATTTAATTGTTTATTGAAAAGGAAAATTATCAAAATACTAATTATGGTTTTTTGAACTTTTTCTGTAGATGGCTCATCAACCCGAAACACTATGAGCTTAATGAGTGCCGCTTTCAAAGATATGATTGGAAGGGACAAGTCGACCGCCCTAATTTCAATGATTGGCATCGCTCACTTAGGATCATCCTTCGTGTTTCCAAAAGGGTTGAAATTTTGACTACACCTTCGCTCGATGCTCCTCCCAACACGGCAACCGCTTCAACAAGAGGCATATCGTGTTGAATATGAGAAGCACAATGATGTGGCGTGTCTAATGCTTTGGGATGTCCGCTCAATTGCAAAACAATTTGAGCAATATCCGCCTACGAGCATGTTAGATGAACTCAAACGATGTTCGAGAAGCCACCAAGAGTCGAACCGTATGAACTAATTGAAAGGTTCACAACCGCAAGGTGAGGTTGGCAACTGCTCCCACCACGCCCCTCGAGAAGAAACATCACTTGGACCAATTGGAGAAGCTCGCTATGGTTACTCGAATGATGTATGTGTCGGCCTCATCAATCAATCCCTTAATCAGAACGATTTGGTGATTTTGTCCGAAATTTTAACATGCATCGCACGGGAAGACAAAGGAATGAGTTATATGCAATGCTTGTAGACTACTAGAAGAGATTGCCAAAGAAGGCTCCTACACCGTTGTACTCGCAATACAGGTGGTAGGGTGAATAAGCCTAAGCCGCAAGCGATAAGAAAGGGAAAGGAAAAGGAAAGGTGAAACAAGTTGTCATCCCACCGCTCCTAAGAAGAACCCCGAAAGAAAAAGGAGAATCCTAAGAAGGATTTATCTTGCCACCATCGCAACTCATGTGGTCACCGGAAGCGAATCGCCCGCTTTATCTCGAATGAGTGCCTTCGTAATAAAAATAAGATGGTGCCTAGCTCATCGTGTATTTTTATGTTTGAATTATTTTCTTTCCTCATAAGCAAAATTCCGTGATATATGATACATGATGTGGTACTCACACCGTAATACATCGCAGTTGACTTAGAGGGCAAAGAAGTCGACCGTGGAGAGAGATACTTGTACGTTGGAAATGGAAAGCATGCACCGTCGGGCCATAGGGACTTTTGATTTAGTGTTGCCTTCGCTTATTTTTAGAACTAAATAATTGTCATTATGCACCTCCATTGTTAGGGTGTTATTTCGCTTTTGTTAAAAGATATTGGTTTTGTGCACACTTTTACCGCTTATGGAATTTCGCTTTAAATAATGTTTTTACTTTAATGCAATTCCTATGCTTGGTGTGTTTGAAATTGATATGGATGGTTGTATATCCAATGAAAATAATTGTTGTATAGCATTAGCAATAAGAAGAGCAAGTCGAACTCGTGACTCTTCTTATCTTTGGCATTGTCGCCTTGCCCATATAGGCAAGAAACGCATGGAAAAGCCGCAACACGATGGATTTTACAAACGGTCAATGATGAATCATTTGACAAATGCGAGTCTTGCATAGTCGAAGATGACAAGGAAACCTTTTTCACCACAAGTGGAAAGGGCTTCGATCTACTTGGATTGATACACACCGATGTGTGTGGTCCACTTAGACATGTGTCGAACGTGGTGCTTCCTACTTTTTAACCTTTACGGATGATTTCGGTCGTTATGGTTATGTTTATTTACTTAAACATAAACATGAAGTCTTTGAAACATTTAAGGTTTTCAAAAGTGAAGTAGAATTACAACTTGAAAGAAGATTAAAGCTCTTCGATCCGATAGAGGTGGTGAGTATATAAGTCAAGAGTTCAAAGATTACTTAGCCGAGTGTGGAATTATCCAAAGAACTCACATCTCCTTATACTCCACAACAAAATGGTGTATCCGAAAGGAGAAATCGTACCTACTTGACATGGCATGATCAATGTTTGAACTTACGACTCTTCCTTTTACTTTTGGGATTATGCCCTTGAAACCGCTATTCGTGATTTTGAATATGGTTCCAACGGAAAGGTTGTTAAAACTCCATATGAAATATGGACAGAAAAGCTCCCAACTTTTCTTACTTAAAGGTCCTGGGATGTGAAGCGTTTGTTAAACATGACACACCGATAAGCTCCAAGCTAGATCTCATAAGTGTATCTTTGTAGGATACCCTAAGGAAACTATGGTTACTACTTTACTACCCAAATGAGAACAAAGTCATCGCGGCTAGGTATGGAGATTTCCTTGAAAGGAATCTCATATCTCAAGAACTCAGCTGGAGAGTATATGATTTGGAATATGATCAAGAAGATACAACACCTTCCGAAAATACTAGCCAACTTCAAGAAGAACCCGAAAGCTTAGGTGCTCCTCCCGAAATTTTCCCATTCAGAGGTCCGTAAGGACTATACGTGCACCGACCGCCTATGTCTTAACGTAGAGGTGGAGGAAAATATGGTCGGGGATCTTAATGAACCCGCTAAC
Source organism: Chrysanthemum lavandulifolium (assembly GCA_022545495.1). Taxonomy (NCBI): domain Eukaryota; kingdom Viridiplantae; phylum Streptophyta; class Magnoliopsida; order Asterales; family Asteraceae; genus Chrysanthemum; species Chrysanthemum lavandulifolium. The sequence continues at coordinate 267,158,259 of CM040244.1, read as the reverse complement.
TATAAGGTCGCCATGGTCGATCCCGAAAAGGATAAATGGCGATTGCTATGAATGGGAAAATGCAATCCATGAAAGATAATGAAGTTTGATTGAAGTCGACCTTCCTCCCAATGCGAAAATCGTTGGAAGTAAGTGATCTTCAAGAAGAAAACCGACATGGATGGCAATGTACACACCTACAAGGCTCGCTCGTGGCTAAAGGTTTTACTCAAACCTATGGCATTGACTACGAGGAGACATTTTCTCCGTAGCGGACATAAGAGCTATTAGGATTCTCATAGCTATAGTTGCACATTATGACTACGAGATTTGGCAAATGGATGTCAAAACCGCTCGAATGGCCGCTCAGATGAAGACATCTATATGGCACAAATGGAGGGGTTTGTGAATCCATTATTTCTAACCGTATGCAAGCTTAAGAGGTCCATTTATGGATCAAGCAAGCATCAAGGCAATGGAATAAAAGATTCGATGGAGAAATCAAAAGTTTTGGATTTACTCGTAATCTTGATGAGCCGCACAGATATCACAAAGCTAGGGAGTCATGTTACTTTCCTTATTATGTATGTCGATGACATATTAATCATGGGAAATCATATACCAAGTCTAAAGAGGTGAAAGCCTATCTTGGTAAATGTTTTTCATGAAGGACTTAGGGAAGCAACATACATACTCGGAATCAAGATCTACAGGATAGATCAAGGCGCTAATTGGTTTAATCCAAAGTGCTTACATTGACAAAATATTGAAGAGATTTAATATGCAAAATTCCAAGAAGGGATTTTTGCCAATGCAGTAAACCATGGTTCGAGCAGCCAAGGTCGCGCTTCAACACCGCAGAGGTGGCGCGCGATGAAGAAAGTTCCTTATGCTTCTATCAGGGATCTATCATGTACGCGGACGATGCACAAGGCCCGATGCGGCGCTTGCTCAAAACTTGACCACCAGATCAACAGTAATCCGTGAAATTCATCGATCATAAGCATATTCTCGGCACCTTAGGCTACAAGAGATATGTTCATAGTGTATGGAGGAAATCCGTAAGCGTAACTGTCATTACAAAGTTATCGCGATGCATCCCGAAAGTGTGACAAAGATGATAATAAGTCTCAAACGGGTTACATATTTGTCATCAATGGAGGTGTTGTGGATTGGAAGAGTAAGAAATGACAACACTTGCAATGTCCGCTATGTAAAGTGAGTACATAACGCGCCCGAGGTCGCCATGGAAGTCGCTTTGATAAGGAAGTTTGTTTCGGGCTTGGTGTTACGCCGTCGATTGAAAATCCTAATAAAGTATATTGTGACAATTCAACAAGAATTACTTTAGCCCATGAACTCAAGTCATGAAGGGCACCGCACACTATCCTAGACAATATCACTATGTTCGAGAGCAAGTCGAGATAGGTGAAGTTGAGTTGCTCAAAGTTCACATGTATGATAACCTAGCGCATCCGTTAACTAAGACCTTACCGGTGAAAACTTAATCATTTGTCCGATAAGTTTGACTTCGCTTAGCTAGTAGTTTCATGCCCATCCGTGACTAAGTATTTTAGATAAAAGGATATTGTAAACATTATTATTGAAATGAAATAAAGTATTTTGTTATGTTTATTATTCATTTATTATGATGTTGTCCTATATTCAGCATGTTTAAATCCTTGAATAACTTAAGTTATTCTAAATAGTCCGTTGTCAATCAATAACATGAGAATGATATTGAATTAAGACAAATTTGAGTATTAGTTAGAATATACATGAATGTATATTGATGCGTAGCATGACTAATTTCAGATGATATTCAATGTATTGAGTATAGGACTTATCCCACCCGCATGATAATACCTTATGGATCTTTGTCATTAAGTATATTATGGATATTTATCCTCCGACTTGAGATACAAGAGATATGTCATGGATGTAGTGCATTTTGTGAAGCAATCTAACGCTATACGAATCGGTAGTTATAAGGGTTGTTTTCGTAAGTGTTGCGAAATCTATGAATCCGCTTGTAGTCAAAATGGGATTTGTTTCCTTCAAATTTATTTTGAAGTATAATACTACCGGCCCCTCGTAGGTTGTTAAGATGTTTGCATGGCCATGCCCAAGGTCTTCCGAATTTGTTCGTAAGAATTGGTAATCTTAATCAATCACATAAAGCGAGAAATGTAATAGTTAATTAAGAAATGAGTGAGATCCATATTCTTATTAACATGGTATTAAAACAAAGGATGAATATGATGATGAATCATCAAAACTTGGTTTTCCAGAAATCATACACGAGTTGTACCGGGGCATTGGCGTGTTGCTAGACGCTAACCAACGTCATTTCACGCTTGTAAACATATCCAAGCCGAGTCATGAAATGTATATATTTACAAACGCGTAAATGTCCTGATTCAAACTCGTGACCACGGATTGCACACATTAGCGAATGAGAATTAAAGTTAATAATTAATGTTTATGTTTACGATTAATTATTGCACATTAAGTCCGGTTAACGATCGTTAATTATTTAACGGAAAATGACTAACCACCGCTAAATAAAAAGAGAATGGACTAGTAATGGAAAGACTTGAAAGTTATGGGTTTCTCTTGGGCTTGTCCTATGGCCGGCCAGGAATGGGTTTTCAACCCAAGCCCCAACTTGTTCCCAAAGTTTTCCATCTACTATATAAACAAGGCAGTTCTGTGGTTTTCAACACTGCGCATCGAATTAACCTGCATCTCCTCTCTCTCTCTTGTCCCTATTTCGCCGAACACCCCATTGTTGGGAGTTTGGTTTCGCTTTTCCTTAAAACGGGACTCATTTAGATCTAAGAATCGCCGATTCGCTGGTTAATTCACAGACAAGAACGCCAGTAGAAGACACTATTCTTACACCATATCGGCTCGAGTTGTAGAATCCAGAAGTGACAACTCTTCAAACCACTTCTTTGTTTTGCTCAAAGATCCGACATTCTGCAAGATGACGTTACGCATACTTTCGCTAATTAATTTATTTGTTATGATCTTTAAGCTCCACGCAGACTCTCGACGCCTATATGTTTTATTTTATGTCATATATTATAAACTCTACACTATACTCGTTCTTAGTAACCTTCTATAGTACGTGAAATAAACATAGTAATTGTCGGTAGTGATATTAGTCAACATTATACTCGTTCTTAATAATTTTGTATAGTTAAATGAATTAGTGGTTAAAAAAACTTGCAGCTCACCTCACAAACCAGGCCAGAAAATAAGCACAGTAATTGTCGGTAGTTTTGTATAATTAAATGGATAAGGGGGTGTTTGTTATTGCGTTTGAACTTGGATTATTTGATTATTCACGATGTCAAAACGCACTTATGTAATCTAGTGTTTGGATAGAAAAGAAAAAGTGCTTCACGCTTTCGCTAAAACCCGCTTTCAAAGAAAGTGAGAGTAGAAAAACGTGGTTGACAAACTCACTTTGATGAAACACAATTTTACCCAAACACCCCTAAGTAGTTACAAAAGAAAATGCTGCTATAATATATTATGTAGGAGGTATGATGTGAAAATGATCAAGTAATAAGGTAGGCATAGAATAGAAAAAATTAAAATAGGATTATGTGTGTGCAGCTGGGGGGTGGGGGGCCAATTTGTATAAATAGTAAAATAGAAGGGGTGGGTGGGTCGGATCATGTTTGACAGTACAACCACGCATGCGCTTCAACAGTGTATTCTTTTGTGGACCTTCTTTTTTTTCTATATCCATTAATCAATTTTGTTGTTTCATTTTCTGATTCTTAAACTAATATTTGACCCAGTATAAGGTCGAATTTCATGTCATATTCATTTCGATAGCAAAGTTTCAGCAAAGTATAATTGTATAATCGTAGAATTCTAAAATGTTAACGATCACGAGGAAAATGTTTTATTCTTGTAAGTCGAAAAATGATAACAAGACAACTTCAACATGAGTTTGTGAGAATGTAAAGCAAGGTTGCAAAAATCAGTCAGTCAGTTGATTTTTTTGTACTTTATAATCGGTCTAGACGGTATTCTGAAAAGTATTTGGTATTTCCGGTGAGTATTAGGTATTTACGGTATGGTTTGCCTTATACCAACAACTTATAATTGATATAAATAACGACTATAAGTGACTAAAACAAGTTTCCAGCGTGTATATGATATTTTCGGAAAGATTGCAGATTTTCAGTAAATTTGACCCCCATTGACCGATTTGTACAAATCAAAAAGACTGGTGACCGGTTAACATCTTGACGATGATATTAATCAGCATTATAAACGTTTTTTTTAACACTCCTATAAACTAAACATGACACTTTTGTGACATCTAGATATTATAAATATCAAAAACTATATACAAAACATTTAAGCAATATGGACCACATTGTAATTCTAAAAGATGCGATGATTTGGAAACATGACTTAACAGCTTGCTTATTTTTGGCCTTAACACAAACTCCAAAACAAAGTGGTTTAATCTTCATATATTTGTGACATCTACTATTATCGTCTAGAACAAAAGTATTGCAAAATTTGGAACAATAGCGTATGAACTTACATTCTAAGTTATCTATACGTCTTGGTGTGGTGTTGTCATGTGGCTCGAAATCGGACAAAACAGTCACGCATCATCAAAAGCTAACATTAAACGTAAATCGGTACAAATGGTTTTCACATGTAACTTATTCAATCTTAGGACATTGCGACAACTATCACAAATAAGGACCACCATGCATGCTTATCACCATTAGAACAAGGACAACAATTTTGTCAACATGATCAAGCTCCGAAAGACGTTCGATGAGGTACATGCTAATGATAAAGCGATAAACGACGAATTTTAAACAATCATCAGGTTACGTTTATTTGGTTATGGCAAGCTAGGTCGAGTGTTATTTAGTTTGTTGATCTTGTTCTCTTGGTGGCTATGAATCCAAAATGCTAAGGCCTTTCTTTAGTCACATTTCTTTTAGATTTACGTATGAAATAAGGTATTTTGGAATTTAAAAACTATATGTTATATGTGCATATTTAAAAAAGAGATTAATGGTATGTAAAAGTCTATAAATGTGGCTATTAAAGTTATACGATCTTGCTTCTAGATATAATTAAAATAAATTTATAAAATTTGTTCCTACCAGCACAGTCATATAATATGTGAATGTTATCCATAACCAAGTTTTTTTAAGACTGAAGACGAACGATTTAACGCAAAACGATTTAACGACTAAAGGTTGATGAAAGACTGAGTTTCTACCAAGTTTTCTATAAAAGTTCTTCAAAATCTTTTATCAGAACGCAAAACCCTTTTAAAGACTTTTTAAAATAAGAAAGTTCTTTAACCACTTTTACCATCATGACGCTTCTTATGTTAAGTTCAAAAAATAATAAATAAAAATAATAATAATAATAAATAATAAAAATTGTTTATAGGTAACTAGCTTTAATTGCAAATACGGGGTTTAGTCAGACAGTATAATTGATAATAATATTTTAATAGTTTTGTTTGGAAGTTAAATATTGTGACAATTCAAATATATATAATTTTGTAATGTTTAAAAAGTTTCTATAAAAATTTATAATATTTATATTGTTATAATACCCGTGCATGCACAAGTTTTTACTTTTATATTACGGAGTATGCGTTAGTATCGATTAATATTTTGTATATATATTTTGTTGCACGAATGATTTAACTTTGTTTAACTAGCATAGTATTTAGATTTATCTTATTTAAATTTAACTATATATATCATGTTGTATACATTAGTTGTGTTTAATAGCACGTAATAACCTTAAAAAAATATTTTCCGTTGTTATATGTAGAATCTCGTTTATTTATTTTCATCTTACATTAACGTGTGAGGTCGTGTCATCACTTTTTTTTGGGTAAATGGTTAAAATCACCTGGAAAATATATATTAAAATCACCAAAAAAAATACAAATGGAATGTGGTTGATATACCATATTAACCTCGAGCAAAACCTTGATAAACGCCCAAACAATGTGTTTATGGCATGCCATAAACACTTACAACTCTAGCTACATACTAATTAAATAACCCATAACTAGATTTAGGCACAAAAAACAACTTCTCTGCAAAACCTTCAAGGCTAACCAGCAACAAAAGTCTAGGGAGGATAAGTGTACCACGTGAGACTGCATTCTTAAAAAACCTTCCCAATTAAAACCCAGTGTGAAAAACTTTTGTTAAAGAAAAAATAGTACATCTCTCACATGGAACTCCTGAGACGACCACACGAACTCGCCAACTTCTCCGTAAAACGGACATATAATAATAAAGGAGATCAACATACATCACGAACTATTGGTGTCCTCATAGACCACAAAAGAACTTGGAAGCTTCCATGTTGAAATCATCTAATGAACGCGAACATTATACTTCTTGAAACGAAGAGAAACAATCTTGAGACGTACATTGGTAATAATAATCTCGTAAATAAGTAGAACCGACTTGGACTTCTTCTTAAACACCATTGTGTTTCTTTCTGCCTAATGTAGTAACATGTCGCAGCTATGAGAACACGGGAAATCACACTCCTAGTTGAACATCCCTTTGAACTTGGAGTACGTTAAGAAAGTGACCGCGCCTTCAGGTTTAGGAGGAATCGAGTCCATACCCGATAGTGTGCGAACCATATCCCAAACTTGCATAGAGAAAGAAAACTCAGAGAACAAATAACAAATAAGGGTGAGAATCACGAACAATGTCACATAGCGGACAAAGAAGCAGGCTTAAGTTAGTTCTCGGACTAACATCCCATTGCTTCAGCCGATTTTATATTCCTGTTAATAATTTGAGCCGATTTTTAAAATCGGGCGCGGGTTAAACATATAAAGAGGAATAACATTAGTCGTTATTGAGTGCAGATAGTTAAAAAGAATATATTTTCCAGATATCGTTACTTAATCTCATTAAGAGAAATAACATGAGTTGTTCGTATGTGTCGTGTATTAAGCTATCCTTTTTTAACAACATATGGTTTTTAACACATTTTATAATTTAAACGAAAGTTTAATAGCTTGAGCAAATTAAGCTTAGGTTTTGATTTTTATTGGCCAATAACATTGGTTAATTTTTTCACGTATTAAAATAGAGTAACCTAATTAGACTATTTTTTTTTCCAATAAAATCGTTTTGAAGAAATTGCTCCAAAATTTTTTCCTTCCTTTTCTTTATTACTACTTATATGATTGTAACTTCATTTACATTTAAAAAAAAAAAGAAATGATACATGGACCTAAACTTAGATCTAAGGCTAGTCACAATCGACCGGAGAAATCGGTTGGTCACCGAAAAATTCGACCCACGACCGATGTTAACATCGGTCGACATGGTTGTGGGCTCGAGTCATCACATCGGTCGACAAGCAATTTTTTGGGACATCGGTTCAAAAAACGGCTGAATTAATATTGCTCGTCCTTTTTTTTCTCTTTTTTCTTTTTATTTCTTGAGTTTTATTTTTGGAAAGGGTAAATAATTTTGAAGATGATGTGTTTTATAAAGATTGAAAGGTTCGTGGAGGAAAAAAGAATGCAAACATAAACGCATACTGATGAAAAACACAAATTACATTGAACAAGTAACTGAAAACATGAAATACATAAAACTACTAAAACTTAATAAAACGAGTCATCTGAGTACCAACCCTCAGAACTTTGAGAGGAATAAAACTCGCCATTAACGAGCCGAGTCTCCATTATGTCAAAGTAGTTATCTTGAAGATACTGAGCTTCCCTTGCTTCTTGTTCACGATGAGCAGCTTCGCGCGCTCGCTTCTTCCATAATCTCCCTATAGTTTTCTTCGCCTTGTTCAAGTTGACGAAGGGAAGCCTCACTTAATCCGAATGGGTTGTTTTCAAGATCCACCTGTGGACTGTTCACAAGTGGAGTTGGAACCATTGGATTGTTCACAGGTGGAGTGTTTAAAAATAGGTTTTCTAGTTGGAAAATCGGAAAGACATTTTCAGGTGGTGTTGAGTAAACTTCAACTTCTTCTGAAGTTGAAAAGCTAGTTGGAGAAAACTGTGGTGAAGTTGAAAAGCTTGTTTCCGGCAACTTTGGTGGATTTGGGAATTGCTGAGAAAAATCTTTGCGAGACATTTTTGTGTGTGAATTGTGTGAGTTGTGTGTGTAACTTGTGACCGTAGGGTTGTATATATAGTGTCATCAAGTAGTTGTGATTTTGAATTTGAATTTTAAATAATCCCGCTCCTATTTGAATTTGAATTTTGAATTTAAATTTGAAATTTGAATTTGAATTTGAATCATTTTTCATGCTCTTCCTTATAGGCATCAAGTAGTTGTGATTTATCTATAGTGTCATTTCACTATTTACTCTTTTAAGTAGTGTAATGTTTATTTTAATTTAGTATTGTAATGTTTTTTAAATTTTAATGAATTTAAATTTAATGCTTAAAATGTTTGAATTAAAAAAAAAAAAAAACCCCGTCGATCATCGATCGTGGCATCCCGGTCACGTCCCGTCACGAGAGAAAATTGACAAGGCACCCGTGACTGGTCATGTCTCGTCACGATCATGACTAACCTAAATCACTTGTCATCATCCCGATGGGTTGTAAAATAAGTGGGCCCTGCTCCAGCCCATCGTGATGTCGACACTTAATTTTAGGTTTAAGTTTAAGCTCAAGTTTAGTTTCACGTATCATTTCTCTTAAAAATATACATATACTGCCTTAGTAAGTGTCGCCCCAAAGAAGTGATTCAATCCTTACTTTTCACCGCCACGCCGCCTTTCTCTCTCCAAATGACCTTCAGCGATTAGGTGCCCCAAAGAAGGCGACAAGTTCATTTTTATTTTATTTAAAAAAACATTTTAACAAAAATAAAATTTCATTAATAATTAAAATGTTACAATACTAAATAAAACAATAATATATTAAATATAAAACGATACGAAATACATAAATCATAAATCTAATCTGAATGCTCCCCGCATGCGAGTCATACGAGGAGTACGAGAACCGCAAACCTCAAGCGAGCCAAATCTTCCTCGCTCAGCGAGGTTCCCCGTAGCTCGGGTTGGTAGTCGAAGTTGATGCACCTACACCATCGCTTTTGTTCTCCGATAGCTCCAATTGATTTTGGTGCCGACGTTGTCCGTTATCTTTTGAACACACCGCCACAACTTGTCGCTAATCTCGCGATCTTTGGGCTTGATCTTTCAAAATTTGTCGATCACACTGCTCAGCGTAATGTCGCTTGCAGCTCTTGTAGTTTTCTCATATGTTCCTTCTCCGCCTTCGCTCGGTCAAACAATTCGATGACACTTATAATAGCTGCCGAGCCTCATCGTCGTTATTGCATTGATTTTGAACGACGCCGCATATCTTCAACGGAATGGGGAGACGAACGTCATATTAAATCTTGTGTTGAGAAGTATTTTGAGTTTGAATTGTGTGAAATAGATTTGTGGATTGAAATGTGTTTGTATTGTGTATTTATAAAAGTAATTTTTTTAACCCGCTGCAAATAACGGTAAGTTTTTGACATAAACGCTTGAAATACCGATCGCGAGGCGACCAAGTCAGTGTGAAATAGATCGACGATCGATCCTCACATCAAGGATGATCGATTCTTGCATCGATCGATCGATGCCTCGATCGACCTATTGTAACCGGCCTAAAGACAACATATATTAAGGTAGATGAGAGTAAAAGTGTCACATCGCTTTTTCTGAGATTTTCTAAAGTTTGTATATACTTATATAGTTACACCTTTCGTACTTATTTATTGATAAGTGAAAATTACTGTGCTACCCATTATTGATGTGGTGTGTCTGTACAGACCCACTTTTAGCCTCAATCTCAAAAATACCCATCAATGTCGGGTATTTATATTCACTATATACACGACATTGACGTGTATGGCCAAGAATGAATTTGGCAATTATATCCTAGACAATGTCGGGTATAAAAATGCAAGACACACGACATTGTTTTTTTTTTTATTAGGCACGCCTTCCAAATCAATATAGTGTATACATATACATGACATTGACCATATATACACGACATTGACAAAAAGTAAAAGGGCACATGTTAATACCCTACATACACGACATGGTTTTATTTATTTAGTACGAGACATAAAATGTTTTTGTTAGGGTTTGTTAACCTCAAAATGAAATGGTACAACCAAGATTTTTTCAAGTGTATTGATTGATCCCGAACCGTCAAGTTTAATCACTCAAGCTAGCCACTTGTGAATGGCTAACCGTAATAAACTTAAACCGCCGTAAACCAAATGCAATTAAGATCGAGGAATATAGTGGATTCCCGGGTCGTTAAGTCCCACGGAGGATGAATTGGTGTTTAACACGACAGATGTCGAATAATCACTAAGGATAGTGATCAAGAAGTATTTGGATGGTTAATTATACCTAAAGAAAAGATTTGTAAATTACAAATGACTTAAATGCAAATTAAAAGAAATTAAAAAGTAAAAATATATTAAATAAATGCTATCACTATTTTTACAATGATGTTTTTGTGATTTTATAAAACAAAATATCTTAAATAAACTATTTTAACTAAAATTTAAACTTAAATTACCTAAAAACGTGATTTAAAATGAAAACGTAAGTTATTTATAAAAATTACGCGAGTGCGCAAGTAAAAACGTAAAATTTGTGAAATAAAAGTCCTACAAGTGTAAAAACAATTTTATTACGTAGTATATGACAAAAGAAAATTTTAGAAAAAAGATTTATATTTTTTAGACTTTTATATTTTTATTATGAATTAAATAAGAGTTTACACTAATTAAATGTTTAAAATACTAACCTATTTAGAAAAATCAAACTTTTTATAAATTACTTTATACTAATACAATTATATGAAAATACAAAATTTGAAAAAGCTAGATTAAATAAGGTAGAAATAAGCAATTAAGCTCAGATAAGCTTATTGAAGACAAAAGGGTTATGTATTAAAAGATGCAAAGTAAACTCGAAAAAGACCCTAGGGCGATCGTGTGTGTGTGGTGTGGTGAGTCAGGCTGTGGTTCTAATCCCAAAGACCGCTTTTTGCTAACTTTTTATTTTTGGACTTTTTCTTTACAAACTTATTAAGAACAATGAAATAAGCACTTTTTATAACTGTGACTTTTTCCAAAAATGACTAATAAGCTCAGTTTTGAGCTTATTATCTTAACAGTTAACAAAAACAAGAATAAGCACAAGTTTAAAGCTAAATGGTTAATAAGCTATTAATAAGCAAAGGAAAACTGAAAAATAAGCTAAGTAACTAATAATAAGCTAATATGAAAACTGAGAAAACCTTTTGGCTTAAAAATAAGCACTAAACAAATCTAAATAAGCATAACTGTTAAGCAGATACATAGGACACTTTGTAAATCACTAGGCACCTTTAAGCTTATTTTTAAGCACTTAAATAAGCTAGAAACTTAAAGCAAACACTTGGATTAGCAAGATGACCGATAAGCTATCCAAAAGCTAAAATTATCACCGCTTTGTTCATCGGAGAGCTTTTGAGAAGCTTATTAAAAGTCGAAAACCACCGAGTCTAGACTTAGTGTATGTTGATAAAATTGACAAAACAATAAGCCAAGTGCACCTCACCAAATAAGCTATATATTGAAAATAAGAACTAGAACCTTGAGACAATGAAGTGAGCTTCTCAAAAGCTAAAATACACAGTTTGTTAAATGATAAGCTCTTGATGAGCTTATGAAACAGTATGGCTTAACTGTGTACAGGACAGTTTTGACTTTTTAAGAAAATGAAACAAAGTTGACTTTTGTGAATGATCCTAGGCTACTGATTATGATATATTAAGGTAATATGAGACTAATTTTAGCTAGATAAACAACTTTTAAGCTAGTATGTATGATTATGTATTCTAAATTCCAACAGTTAACAAGCAAATCAAGATTAAACTTGATTTTGACTTTTAACCAAAAGAGCACTGGTTTTTCTTGTTGCACTGATTTATATTGGACTAATGTAACACTAAACAACAACAAACAACAACATAAACATCCTTCTAATGCAGCTTTACACAAGAAACCAAACACCCTTTAAGTAAACTGCTTTGATGATTTTCAAAGAGAAACACGATTAAGATCATGAACTTGATTTAAGACCTTATAATATCATATATTAAGACCGAATAAGCACTAAACCACAAAGAATAACAACATAAGACCGAGAAATTACAATTATGCTAAATTAACGGTGAAAATGAGATTTTGATAACTACAAATTGAAAAGAACAAGTGATCGGTTTTAAAGCTTAATTATACTTAACTAAGACCGATAAACATGAACTTACAAAGTTTTAAGCTAATGAACAGATCAAACAAAGAAATGCCAAAATGGAGAATTGAGCTTACAAGATGATTCCAAGTGAAACATGAGAACCAAGGACTCGAAAACAGATCCTATAGCTTCCCAAGAAGCACTAAACCCAAGGCAATCCTTTATTAACCCCGCCCAATGTCTTGATCTTCATTTCCACGTATTTTTGATTTTTCCACTATTTTGAGTATTTTGTGATTTTTCCTGCTTTTAATTCTAAACTGGTTTTTAAGGTCTCTAATAGCTTTAATAAGCTATATGAGGAGCTTATATGGCTTATTCAATCCTTAACAACAACTACAAACATCATTTGCATATTTTGATAATTTGATCAAAAGTAAGATTTTTGCATAAACTGAAATGAGACTTAAACTGAAATTGATTACTGAAAACAGATTCGAATATACTTGAAAAACATAAACACAATACTTGGAAGCTTAAAATTACACTTTTTATTTGAAAATTAACTTATACGACATACATTGAACTAAATTAAGCTAGATACATCTTCACATTGCTTCCCAACCCTTCTTTATAGACTTTTTAAGACTCCCACATGCTTCTGATCATATCCCATCAACTATCTTGGCCATTGATTGAGTCAAAGTAATCTCAGCCTTCAAAATGGATTTTGGCGCCAAAAGTGTATAAGGTTGCTTGAGATAGTTTCAGAGTAATTAAAGAAGTTTGGGATGTTATGTGAGGTGGAGGGGACAATATGTGAAGTAGTCATGGAGTAGGAGTGCTTTGGAAAGCAAAAACAGAGGTTTGTGAGTGCTACAGTAAACTGCTATGGTGGGGATGCATTAATTGGTATGGGCTGGTGTATAGGTGGAAAGGGATGGTATACAGTGTTAGGGTGAGGTGGAAAGGAGGAGGAGAAACCACTGGTTTTGGCTATGCAGAGGGAAGAGGAAAGTGAACAGTGGTGGTGGTTTTAGGCGGGTTTGACTTTGTTTGACCGCTGGCTATAATAACAGGGGGTCCAAAATGGGGGGGGGGGTCACAGGGTTTTGGCTGGGTTCTTTTTGGTTTTGATGGGGTTCTAAATACAAAAGGGTCTTAATGGTTTTAGTTTAATACAAGGACTAAACTTGTAATTCTGCCAATCTTGAGGGACTGATCTTGACAAGTTCCTAAAGATCTCACAAGGACCATTCCTGCCATATGTGAATAGTACAAGGACCAATGATGATTATTTTCCATTTTTAAAATGTCCAAGGATCATTTTTGACAATTTTCAAACTCCAGGGACCAAACTTGTAATTTTTCTCTAAACTTATCATAAAGGACCAATTATGCCACAATTGAATAGTACAAGGTGTAGTTTGAATAATTTCTATTTTTAAACTCACCAAGGACTGATTTTGACATTTTTCAAAGTTAAGGGACTAAAGTTGTAATTTTGCAATTTTTGATTTCAAGGACTTGTTTTGACAAATTTATGAATCCCTAAGGACTTAAAATGATATTTTTCTTTATTTTGATATACCAGGACTGCTTTTGACAACTTTTTAAACTTGGGGACTAAACCGCCAATTATGCAAACTTGATACGCTTTTTCATCGATTTTGATATTTTGCATTTAAAACACATAAAACACTTTTTGTGATATTTTTATCATTTTGATGCGTTCGAGTGTTTTCGATGTTTTGCGATCTAGACAAGATAAAACGATGAGTATTTTGACACCATCAATCCCCACACTAAGATATTGCTAGTCCCTAGCAATGATTTGAGAAAAATTAATGGATTTCATCTCTTTACCAAAAGCCATTACTTCGGAGTAGCCAATTGTTTTAGTTCAAGTAAGAACCTTGGTACAATGATAACCAAATGATTTTGAGCAAATCATAAGTCGTCAACGGATTTGATTTGTCTTTACCGTGCCGCTTGCTCTCGGACTAGCCAACTCTTAGATAAATTATCAATATTATCTTTGGTGAGCCGATTACCAATTATGGATTTCAACCGCCTTTACCACAAGCCATAAACTTATGGGCTAGCCAACTTTTCACTAGTTTTAAAGATATGGTGAATGAACACCATACAATTTTGGGCAAATTGCAAGCCATAAACGGATTTGAGATATCTTTACCAAGAGTCGCTTGCTTTGGATTAGCCAATCCTTATGTGGGTTAGACATGGCGGATCGACACCATTTGTCGAGTAAGTGAAAACACTTGCTCCAAAAAAATTTTGGCCAAAACGGGAATTGGGTGGAATAATTACATGATAAAATTCGTGAGAATTCCCCCACACTTAGAAATGAATACTACCTCAATATTTAAAGTACCGCGGTTATGCCGAAACATAGAACATAAAAGGGAAATACTACGCCATTATTTTGTTTTTGATATATACACATTTTTTTTTTTTTTTTTTTTTAAAGAACTTATATACAACAGCTGGGAAACTCCCCACACTAGGGTGGTAGAAATGGGTAAGAAGACGAAATATGGATGAAAACCCATATGGTGTGTACATCGTTTTGATTCCCGAGTCACTAGCTTGACTCGATCCCGCATTCATTGGTTCATGGGGAATGTTTGTAGATCCGGACAATCACGTGGAATGTCCTCTCCAAAGTAATGCTTTAATCGATGACCATTCACTTTAAAATTTGGACCATCAGCCGAGATAACTCAATGGTGCCATAAGGATAAACCTTAGTGATAGTAAATGGACCGCACTAACGGACTTAAGCTTTCCCGAGAAAATCTTCAATCTAGAATTGAAAAGAAGGACTCGATCACCAACGTTGAAAACGCGGTTCTTGATTTTAGAGTCATGAATCTTCTTTGTCTTTTGTTTGTAGATCAAAGAGTTCTCAGATGCTTGATCACGAAGTTCATTTAATTCATTCATTTGAACTTTTCTCGTGATCACCACCGTCTCGAATATCGAAGTTTGCATGTTTTAAGGCCCAAGATGCCTTGTGCTCAAGTTCAATCGGAAGATGACATGCCTTCCGCACACAAGCTTGTATGGAGTACACCCAATTGGTGTTTTGTAAGTCAGACGAAAAGCCCGAGTCGCCATCAAGTTTATCCGACTGTGATGCACGATTTTCGCCATCGTCCTTTCAAGGATTCTTTTAATACCACGGTTTGAAACTTCCACCGCCCACTTGTTTGGGGTGGTATGCAGAGAGAGACGGTGGTAACACCATACTTATGCATGACTCGCTCAAATTGGTCATTGCGTAAATGTGTACCACGATCATCGATTATTGCTCTCGAGTTCCAAACCTAGCAAAAAGAGATTTCAAGAATTTCACAACTACTCGGGCATCATTGGTAGGTAAAGCCTTTGCTTCAACCCATTTTGACAAATAGTCAACAGCCACAAGTATGTATTTGTTACCTCGAGAAGATGGAAATGGCCCCATAAAGTCAATACCCCAGATGTCTAAGATCTCACAAACTTGAATGGCATTTTGTGGCATTTCATTTCTTTGAGAGATATTTCCATGACGTTGACAAGCGTCACGTGTTTTGACAAAATCGTGGGCATCCTTATAAATTGTGGGCCAATAAAACCCGAATCAAACACCTTTTGGCGGTGTAGTTTGACTATGATGGCCCCTGGTCCAAAGATGGCAAGCTTTGAGAATATCAAGAGCTTCTTGTCCATAAACACACCGTCGGATGACTTGATCCGCATGATTTTGAATAAGTAGGGTCAGTCCCGAAGTAATGTTTAACATCTTTGAAGAATTTGTTCTTCCGTTGGGTGACATCCTTTCATTAATGAAGTTACCCGCATGGTAATTTGCGAAGTCAAGAAACCATGGGGTAGAAGAGTTTCCACTAAAAGAAACCGCATTGAGTGTCTCGAGAGGAAATGTTTCATTTATTTCCTTTTCTCGAAAACATCTTGGTGAGGGTTTTCTAAACGGACAGATGATCGCAGCCTGTGTTCTCGCCTCCTTTTATCACGTATGATGATATCAAATTCTTGGAGGAGGAGAACCCAACGGAGCAATCTCGGCTTTGCATCTTGTTTTGCAAAGAGATATTTGAGAGCCGAGTGATCCGTATACACTACACATTTGGTCAAGATTAAGTACGCCGAAACTTTTCAAACGCATACACCACGCCTAATAGCTCTTTTTCCGTGGTGGTGTAATGGGTTTGAGCTTGATCATAGTCTTACTTGCGTAGTGGATAGGCCGAAAATGCTTAGCCTCACGCTGCCCTAGGACCGCACCGATAGCAAAATCACTTGCATCGCACATGAGCTCAAAGGGTAAATCCCACCGGAGCAACGAGAATGGGTGCTTGATGAAGCTTTTTCTTTAATGTTTCAAAAGCTTCATGCACTCGGGTGAGAAGATAAAAGGAGCATCCTTTTCAAGAAGATGGGTCATAGGCAGGCGATTTTAGAAAAATCTTGTATGAATCTACGATAGAAACCGGCATGACCTAAAAACTCCTAATACCTTTGACGGTAGTAGGATGAGGTAATTTAGCAATAACATCTACTTTTGCTCTATCTACCTCAATCCCATTTTTGAAATCTTATGGCCAAGGACTATGCCTTCTTTGACCATAAAGTGGCTTTTCTCCCGCTTAGACAAAGATTGGTGTCTTCACACCGCTTGAGCATTTTATCTAGATGGGAGACATGTTTGAAACGAATCCCCAATGACCGAGAAGTCATCCATAAACACCTCCATTGTTTCCGATCATGTCGTGGAAAATGGCCATCATACATCGTTGGAACGTGCTGTGAGCATTACATAAGCCAAAAGGCATACGCCCAGAGGCGAAAGTTCCGTATGGGCAGTGAATGTAGTTTTATCTTGATCCTTTGGATCAATGGAATCTGAAAATAACCCGAGAAACCATCAAGGAAACAATAGTACTGCTCCTCGCTAATCTCTCAAGCATTTGGTCCATGAAGGGTAGAGGAAAATGGTCTTTACGGGTAGCGCCATTCAACTTACGATAGTCAATGCAAACACGCCATCCGTAACCAATCGAGTTGGAATTAACTCGTTATCTTCATTGTGACAACAGCTTATGCCACCCTTTTAGGAACACAATGAATTGGGCTAACCCAAGGACTATCGATATTGGGTAAATCAACTCGCATCAAGAAGTTTGATAACCTCCTGCTTGATAACATCATGGATTTTGGATTTACTTCTTCTCGATGTTGAACTCATTGGTTTGAAGTCATCCTCCATCAAGATTTTGTGAGTACAAAATTCGTGGTCGATACCCTTAATGTCGGAGAGTTTCCAAGCAATTGCTTGCTTGTGTGACTTCAAGATCTTTATGAGAGCAGACTTTTCATCTTTACTCAAATCTCGAGCAATAATGATGTAATTTATCATCACCTTCAAGAAATGCATACTCGAGATGAGGCGGTAAGTCCTTAAGTTCAACTTCAGAAATTCTTCGCTTTATCAACCGACTTAACTTCCTTGTTATGAAGTTCGACGGGATGGAGTGATGATGGATCATCATTAAGCAACTTCTCAATGAGAAGTATGTCCCCTCGATGGGAGCGTGATCAATTTCCCATGGAATGTAATCACCGGATAAGTAGGCTTCAATTTCTTCCAAGATGAAGTCACTTTCCTCAAATGAAGAGAGAAGGAGTAGAATTGGCGATGATAGGTTGAGATGAATGAGTGAGATTATCACCAAGAGTTATGATCATAACCAAGAACTTCTTGAGAGTACTCTTCGAGCAACATCAATGATATCTATTCGGTTAACCGATTCGTAATCATAATTTGCGAGTACCTCGAAGTTTGATCAAGGTTAAAGTGATGCCTTCATTACCAACACGTAATGTGATTTCTTGCTCAAATACATCAATGAGAGCACGCCCGCTCGTGAATCCTCGACCAACAATGAGAGGAACCCGATGATCGGCATCAAAATCAACAACCACGAAGTCACCGGAAAATGGAACTTTCCTACTGACAAATACGCCCTCGGAATGCCAAGAGGATCGGATATTGTACGATCCGCAAGCTCGAGAGTCATGCATGTAGGAGTAAGTTCCTAAGAGAAAGTTTCTTCCATATCGAATAAGGCATCGTGTTGATGCTTGCACCAAGATCGGCTAAGGCAAAGCATTCAACCATTCCCGAAATACACAAGGTAAGAGAAATTTTCCAGATCTCCAAGCTTTTCTCGAAGCTTCTTCGTGATAATCACGAGCAGCTCGTTAAGAGGAGTTTTAGCCATTTCAAACAAATTTTCCTTATTGCTTAACATGTGTTTGAGAGTTGATGCAAACTTGGGCATCAAGATGATAGCATCCGCAGTTTATGTCAGTGTAGTTCTTGGAAAATTTGAAAAATTTATCCATTTGATGATCGCTTTTTCACGAGCTTTGCTCATTCAAACGCGATTGGTAAGGAATAGAAGATTTGGATTTGATATTTTCAACGGAGCTACCGGTGGTTCAAAACAACTCTCGGATTAGACTTGGGTTTCGGACAACTTGAGGATGGACTACCGAAGGTAGGACGCGTCTTACTTCGTGGGCTTGAATAATGCACCTTGTCCGTTGTATCCTTGGTAACTTGACTCATTTCTCCTAGTGGAGGAGGCATTGGAGTCGAGGTCCATTGTGTGTCCGAGGTTCATTTTCTACTACCTTTGGGAGAAGAAGAAGAGGTAGTAGGAATAGCGGGTCCATTGTATGAAACACCACTGGTCATGATCGCTTTAGCATCGCCCCTCGGTTAGCGATCGTGTTGCTCGGAAGTTTTCCCGAGCCCGAGGGTTGATCATTTAAAGACTTCTTGAGATCGTGAACGACCGACCAACAACCTGCTCATTTCATCTTGGGATTTCATGAATCGCTTCAATAACTCATCGATGATGGTACCGAGGATGTGGAGGGAAATTGATAACGCCACACGCTGCTCGGGGTCAAGGAAACTTCCTTTCTTCGAGCAAGTTTTATAACACCCTAGGCAAAGGAACCTAATCGCTGTAGTGTAGTAATTAGGTAAGCCACGGTATTGATATCGCTCTCTGGGGAATAGGAATGCTAGTGAGAAGTTACTACGCTAAGGTTGAGGTTGAGGAAGATTATTTTTATCTTTTATATTTTTAGAAATGGAAAAGGTACTAATCTCGGTATTGGATTTGGGGTTGGTATTGCTACCGATTACTCTACTATTATCTAATTATCTAAGCTAAGGTTGTGATAGTCTATGTCTAATTGATGTGTACTGTATGATAGTTTAAAGATGTGTTTACTTAGGTTTTACTACTCCTTAATTATCTCCTATTGATGGTTGATTTGTCACGCCCTTATTCCTAGTCATGCTAGATTCTAAGGCTATAGGGCGTGCTTGTTTCCCTAACTCTTTGAAACTACCAAAGGGTCTTGTTTACAAATCCTCTAGTGATTTATAGACGCCTACTCTACGGTTGTCCTTGAATACTTTATCCTACAATTACCTAGATAATTATATTCTAAAGTTCACAAAGAAATTTCAAGCATTATACACAACTAATAATCTAGCGACTCTAGATCATTAGTCAACTAAGATAAGTATCAACCAATCAATATTCAATAATTAAGTTTCATATTCCCTAAGCAAACACACAAATAAATTAGCTTGACATGGAGAACATGCAAGCATACACACAAATAATCAAAGACATAATTAAATTAATGAAGTAAATACTTATCTTGATGTATAATAGGTTTAGAACCCTAAAATATCGCACAAGAAAGCCTTGGTCGGTTTTAGGTTTTACCCAAAAGACTACACACAAAACCGAAAAATTCGGATTCTATATATAAGATTACATCCGCGACGGCCACCTTATGTTTCGTGGACGCCGCCGTGTCGCCGCCATTAGGGTTTCGCCTTGGCCACGTAAACTTTCGACGGCGCACCTTATGACCGTGACGCCGTCCCTTCACCCGACGCCGCCTTGGCCGCATCTAGGCCGCCCGAGTAACGACGGCCTACCCTTTAGAACCCGACGTCGCCCCTTGAAAACATGTAATTTTTCCTCGAGCCGTCATGGGTTTCCTTCCCGACGGCGCAGCAGATATGCAAAGTGACGCCGCCGCTTTATGTTTCAAAGAATTTGAGTGTCTCGATTCGACTTTGGCCATTTTCTTCAGATATTCGCGCTTTTCGTCCAAATAAGCATCATTCCAAAGATTTTGCCTTCAAGAGACCTAAAAGTGAAAAGGAACGATATTAAGCAATAACGGATACAAAAGTGATCGAATAAGGGCTTAAATGACCCTCAAAAGGTACCTTTAAAACCTTATCAAATATCCCTACACTTGGTATTTGCTTGTCCTCAAGCAAATGTGCTTTTAGCCAATTAATTTATAAGTTGTGGTCATGAAGCATCCATTCAAAACGGTCCACAACACATATAAGCCCCAAGAAAGTCATAACAAGCACGGAATTACATACTAGCACCTCACATGGGGTGTTTGGATACTCACATCTCTCTCGGTGTATATATGAAATATAACAAATCGGAAATGGAAGATAAACACTCATTAACCGGTCCTAGTACATAGATTACCATAGGCTCGAGAATAGATCAAACCTCCGTCGCTTACGTAAGCACCTAGGAAAGACTATCAAAGAGGTCTTTAAAGGGTTGTAATGTTAGGCTTACTGGTAGGGAAATGAAGGGTTTGGTGGGATAGGCTATTTAGTGGTGGATAGTCAAAAATCTCTATGTTGCAAGTATACGAAGAATGGCGTGCTAAGCCAAGACTCGACACTCTAAAACTCTAGGCAACGAAAATAAACAAACATAATTTAAAAGATAGATGTAGGATGGTAGCCCGTATGTTTTTTTTTTTTTTTTTTTTTTTTTTTTTTTTTTTTTTTTTTTTTTTTTTTTTTTTTTTTTTTTTTTTTTTTTTTCATACACTTTTACTCTACCATCCTCTACGGTACATCAAAATGATAGGGATTTATAGACACATCCCTACACTTGAGTTTTTATTACTCTAACACTAATTTGACCCGAATTGAAAAGATCAAAACACTTGAGTACATTATTATGCAAACAAAGGAATTTGAGTTTAACGCTTCTTCCCTATATTTCATAAACTTTAACTTTTCCCATGAATCCCAATCATCCCAAAATCAGATACAAAGGATATGACTCGACTTAGCAACTCATGCAAGCAACCGATAATTGAACTAAGGGTTTTGGGTGATAATATAAATTTGCACTAAAAGTGAGTGCAATAAAGGTAGGCTAAGGCGATTTGGGTGTATATTGGGGTGGTGTAAACAATGTTTTCATTGATATTCCGAAAACCAAACATCACGAGAACCGCGAAAAGGATAGGCTCGAGGGTTAACTAGGGTATCGTGTACTAAAGATGAGTACAACGCAGTGGTGGGGGAATTACTCAACCGAGGTGGAAGAAGTAATTATATTACGTGTATCAAACAAGGGTTTATCCTAATGCCTCTTATCATTTAGTTATTCCTAACTACACAAGTGTAGTCTCACTAGCGATCTCGAATGCATCACAAAACAAGTTCTAGAATCTAATATACTACCGGTTCACACTCTAAGCATTAAAGATGAATGCTTTAATTCCTACTAATCTAAGGGCGATCCTCACATTTTGGGTGGAATTTAGGTGGTAAGGGTTTTTGTGCTAGTCATGCAACTTCCTATCCATGAGACGCTTTTGTTAAGACTAATGGCCCACTTTATACGCCATGAAAAATTTTAAATTTGGCTAAAATTACCCTAACCTACATTTTCTCATGGTTTATTACACAAATACACTTGGACAAAGCAAATAGTCAAGGATAAGCATAGTTTCAAAGTTCCCGCTTTATTTTCCCTCCCTACATTTAAACCGAACATTGTCCCCAATGTTCCCGAAAGTATCAAAGTTATGATAATAGAAGGTAATTAAAACGAAAGAAACTAATACTCCCCGATTAGCTCGGTAGATCCGTAAAAGTGGTGGTTAAATCTTTCCAAGAAGAGTTTTTATGAAAGGCTCCTTCCAAACTTGTGTAACTTCTTCTTGACAAACTAAACCCGCACACTAGAAGAAAACAAACGAAACCTTCGCAGAAAATCGGCGGTAATAATATACATAAGACTCGATTTAAACTAGGATATAATGCTTGTGGAATGGATGTTTACGTAATTTGTTTTGAAAGTTAAGATCCGAAAATTCCAAAATTTTACAAGTAGCTCGTAAAACGAGAAAAGTAAGTCGATGTTTTTATTCCTTCCTCGACGCGCCAGTTGCAATCTCGACGCCAAAGTTATCCCGACAAAACCGGTCTCATGATTTTCTCGAAAAATTCGAAAATTTACATCTTTAGAACTGAAAAACTCGCAAAACATCCATTATGACTCGATACAAGCATTTGACTCGAACAAACAAACATATATATCTTTTAGTTAATTGTTATTCTCATGTTCACGCTTCTTATGAAAACGTGTGTAATCCTCCCTACACTTATCCTTTATGTAAAATACCTTTATATGTAATTAAGACGAGGTTAAAACAAAATAAAGCATTTTACAAATTCAAACATGAGGACAAACAATTAATAAAAGATATATGACACTAACAAGCAAACAATTAAGCATGGGTTGCCTCCCACGAAGCGCTTTTCTTTATTTAAGAGTCTTGTAGCTAGACTCGTAGTCCTACTCCCACGCTTTTGCATCACCGCCTCTTCTTCTAAAACAATGTCCTCATCGCTCATCATTTCAATATTATCCAATTGATAATGCTTCACCCGTTGTCCATTAACAAGTGAATTCTCTTCCTCATGGTCTAGTAACACCACCGCCCATTGCTCATCTCGCTTTCACCGAAAAGGGCCCATACCATCCGGATTTGAGTTTTCCTAAATAATCTTAGTCTTGAGTTATACAAGAGCACCTTATCTCCTTCCAAAACTCTTTAGGATTCTTTATTCGCTGATCATGCCATCTTTTGCCCTTTCTTTGTAGGTGATTGATGATTCAGATGCTTCCAAATTTCGCTCATCCAATTCTTGGAGTTGTAAGAACCGATTTGACCGCTCGTATAATCCATATTGCAGCCTTAATTGCCCAATATGCTTTTTGCTCCAGCTCGATGGGAGGTGGCATGCCTTCCGTAAACCAAGCGAAAAGGGGTTGTTCCAATAGGTGTTTTGTAAGCGCTCAATGCCCGAGTGCCTCATCTAGCTTGAATGCCCGCCTTTCCTATTCGTGGACCGCCTTTTCAAGTATTCGCTTTAATGCCCTATTTGTGTTTTCTACTTGCCCATTTGTCCGAGGGTGATATGCAGAGAAAACCCATGGGACGCCATACTTCTTCATCACCTTTTCCATTTGAGCATTGCAAAAGTGAGTCCTCTATCACCGATCAATGCTTGGGAACCCGAATCGCAAAGAGTTTTTAGAAAGTGGATAACTACCCGCATCATTAGTTCTAAGGGCTTGAGCCTCTACCCATTTGGATACATAGTCGATAGCCACGAGAATGTATTCATTTCCTCCGTAAGATGGAAAAGGTCCCATGAAGTCTATTCCCAAACGCCAAATATTTCGCAGACTTGATATAGTTCTCGAGGTGACTCATCCCGTCATGAGATATTTCCCGATCGCTGGCATGCATCACACATTTGAACTAATTTCTTAACATCTCGAAAAATAGTAGGCCAATAGAATCCGCATCAAAACCTTTCGTGCCGTGACATTCACACCATGATGTCCTCCGATGGTCCCGCATGACATTCTTTCGTAACTCGATCAATCTCTTTACCGCCACGCAACGCCGAATGATTTGGTCGGGACATATGGAAGAGGAAGGGTTCATCCCGTAAGTAATGTTTTAATGTAGTGAAGAACTTTTTTATCTTGCTTGGTCATGTAATTCGCAAACCCTACCGAAAGGTAGTTGGCATAATCCGCATACCATGGCTCAATCTCCTTAATGGCCATCACTGCCTCTGAAAAAATCGCGAATCTCGCAAGCGGTCTAATTCATCTCTATCGTGGTTTTCCAAGCGTGATAGATGATCGCAGCCGAGATTTTCACCCCTTTTATCCCGAATTTCAATGTCGAATTCTTGAAGTAATAAGATCCACCTAATGAGCCGGGTTTAGCATCTTGTTTTGAGAACAAGTAGCGTAAGGCGGAGTGATCGGTGAAAACGATAGCCTTAGAAAGGACGAGATATTGCCCGAACTTGTCAAGGCAAAACAACGGCAAGAAGTTCTTTCTCGGTGGTCGATAATTCTCTTGTGCTACATTCATGGTTTTGCTAGCATAGTAGATTGGTTGAAAATGCTTCTCCTTCCTTTGGCCGAGCACAGCCCGACAAAGATAATCACTAGCGCACACATGATTTCGAATGGTCGAGACCACCAAAGTGACCATTATAGGTGCTGAGTGAGATCTTTCTTTAGTCGGTTAAATGCTTCTTTGCATTCTCCGTAAAAATCAAAGGGCATCCTTAACAAGAAGTCGTGTCATTGGTCGGCAATTTTGAGAAGTCTTTAATAAACCTTCGATAAAACCTCGCGACCAAGAAAGTCATGAATGGCTTTTACGGTAGTAGGATAGGGAGTTTGGAAATTGCTTCAATTTTTGCCCCATCGACCTCAATTCCACTCCCGAGACTTTATGCCCTAAAACAATTCCTTCTTTACCATGAAATGACATTTCTCCCAATTCAAGACCAAATTGGTTTCTCGCACCGCTTCAACATCTTTCTAAGGTTGGAAAGATGATGTCGAATGAATTCCCAAATACCGAGAAATCGTCCATGAAGACTTCCATGTCGCCCTCAATCGCCTGGAAAATGGCCATCATACATCGCCGAAAGGTAGCGGTGCGTTATATAACCCGGGGGCATTCGCTAGGCAAACGTCCCGTAAGGACATGTAAATGTAGTTTTTCCCGATCTTCGTGGGCAATGGAATTTGAAGTATCCCGAAAAGCCATCAA
Source organism: Chrysanthemum lavandulifolium (assembly GCA_022545495.1). Lineage (NCBI taxonomy): Eukaryota > Viridiplantae > Streptophyta > Magnoliopsida > Asterales > Asteraceae > Chrysanthemum > Chrysanthemum lavandulifolium. The sequence goes on along the minus strand of CM040244.1, from coordinate 267,132,945 downwards.
GGAAACAATAGTATTCATGCCCGCTAACCTTTCGAGCATTTGGTCGATGAATGGTAGGGAAAATGATCTTTCGAGTAGCATCATTCAACTTTCTCGTAGTCAATACGTACACGCCATCCAAGAATCGTTTTGCGGCACCAACTCGCCTTTCTCATTTTTTACAACCGCTATTCCTCCTTTTTGGAACCACTTGGACCGGGCCGACCCATGGGCTATCCGACATGGGGTAGATGAGACCCGCCTAGAAGCTTAATGACCTCTTTTTCACTACTTCCTTGATGTTAGGGTTTACCCGCCTTTGTGGTTGAACGGTTGGTTTGTAATTTTCTCCATGAGGATTTTGTGAGTACGTAATGTAGAATCAATTCCTTGATGTCGGCAACACTCCATGCAATCACCCCTTGTATTCTTTTAAGACTTCTAAGAGCTTCTTTTCCGACTAGTGGTTAGCGAAGAGCTTATGATGACAGAAGTTGGTCTTCCTCAAGGAAGGCGATTCCAGTGACTCGGAGATCTTTTAGTTCCGTGGCAGGGCTCTTTGATTGATGGTTTTAGCTTGTTTTCCTGCTTCAAGCTCAATAGGTTCAATTTCATCCCGACGCGGATAAAAAGAAACAGCCCGACCATTTCCATTTCTTGGTTGTCGATATTTCGTTGTTATCATTATTCATGAATTCGCTTAATAGATGCTCATCAATGCAACCCATCTATGTCATCAACAAATTCATCAACTTCCTCAACTAAATATACCGGATGACCGCAGAGGAGGAATGCCTCATAGAATCCTTAATGTCAAAGGTTGCTTTCTCGACCCCACTCAGAAGTGAGTTTACCATCATGAACATCAATGATGGCACGAAATGTAGCTAAGAAAGGTCTCGCCAAGGATTATTGGGACAGAGTTATCTTCCTCCATTTCTAAAATTACGAAATCGACCGGGAACTTGAATTCTCCTACCCTTACGAGAACATTCTCACAAACCCAATGGGATATTTGATTGATCGATCACCAATCGATACTCATCCCAGTGGGTTTCACCCGGATATCCGAGTTTAAGAAACATGGAGCGAGGCATTAGGTTAATGCTTGCCCCAAGATCGCCCAAGGCGTTTTCATCGAAAGTGCCCCTATAGAGCAAGGAATGGTAAAGTCGCCTTGATCTTCCTTCTTCTTCGCGTGCTTTTCGATGATAGCCGAACATTCTTCTCCTAATGATATCAACCCTTCAAGCTTCTTCCGATTAGATATCAATTTCTTGAAGTATTTACTATGTTTAGGGATGTGATAAAATACATCGAGGAGTGGTATGTTGACGGATGTTTGTTTCAAATAAGACAATATTCTTTCATTGTCTTCTTCACCTTTTGGTTTTTAGACGGTAGGATAGGGAATTCGAGCGAGAGTTGGTCGTCATGGTCAGGCCGGTGTTTGCGGCGGAGGATCATGAGGAGTTGAAAGTGGTTCAGAATTGTCTCATTTCCTAACACGGGTCCTTGTGTGGTGGGGTCCGTTAGATGGGGGTCCTTGGTAGTGGTTCCCGACCGAGTGGTGATCATGCAAGTGGGATCGTGAGGGTCAGGCGATCCACCTATTCTTTCGTGAAGGTTGGTGAATTGACTTTCTAATTCACCTGTCGCTTCCTGATAAACTCCCCAAGACCTTTAAGAGTGTGTTCCTTCCATGGTAAACCGCCCGAGTTCTTCTTCAAAGAGGTCACGGTGGAGTATTCGATCCTTCCTTCCTTCGCTTTTCCATTCTAGATTGCCCCAAGGATCACATTCATCGCTTTGATAGAACGCGAGGAGTGAGGGTCATCATAGATGTCATGACTAGAAAGAAGCACGCCTCGAGGGCGCCATCGCATTCATCGCCTCGTGTGGCGCCCACAAACGCCACATACGAGGTATGGGTTAATTAGCCTTTTGGTTCAGCGATCTATTGAGATAAGCTAACTTTTTGTGCTTTCTCGATCCGATCATCGGCGATAGCTCTTTACTTGAGAAAGTAGAGATGCTTAACGATTCGCTGGTTTGTCCCAATGGTCGCCCCGGTATTGAATGTATTCCTCAATTTGGTTCCACCTTCTTCCGCAGCCGAGGTTCACTATTCTTCGCCACTTGAGAAATCAACCTTTTGATCCTTCCGGAGACATTGTCGTAAAAGATTTGAACAAGCAACCGAGGTCGATACTGCAGGTGGGGGCTTGTCAATAAGATCTTTATAACGACTCCGTGAGTCGGTGATAGATTCTTCATCCGCTTGATGGAAGTGCGAATTTTGCTCCTAATCGCCGCAATTCTTCCGTGGGAAAGAACTTTTGTGAACTTGGTCGAGAGTTGTTCCCATGTGAAAATAGACCTTGAGGAGCTTATCGAACCATTCCTTGGCTTGCCTTGAAGAGAAAATGGAAGAACCGAGTCTAGATGTCTCCTTAGATGCTCCGCTCAGATAGATAGCATCAACGATTTTAAAAACTGCTTGACATGGTGGATTGGTTTTCGCTAGGGATCCGTGGAATTGACATGCCTTTTGGATTAACCAAATGTCGACGATGCAATATCTCATTGACCGTTCAAGGATAGACAATGGCACCGTGAAACCAGATGCGTAGGGGAAGAGTATTCCCGAGGGTTTTCGCTTTAGAGGATTTGTGGATCCGCTATCGGAGCGGCAGAACTTCCTCGCCATTTTGACCGATCGTCAACGACGGTGGTTTCGTGGGATTGTGGGGAATGAGGTGACTCTTCATCGACGCGACTTCATCAAAATTGATGGAAGTACCTTGATGTTCAATTGCGAGGCATTTCTTCGCTTGTTAAGTTCTCTTTCTGGTTCTGCAAATGGTTCAAAAAGAGTTTTGGTGGAACTGCGGGTTCTAAGTTGCTTAAGGGGGTTGGTATGAAGACGTGGTTGTTGGTTGTCACCTTCCATGGTGAAAAGTGATGGGTGTTACGAACAAAGGTCACGAAGAAGGGGGATAGACTAAGAGAAAGCTAAAAAATGAGAAAAATTTACTTGATAGGAATCAAGCAAAGAAACCTAAACGAGGTGGACTACTAACTAGCTATTCTATTCCGCAAAGCGCGCCAAAACTTGATAACGCCACACGCGTCGCTCGGGGTCAAGGAAACTTCCTTTCTTCGAGCAAGTTTTATAACACCCTAGGCAAAGGAACCTAATCGCTGTAGTGTAGTAATTAGGGTAAGCCACGGTATTGATATCGCTCTCAGGGAATAGGAATGCTAGTGAGAAGTTACTACGCTAAGGTTGAGGTTGAGGAAGATTATTTTTATCTTTTATATTTTTTAGAAATGGAAAAGGTACGAATCTCGGTATTGGATTTGGGGTTGGTATTGCTACCGATTACTCTACTATTATCTAATTATCTAAGCTAAGGTTGTGATAGTCTATGTCTAATTGATGTGTACTGTATGATAGTTTAAAGATGTGTTTACTTAGGTTTTACTACTCCTTAATTATCTCCTATTGATGGTTGATTTGTCACGCCCTTATTCCTAGTCATGCAGATTCTAAGGCTATAGGCGTGCTTGTTTCCTAACTCTTTGAAACTACCAAAGGGTCTTGTTTACAAATCCTCTAGTGATTTATAGACGCCACTCTACGGTTGTCCTTGAATACTTTATCCTACAATTACCTAGATAATTATATTCTAAAGTTCACAAAGAAATTTCAAGCATTATACACAACTAATAATCTAGCGACTCTAGATCATTAGTCAACTAAGATAAGTATCAACCAATCAATATTCAATAATTAAGTTTCATATTCCCTAAGCAAACACACAAATAAATTAGCTTGACATGGAGAACATGCAAGCATACACACAAATAATCAAAGACATAATTAAATTAATGAAGTAAATACTTATCTTGATGTATAATAGGGTTTAGAACCCTAAAATACCGCACAAGAAAGCCTTGGTTCGGTTTTAGGTTTTACCCAAAAGACTACACACAAAACCGAAAAATTCGGATTCTATATATAAGATTACATCCGCGACGGCCACCTTATGTTTCGTGACGCCGCCGTGTCGCCGCCATTAGGGTTTCGCCTTGGCCACGTAAACCTTCGACGGCGCCACCTTATGACCGTGACGCCGCCCCTCACCTCGACCCGCCTTGCCGCCGAGTAACGCATCTAGGCCGCCCGAGTAACGACGGCCTACCTCCTTTAGAACCCGACGACGCCCCTTGAAAACATGCAATTTTTCCTCCGAGCCGTCGTCAGGCATTTCCTTCCCGACGGCGTCGCAGATATGCAAAGTGACGCCGCCCTCAAAAGGTACCTTTATGTTTCAAAGCAATTTTGAGTGTCTCGATTCTGACTTTGGCCATTTTCTTCAGATATTCGCGCTTTTCGTCCAAATAAGCATCATTCCAAAGATTTTGCCTTCAAGAGACCTAAAAGTGAAAAGGAACGATATTAAGCAATAACGGATACAAAAGTGATCGAATAAGGGCTTAAATGACCCTCAAAAGGTACCTTTAAAACCTTATCAATATATTAAGTACCACCGAAAAGACGTAGGTATGATTTGTGCAAAGGGTTTAAAAACTTTTGGACAATATTTTTGGTATCGCCTCGTTTAACCAAATCGTATCTCTTTAAGAATCACCTTAAAAGAAACACAAGCCGAAAACGGTACGATTGTTTTGTTGTTTTATATTGTTTTTGGTGTTTTAACACTTTAGGAAAAGTGTTAATGAACTTTTGATTTATATTAACTTTACAAAAAGCTGCTTACAAACGATGGTTATGTGCAATCACGGTCCGAAATCGCTAAACACGCTTACATACCTCCCCGCAATGGCGCCAAAATTTGATTGATCCCGAATCGTCAAGTTTAATCACTCAAGCTAGCCACTTGTGAATGGCTAACCGTAATAAACTTAAAACCGCCGTAAACCAAATGCAATTAAGATCGAGGAATATAGTGGATTCCTCGGTCGTTAAGTCCCACGGAGGATGAATTGGTGTTTTACATGACGGATGTCGAATAGTCACTAAGGATAGTGATCAGAAGTATTTGGATGGTTAATTATACCTAAAGAAAAGATTTGTAAATTACAAATGACTTAAATGCAAATTAAAAGAAATTAAAAGTAAAATATATTAAATAAATGCTATCACTATTTTTACAATGATGTTTTGTGATTTTATAAAACAAAATATCTTAAATAAACTATTTTAACTAAAATTTAAACTTAAATTACCTAAAACGTGATTTAAAATGAAAACGAAGTTATTTATAAAATTACGCAGAGTGCAAGTAAAACGTAAAATTTGTGAAATAAAGTCCTACAAGTGTAAAACAAGTTTATTACGTAGTATATGACAAAAGAAAACTTTAGAAAAAGATTTATATTTTTAGACTTTTATATTTTTATTATGAATTAAATAAGAGTTTACACTAATTAAATGTTTAAAATACTAAAACTATTTAGAAAAATCAAACTTTTTATAAGTTACTTTATACTAATACAATTATATGAAAAATACAAAATTTGAAAAGCTAGATTAAATAAGCTATAAATAAGCAATTAAGCTCGTATAAACTTATTGAAGACAAAAGGGTTATGTATTAAAAGATGCAAAGTAAACGAAAAGACCCTAGGGCGAGTATGGTGTGTGTGTGGTGTGGTGAGTGGGTGGCCGAGTTCAATCCCAAAGACCGCTTTTTGCTAACTTTTTATTTTTGGACTTTTCTTTACAAACTTATTAAGAACAATGAAATAAGCACTTTTTATAACTGTGACTTTTTCAAAAATGACTAATAAGCTCGCTTTGAGCTTATTATCTTAACAGCTAACAAAAACAAGAATAAGCACAAGTTTAAAGCTAAATGGTTAATAAGCTATTAATAAGCAAAGGAAAACCGAAAATAAGCTAAGTAACTAATAATAAGCTATTATGAAAACCGAGAAAACCTTTGGCTTAAAAATAAGCACTAAACAAATCTAAATAAGCATAATCATAGCGAGATACATAGGACACTTTGTAAATCACTAGGCACCTTTAAGCTTATTTTTAAGCACTTAAATAAGCTAGAAACTTAAAACAAACACTTGGATTAGCAAGATGACCAGATAAGCTATCCAAAAAGCTAAAATTATCACTGTTTTGTTCACTGGAGAGCTTTTGAGAAGCTTATTAAAAAGCTGAAAAACCACTGAGTCTAGACTCAGTGTATGTTGATAAAAATTGACAAAACAATAAGCCAAGTGCAGCCCTACCAAATAAGCTATATATTGAAAAATAAGAACTAGAACCTTGAGACAGCTAGGTGAGCTTCTCAAAAAGCTAAAATACACAGTCTTAAGTTAACTGATAAGCTCTTGATGAGCTTATGAAACAGTATGGCTTAACTGTGTACAGGACAGTTTTGACTTTTTAAGAAAATGAAACAAAGTTGACTTTTGTGAGATTTGAATGATCCTAGGCTACTGATTATGATATATTAAGGTAATATGAGACTAATTTTAGCTAGATAAACAACTTTTAAGCTAGTATGTATGATTATGTATTCTAAATTCCAACAAGTAACAAGCAAATCAAGATTAAACTTGATTTTGACTTTTAACCAAAAGAAAGAATCGGTTTTTCTTGTTGCAATCGATTTATATTGGACTAATGTAACACTAAACAACAACAAACAACAACATAAACATCCTTCTAATGCAGCTTTACACAAGAAACCAAACACCCCTTCAAGTAAACTGCTTTGATGATTTTCAAAGAGAAACACGATTAAGATCATGAACTTGATTTAAGACCTTATAATATCATATATTAAGACCGAATAAGCACTAAACCACAAAGAATAACAACATAAGACCGAGAAATTACAATTATGCTAAATTAACTGTGAAATGAGATTTTGATAACTACAAATTGAAAAGAACAAGTGATCGGTTTTAAAGCTTAGTTATACTTAACTAAGATCGATAAACATGAACTTAAAAGTTTTAAGCTAATGAATGATCAAACAAAGGAAATGCCAAAAATGGAGAATTGAGCTTACAAGATGATTCCAAGTGAAACATGAGAACCAAGGACTGAAAACAGATCCTATAGCTTCCCAAGAAGCACTAAACCCAAGGCAATCCTTTATTAACCCTGCTCCAATGTCTTGATCTTCATTTCCACAGATTTTTGATTTTTCCACTATTTTTGAGTATTTTTGTGATTTTTCTGTTTTTAATTCTAAACTGGTTTTTAAGGTCTCTAATAGCTTTAATAAGCTATATGAGGAGCTTATATGGCTTATTCAATCCTTAACAACAGCTACAAACATCATTTGCATATTTTGATAATTTGATCAAAAGTAAGATTTTTGCATAAACTGAAATGAGACTTAAACTCGAAATTGGTTATCAAAATGATTCAAATATACTTGAAAACATAAACACAATACTTGGAAGCTTAAAATTACACTTTTATTTATAAATTAACTTATACGACATACATTGAACTAAATTGCTTAGATACATCTTCACATTGCTTCCCAACCCTTCTTTATAGACTTTTAAGACTCCCACATGCTTCCGATCATATCCCATCAACTATCTTGGCCATTGATCGAGTCAGTAATCTCACCTTCAAAATAGATTTTGGCGCCAAAAGTGTATAAGGTTGCTTGAGATAGTTTCGAGTAATTAAAGAAGTTTGGGATGTTATGTGAGGTGAGGGACAATATGTGAAGTAGTCATGGAGTAGGAGTGCTTGGAAAGCAAAACAGAGGTTTGTGAGTGCTACAAAGAACCTGCTATGGTGGGGATGCATTAATTGGTCGTGGGGTGGTGTATAGGTGGAAAGGTGATGGTATACAGTGTTAGGGGTGAGGTGGAAAGGAGGAGGTGAGAAAACCACTCTGGTTTTGGCTATCACAGAGGGAAGAGGAAAGTGAACAGTGGTGGTGGTTTTAGGCGGGTTTGACTTTGTTCGATCACCGCTATAATAATGGGGTCCAAAATGGGGGTCGCAGGTTTTGGTGGGTTCTTTTGGTTTCGATGGGGTTCTAAATACAAAAGTGGTCTTAATGGTTTTAGTTTAATACAAGGACTAAACTTGTAATTCGCCAATCTTGAGGACCGATCTTGACAAGTTCCTAAAGATCTCACAAGGACCATTCCGCCATATGTGAATAGTACAAGGACCAATGATGATTATTTTCCATTTTTAAATGTCCAAGGATCATTTTGACAATTTTCAAACTCTGTGGACCAAACTTGTAGTTTTCTCTAAACTTATCATAAAGGACCAATTATGCCACAATTGAATAGTACAAGGTGTAGTTTGAATAATTTCTATTTTAAACTCACCAAGGACCCGATTTTGACATTTTTCAAAGTTAAGGACTAAAGTTGTAATTTTGCAATTTTGATTTCAAGGACTTGTTTTGACAACTTTATGAATCCCTAAGGACTTAAAATGATATTTTTCTTTATTTTGATATACCAGGACCTGCTTTTTGACAACTTTTAAACTTGGGGACTAAACCGCCAATTATGCAAACTTGATACGCTTTTCATCGATTTTGATATTTTGCATTTAAAACACATAAAACACTTGTTTGTGATATTTTATCATTTTGATGCGTTCGAGTGTTTTCGGATGTTTTTGCACTCTAGACAAGATAAAAATGATGAGTATTTGACACTCATCATGTATATATATAGACCTAGAAACTTGTATAGACACACATATCTCACACATAAAATCTCTTCAATGGCTCAACAAAAGATTTTTCACAACAATTTCGATGTCGAGACTTTTCACAACAATTTCAGGAGAACTGGTTAACACCCCACCCAGAGATATCGCTCCTAGATTTCCACCGATCGAGTACTTGGTGAACACCCCACCGTAGATATCGTTCGCTATTCCCACCGATCGAGAACGTGGTGAATACTCCATCATCCGTGAACGCGAACCCCCCACCGTATGTGCACGTGTTGAACACTCCATCAGGTGTGATACGCCAACATAATCCAGGATTTTTAACTGAGGACCAACTACGCCATCTTGGACAGGATCAGCAAGTAAGAAGAGAATTTGAAGAAAATGAAGCACGTGAGGAAGCTGATCGGAGGGAGCATGAAGCAATGTATGAAGAATATCTCAGGAACAACTGGTTTGACATTGATAATTCGGATTACAGTGATGGTTACAACACACCATGATTCGTTGTTATTTGTATTTTCATTTACATTTATGTATCGTTGATAAGGTTTTAAAAGGTACCTTTTGAGGGGTCATTTAAGCCCTTATTCGATCATTTTGTATCCGTTATTGCTTAATATCGCTCCTTTTCACTTTTTAGGTCTCTTGAAGGCAAAATGTTTGGAATGATGCTTATTTGGACGAAAAGGCGCGAATATACTGAAGAAAATGGCCAAAGTCGAATCGAGACACTCAAAGTCATTGAAACATAAGGCGGCGCCATCAAGATATCCGCGACGCCGTCGGAAGGCATTTTGCGACGGCTCGAGGAAAATTACATGTTTTCGCGGACGACGCCAGTTCTAGTGAGAGGCCGTCGTTACTCGGGACGGCCTAGATGCGCCCAAGACGGCGTCGTGAGTCAAGCGGGACGTCCACAAATATAAGGTGACGCCGTCGAAAGGTTTACGTGGCCAAGACGAAACCCTAATGACGGCGACACGACGGCGCCACGAAACATAAGGTGACGTCGCAGATGTAATCTTATATAGAATCCGAATTTTTCGGTTTTGTGTGTAGTCTTTTGGAGTAAAACCTAAAACCGAACCAAGGCTTTCTTGTGCGATTTTAGGGTTCTAAACCCTATTATACATCAAGATAAGTATTTACTTCATTAATTTAATTATGTCTTTGATTATTTGTGTATGCTTGCATGTTCTCCATGTCCCGCTAATTTATTTGTGTGTTTGCTTAGGGAACATGAAACTTAATTATTGAATATTGATTGGTTGATACTTATCTTAGTTGACTAATGATCTAGAGTGCGCTAGATTATTCGTTGTACTTAATGCTTGAAATTTCTTTGTGAACTTTAGAATATAATTATCTAGGTAATTGTAGGATAAAGTATTCAAGGACAACCGAGAGTAGGCGCCTATAAATCACTAGAGGATTTGTAAACAAGACCCTTTGGTAGTTTCAAAGAGTTAGGAAATAAGCACGCCCTATAGCCTTAGAATCACAACGCAACTAGGAATAAGGACGTGACAAATCAACCATCAATAGGAGATACCAAGAGTAGTAAAACCTAAGTAAACACATCTTTAAACTATCATACTAATACACATCAATTAGACATAGACTATCACAACCTTAGCTTAGATAATTAGATAATAGTAGAGTAATCGGTAGCAATACCAACCCCCAAATCCAATACCCGAGATTCGCACTTTTCAATTTCTAAAACCATAAAAGATAAAAATAATCTTCCTCAACCTCAACCTTAGCGTAGTAACTTCTCACTAGCATTCCTATTCCCTGAGAACGATATCAATACCCGTGGCTTACCCTAATTACTACACTACAACGATTAGGTTCATCGCCTGGGGTGTTATAAACTTGCTCAAGAAAAGGAAGTTTCCTTGACCCCGAACGACGCGTAGCGTTATCAAGTTTTAGGCGCCGCGGGAATAGAATAGCTAGTTAGTAGTCCACCTCGCTTAGGTTTCTTTGCTTGATTCCTATCAAGTAAACTTTTTCTCATTTTTAGCTTTCTTTAGTCTATCCCCTTCTTCGTGACCTTTGTTCGTAACACCCATCACTTTTCACTATGGAAGGTGACAACCAACCACCACTCATCAACCCACCACCAAACGACCCGCCAAGAGCCCGTACTCTTGGTGAGTACTCGAGACCAAACCACCTAGGTTATAGGAACACCATTGAGCTTCCGACCAAGCCCAAACTACGGCCTGCGATCCGACACCATCCGGTTGGTGCAAAACGGATGTGATTCCATGGACTTCGCTCAAGATCCAAATCAAGATCCGAGGGATTTCTCAAAATTGTCGATTCCATCGACCTGATGCTACTACTCGGGAGACCACGCGCGTCTCTTCCAATTCTCTCACGGGACCAAGCTAGTAATTGGCTTGAGCGACTTCCCGCCGGCTCCATCTCAAGTTGGGATGATCTTACTTCGCTTCCTTGCTCAATTTTTCCCACCGGGAGGACCACTAAGCTTAGGAATGACATCTTGATGTTCCAACAACGTCTGCGTGAATCTCTATTGAAGCATGGACCCGATTCAAGGACTTACTTCATAAAGTCCTCATCACGGCATTGATCTTTGGCCCAAGTCCAAATCTTTATGATCATGTCAACTTTCCCACTAAGCGATCCATTGACCAAGCGGCCGTGGAAAACTTAGTGATCTCACCGCGGAAGAATCATGGGAAATAATAGAGGACCTGCCTCTATGACAACGAAAGTTGGATGACCCCGTGAACTTCCCAAACCGTCAAGGCAATCTCCTTGCCTCCTCCCGACCGTGGGATGATTGAACTTGAAGATCAAGTCAAATTCCTCATGAGTTCCTACAAAATCCTAAGTCTTCACGACAAGTGAATCAAATCACTCTACCATGTGAATTATGTAGTGGTCCTCATGACACTCGTGATTGCACAAGACTCCCGAACAAGCTTTTATGGACTACGCCCATACGCATGCGACGGAGCGGGAGATAAGTGGTACACTTTCAAACCCGAACAAAACAACTTAGGAAACTCATACAACCCCTCATGGAGAAATCACCCTAATCTTAAGTGGAACCAAAACTCAAGCACCCCAAAGCTCATTTAGTTCGCTTAACAGATTCAATTCTTCTAATACCGGAACCCCAATATTGAAGCAATTGCATCTAGATTTTGTCATCCCAAGAAACTCAATTGAATAAGCTTGAAGCGAGTTTACAAAAAGCAGAGCGAGATGACAACCAAGCTTGATGCCCTCTTAAAAGCCTTCAATGAGCGGAAATTGAGCACTCCCAAGTGATACCATAAAGAACCCAAAAGTGAATTGATTGCATCGACTTCATGTTCTAGTTCATCATGGAGAACACACATTCATGCCCTCTCACCCAACGGTTCACTCGGTAAATGCTATCAAAAGGGTTCCAAGTCATCCAAGAAATACCAAGGCCCAAGACCTTTGGTAAAGCCTACTCCGAGAAACCCGTTAGCCAAGAATCCAAACCTAGTTTAGAGGAGGAGTACAAGGAACTCTATCAAGAGAAACCAATTCTTGAAGTCTTAGCTCATGCACCTTATTATAATGCTTTAAAAGAAAAATATGAGTTAGAACTTAGGCTTGGGAAACATGGGTCCGCTTTTGTGCAAACAACTTACCTAAGAAGTCGATGATCCCGGCTATTCACTCTTCCGTAGACTTGGAACTTCCAAGCCACTCGATGCTTTAGCCGATTTAGGATCATGCATCAATCTCGCCCGTTGTCCCTTCATGAAGCCTCAACTTAGGTAAAATTGAACCAACGGAAACTATCTTAGGATTAGCGGACGGTAGTATAGCACGTCCGGTTGGAATAATAAAGGACATGGTAGTACATGTGGGAGAGTTGACTCTTTTGGCCGACTTTCATGTGCTAGACATGAATAAGGACCCGACATGCCCATTACTAGTTGGAAGAGGATTTTAGCTACCGCTAGTGCCATCATCGATTGTAAGATGTCCAAAATAGTGGTAGGAGAGGGAGTGCTAGATCGGTTTACGATGTTAAAAGGCATTCGTATTACAAGGACGAGAAATCCCACAAGAGATTAGGTTGATGAGAGCCTTCTCGATATGGACCTTGGATTGAGAAGAGCATCATAGGCCCCAAAGACCTTTTTACCTAGATAAGGCCTTTGCTAGTGTAGCAACTTTCCAAGAACAAGAATTGGCTAGGGATATAGAAGTGAACCCGCTCGAGGACGCTTAGTATTTAGGAAGATGACCGAGTTCCTAGGATGCTTGCCGCTAATCTTGTCAAGAATAAATGGATAGTTGAGAAATCCGAACACATGTGGATTGGAATAGAACGCCTAGCGATGGTAATGGAAGGTGGCACATTAGGATACAAATCTATGATCCCGATGGTGAGATGTTTGAAAAGGCATATTTAACCGAACGCACTACTAGGAACTTGAATGATAAGTTTGATCCCTACGACATTGTTGAGGATAGACTTACTTATATCGATGCGTAGGAGTAGGACTACGAGTCTAGCTACAAGACTCTTAAATAAAGAAAAGCGCCGTGGGAGGCAACCCATGCTTAATTGTTTACTTGTTAGTGTCATATATCTTTTATTAATTGTTTGTCCTCATGTTTGAATTTGTAAAATGCTTTATTTTGTTTTTAACCTCGCCTTAATTACATATAAAGGTATTTTACATAAAGGATAAGTGTAGGAGGATTACACACGTTTTCATAAGAAACGTAAACATGAGAATAACAATTAACTAAAAGATATACATGTTTGTTTGTTCGAGTCAAATGCTTGTATCGAGTCATAATGGATGTTTTGCGTAAGTTTTTCCGTTCCAAAGATGTAAATTTTCCGAATTTTTTCCGTAAAATCGCAGACCGCTTTTTGTCGGGATAACCGACGGCGTCGAGATTGCAACTGGACGGCGTCGAAGGAATAAAACATCACCTTACTTTTTCTCGTTTTCGAGCTACTTGTAAAATTTTGGAATTTTCCGGATCTTAACTTTCAAAACAAATTACGTAAACATCCATTCCACAAGCATTATATCCTAGTTTAAATCGAGTCTTATGTATATTATTACCACGATTTTACGAAGGTTTCGTTTGTTTTCTTCTAGTGTGCGTGTTTAGTTTGTCAAGAAGAAGTTACACAAGTTTGGAAGGAGCCTTTCACGCAAAAACTCTTCTTGGAAAAGATTTAACCACCACTTTTACTTGATCCTACCGAGCTAATCGTGGAGTATTAGTTTCTTCGTTTTAATTACCTTCTATTATCATAACTTTGATACTTCGGGAACATTGGGACAATGTTCGCTTTAAGTGTAGGAGGAAAATAAACGGAACTTTGAAACTATGCTTATCCTCGACTATTTGCTTTGTCGAGTGTATTTGTGTAATAAACCATGAGAAAATGTAGGTTAGGGTAATTTTAGCCAAATTTAAAATTTTTTCATGACGATAAGAGTGGGCCATTAGTCTTAACAAAAGCGCCTCATGGATAGGAAGTTGCATGACTAGCACAAAACCCTTACCACCTAAATTCCACCCAAATGTGAGGATCGCCTTAGATTAGTAGGAATTAAAGCATTCATCTTTAATGCTTAGAGTGTGAACCTGTAGTATATTAGATTCTAGAACTTGTTTTGTGATGCATTCCGAGATCGCTAGTGAGACTACACTTGTGTAGTTAGGAATAACTAAATGATAAGAGGCATTAGGATAAACCCTTGTTCGACACCGTAATATAATTACTTCTTCCATATCGGTTGAGTAATTCCCCACACCCTTTGCAACAGACTCATCTTTAGTACACGATACCCTAGTTAACCCCTCGTAGCCTATCCTTTTCGCGGTTCTCGTGATGTTTCGTTTTCCTAATATCAATGAAGAGCATTGTTTACACCCCACCCCCAAATATACACCCAAATCGCCTTAGCCTACCTTTATTGCACTCATTTTAGTGAAAATTTATGTTATCACCCAAAACCCTTAGTTCAATTATCCGTTGCTTGCATGAGTTGCTAAGTCGAGTCATATCCTTTGTATACGCTTTTGGGATGATTGGGATTCATGGGAAAAGTTAAAGTTTATGAAATATAGGAAGAGAACGTTAAACTCAAATTCCTTTGTTTGCATAATAATGTACTCCAAGTGTTTTGATCTTTCAATTCGGGTCAAATTAGTGTTAGAGTAATAAAACTCAAGTGTAGGGATGTGTCCATAAATCCCTATCATTTTGATGTACCGTAGAGGATGGTAGAGTAAAGTGTATGCACAAAAAAAAAAAAAAAAAAAAAAAAAAAAAAAAAAAAAAACGGGCTACCATCCTACATCTATCTTTTAAATTATGTTTGTTTATTTTCGTTGCCTAGAGTTTTAGAGTGTCGAGTCTTGGCTTAGCAACGCCATTCTTCGATACTTGCAACATAGAGATTTTGACTATCCACCACTATATAGCCTATCCCACCAAACCCTTATTTCCTACCAGTAAGCCTAACATTACAACCCTTTAAAGACCTCTTTGATAGTCTTTCCTAGGTGCTTACGCCAAAGCGACGGAGGTTTGATCTATTCTCAAGCCTATGGTAATCTATGTACTAGGACCGGTTAATGAGTGTTTATCTTCCATTTCCGATTTGTTATATTTCATATATACACCGAGAGATGTAGTATCCAAACACCCCATGCGAGGTGCTAGTATGTAATTCCGTGCTTGTTATGACTTTCTTGGGCTTATATGTGTTGTGGACCGCTTTGAATGGATGCTTCATGACCCCTAACTTATAAATTAATCTAAAAGCACATTTGCTTGAGGACAAGCAAATACCAAGTGTAGGGATATTTGATAAGGTTTTAAAAGGTACCTTTTTGAGGGTCATTTAAGCCCTTATTCGATCACTTTGTATCCGTTATTGCTTAATATCGTTCCTTTTCACTTTTAGGTCTCTTGAAGGCAAAATGTTTGGAATGATGCTTATTTGGACGAAAAGGCGCGAATATACTGAAGAAAATGGCCAAAGTCGAATCGAGACACTCAAAGTCTTTGAAACATAAAGCGGCGGCCATCAAGCATATCTGCGACGCCGTCGGAAGGCATTTTATGACGGCTCGAGGAAAAATTACATGTTTTCAAGGGACGACGGGTTCTAAAGAGTAGGCCGTCGTTACTCGGGCGGCCTAGATGCGACCAAGACGGCGTCGAGGCGGGACGGCGTCACGGTCATAGGTGACGCCGTCGAAAGGTTTACGTGGCAAGACGAAACCCTAATGACGGCGACACGACGGCCACGAAACATAAGGTGACGCCGTCGCAGATGTAATCTTATATATAGAATCCGAATTTTTCGGTTTTTGTGTAGTCTTTGGGTAAAACCTAAAACCAACCAAGGCTTTCTTGTGCGGTATTTTAGGTTCTAAACCCTATTATACATCAAGATAAGTATTTACTTGAGAATTTAATTATGTCTTTGATTATTTGTGTGTATGCTTGCATGTTCTCCATGTCCCGCTAATTTATTTGTGTGTTTGCTTAGGGAACATGAAACTTAATTATTGAATATTGATTGGTTGATACTTATCTTAGTTGACTAATGATCTAGAGTGCGCTAGATTATTCGTTGTGTACTTAATGCTTGAAATTTCTTTGTGAACTTTAGAATATAATTATCTAGGTAATTGTAGGATAAAGTATTCAAGGACAACCGTAGAGTAGGCGCCTATAAATCACTAGAGGATTTGTAAACAAGACCCTTGGTAGTTTCAAAGAGTTGGGAAATAAGCACCTATAGCCTTAGAATCACAACGCAACTAGGAATAAGGACGTGACAAATCAACCATCAATAGGAGATAATTAAGGAGTAGTAAAACCTAAGTAAACACATCTTTAAACTATCATACGAATACACATCAATTAGACATAGACTATCACAACCTTAGCTTAGATAATTAGATAATAGTAGAGTAATCGGTAGCAATACCAACCCCCCAAATCCAATACCCGAGATTCGTACCTTTTCAATTTCTAAAAACCATAAAAGATAAAAATAATCTTCCTCAACCTCAACCTTAGCGTAGTAACTTCTCACTAGCATTCCTATTCCCCAGAGAACTATATCAATACCGTTGCTTACCCTAATTACTACACTACAACGATTAGGTTCACCGCTAGGGTGTTATAAAACTTGCTCAAGAAAAGGAAGTTTCCTTGACCCGAACGACGCGTGTAGCGTTATCAATCGCTTAGTATATGTGCTATGTAATCCGTATTTTCAATATAATGGTTAATGTATTTTCACTGTAGTATACTAATCCTTTAAACATTACATTTTTTCAAAGTTTTTAAAATGATGGAAAAAATTCGCACTTAAATATACGTGATACGGTTTTTAATTTATCTTGTGTGTAGAATTAATTTTGAATTTGAAAACATTCTGTAAGCAACTACAAAATTGTAAAAGAGTTCATATGAAAGTCATTGATTAGTCATCTCAATGTCATATTTCGTGTAAAATTTTAGCGACAACGACATTGTCGATTGAGTTGTCATATCAATGTTCGTACTTAAAAATGTCATATTTCGTATAAAATTTTAAGCATACACGACATTGTCAAGTGATTTGTCAAATAAATGTTAGTTCTTAAAATGTCATATATTTCGTAAAATTTTAAGCATATACGACATTGTCGATGAGTTGTCATATCGACATTGTCATTTATAACCTATTTATAGCCTACCTTAGAATTGAAATAAACATAGATTTATTACTTCTCTCTAAGGTAGCCATGAATTCAAATATTAAGAAGTTCAAGTGTGTATTACCTTATAATTTTTCTCAATGTCGTGTATATATATTCTCTAGACCCCACACCTTTTATAACTTTGCATTGTCTAATCAAACCACATGTGTAAGGTATACACTATATGGTCAATGTCGGTGTATACGTATACACTATATCGATTTAGTAGCGTGTCTAAAAAAAAAAAAAAAAAAAAAAAAAAAAAAAAAAAAAACATGTCGTGTGTCTTGCATTTTATACCGACATCGTTTGGATTTAATTGCTAAATTATTTTAGCCATACACGCCAATATCGTAGATATAGTGAATATAAATACCCGACATTAATGGGTATTTTTAAGATTGAAGCTAAAAGTGATGTGCATCTACACAACACATCAATAATGGGAAGACAAGAATTTTCACTATCGATAATCTTAATATTTGGTATATATTTTGTTGAAGGAAGAATCTGAACTTTTTTTACTAACATGATGTTAGCATTGATGTTGTTTAAATACTTTTTTTCTAGAAACAATGATGTCAGATATCTTAGCCAATTAATCCACAAGATGAGATCACCGTATACAAACTCAAATTGGGTAAATCATTCTCTTTTTCAGAAAAGTTAATGTAGCCATTTATAGTTATTTGCAGATAGCATAAATTAAACTTAACACCTGTTAACAATTACTATAAACTCTTTTACCACTATGCCACCCCTAAGTGGTTGATGTTTTACATTTAACTATTAAAATATCACGTTCAAGACATTATGCGTGTTTAGTTGTACGTACTGACCTTTGTAAAATGACTTTCTTAGATATCGGTATCCAAATCTCGAAAAAAATTACATGTGTCGTTGCTATACGTACAATCTAGTGTATTTATTTTCATCTCATGATACCGATGAGGCTATGCGTTTTTCTATATTCATGTTAATAATAATTTTAGCCGTAGCTAATCTTTAAATACGTTAACGCTGAGTCAAACTTATGAAGAGAAATAATACGTAGTCGTTATTGAACACTATTACTATTATTATTTATTTATTTATTTATTTTTATGGATCTCCTTACTTAATCTTATAAAGAGAATAACATGAGTGGTTAGCTCAGATGTGACAATTTTGTGTTTTATATCATACTAATTGTGCTTTTATTTGATATTTATAATTCAACGATATACACTAAATTAATATATAATGATAATAATGTTCACTAATAACAAAGAATGTATATGTTTTAAAATATATTATCTACGCCTTAAAAAATTGTCATGTTAAAATTTTGTAAGTCAATTTTTCAACTTTGACTTTAAGTATTTTTTTGTTATATAATCTTGATAAAAACTATATAAATAAAATATATTTAAAATTCAATTTCATTCATAACACAAAAGAAAATAATTAAAATAAAGTTGAAAGAAAAACTTTAAAAAGTCAAAATATTACAATTATTTTAATACAAAGATATGTAAAGTCTAAAAAATATTTATTCAATTTTCTAAGTTATTTAAAAAATCAAAATTGGTAAATTTATTCCGAATTAGAATCGCTTTAAAGTTGGTCACAACGTGATAAGTCATGTTACCAACCATACGAAAGTTAAATTGATAAATGTTTTCTTTTAATCAAAATTAAAAGCTCGTTTATTAGTCTACTCCTCACACCACAAACAAATAATCTGTCGTGTTAAAACCAACTTGAAACGATCTTTTTCTTATTCTTATTAGGGCTAAATATCGCGGACCCCAAACCGACGGACCGAATCGAAAGACCAAGTGATCCGGTCTGCATCTAACTTTTCTTATTTTGGACTCGGTCAGGTTCGGTTTGATCGGTCCCAATCTTCGCATAAATCGATCAATAATGTTTTTGGGACCGGGACCGATCAAAAACGCATCGAACCAACCGAGACAAGACCGGGACCGAACGCATTTGATCCGTAATTTTGATCAAATCGGTCTCAATTCGACCCGATTTTTAAATCATAAGATTACAATTCCTTTAATAAATCTGAGGAGATGATCCTCTCAATAATTGATTCGAGTTAGAGATCTCAACCATCGGATTCTGATTAAAGGTCAAAATTAAAGTGACACTTTAATCTCGACATTTGATTGAATCCAACGTCCGATGATTGGTCTAACAATCCAAATGTCCACTAACTGAAAGAATCCTCTTCCTAAATACAATTACGGAATTACCATTTTAAATCATAAGATTAGACATATGCCTATGAATTTTGGAAGAAATAAGGTATCAAAAATGGGTGGGTAGGGGCCAAATGGGTGGTGGTGGCGATTGGTGATGGTGGCCGGTTGATAGTGTTGGTGAATGTTGCGTGAAATGATTATATGAATTCAAGGATCAAACATGTAATTTACTAACGAAATGAGTTAATAAAAGTTAGTAAAACCCAAATCGGTGAAAAATTTGGCGCTTTTTATAAAAAGAAAAGAAAGAGAGTCATAGTAATTAAAACGTACCTAAATTTATTGTCCTCGTTCGAACTTTTCAGGTCTTGATTTTCATCTTGACTTTAAATATTTTTGTTTGTGTTATAATCCAAAATATATGAATGGATTGAGTTTTAAATTTATTTTAAATTGAGTATAATTTTCATATATACTCATAAAAAATACTTATGATCAAAGTTGAGAAATAACGACTTAAAAAGTCAAACGATCACAATAATTTTAAGACGGGATAGTACATTTTTATGTCATTTGCCCCTCTTTTAACATTTTATAATTTCTTTAAAAATATATTATGCGAACCAAACTCTCCATAAAAAAATACAATTACCTTTTTAAACCATAGATTAGACATATGTCATGAATTTTGGAAGAAACAAGGTATCAAAAATGGGTGGGGTAGGGGCCCCAAGAATGGACCAATTAAATGGGTCTGCATTAAATTGTGTGTGATGTGGTGTACCCAACTCTACTGTACTCTCAGCAGCGATCAGAGATGGTAAATGCAAAAGATCTTGACCCTACGTGTGGCCCATTATATCTTTACCCTTCCATTTGATGAGACGTTGCCACGTCATTTGGATTTTAGTGCACTTGTGGGGTCCACCACAAAGATCCCGGATCTCCTACTGCCACCACTACTATTCTCTGCCAGCCGTAAATTCATTTTCACGTATCAACCACAATTCAACATATGTTTTAATAGAAATGATCGTGAAACAAATTTGCGCCAAATTTAGGCGTAAAATCGAATGTTAGCGTCACGATACCGCAGCAGACGAGACCCACTTATTTCTGTTCATCAAGGTAATGCCAAGTAGTTTTAGGTCTAATTTTAGGCATAAATTTAAGTCTATGTATCATTTCTCATGTTTTAATCAATACTCTATTTTAAATCAAAATAACATATTTTATAATCATGTTTAAAAACAAAACAAGACTTTCGTCATTAAATAGTAGTGATCTTTTTTAATGAGAATTTTAAAATGAAAATAACATATTTTATAATGATCTTTGAAAGATTTAAAGTCGGGGTAAATTTTGATAAAACTATCTGTATCTTGTAAGCTCTAATATGCAAATTGCAAATCTGTTAATATAAACTACAACTATACCATTTTATTCAATAAAAATGTTTGATAAATTAGTTGTTAACTGTAATTATAAACTGTTAACAGTAATTTTATGTTTTAATAGCTCTGAAATATTTTAAAAGCTTCATTAATCAGCTTTTCATTATAAAGTTAATTGTTTAATATAAAAGCTTAAAGACTTGTTTTGAAATAGATTATTTTTGTAAAAAAAAGCTTACAGCTTCAAATAAATACCTGACAAACAGGCCTTTAATATCAACTTTGGAATTTATAATTGGAGTGAGCTATATTCAGTTGTCGCCCATAACTATTATAGTTGTCGCAACTTCATTATTTCTTTATAATATTTCTTTAACACAAAACAAAAAAACATTCTATTCAATAGTTTTCTATAAGACATAATCAAAAACCTCACTAAAAAAGGAAAAAAGTTCCCATTTCATGACAACGCACCTATAACACGGATTGCGGTGCGAGATATCACCGATGGTGCCATAAGTTGCAATTTGGCTTGGTGCATTTCACCATGCACTCTTAGCAATAAACTTTCAAGTTAAAAGATGCTTAAGTTATTATATTAGGTGTAGTAATAACCAACATTATTACCAACACTATTAGTGACACATCATTTTCACTCCGTAACCAACAGTATCATTGAACATGTGTAGTAGTACCACAAACATAACAGTTAAAGTATGTCTCATTTAAATACAAATATACCTCACTATATCATTAAAAAATATAAAGAAAATGATTATAAAAGAAAAAAAAATAATGTTGGTAGTCTACGATAGTACACCACCAACATCTCACAACAAAAGTGGAAAGAAGTAAGAACACTAAAGTACTGGTGTCTCCGCGATCAGGTGAACGCTTCATGAGTGGCCCTCAGCGTGTGGTTGAAGGGCTTGATACGCCGAGCCTTTGGTTAGGCTATTAAGGCCATTTTAGCTTATCGATCTCAGCGCAAAAGTCATCGACTAACCCTATTACTTTTGCATCTTCTAGAATCTTGAGTTGATAATTCTTCACACACATTTTCTTTTTCAACTACCGAAAAATGAATGATTACATAACCTTAGAATTATTATTTTTCTTTACGGGTCTGTCAATTTTAGTTCAAGTTTCATGACTTGTTCGAGATTGAATTTCAATATAAAGGATTCACTACCAATACTTCTTGTATCTAGCTATCCTACTTCTTATCTTAAGTAAGGTTTTTTTTTTTTTTTTTTTTTTTTTTTTTTTTTTAATTGCAAGTTGAAATTTGACTCAACATGACTTGCACCCGACTTAAGAAGTTCTAAGTTTATAAGCTATTTTGTAACAAAGTTTTTGTAGCCAAACGACACCATGGCTACATAAGATAATATGCTTCTAAGTTAGAAATTTGTGGGTTTAAGCTATGTGAGAGACAAGTATGGATTATACATAACGAGATAAGGTTATAATGAAATTATATTTACTTCCTAAAAAACATGTTTTGTAATGTCAGCCTTAAGGGCTATTAATTAAGGTTACATTTTATAGAAGAGTTATTTAAAAGAGGTTAAATATTATTCAAGGAATACTTGCTTATGAACACAAAAAAAATTTGTTTACGTTTTTTGCCCTTTAAAACTTTCATTATCATCTCTATTACTTATAAAGTGTTTATTTTTTTCTTAAATTTTGAAATTTAAAATACTGTAATTATTTTAAGTACCTTTTAAACTTGATAATTTTTTAAAAAATTGACAACTTGGCGTATGTCCCAACATACACCTCCCGGCGGATCAATGAAACCACGGATATCCTAACTCCCGTGATTAGTAAAGCGCGGCACATTATGCAATCCTCAGAATAAAGCATGCAAACCAACTTAGGCGAAACAAACCTAGACCAACATATCTGAGGGTCAAACATAATCCTCGACTGTGACACCGACATCACCATACATAAGAGGAAAGGAATCTTAGTCGGGATTCTTGACCTGCCTTCAGACGAGTCCAAGCAGAGTAAAGTCGACTCCCGCCCAGAAAAGTCATCACGCGTCACCACGTGACGCTTCGGATGAGGACAAAAGCTCTCATCTATAAAAGGAGCTAAGCAACAACATTCGAGGTAGATCATTTCTTATTCACTTTACACACATTACTCGACATACCATTATACTCATTCTCACGCCGAGATGGGGTCTAGGGATAAAACCCAAGGCGAGGCTAGCGTGTTGTTCTCGTGTTCGCGGTGTCAAGCGAGTTTAATCAGAAGAGTTTCACCAAGGATTAAACTTGCTTGAGAATCGGACTTTACTTCAACAAATTGGCGCCATCAGTGGGACCCGCTATTCTAACTACCAACACTAGAAAATGGCGGGTCCTACCACCGAACACCCGGGTACCTCCGGAAACAGGTCAGGAAGCAACCCACCTAGCCTAGAAGAGGATACAAAACCACATATCATCGTTGAAGGCATTGATCACAACATAACACCCAAGGAAAAAGCCCGTTACAACCCATACGAATAGATTTTGGAGATGAAGTCGAGGGACCCACCGTGGCGAGAGAAGGAGGCCGGTCCGAAAGGAAAGCAAGTCATGGAGGATCTGCCAAACCATACGTGGATGCCCCGGATCCCCGCTTCGCGAGGCGGATAGTAGAATTCACGGACCAAGATACAAGTTACCCAAGAACATAAAACTCTACAATGGATCTTGAGACCGGATGACCACGTAACTTTCGTTTCTCGGAGCGACTAACCACGGCGGTTGGCGATGCCGGTATGGTCTTTGGATGTTCCAAGAAACTACGGGCGATGCAATGAGTGGGTGGTTCGGCGATTACCAGCAAGGCATTGACGGTGGGAGGAGCTCGGAGATAACTTCCTGAGATTCGCACTCGGAGGAAATGCCTAAAAGATCAGATGGAGCTCGCGAAGATCGTCACGAAAGCTCATGAAACCTGCTAGAATTCAAGGAAAGGTGGGCCGATGAAGCTAGCTACATCCCAGGTGCCGAAATAATGCAAATATCCTCGTTCACCAACGAAGCAAATGCCCGAATTGGTAAGCGGTTCTCGAGCAGGATCCCAAGCGATCACTAAATGATGAAGAGGTAGAAGATTTTGTGCGTTCGGAGGAAGCCTACAACACTACGGAGCTCCCTAAAGGGAATGGAACCGCGGGATATGCACAGAAGCCGACCGGATCGAACCCTCGAGCGTGAAACATCCCGGACAAAGCGAAGAGGAGACATGAGGACGGAACAAAAGCCCCGAAATCAGTACAACCCCTACTATCCAACAAAGACTGATAATTACAGGTACGACCACCGAAGTGAGTACAAGAGGAACCAATACAGGAACGAGGCCAGACCCATAGATTTGAACCTCCTCTCAAAAGCCCCTAAAGAAATTTTGGCTACGGAACTTCAACTAAACTTACCACCACCACCGCCTCTGAGAGGAGCACCGAGAAGAGAAAACTTGGACAAGTTCTATGACTATCACGGAGAAAGGGCCACTCACCAATGATAGCGCTACCAACTCGAGGAACACTTTAAAAGCCTTGAAGCAGGCAGTTAGATCATTTGTTAAAGAGGTGAGGCAAGGGAAGGAACCCACCCGAGAACATCGGCCAGGCGGAGGAAGGGTGATAAACATGGTGTCTGGAGGAGGATGGATGGAAACGGAAGAACAACGGTAGAAGAAGGCGGATGAGCGTCCTATAGCTTTCCCCCATTCTGCCGGAGACGTTCCAAGAACCACTAATAATCAAGCGGATGTTGAAGGATACACCGTAAGGAGAGTTTATGTCGATCCGGGGCGGTAGTGGAAGTTATGTCTGAACACCGCTTTCAAAACCTATGTCCAAAATCAAAGGAAGTTAAGAGAAGCGAACACACCCTCTGGTGGGATTTTCGGGAGAAAGCGATAAAGCCTCTGGGAAAATAGACCTAAAAGTGTGTTTCGGAAACGATGGTCTCTACCGCCGAACCGTAATGACGTTTGCAGTGATAAGATCCCCCTCCCCGTATAACATTATCCTGGGACGATCAGGTATTAGGGAATTAAGGGCGATCCCCTCGACGATCCACTCCATGATAAAATTCCCAACGCCAAGGGGGGTGGCAACCCTGGTTACCAGATCAATAGTCATTTCCGAATGTAGGAGGCTAGAAAGACATTTTATAACAAAGGAATCGGAAAGTAAGGGAGAGAGACCACCGAGCGAAGAAGGATCTAATGATGAAGCAGGAAGAGTAATGGTAAACCCCATTCCCGAGAGCAAATGATTACTATCGGAGCAATTTTCTCAAGAATGCAAGGCGATTGGTAGAACTATTTGAAGAACAACAAAGACATATTCGCCGGCAGCCGGCGGACATGGCGAGGGTCCCGTCGAATCATAGAAACACAAGCTAAATGTCGATGTGAATAGCGGACCAATAGCTCGGAAGAAGAGAACCTTCTTTGAAAAGAATCGAGCGATCAACAGAAGTAGAAGAATGGTGAAAGCGAGGAATTGTCCGGCGAAGAAATATCCTCGTGGATTTCGATCCGGTGTTGGTAAAAACCGGATGGATCATGGAGAATGTGCATGGTTTCAAAAGCATCAATGCTTCATGCCCAGTTACTACCCTCCGAAATTGATTGGAAAATTGAATACGTAATGGGTTACAAGTACAAGTGTTTTCGATGCATACAAGGATATCACCAAGTCGGATGGCGAAAGAAGGCGAGGAAAAGCGACCTTCTACGAAAGCACGGAACCTTCGCTACACCAAAATGCCGTTCGGTCTAAGGAATCTTAGGCGACATACCAAGGCGGTGGACTCAAGTTTTAAGGAGCCGTCGGCGAAATTTGGAGGTATCGTCGTGATATGGTAATCAAAGAAGTGAAATAGAGTCATTGGGTGACATGGCGAAAACGTTCGACAACCTCCGAAGGATCAACATGAAGCTCAACCCTAAAAAGTGCTCTTTTGGGGTAGAAGAAGGAAAATTCCTCGGTTACGTTGTAACATCCGAAGGAATAAGAGCTAATCCAGAAGAAAACAAAGGCAATAGTGACATGCGATGCCAAAACACTCGAGGAGATCTGAGCCTCGGTGGAAAGTGCGCTATGAATAGATTCTGTCTCGATCGGTGAAAAGCGTTGCCCTTCTTCAACACTTTGAAAAATGTCACGAAGATAACGGAAGAGTCTGGAGTGGAGCCGGAGGCGAGGCGTTTCAAAGATGAAAGGTGATTTTAGAGCTACCCGATCTAACGACCCGTTGGCGGAGAAGATCTCTTCGTATACCTAGCGGCGGTAGGAAGAAGCCATAAGCGCGTCCCAATGGTAGAAAGGAAGGAAACAAATGCGGTACACTATGTTAGCGAACACTTCATGGCCTTGCGAAGTATGCTCCTCGGAAAAATTAGCTTTAGCACTACTGACCGCTTTCGAGAAGACTCGGGAGGTATTTTGAAGCACATCACATAAAAGTGATCTGAGACCAACCCATCCGAGATGTATTAAACAAACACAGATCTTGAGCGGTGATGAAATATGCGGTGGAATTGGGAGCATACAAGATCACTTACCTTCCCGTAAGCGCCGTCGAGGCGAGTCTGGCGGACTTTATCAACGAGATACCGGTCGGCAAAGCAGGAAGAAGGAAGAGCAGGAAGTATGCAACGTCTCATGACAAAGGAGGAATGGACATCTTTCACGGACGGGGCATCTAACAAAAAGGTCGGGAGCGGGTTTAGTGTTGATAAGTCACGACCAAATGAGTATACATATGCTCTTGACAACTTCCCGGCGACAAATAACGAAGCGAGTATGGCGTTCTTGGCCGGATGAGGATAGCAAAGGACATGAAGATCCAAGTGCTAAGTGCAGGTAGACTCCAACCTAGTGTCAAGTCAAATCAGCGGAGGTTCACCACCTACAAAGAGAGCATGACCAAGTATTTGGCTAAGGCGAAGGAATATATCGGATGTTTGAGGAGTTCGAATACAAAATATTCCCGAGCACACGAATCAAAAGGTCGATGTCTTGAGCAAGTCGGCATCGATCGCATTCGATCATTTAACAAAAGAAATACTCGTCGAGTATTGGAAACACCATCAACCAAGAAAAGTTATCGACAATAGTTGAAGAAGAGGAAGAAAGCGGATGTCTCCCATCATCCGGTTGCATCCTTTGAAGGAAAATGGCCTAGCGATGAAAGCGAAGCAAGAACCTTGCGGATGAAGATACCTCATTACACCATGGAAGGCGGGGTATTGTTCAAAGTCATATTTAGGCCCAATGATGAGGTGTGTGGGTCCTCTGCGGGCCAGTGCGTGGTCGGGGAGGTACGAAGGGGCATGTGGCATGCACTCCGGACCAAGATCCGTGGTAGCAAAGGCGATCGAACAAGGATACTCTTGGCCGACAATGCTGCGAGGGGCACTGAGGTCGTCAAAAATGTGAATCTGCGAATACACTCCCGGTCCCCAAACTACGAAGACTCTCATGACCTCTATCATGTCACCTTGGCCTTTCTTCCAATGGGGAATGGATGTATTGGGCCCTCTTCCACAAGCACCGGGAAAGTCAGTATGTCATCGTGGCCATCGACTACTTCACAAAGTGGATGGAAGCGAACCTCTAGCAAAAACCACGAGCAAAGAAGTCATAAAATTTGTGTGGAACAACATTGTATCTTGCTTGACACCACACATAATTGTGACCGACAGCGGCAGAACTTCATCCATGATCCGCTGACGGTGGTGTGAAAGCTAAACATCAAGCGGATAAATCTGCCGTAGCACATCCTCGAGCTAATGGTTTGGTAGAGCGTGCGAACAAAAGTCTAATGCACGGTTTCAAGGCGAGGCTAGGCAAAAGCAGGTCGGGATGGGTTGATGAGCGCGAAGCGTTTTGTGGGCTCATCGGACATCCTTAAAGGCGAGTAACGGTGAAACGCCGTTCGGTTTGACATCTGAGCGAGCGGTGATTCCATGAAATTGGCATGCCTACATTAGAACAATGATGATGACGAAGAAGGAAGTGAAGAGGAGGCGTTTAAACCTAGATCATTGAAAGAAAGAAGGGACTCGGCCCGGTAGTTGAAGGGCGGTACAAGAAAAGGGTGGAGCAATATTACAATCGAAGGGTTAAAGCGAAAAAATCGAGTAGGAGACTTCGTCTCGGGAAAAATGAAGCGGCGAGACAAGAAGACTTGGGAAAGTTGGGACCCAATGGGAGGCCCATATCAAGTAATAGAGGCATACGATAATGGTTCATACAAGCTGCAGACGATAGAAGGAAAAGTTCCCGCACTTGAACGCAGTGAACTTAAGGAAATGCTTCTTGTAGGAAAATCGTGTAATAGTAAAAGCCCGTGAGGCAATTGTTGGCGTATGATTACTAATGAAATGATTAGCCACCCGGATATCGGAGGCAATTTTCCATATTTTATTTCACGAACATAATTAGCAAATGATCCCCAACGAGCTCGCGACCTCAGGGAAAAATGGTCGGTGTTGAAAGATGGTTCATATCCAAAAGGATTGCCGTAAAAGTGCCGAGCGGTTTATACTCAAAAGGGTTGCCAGGCGAAATATTAGGCGGTTCATATCCAAAAGGATTGCCGTAAAAGTGCCGAGCAGTTTATACCCAAAAGGGTTGCCAGCGAAATATTAGACGGTTCATATCCAAAAGGATTGCCGTAAAAGTGCCGAACGGTTTATACCCAAAAAGGGTTGCCCAGGCGAAATATTAGACGGTTCATATCCAAAAAGGATTGCCGTAAAAGTGCCGAACGGTTTATACCCAAAAAGGGTTGCCCAGGCGAAATATTAGACGGTTCATATCCAAAAAGGATTGCCGTAAAAGTGCCGAACGGTTTATACCCAAAAAGGGTTGCCCAGGCGAAATATTAGACGGTTCATATCCAAAAAGGATTGCCGTAAAAGTGCCGAACGGTTTATACCCAAAAAGGGTTGCCCAGGCGAAATATTAGATGGTTCATATACAAAAGCACACACAAAAAAAAAAGGTCTGAAAGAATACATAATACATGGATATGAACACTGAGAGATACATGAAAAAGAACGACTAACGATTCCGTGAAACAATTATAGATTCCCAAAACAAATTTCCTCAAGCATTACAAGCTTGACTAATAACATTGTTCGACAAAATATCCATTACATAAAAAAATAATAACAACTAAGTTTCACTTGAAGCACCGGTTTCTCGCCCACCTCGTCTAATCCTTCCACTGAAGACATGCTCGGTGCGGTCGGGCACCAAGCCACAATATCGACAATCGGTGACAAGCATTAGAACCTTGGCGACATAGGGATACTTCTTTCGAACAACTCGTTATACATCGCCAAGTACTTGTTGGGAGCATCAAATCTAAATCCTCGATGTCAGGCAAGATTTTCTTCACCTCCTCTTGAACGATCAATTGGACACACCCTCCAACCATCAAGCCATCCCACTCGAGCTAAAGGAGCGGCCGAGAGAAGCTTTGTACTCATGACTACAGGGAGGCGAGCGAAAGTGGGAATAAAGTCGCGGACCAAGTTCGACCGATCAATCTCTAAATTCCCGGCCACTTGGCCCACTCTTGCTTTTGTTTGAGAGAAGCATTCTCCTCCTCCTGGTTCTTTAAAGCCCCTGGTCTCCATCAATTCTTTCTCCAAGATGGCTATCTTTTCACCACGAGCATGAGATAACTTGGACCACTCGACTTTCTAGCCTCTAAGGTGCCTTTTGCTTTTCAAAATTTCTTCGGTGGAAGTCTTACCAGTTCATCCTAGCGACCTTGACTCTCCCGAGTCTTATCCAAAATTGAAATTGTCCCTCAGCGTGACCTCACACCCACCATGCTCTTGATCGACTCCACATGCTCGACTCAAGACTTTCAAAGCGGACAAGCAAATCGGCGAAAGAAGAGAACTCAGGGCTAGAAGACCCCATGATCTCGGCGACCTCGGTGTCCGTTAAAGTCTGCATATACTCCTCTTCGGCAGGGGGGGAGGCGGATGAACCATCATATCCCTATAGTTTTCATATCCCTTAACCCTTTCGTCCTTTTTGATTGACCACCCCGGCACATAAGTGGCACTGGACGAAGCGCCTTCCTCTTGTGCATACCGCACCTTGGCGGCGGAGGAGGAGAATTCTTTGGGACAATACAAAGCAAATGTCAAGTACACCAAAATGAAGCAAGACACATACATACATAAATAAATAGTAATGGAGAGAAAAACGATTAGAGATAAAAAACCAACTCACCATCATCTTGAAGAGCAGGTTGTTCAACAAATTGAGAAGCCCCAGCGCCAGGATCCTTCGGATCTGGATTTTGCTCTTGAGGATCCCCCCCATCATTCACATCAACATCGGCACCAGCATTCTCCAACCGGTTGCTGGAATGACCCTCCAAATTCTCTTTCTCAACGACGGGAGGATCATTCAGCTGTTGATCCTCCGGAGGCGTCGGATTAGCGGTAGAATCCAAATTCACCACAGAGATAGGACTTTCTTTCCTTCGCTTTGGTGGCACGGAACCACCTTCCCCAGCCTGACGCTTACGCGGCTTGTAACCCCCAGCTTTGGCCTCAGCGGCTTTCTTCTTCTTTTCTTTAGCCTCCAAGACTTTTGGGTCAGCCACTTCAACCTTTTTCATAGCATCAGTTTTCGGCGGAACAGAAGTGCCGGCGGACTCGGAAGTGTCACATGCATCATGTGAGCGACCCTCGATACTTTTCTCCATGGTCATGCAGACCCCTTGCGATAGCTAGGCTTGATGAGATACTCGGACATGGTGATAGGCGCAAAACACATAAAAATACTAAGTCACGAAAGCATAAAAACTCTAACTAAATAAATAATGTATGCAGTCAAATACCATTCCCTCGGCATCCTTCAAAGCCGCCCGTAACCGGATACTTCCACTGCGGATAACCCAACGGCATAAAGAAAACCCATGAATTTTATCAAATCTATAACATTGGCGACAACAAGTCCGCATAAGGCATAGAAAACTCCCCGGTCGGAAAAGGATCCGAGACATCAGAATCCGGATGCCTCCACGGCATAGCAAAAGGTACCGCCCGACGATCAATCAGAAAGAACTGCCTCTTCCAACCCTTCAACGAAGACAAAATCTCTTGGAAACAGACCTTGCGTTGCTTACCATCCCGCTTGGCAAAAGTGAACCAATGCCCTTGCTTATGCAATTTATAAAAAGCTCGGAACAAAGAAGTCGTGGAATAATATGAAGACTACGACTATACACTTCAAAAGAGTAACCCTATGCAAACCTATAAAGCACTAAGCGAAATATGGACTTTATAATAATGTAGAACGTCTAAAAGAAAACTAGAAAAAGGGACGGAAATTCCACCTTCGATGAAATATTCTAGATACAATCCTATAGCATCATCTCCTAGTTGACCCACCGTAAAATTAGCCGGTGGGAGCCTCGGATGAAGATCGGAAGGTATACCAAATTCCTTCACGGCCCACTGTAAGGATTTATCACTCATGATTGAAGTATACTTGTCCAAATCAAATTTAGGTTTTCGTTGCGTGGACCTTGAAATCGGTCCCGACCCTCGGACGGTGAAGAAGCCGGACTGATTCGACATTTGAGCGAAGGGAATGGTTAAACCAAAATCTAAAGAGGATAAACTAGAAGAATACGGGTAGTGAGCGAAGAGCAAATAAATCGTCCGCCGAATAACGCACACGAGTTGTGTAATTGAAAAATTTTACCGTGGTAAAAAAGAAAAAACACGATTTATTGGCAACCAAAGGAGGTGGTGGCGTCTCATCATGTCGAGAAGATGACGTGGCACCATCGTCACCACACGAGTCCACCCACCGCCGGTGTCCTCACGCTGTCGCAATGTATCGTCGACGTGTCATCGACAAAAAAAAAAAAAAAAAAAAAAAAAGCGGCGGAGGTTATTAGAAAAGAAAAGTTAAGCGGTAGAGACAACACTCATGAAGGTCGCCGCATACTCGATATCATGCAAATGAAAACACCATTAACATGATACTTGGGGGGACATGTTGGCGTATGTCCCAACATACACCTCCCCGGCGGATCAAGAACCGCACGGATATCCTAACTCCCGTGATTAGTAAAGCGCCTTAAGACATTATGCGATCCTCCGAATAAAGCATGCAAACCAACTTAGACGAAACAAACCTAGACCAACATATACCAGGGTCAAACATAATCCTCGACTAACGGACACCGACATCACCATACATAAGAGGAAAGGAATCTTAGTCAGGATTACTGACCCGTTCCAGACGGAGTCCAAACAGGGTAAAGTCAACTCCCGCCTGAAAGAGTCACTGTCGCCCACGTGACCTTCGGATGAGGACAAAAGCTCCTCATCTATAAAAGGAGCTAAGCAACAACATTCGAGGTAGATCATTTCTTATTCACTTTTTACACACATTACTCTGACATACCATTATACTCATTCTCACGCCGGAGCTGGGTCTAGGGATAAAACCCTAGGCGAGGCTAACGCGTGTTGTTCTCGTGTTCACAGGTCCGACGAGTTTAATCCGAAGAGTTTCACCGAAGGATTAACCGAAGGATTCGCTTGCTTGGAGTAATCAGACTTTTACTTCAACAACAACTAAAGTATGTCTTTTCTTTATTAACTTTAAACTTGTCAACTTTTTCAAAAACATATACTATCGGCATACTGATATCTAGAATGATCTCTTGTAATCCTTATATACGGATGATGATTGTAATGCAAATCAAGGAAAATCAAACATTCAATAGGGTCGAAACAGAATCTCGATTTCACCAGTATAATTATTTGTCGCTAAATCCCGTCACTTTACGCGAGTAGGCAAAAGTTCAATATAGATCTCAAATATACAATAGATCCAATAAACCAATAATAGCGTTCATTTAAAAAAAAAACTTTCACCCTTTTTTAAAATTAAATATCTCGCAAACCGTTAATTATTCGTGATAAAATCATATTATGTGACGAAATTAAATTATCTTTCTATAGATATGCCTACTATATATTTATAACGATTTTTTTTAAATTTCACCCTTTAAAATCATATATGATTGTGAAAATCATATATGATTCGATTTTAAAAATTATATATGATTTTGAAAATCATATATGATTCGATTTTTAAAAATCATATATGATTTTGAAAATCATATATGATTTTTCCGCTGAATTTTGAAAAAAATTTTGTTAAAAATATAGAAAGCGTATTAATAGAAAGATAATTTAATTAAATCACGATGGTGTATTTTTATAGTAACAAGATTCTACCGTCATAAAGATATGTTGTTTTAAGTTATTTGTTGCTAACACACACCGACTTTGCGTGGATATTCATCTAGTTTTACTAAAAAGATCATCAATAGCAAATTTCGTGAAAATCATTTTACTGATTCCAAATCTAAAGCTAAAAGTTTTGGTTGTTACAACTAAAGTCTAAAATAATTTTACATGATTTTGTCTCTAGAAAGATTAAGCTAAAAGATTTTTGTTTGATCTCGTTCATATGTTGTGGACGTGAGTTTTTCCAAATTATATGATCATTTTGGGTCCTTTAAACTTTTACTTCCTTCTTTCTAATGATCCGTTGACTTCTTTTTCAAACATGTTGACAAAGTCAATTTTGTTCAAAATAAAAAAAATGGTCATTTGCATAAATAAATGTTTTAAGTGCAACATCTTAAATACAATCAAATTCATTTCAAAACATTATGTTTAAAGTTTTTATACACGTTTTAAAATTACACAAGTTATCATAAACACATACATGTTTATTCTATAAAGGAAGGCAAATTTTTATAGCTATATCCATTTTTCATATGTTCGAGCCAAGGTAACCAATCATTAAGAAATCATCGTTAGTCTTTATAGTTATATCCGTAAGACCAGGTGCAATTGTGATCACCATTATCATTGTCAACTCACCGACACGTCAACTTTTTACTTTATTACATACATCACCACCAGGGAGTGGCTTAAGGGCAAGACAACTAAAGCTATGGCTTTAGACCCAATTTTTGAAGACTTCTGGTTTTATGTATATGTGATTTGTAAATGTATGTGTATGTTTGTGTAACCATCAAGGGCTCATATTTATTGACCTTTTAGGCCTTTAAGTGATAGTGATTAATGTCATTACTTGATCGAAACCATGTAACCCGCTTTTGTGGAAAAATAACACGAGTGAGCTCATTATTTAGAGTACATCAGTTGACACTAGAAGCTACTTCAACACTGAGTTTGAGATGTTGTAGAATCACATGATGTTCGTGTTCGCTTCTTCCGATCAACCCTTTTATGGTTTCTCATAATCTTGAGCTTTTGAAGAATCAAACTTTTCAATAAGCGACACCTGAGTCGACATATTAAGCTATTTATTTATCTTCCTTAAAGCTTACATTACGTATGTGATAATGTTAACGGTATACTAACTTTAAAAAAAAAACTTTTTTTTTTCCAGACTATTTAAGACCGATAAATCTATATCACCTGAGCAAATTGATCAACTATTTCATCCCATTGAAAATGAGTTGTTATACCAAATGAACTATAAAACTTAAACAACGAACTTTAAGACTTGCACCCGACTTAAGAAGTTCTAAGTTTTTAAGCTATTTTGTAACAAAGTTTTTGTAGCCAAACGACTCCATGGCTACATAAGATAGTATGCTTCTAAAAATTAAAAATTTGTGGGTTTAAGTTATGTGAGAGACAAGTATGAATTATACATAAGGAGTAAGGTTATAATGAAATTATAATAAGTTTACTTCCTAAAAAACATGTTTTGTAATGTCAGCCTTAAGGGCTATTAGTTAAGGTTACATTTTATAGAAAAGTTATTTAAAAGAGGTTAAATATTCTTTAAGGAATACTTACTTATGAACACAAATTATTTTGTTTACATTTTTTGCCTTTAAAACTTTGGGAACGTTTCATACGTCCTCTCATATACATCACTATTTATATATTTCTCCAAACCTTGTTTTAATGAGGCATACATCATGAATTAAAAACTTGTATTCGAGAAAATATGTAAATATTGATGTATATGTGGGGATGTATGTAAATCCCCCAAAACTTTCGTTATCATCTCTGTTAATTATAAAGAGTTTGTTCTTTTTTCTTAATTTTAAAACTTAAATTAGTATAATTACACTAAGTACCTTTTAAGCTTGGTATTTTTTTAAAATTTTGACAACTAAAATTATGTTTTTTATTTATCAATTTTAAACTTATCAACTTTTCAAAAACACACTATGTTAATTTAAAAAAAGCACATGCCTTATATTTAAAAAAAAAACACACGCTTTGCATCAAGGGTCGAACAAAAATCACGATTTCACAAGTATAAATATTTGCAACTATACACCGTCACTTTACGCGGATGTTCGTCTAGTTTTACTCAAAAGATCGGCAATAGCAAATTTCGTGAAAATCGTTTTGCTGATTCCAAATCTAATGCTAAAAGTTTTGGTTGTTACAACCAGTGTTGCAAAAAAAGGTCTACAAGGCCGATTAATCATCGATTAGGTGCTAATGAGCCACCGACCTTTTCGATTTGTGTAAATCGTTCAAATAAATCGGTCAACCATGGTCAACGGCGGTTAACGATGGTCAAACTTGCCAAAAACATGAAAATCTTACCGGAAATACCCAAAACTTGTCGTAAATTAGTTATAATAAATGTTTATATCTATTACAATATGTTTTCAAAAAATCTTAAGTAAATACAGACACTTGTCAGAATACTTAAAATTTGCCAAAAATGCCAATACAATTAATCACCGATTCGCTTATTTTCTGCAACCCCGAACAAACGTAATCACTTATACATGCTTATATCTATTACAAGATGTTTTTAAGGAAAATCTTTTAGGAATACCTAAACTACCCATAAATACCCAAAACTAGCCAAATGAAAATCAGATTAATCACCGATTAATCCCGAGAGACCGATTACTGTTACAAGGGTCGAATCACCACTACTAATTCGTGATTTTTGAACCCGGTTACAACTAAAGTCTAAAATAATTTTACATGATTTTGTCTCTAGAAAGATTAAGCTAAAAGATTTTGTTTGATCTCGTTCATATGTTGTGGACGTGAGTTTTCCAAATTATATGATCATTTTGGGTCCTTTAAACTTTTACTTCCTTCTTTCTAATGATCCGTTGACTTCTTTTTCAAACATGTTGACAAAGTCAATTTTGTTCAAAATAAAAAATGGTCATTTGCATAAATAAATGTTTTAAGTGCAACATCTTAAATACAATCAAATTCATTTCAAAACATTATGTTTAAAGTTTTTATACACGTTTTAAAATTACACAAGTTATCATAAACACATACATGTTTATTCTATAAAGGAAGGCAAATTTTTATAGCTATATCCATTTTTCATATGTTCGAGCCAAGATAACCAATCATTAAGAAATCATCGTTAGTCTTTATAGTTATATCCGTAAGACGAGGTGCAATTGTGATCACCATTATCATTGTCAACTCAACGATACGTCAGCTTTTTACTTTATTACATACATCACCACCAGGGGTGGCTTAAAGGCAAGACAACTAAAGTTATGGCTTTGTACCCAATTTTAGAAGACTTCTGGTTTTATGTATATGTGATTTGTAAATGTATGTGTATGTTTGTGTAACCATCAAGGGCTCATATTTATTGACCTTTTAGGCCTTTAAGTGATAGTAATTAATGTCATTACTTGATCGAAACCATGTAACCCGCTTTTGTGGAAAAATAACACGAGTGAGCTCATTATTTAGAGTACATCAGTTGACTTAGTGCATCTTCATACTAGAAGCTACTTCAACACTGAGTTTGAGATGTTGTAGAATCACATGATGTTCGTGTTCGCTTCTTCCGATCAACCCATTTATGGTTTCTCATAATCTTGAGCTTTTGAAGAATCAAACTTTTCAATAAGCGACACCTGAGTTGACATATTAAGCTATTTATTTATCTTCCTTAAAGCTTACATTACGTATGTGATAATGTTAACGGTATACTAACTTTAAAAAAAGCTTCTTATTTATTTTTTATTTTTTTTATTTATTTTTTATTTTTTTATACTGTTTAAGACCGATAAATCTATATCACCTGAGCAAATTGATCAACTATTTCATCCCATTGAAAATGAGTTGTTATACCAAATGAACGGGTTTTTAGATAGATAGGTTACCCAACTTTCCAACTTTATTCGCCTAAGTTACTCAAACTTTTTTTGTGCAAACAAGTATTGAAGTATCTGGGTTCGACATTGATTCATCGAACACTGAACCTTGTTCATTTAAGTTACCCCAAAACTCGCGGAGATTGACTTTTACCTTGTCCACCTCGACTTTTGTGGGCCCCGTTGTCCAACTCAAATATCCACTTACCATTACTAAAGCAGATAGGTTCTTTAACTTTGCGATTTTGTTCGCCTAAGTTCTTTTTTTTTTTTTTTTTTTTTTTTTTTTCAATTGGGTTACTAATATATATTTGTCTACATGCTAGACTCTCCTCTTTGCTTGATCACAAAACTCATAGAATAGTTTAATTAGTTTAATTTATCGTTTTAGTAGTTATAATTAAATCAAATCAAAACCCTTTGAAACTTGTAAAATCACTAGGTTAATTCTAGATAACACTACTCCCGAGAACGACCTCGTCTTACCCTACTGGCTACATCTCGATCGGATACACTACCGTGAAAGTGTCTTTAGGTGCAAATCATTAAAATATAAATTTAAAACTTGAATTTAAAAATACCTACAACGAAACACACATTTTTGTACGTTGTTTCATACTTTTCATCCGTTTTATACGTTTCATACATTTTATACGTTGTTTCATACATTTTACGTTGTTTCATACGTTTTCATACAAAAGCGAACGAAACCGTATAAAATGAATGAACGATAAAACGGATGAAATCGTATAAAAACGTTTTTTTATACGCTTTCATCCGTTTTATAATAAAATTAAAAAAAGTTTTTATTTTTGTTTTTTTTAATTTTATTTTAATTTTTTTTAAAAGAAAAAGCAGTTTTTTTTAAAAAAAAATTATTATAATAAAATTAAAATTAATTTTTTTTAGCTTTATTATAAAATTTTGATTTTTAATAAAATTAAAAAAAATAAATTTATTATAATAAAATTAAAATTTGTTTTTTTTTAATTTATTATAATAAAATTAAAATTATTCAAACCCCCAAATACAAGAATATGATTATTCAAGATTTAAAGGGATTTTGTGTTTTTGATTAGTTCTTCATGCTTAAAAAAGAAAAAGTAGCTCATAACATCACAAGATCTCAGGGTTGTTTAACTCATGAGAAATTATTAAAAATAAAGTATACAAGATTTATGGTTTTAGTAGCTGAATTCTCATTTTTATTTAAATGAATGAATACGGTTTATAGTTTATGAATGTTTAGGTTTTAAATTCATACGCTTACGCTTTAATTATTTATGTAACGCTTTTAATTTATGATGTGGCGTGATGTGTTTAGTGAGTGAGGATGTTTCGGTGATCAGTGAAGATAACCTAAATTAACAAAGTTGCATAGTTCAAGAACCTAATTGAACAAGAAAAACTTTAGTAACTTAGATGAACAATTTCGCAAAGTTTAGTAACTTATTTGTATAAAACCCTTTATATAAAGATTATTTTAAATTAATAAAATAAAGTCACCGCCAAAGTGCAGCGAACCTGGGTATCAAAGGTTAAAAATAGTTCGGTCCCTAATTTGTCCGGTAACGATAGTCCAATACCCTGTTTGCACAAAAATAAAGTTTGGTAACTTAAACGAACAAAGTGGGAAAGTTGGGTAACCTGTCTGATATAAAACCCCCAAATGAACTATAAAACTTAAACAACGAATTTGACTATATAAACTAGAAAGATAAAGTTGATATTAGCATGCGGTATTTTTTTTTTTCTTTTTCTTTTTTCGTTCAGAAGGCCCCGTTTTACGTGTTTGCTTTAGGTCTTGGAAAAGCTTGAGCCGCCCCTGATCACCACCAAACAAGTGTAATAAGACCACAAATTTTATCACTCAAGCATACGTCTCTTGAACACAAACATACCTTACAATACACTCTCACACACTCAAAAAATAAAGAAAAAGAACTCGGTCATTCAAACAGCGTATTGTGCACAAAAAGTGGGAAGACGCGTTCTTGGCGGGATGTGTTTTAATGGAAGACACATCAAGATGGGAAAGACGCGTTGTCCAACCCCACTATTACAGTTAGTCAAAATGATAAAAAAATCAATTATGTTGTGTGACTTGTGTCCACGAATGTTTATGTACCCATTACGTAACAATTGTTTCCAGTTTTTGTACCACAACCAAGTTATTGTTGAGGTTTTTAGGGTTCTAGCTTCCTCGAACTCCATGTAGAAATCAGTGATCCATATCCGAGATGTAGATCCGTATATGAGGATGTATGAGGTGTGCAATTACACAAGACCTCAAATTTTTAAAGGCCTCAAAATGTTTACCTCTTTGTATATTCGAGGCCTCAAAATGTATACATAATGCTATATCCTATATGATTTTATGTTATGTATATTGTTAGAATTGAAGCTACATACGACATTTTTATTTCAATAGTTGACATGATATGCACTTGACCGTCATATTAAGTTACTATATAAGTTTTTGCACAAGACCTCTGAAATCTTAGCTACGACATCTTCGGGATGACTAGAACGGTATGCTGATCTTGGCAAACCAACATCGTTTTTGTGTATGCTTTTGCGAGAGGACGTATTGTAATTTGTTTGTGCTTTTGTTAACTTATTTTATAGTGTGGTTATTGCTTATTAGTGTACGAAGAAAACTAAAGTTAATGAACAAACGAACCCAAAATACATCTTCTAGAAATGGAGCACAAAGTTCATGCCAAATGATGATAAGGTTAGTCATGTTTTAACCATATATAGAATATTGTTAAGTAATCGATTGGATGTTTGACAGAAAATTTTCTTTTTAGCTAAACACGATTAAGGGTGCAGATGATGATGACGATGAGATATAATATCTTGTTAACTATTCCCGTCAAATGAAAGTATGGAACACGAAGTTTTTATGAAATTATCGAATTTGAAAAGGGGAGATATGAAATTGGCTTTTTTTTTCTTAACTTATTTTTTTAAAGATTTTTCTAAAATGTGTCACGAAGGCATACATTTGAGTTTATATAAAAGTAAAGTTAGAGATTATTAAACTAAAAATTATATTTATCTATGGTAATTTGTGAGTGAATTTAATGAGAATTAAATGCATTTTTGATATAAAAAAAATATTATTCTAATAAACATAGGTTAACATGTGTTTAATAACACATGTTAGAAACCCCTTTTGTCTTTCTCTTTAATCGTTTATTGCTTATACAATACACACATTCTAATTTATTTAAGGACGAAAATACTAGTTAAACGGGAGCGAAAAATTAACAAGATGGTAGCATGTAAAAATTAGTGTTTTAAACATGTAAAAAAGAAAGTCATTCTTAAGTTTTTTATAAGATACTTCTCAACCACAAAATAAAATTGTAAATAATCTACAAATTTTGTCATTATTTCATAAATTACTTGGCTCTATCTTTTGACAAGAGGTCTGCTCTCAACATCCAACTTTTATACAATTTTGTATATTATCCTTATTCATACAATAATCCAATATACATTGAACTAAAATACATAAATTATAAATATACACATAATATACATGTGGAGAAAAACAACTATTCTCTAGAAACTCAATAATTAACAATACTTCAGAGGCCTCTGCAGGGAGGAGTTGTCCTACAGAGGACCTCTTTTTTTCACATATCAAAAAGCGCCATCAATTTCGCCTCAAAGTTGTGCGAAATACTTAATGGACACGCGTGCCACCCCATTAATTATACGTGATATATTTATAAAAAAAAAAAAAAGTAACGCTCACATTTGAGCGAGATCCGACATTCGTGACAAAGAACACACACGTTAGAGAAACCACCATTTCACATAAACTTTGAGGCGAATCCGACAACGTGGGCCCGCCATTTTGACATAATTTTTTTGTATTTGATGTTGTGTTTATGATCTCATTTTGACTTACTTTTGTTACAAAATTTTTGTTATAAAATTTTGTTATAAAAATGTAATTTAATTTTGTTATAAAAATGTAATGAACTTATTTTGTGTTTATGATGGTGTTATTTGAGCGAAGTTCTCTCTACTTAAATAAATTAGAAATGTCACAAAAAACAAAATGTATCGATATCACATTATAAAAAGCGTTATGTTATTATTGCCTCACATACTTGTAAATTTGTTACTTTAAACTATTTTTACACAAAACACATGCTCAAATATTGTCTATTCAATACAAACATCACTTGTAAAATTCAAATACATGTAGCAAGCAGACATCACTTGGATAATTGAGAATGAAAAGCATGATGCACGTAAAAACAAAACATACTAATAGTTGTTAACTAGTCACATCACGCCTTCTACCTTATTAAAACCAAACCGATTAAACCAACTATTTGAATCACGATTTGTTGATCATCTAGATGTTGAGAGTTGTGTTCTTTGGAAGTGTATTGTTGATACATTTGAGACCCGGTATTGAAGATCATTTTCAAGTGGTTGTGTTCGGTTTCTTGAGATAGGTTGAAATCTTGTTGTGTGTTATGTTGATCATATGTTTGTGATGTGTGTGTTTTCAAAGATATTGTTGAGATGGGTATGGGTTGTGGTGGTAAGTTTGTGAAGCGTATTGGTTTGTGGGTATGTGTTGTCACCATATGGTTGCCAAAAGTACGAAGTTTTGACCATTTGCTTGATTAGTGTATGTGTTTTGGCCAAATGGTTGCCATGAGAATTGATTGTTTCCATAAAAGTTTGATCGAATCGGGTGATGTTGGTCATAAAAGGTGCAATGGTCATGTTGCTCATTAGTCGGAAATTCCCTTGCTTTTGTTTACCCTTGCGGTTAGGTGGATCTGGGACAAATGATTTTTTGCAATTCTGACGGTTATGCCCCGCTTCTTTGCACCTGCTACATGCAACTATTATAGTAGAAAAATGAAAATAAGATATATACTTATGTGGGTTATAAATTTACCCAAGAACACACGATTAGCTACGGGGTGTGATGCACTAGCTTGTTAGCATTGTTACCCGACCACCGAACAAATCCTTGTTGTGGCATAGGCATCCTAGAGTGAGGCGTCGGTACGGTCAGATACGTGCGTGCCCGCTGTGGCGGTGGTGGTGAGACACCCCCTCAAAGAAAGAACTACTCGGGGGTAGAAACCCCATCTCCTCGACCACCTCGCCAAATACCTACATACAATATTAGAATGTTTAGTACTTTTTAAACAAATGAATAAATTATATACATGCCGTTGGTAAACCTACCTGCGCGTTCGGGGTACCACTAAATCCAGTTCCGCCCGAAACCCTAAATACAATATTAGTATGTTTAGTAATTTTTAAAACAAATGATTAGCAACAAAAAAAATAAAAATCAAAACATACTGCGTTAGGAACCTAGTACCTCCGGTTCAGGTAGTACAAACCCCAGATACAATATTAGTATGTTTAGTAATTTTAAAACAAATGATTAGCAACAAAAAAAAATAAAATCAAAACATACTGCGCTTAGGGAACCAATTACCTCCGGTTCAAGCCAACAAACCCTTAATTCAATATTATAGTGTTTAGTAATTTTTAAAACAAATGATTAGCAACAAAAAAAAATATGCAAATAAAACATACCTGCGCGTTCGGGAACCAATTACCTCCGGTTCAATAAGGCGCGAAACCCTTAATTCAATATTATAATGTTTAGTCATTTTTAAAACAAATGATTAGCAACAAAAAATATGCAAATAAAACATACCGCTGTTCGGGAACCAATTAGCTCCAGTTCACCAAGCGAAACCACGCATACAATATTATAATGTTTAGTAATTTTTAAAACAAATGATTAGCAACAAAAAAATATGCAAATAAAACATACCTGCGCGTTCGGGAACCAATTACCTCCAGTTCCAGCCGGCGCGAAACCCTTAATTCAATATTATAATGTTTAGTAATTTTTAAAACAAATGATTAGCAACAAAAAAATATGCAAATAAAACATACCTGCGCGTTCGGGAACCAATTACCTCCAGTTCCAGCCGGCGCGAAACCCTGCATACAATATTATAATGTTTAGTAATATTTAAAACAAATTATTAGCAACAAAAAAAATAAAAATCAAAACATACCTGCGCGTTCGGGAACCCAGTACCTCCAGTTCCATCCTGCCCGAAACCCTACATACAATATTAGTATGTTTAGTAATTTTTAAAACAAATAAGTAGCAACAAAAACTTATACAAATATACCTGCGCGTTCGGGAAACCACTAAATCCACTAAAGAAACCAAATATTTTTTGGAACATTGTGTCGTGTTCCTTAATCTTGGCATCCTGAGCCTATGTCAAATCCTCTAGTTTCGTCAAATGACGATAAACGAATTCTGGAACATCGTCACGGCTATATTGGTCTGAAAGTGGGGGTATTGGTGGTGGTTCGATACTACGCCCCTCAAAAAATGCCATGCTATCACGGAACCAACCCTTTTCGGACTCATATGCATCGGTACAAGTCTTAATGTAGGTTCCGCTACCTAAAATTTATATAACAACAAATACGAATATTGTTATGAATCACTAAAACCGAATGGCATGATTAAATAACAACTCACCAATAAACTATCCGGTAACAACGTTTAAACGGCCGCTTGTAACGCCAAGCACACACTCGGATGGAGCTCGTGACGATTAAAAAATCAAGTGCCTTGT
Organism: Chrysanthemum lavandulifolium; assembly: GCA_022545495.1. NCBI lineage: Eukaryota > Viridiplantae > Streptophyta > Magnoliopsida > Asterales > Asteraceae > Chrysanthemum > Chrysanthemum lavandulifolium. The sequence continues at coordinate 267,088,983 of CM040244.1, read as the reverse complement.
CTAGATAAGTCTCCAAAATCCACGCCTATAAAAATAATTGGTTAATTACTTTAACATTATATATATACATAAACAACAAAAACTAAAATTATATATATATACATACCTTAAAGGCCCATGTAAAGCCCTTCGCGTATACTTAGGGTTCTTTACCTTCCACGTCGGCCGGGCGGTGGTCGGTGGCTTCACAAAAAGCTTCAAGACGTGAACCTCTGCACCAACTAACCGACTGTGACAATGTCGGCACACGTCACGAACCCCAAGGATATATGTTCCAAGCATCAAGATTATCTACTAAAGCCATGCACCATGGGGGGACTACGTAATTAACCTCGTGGCCTAACAACACCAGCTCCAACAACCCTAGCAAACTAACACGAACGGCATCGATATCGACAAGCTTATCAAAGGCATCGCTAGAAATATAATCATTCAACAGTCCAACAGTTATCGAACATCCATCATAACGTGAGTCAAAAACACGTCTCCTAATAGGAGTAGGTTGATCTTTATATTTGTCTTGAAAATCAACCCCAAATCTCAAGCCAGTTACTAAACAAAACTCCTCTCTACCAAATCTCAACTCAAAATCTCCTACACGATACCTCAATGGAACGACTTCGTGTCTCCGGTTCGAGTTCAACTTGACATAAACTAATATAATGTAATAAAATACATGACTCTGCATTTGTTCTATGTCAAACATCCATCCGAAACACGTCGCGCTAAACAATACTTCCTTATTGGTATTCACAATTTTTTTAAGGTAATGAACCAATCTAAGCTTACTTCTACGGTAAGGTCAACTGCAAAATCCTAAAACAACAATTAATAACGATATATATTATTAACTACACAATAAGCATAAAACACCAAATAATGATATCGGAAGAAAAATAAATATTTACCGGAACAACAAGTGCCATATTAACAAACAAACACGTTAACACCTAACCACTACCACCACCGAACCACCCAAGAATGAGAACCACAACCTGCCGTACCACCACCAACTGCCGGCACCACCACCAACTGCCGGCACCACCACCAACTGCCTTCACCACCACCAACACCACCACCACCACCACCACCAACTGCCTTCACCACCAACACCACCACCACCAACTGCCTTCAACACCACCACCACCACCACTAACTGCCTTCACCACCACCACCACCAACTGCCTTCAACACAACAACACAACCACCAACCACCAACCACCAAAGGCCTTCAACACAACAACAAGACAACGAGCAGGCAAAAAAAAAAAAAAAAAGCAATGTTTTTTCAACTTTCGGAAGGGAGAAGACGAACACCAAAACACACTCCTTTATCAGTCCAAATGAACATCAAACATTGAATCAAAACCTACTATTCAGATAGTAAAGACGACTAGTCATTTCAAAATAATTTGCGGGTAAGTTTTGCTCATTCCCAAGCGATGGTGAGATTTCGCCTCAAATTTGAAGCGAAATGGTTGCTTTTTCCTCTTTGTGTCACCGGTGTCCCCACTATGTCGGGTTTACTCAAATTAAAGCGATTTTTTTTTTTTTTTTTTTATATCACGTTTAATTAATGGGGTGTTGACACGTGTCCGTAGGGATTTTGCGCTAGTTTGAGCGAAATGCCCGGCCTTTTGGGATATAGTAAAAAGGAGGTCTCTGCGGAGACAATGTAGTCCTGCAGGCCTCATGAGTAATTTTCGCATATAATAAAACTTCTACAATCTATATACTCTTTGTCTTCATATCACTTTTAGACATCAACAACTTGAAAGAAGAAAAGAATACATAACAAATAAAACGAGGATACATCTCTTTTATCTTATACTAGCTTTTATTTTAGAATTGTGATCCATAATCTTGGTATAAACATGGCCGGTCATCTCTCAATTAAAAAAAAATTAAATCTGTTAGTAGATCCACTGTATTGCTTGTGAGAAAACATTACCGGTCATATTTAAAACAACTTAAAAAGATCTCAATTCTTCATTATAAAAGGTGTTTCATTTAATCTTTACGAGTTTACATAATTTCGGTTGATGTATTACAAGCTGATATTTTGTAGCTCATTTTGAATTATATGAGGTTATTTTAAACTTATTTTATCATAAAAAATATATATAAGCTCAACACTTACCTTTTGAATAAATGACATGAACTCATAACTTAAACAAAGTTAAATTTAAATAAACATTTTGATAGATCATCTTCAAAATGGCCTAATGGTAAAGAAATTTGCGTTTTTCTAAGACTTTACATTGTTGGAGAACATCATGAAATGATCAGAAAAAAGTCATATAAACAAAAATATCGGTTAAACCACAAAAATCATAAAAAAATAAAAATAAATAAATAATAATAATAATTAAAAAAAGTCCATGTATTATGTTACTCCATCCGTTTAAAAATAGTGTCTTCCGAAAACAAAATTACACAGTTTAAGAAAAGATGCTTTCTTATTATTACTTTTTAGCAGAATAACAGTTTTATCTTTTAACTAATTAAGTAATGTATTACTTAAATTTTGTAATAATAATTTCAAACAAGGATAACGTGATAAAATCGATTAAATTTCATTATCTATTTTTAGTAGATGAAAATTAAATAAAGACATTTCTAAAAAAATAGAAAAAAAAGAAAAAAAAAAAGACTTGGAGTATTTAGAAGGAATGAAGTATTTTGGTTAATAAAAAAGTAGTATATTTATTTCACTTATAAATAGCACACATGATGACATGCTTTAGATAAGTTGAAACACTTTTAGTGACCAACTCACTTCACTTCATATCTCTCTCTCACCCTTCAAATTCCGGTCACTAAAATCCCACCGGAAAAAAAAAACCATGTTTGCAGAAGAAAATGGGCTATCCGGAGACCCAAGAATCAAAGCCATATCAGATGCTATAAGGGTTGTTCCTCACTTCCCAAAAGAAGGTATATATATAACACTTCTTTTCATATATTAAAAAAAGGTGTGCTAGCAATTTGATTTTTTTTTTTTTTGGCAGGGATAATGTTTCAAGATATTACAACTTTGTTGTTGGATCAAAAGGCGTTTAAGTACACTGTTGATATCTTTGTTGATCGTTATAGAGACAAGAAGATATCTGTTGTTGCTGGTATTATTATTATTATTATTTTAATATTTTTTCATGCATATATGCTTTCTAAATTTTGTGTTTTTTTTTGTTTTATAATTTTTTTTGGAAAAAGGTTTTTGAGAAATAATGAAAATAGAAATGGGTTTTAAATCTTTAAGAATATGGTTGAGTAAATAGGTGGTAATTAAGGTTTTGAGGTTCATTTCATAGTTTTTGTAAAGAATTAAGAAGACTGTTAATTGTTAGTAAATCTGCATTGTGGCTTTGGTTTATTTTGTTTTTTAGATTAATGAATTTAAAATGCTAGGGATGATGTTTGACCTTTTTGGTCAAACTAATTAACAAATAATATAAGATTATTTATTCCTCTGCCTCAAGATCTTTACTTTGTTCAGAAAGAATAAGTGCAGTAATGTAGGAAAATAGTGTAACAAAGAATATATTTTTTTATACTAAAAGAATGGAATTTTTTTTTTTTTTTTTTAAACTCGTGTTTCGTTTAAAAAAAATTCTGTAAAAAAATATGTTGAATGATGAAAGTTTCTTCAGTTTTTTCACTGTTATGTAAGTGTTACTTTTACGAAATAGAAAAAGTGGAATATTCTTGTTTTTTCAAAAAAATTAAGGTTATCTTTGTCATCATACCATCACATTTTTGGTAGTTTATAAAGTAGTTTTAACAGTTGGCGCGTTGTAGGCAAAAGTTTCGATAGTTGGTGTTGCTTGTTTATAAATTATCTGGTAAAAAATCTTAAAACTTTTTCTGTTATAATAAAATGTTAGAATGTCATTAGCAGTTTCTTATCTGTTGTTCCATTATTCATTTCATACATCAGATTTTTAAGAATGACTGAAGTCATATGTGGACCTTATTTTTAACTTTATATATAATTTATAAGCATTGTTTATGTAGCATATCGGCATCCAAAGATTGCATTTGGATTGTTCTTCGTTGTCTAATTGTGATTGTGAAGTTAACATATTAATATTGTCAATTAGATATTGATTAATGACTAATGAAATTAAATAGGGACAACTAAATTTGTAGTTAGTTTGATATTGTAGACAAAATGTCACTAGCAGCCATCAACCTTGTTAGTTTGTTCCTAGCCCTCAGATTTTTGACGTAATACGTGGACCCTTATATCTTGTTCTTGTTCTTTATAAACCACAAGTATATTATGTAGCATATTAGCATCTAAAGATTCCATCTGGATTGTTCTTTGGCTAATGTCATATTAACATATCTAATTATCTTTAATGTCGATTAGTGGATTAGGTATAGATTCATGACAAAACAGATTTTACGGTGACAGCTAACCTGAGTTGATTAAATTATGATAAAAAAAACTGTTTATTTCTTCCGGAGTTGATGATATTCCTGGATTTTATGCGCAATTACCTAGCATGGCGTCATAAAGAAAACTTACTGAATTCATGTCGTATGTGTAAAAGTCCCGTAATTGTTGGTGATATTCTTATAGTTTATGACTTCTTGACTAATTAGAGTTGGTTTTGTGCTTATTGGAACTTATGGTGTCAAGGTTTTTTCATCAGATTCTATTGGCGTCTAATCATCATTAACATCGCTTTCATGTGAAGTTTATTTTAAGTTAGTTGTGTTGATAATCGTTGTTTTCACTGTAAATTCTAATATACAGGAGTTGAAGCTAGGGCTTCATATTTGGCCCTCCTATCGCATTGGCTATTGGTGCCAAATTTGTTCCACTGCGCAAACCAAGAAAGTTACCGGTACACATCAAATTTTGATATCTTAATGTTGCTTCGTGCTGCTAGCTTTTGTTGTTCATTGAAGATCACGTGCAAGGCTACCTCCTCCTGTGTTTGAACTTGGATTCCTGAAATTTGAATGTGTAGGTGAAGTTATTTCTGAAGCATACACACTGGAGTATGGAACAGATTGTCTAGAGATGCATGTTGGGGCTGTGCAACCTGGGGAGAGTGTATTGATTGTCGATGATCTAGTGGCCACCGGAGGAACCCTCTCTGCCGCCATAAGGCTTTTAGGTAAACACGGGACGTTCCATCATTTATATTGAATTACAATCATATTTAATCATTGATCAGACCAATAATATATATGTTTTTGAACATGTTATTGCAGAACGTGTTGGAGCTGAAGTTGTTGAGTGTGCTTGTGTTATTGGGTTGCCACTGGTGAAGGTAAAGGTTTTTGCTATTCCAAAAGTACATTTATTATCACCATTAAACCGTTTTGATACCCTGTTTCAGATTAACTGTAGCCTTTTGTTTCTCTCCAATTTTTTAAGCCATAGTACATTGTCTCGATGAATGTGTGTTTCTAATTTTAAAAAGTTCAAGTATGATCATGTTATTCATTCTTAATGGTTTTTTCTATTCATGATCATCGTTTACCTGCTCTAACGAATGTTAATCAGAACATGTAATAGGTGATAAAAGTAGCCAGTATTAGATATATTGGTGAGGATGTGATTTAATGGATATTGTGATAAATTAGATTGATTTACGCATTAAAAGGCCTCGTGACTATATAAGATATTTTTGATCAATGACCTTACTTGAACAAGATCTGTTCTACATGCTATACCTCGTCATTCTTGATTCCTAATAAGATATTTTCAATCTGAAATCTCTCGCCAGTTTCATTCATAGATGTTGGAATTGTGTTCTAGCCGTCTACGTATCATATCTTATGGATACTAACACGAATCTACAATGAATGCTCCCATTTTATATCAATATGATTGGTTTTTATGTTTTACTACCATCATGGTTGTTAATAGTGACAAAATAAAACTAGTAAATACCTTTCTGCAATCTAATTATCATCTCTAACAGGGTAACTGGAGGCTAAATGGGGTACCACTCTACGTGCTTGTGGAGCCTCGCCTGAGTGATGAGGTACTGTCTCGACCCTCAGTTTTGTTTTTTCCGTTTCATTGTCTTTGAATAGTTCCCAACAGATGTGGGAATAATGAATGAGTTGGGAAACAAAATTTAAAATGGGTCCTTCTGTAAAAGGGTTGAATTGGTTAGGTCTACTTGACCCAACACGCTTTTGTCCAAATGTTATAATTTTAATGAAACCATGTGGAAACATGTTTACAAAAGTTATGTTATTTTATAATTATCTAATTACCCGAGTAAAATGTTTTAGGAGGTTTCATGAATTAGAAATACGCGTTGGGTTACTTTTGACCAATTTGACCTGTTCCTTTTTGTAGCTATTTTTGTTTTATTTTACCCGTTAGAGTTTGAATGGATCGAAACTCCCACTCCTAGTTTCCAACCTACATTGCCGTTATCTTTCTTATATAGTTTTCACCGATAGTAATATGCTTGACATTGCCAAATTTTTTAAATGGTGGCCTACAGGAATGTACCTTGTGAGATTATGCGGAGCATGATGTTAGAGCAACACTTGAATTGTGGGTTTCCATTAAACCATCAGTTTTACCGTATTGAAGTTATGGACTTGTGGCAAAGAGCGAACAAGCGCATGTCCATTGAGCTCCAGTTTTCAGCAGTCTTGGCTTTGTTCCGATGCTTTTATTGCTACAAAGCTGTCCCTTTGGAGACAACGGCTCGTGTAATTGTTAGGTTTGATTTTTTAGGGTTTATCCCATTCAAAGATTAGCTTTGGTGGGCGATTTTGTAGGTGAACACATTACTTTGAATTGAATCCAGAACTCAGATTTATGAAATATATTGTCTGGTGCTTTCACTTACGAATCACCATTGGCAACGTTCTGGTGTTTGAAGTGTTGGTTTTGGTTTTTATGTCTCGGCTAGTCTGCTCTGGTGTTCTAGCCAACACAACCAAAATCTATCCATGTTTGGGTTCATTTAACATAACTTTTTGGTCAAACCGAACTAGGGTCATTTTGCTTGAACTGAATCTCTACGTGTTTACTGATCGATGTACAACCAGCATCAAATAAGAAAAGGATTAGACGAGTTATTAGTTTATGCCGATTGATGAACACCCTGATACCAATACAAGTTCTCTTGTAAAGTGGTAATGTGGATTGTGGAACTTATTATGATGCATGGTAAAGTGGTAATATGGATTGCGGAACTTATTATGAGTAATATAATAATGGAAATGATAAAAAGGCTTAAAGTTATGCCTAAACTTTTACAAGTGTCATTATCTTGATCAAGATGATGTCACTTGGAATTAGATCTAAGTTTACGCATAACTTTAGGCATCTATGTCATTTTCCATATAATAATGGCAGTAACGTGATAACATGTCTAGTTATTGATTGCAAAACGTTTTGATGTGATATGGAACAGATGATGTGTTTATCACGGTACAGCAAGAACCATGCAAATTGTTGACCATAAACAACTTGTATGGATGCATGATACTTCTGACGTCATGACATGATAAACATGTTAGCCTAATTATGAACATGACCCAACCAGTTTTTATTTTTATCTAGGCTTAGCTCATTGTGTTATAACTTAAATTCATAGGCGTATATAAGGCTCGAAGGCAAGGAGAGTATCCACTCACCTTACACCTCAGCGTCACATCAACTTTTTCTCTCTTCTTTCTTTCACTCACTCCCACTCACTTTTTTAGATAAACACTCACTCACTCACCCAGAAGACTGGGTATGGTGTTATCCGATAACACGTTATTGATATCAGGTAGCTCCTAATGCCTAAAAAGACGAGGCCCGGGGCAAATGGAAAAAAATAGGCCCCAAAATTCAAGCATACACCAATAAAATTGTTATCGTGATAGCAGTGTGATCATTCATTTAATATCAATGTTTTAACGCTCATCTACGCCTAGTAATATTCTTAAGAAAATTTGGACCTCAAGTTCTCTTGGTCAAAATTCATTCAAAGTCGATAATCAATTTTGGGCCTATCTGAGTTGGGCCCAGGCTCAGCCTCGCCACCACCCCAAGAAGCCTGTTGATATGCTGGCATCGCCAATTATCTTCATCCACACACCAAATCTAAACACCCTCCTCATAACACACAATATGTTATTGGATCCACAATCCCCACTAAAAATCTCACCCCTCACAATACACAAAATAAAAATAAGAAAAGCACAAAAGAACCATTGGCTTGCCATTTCACTAACTCAAATTCATTTTACCAACTTTGACGCATGGTAGATGATGGCTCACGAATGGCACGATGAATGGCATGTTAAATGGCTACCATACCGCTGTATTTCTTGAAGCAAAGGGTATGGGTGCAAGATAACATGCCAAAAAAAAAGAAATACCAATGGCATGCCATTACCATACCATCTAACATCTTATTTGTGAGCCAAAATTGTTTGAGTTGGTTGAGTGGCTCAAAGGAGAAAGAGGACAAATTTTACTATTTTTTAATTTTTTTAGTATATCATGAGTGAGGGGTATTTTAATGGGGTATTTCATGACCCAATAATGTTATTTGTGTGTGATGAGGTGTTTGAGTTATCGCGAGTTATCGAGAGGTGTATGATGTGGCGATGAGAGTGGCATACCAATAACGTGTTATTGATATCCATGATACCTTGTGCTCTTACATTTTTTTTTTTTAACACACAAAACACTTGCTTCACACAAATCAATAAGGTGAGCAAGTCACCTTAATTTGCCTTGAATAGCGTGACTCACTCGTGAGTGGTAATGGTGGGCATGGACTAGCGAGTGAGTGGGGATGCAAGGTGAGTCTCTCACGGATCCCTTGCCATCCGCTCTAAGGCTGCCTGCAGCAATATCGATCGTGATAGAGAAGATCGATTGGGAGGATCGATCTCCACTCGATCTTGTTATTGTGGGAGGTGTCGATCGGGGCTTTTTATCATCAATTCGATCGTATGTACGATCGAAACAAACACACACATAAAACAACACTCACCCTTTTAATTAATTTTATTAAAGGTCATCTTTATCGCAAGACCCAATCACGAAGGTCACTTGAAAGAAAGTTGACGCGGGGAAAATGAGGATTGGGCTCCTTACCTGGAGCAAGCAAACTAAGGGTGTGTGAGTTATCTTTATCGCGTAGGTTTGATGCCTCAAAAGATATGCTTTATTATATATTTGGGTCCTCAAAATTTACTTAAACCTAAAAATATTAACGTTATAAAATTTTGTGTTGTAAATGTTTGTTAAAACTTAAAATATATCTTCAAAATATTATGATAAAAAGTTTCGATAGTTGGTAGAATATATTTTAACCATCATATTTAGTTATTTATTGTATAGATTTTCGCACATGGTCTCCGTTTTTTAGCTACTACGCTACTTAAACTATATTTAAGAGGCTAAGCCCAGATACAAATAAGAACTAATTGGGTCATGCACATATTACGACTAATAAAACAATAAAAAGTGTTTACATGGTTTATCATCTACGCAACATTAAACATTGTTACTTGTTTTTGTGGTATTATACTCGATCTCATAATTACGTGATAATAATTTCATCCCATACCTCGTTTCACTAGAATTAAGCATTGTTGTAATTGTGATTGGTGCTTTATATTCCACAAGAATACAATGGTTATTCAATATTCTTTATGTCATACAGGCGTGTGTGATGTACATATATGTTACAACTATCGCACCAGATAGCACAACACGACATCAACACGTTCTCTCTTCTAGTTATCGCCTAGGTGTTGAGTTTTGACTTGACCCAACTCACTAAATTTACGCAGTTAACTTCAAGGTGTTTTGTATAAGATACCAACTTATATTTTATAGTGCAGATTTAGTTAAAACGAGTTGGTTGGTGCCCGCGCATTGTTGTGGGGCATGTGTGGCGTTTTTTATCTGTGTTTTTGCGGAAGCCTAATATCTACCCAAATCCTCACAGGTCATAGCCTAAGCTTTACAGGGCGAAACCTAAGCTCTGATACCATAATTGTAACACCTCAACCGGACACGGGTCAAAATGTCTCATTATGGTGTCATACAAAGCATATAAACGCAAGCGGAAGTCTTATTAATAAAATACCAAGTCATATACACGAATGACTTAAAAAGGAAAGTATATAATCCAACATGTCTAGAAGAAATGAAATATTAAAACAAACGATCTTCCAAATGAGTCCAAAATAATAAGGGAAACTAGGGTCGGTTCGCTCAATGCTCCTACTCTCAGCCCATCAAAGCCCAACATCCCGCTTAGTACATGCCGCATGGAAAAGAAAATGCGGTTGAGCTTAAAAAGCCCATTGAACATATATAACAAAACAAAAGCTAAACATAATCAAACAATACAAAAACGAATCAAAGGAGTCTGACAACAAAGTCGTAACGAATCAGCACAATGAGTCTATGAGGATCCTGCAGAACACAATATTAACAGATATCCAAAAGGAACATAAGTCAAAAGAGGCCAAAGCAAAGCAACTTATCAGAGGACAAATATAAACGCATATAGATATCCAAAACATACAAGTGCCGAAACATAATCAAATAGGAGTTGATGAACAATATCATAATCAAAACAAGTAACCAAACAGTGTACAAGCATATCAGTCAGCAAACCAACTAAACATAAATATGGCAAAACAAATAAATCAGATAATCAAATATATATATAGCAGGCAGAAGCAACTGAATAGATGTAAGCATGGCAATCACATAAGTCAGATAATAAATAATTAATAAACAGAACGAATATCAAACAAGCGGAAGATACCAACAACCGTATAAGCATGATAATCACATGTATCAGGTAGGAATATTGAACGAACATCGTAATTAAATGAAGTAACTGAACAAGAATATAGCATGGCAACTAAACAAGTCAACTAAACAGATAACATAAGTTGAACCACATCCCATCATTAAACGGTAGCATGAACAGAAGTGTAAGCATTGCAGATCAACAAGTTAGGTAACATCAATTACTATGTCAAACCAATATCATAAGCAACGAAAAATACCAAACATAAGTAAGCATGGTAGTCACAAATAGCAGATAGGAATACTGAATGATAATCATAGCCCACGGAAATAACTGAATGAAGGTATAACCTTTTTCACAACATTAACTCAATTTTCTCTCTTTACAACCTTTTTCACAACTAATTTAGTGTAATAAGACGACTGTGGTCACCGCAAAAATATACTCCACTTAAACTCAAATATTACCCACAAAAAGCATTTAATGAAAACACTCACACACACAGTAACCTCGCATGAGTCAGTCGTGCATTTGATTGAGTCTTTTCCTTTTATCTACTGAAGACGTGTCAGTCTAGGGTCACGTAATAGAGGAGGACTCTCCCGTCTCATTGTCAAAATTAACGAAAGGGTAAATTACACCGGTCGTCCCTAACTTCGCCTTGTTCTCATAGTTGCCCCCCCCGCTTCGTTTTAGTGGCGCACGGAGTCCCCGACATTGCAAAACGTGACCCTTTTGGTCCCTGGTACCCCGTTTTGGCTAACAAGCGTTAAATTTGCTCGTTTGATGATGTGCCATGGTTGGTTTTTTAGTCATTTCACCCATTTTTTACACGTTTGGTCCCTGGTACCCCTCATTATATGTTATGCAGTTTATAACTCTTCCCCATTGTACTTGACACCATACTCCTTGCTTTCCCGTTGTTGAACACAGACAGACCTTGACAGATCTTGAGCACTCGTAGATCGTTAGTGTTGCCTATGTAATCATAAGCAAACTAATAGAAAATCTCTACAACTCGTATTCTATAGCGGAATGTAAATACAAGTCGTTATAACTAAGAACACTTAGATCCTCTATGGATCTTTTATTAATCGAAACTCTATGTTTGAATTATTTTCTATTACATACTATGAAGTTCCTTTTATAGACAAGGAACCCAAACTATTACCACTCGATCGACTAAACATGCAAGCATGCATTTAATGACTAAAACACTAAACAATATTGAGCGAGACAATAATACCCATGCTAACCTCGGGCAAGACAAGAATAATGATGGGTTAGCATATAATTAATAAAGCGCATGCAGATCCTAGTCGCCTTCCACTCTTGACAGACACACGCACGGCTTTTATACTTGAACAGATTACGCTTCTCTTGCAGAATCCTTGGCGAAGATTGACGGAGAAATCCTACTGCATAATTCCCAACACCCGTCCTCTTACATCACCCATCAAATCTCAAAACTCTCGAGTCTCGTCCCTCAGTTTTTAATTTGAGTAAAGTTGAAAAAATATTTGTGTCTACAACGTTGTTACCAACATGGAAGATGCGGAAAAAAAGAGCAAGTTTAACATCAGAACAATTGGAAATGCATTGCGAAAAGAAATATGGTAATGACTTGAAATCCTTTTGGTTTGATATATATTTTCATATGAACTTGTGTTAATTTATGTTGATTACAAACTACTATATTTAGCATTCAAAAAATAAACAGTCTCACTAACAATAACAACCCACATTCAGTGATCAAATGCCATTACAATTTAGCCATAATATACATACAAACCTAAAGGCTTAGTAAACATTATTATTCATCACATCCAGGTGGGTTAACTCCTGTGAGAGGTGAATCATTGAAAATAATGGATTTGATGTCTCTTTACCAATAGCCATCACTACTGGAGTAGCCAAATGTTTAAGTCCGAAAACTATGGTACATTGATAACCATCGATTTATTAGCAAATCGGCAACTATATAAACGGATTTGATGTGTCTTTACCGTAGCCGCTTGCTCGGGACTAGTCAATTCTTAGAATTGGTGAATTGATAACCAAATATGGATTCGTTGCCTTTACCACAAGCCATATACTTGTGGGCTAGCCAATTCTTGGATTCCAACAAGGAATATACCATGGTGAATTGATGACCATACAACTCTCAACAATTAAGCATGGGTGGTTCGCAACCTATGATTTTGAGTAAATCATTACGACTATCAACATTTGACATGTCTTTACCAAAGTACCCTTTAGACTAGCCAACTCTTTGATATATACAAGGTATATCCGTGAGTTAAAACCATCAACTATATACAACAAACCTGCAAGAGAAAGTTAGTTTTTTTTTTTTTTTTTTTTTTTTTTAACTAAGAACTAACAAACAAAACAAAACAAAATCCTCCCCGAGGCATATGCCTCCCGAGGCCTATGCCTCCCTTAAACTTTGCGCTAAGGTTAAGCATTCCAATATTGACCACAAGGTGTTGAAACCTTGGTCCATCAAAAGCTTTTGTTAACGGATCGCCACATTATCATCTGTATGAATTTTCGCCACATTTATCAAATGTTTTCATATGCATCTCTTATAAAGTGGTGCCCGATTTCAATATGTTTGGTTCTCTTTGTGAAAACTGGATTTTGACAATGCATATGGTACTGATTATCAATAAAAAGTGTTGTGTTCATGAAGTTATACCCATAATCCAAAGAATTGGTTTTGAATCCAAAGGACCCGTCTACGAGAATTTGCGTGACAACATACTACGCTTGATGAGTTGAGGTAGCTACAATGGTTTGTTTCTTGCCTTGCCAAGAAATCAATCTCATTCCAAGGAATTGTGACCTCGGTTGTGGATCTCCTATCCAGATTGCACCAAAGATAATCACTATCACTATATGCTTCCAACTTAAAAGGAGACTCTTTGGGTACCAAAGGCCTAAATGAGGTTGGCCTTTGAGGTACTTAAAGATCTTCTTGATCGCATTGAGATGGGAAGCAAGTGGAGTGACTTGATGTCGAGAGCAAACACTCACAAAGAAAAGTAATATCGGGCCTTGAAGGTTTATATACATTAATGAACCAATCATAGATCTCAGTATAAATGAACATTCACGTAGATCTCGGTTCATTGTTGGTTTTGTTTTGGAGCTTCATAAGATGTTGTGGCGATTCGACACCTTCCATACCAAATTTCTTCAACATGTCCTCACATATTTATCTTGACCGATAAATATCCCATCTTGTTTCTGTTGAACTTGGAGACCCAAAAGAAAGTAAGCTCCCCATAGCACTCATCCGAAATTCTCCTTCATCGATCCTCAAATTCCTCGCACCAAGCTTCTTTAGTGGATCCAAAATGATGTCATCCACATACACTTGCACAAGTATGATGTCATCGAGTTCTTCTTGGAAAAAGAGTCTTATCAATGGCACTCTTACGTAGCTATGCTTGACAGAAATGATGAAAGCCTAGCATACCATGCCCTTGGTTCCCGATGAAGTCTATAGAGCTTTAACGACCTTGTAAACATGATTAGGATGATCCGGGTCTTCAAATCCTTTGGGTTGAGTGACATAAACCTCCTCTTCTATCTCACCATACTAAAAGCACCTTTAACATCCATCGATCTGATGAAGCCCATGTAGGATGCATAGGCCAAGAAAATTGAATAGCCTCTACTCTAGCAACAGTGCAAACACTTCATCATAATCAATCCTTCCTCTTGCTCGTAACCTTGAGCTACTAATCTTGCTTTGTTTTAATAACCACACCCCTTGCATCTCTTTTGTTCTTCGAATCCATTTAGTTCCAATAGCATATTTGCCATCGGTAGGGTACCAAAATCCAAACTTGTTGGTTTTGAAACTGTGCAATTCATCTTGCATTGCTTCAATCAAATTGAGTCTTCAAGAGCTTGAGTGACCTGGTTGGTTCTACTTGAAAGAAAACACGCAAATGACAATGCTTGAAGTCCGTGTGATTGTCTCTTTGCCGATTTGAGACATAAGAGAAAAAGCAACTGTCAAATTTAGGACTAGAGATAGCCCTTGAGTTCTAACAGTGCTAGAATGTCACCAATAATATTGGATTGAGGTGAGTTATGTTGATTCTTTTAGTAGCGATGGGGTTGACTTCAATGGAAGGTTCAAGATTAGACACAGTTGGTACAAAAGTTGTGTCATAGGAAGGTGAGGTGAAAATGCCGATTGGGTTGATGATTTCCAAGATCCAAGGTCTTGGAAAGCGAGTATAGGGTTCACCAAAGTCCATGGACACTCTAGAAGGAATAGGGTAGAACAATGAGCTTTCGGTGATTTAATGACGATGGGAGGCGCATCGGTGTCGCAGAAATATGGTTTCCAATCGACACCTCATTTGCAAGCTCCCCATTCACCTTCTCGACTTCAAGCTTAGCGCAAACTCTTGAGTCCAAGCCTAGCAAGGTCCTCAACATAGTGTGATTCATCTTCACTCTCGGTATATCTCTAGAAGTGTTACTGCAACATTGTTAGGGAGAAAGAAGGCACAAGTATAGGTTGTTCATCATCTTCAAATTCACTTCAGTCGACATCCAAGGTACTGCATTGTTAGTGGGAGAGCTTGCACTTTGGTTAGCCATATGTCTAGTATAACCCGGATAATCGGTTAGGTAGTCAAGGTCAAAGGACCACAAATGACCACATCCTTGAACATTGGGCTTATCTTCCATGTATCTCGTGTTCAAAGTCTCCTCTATCTTCTTGGCGATAAGTTGTACACTCTGTAAGCCTTGCTATGAGTGAATAACCCACAATATAACCATCATCGACTTTCTCATCAAACTTCCCCAACGGATCACCGGTGTTTAGAATGGTCACTTGACAACCAAAAGGTTTGAGGTAATGAATGACCTGGAACCTTCCCAAAGAGAAGTTCATATGGTGTTTTGAGGTGAGGTCTAGTAATGGAGACCACATAAGCACATAGCAAGTCGCTAATGCAATAAATCGAACATAGTGGGCAATTTAGAGTCCTGCACATTGATCTTGCGCCTCTATTAAGGTCCTATTCTTTCTTTCGACTACCCCATTTTGTTGCGGGGTTCTTGGATTGCTATAATCCTCTTTATCCCTTTATACCTCTGAGTTCTATAATAATAGCATTCTTGAACTCGTCCCATTATCACACCAATTCCTTTAACCTTCTTGTTCAACCGATTTTCAACGAGGGTGATGAAGTCTTTCAAGACCGGAGTTGTTTCATCTTTAGTCCTTAGAAAGAACACCCAACAAAATCATTGTAGCCATCGGTGATAACCAAACAAAATACTTGTGATCAATGCTTGACTTGAGTTGGACCAAATAGATCCATATGTAACAAACCAAGAGGCTCGAAATAATGCTCATAGCGATGATAGCTTTGTAGGAGGCTCATGTTGCTTCCCTTTGTTGCATGCAACACAATTATGATCATTAGAGAAACTTTTGAGGAAGACCTTCAACAAGACCCATTTTAGAGTTTGTTTATGGTCTTGAAATTCACATGAGCCATTCTCCTATGCCATTTGGTAGATTCATCCAAGGATGCTTTAGCCACCAAACAAGTGAGGTCACCTTCGGATGAACTTCATTGAGGTTGAATGTGTATAGATTGTGAGTTTGAGGAACTCTCAGCAGAATTGAAGTATCTTCTGGAAGCTTGAACTCTTTAGAAAGCACAAGACATTCATCTTCGATGAAGAGTACCTTGTTCTTGGTGTCACAAATTTGTGAGACCGAGAACAAGTTGAATCTTCAAGTTCCCTAACATAGTACACATTCTCAAAGTTCAAGAGGGTGTCTTGATGGTGCCTTTCCCGAATTCTACCATCACTTCCACCAAAAGTCACATTGCCTCCTTCTTCAATAGGAATAAAATTGTGCATCATATCTCTATTTCCGCACATGCTTCGAACAACCACTATCAACAATACCGATATCTTTATGCTTAAGAGGATGATCCTATAGTAACAAAAATATATACAAAGAATGTTAGTATACATAGGAGGCTCAAGTCATTCTTGACTTGAACCCGCCTGTGGATCATAGGATTTAGGTCTAGCAAAAGAGAAAGATCCACCATTGTTCTTGGGTTTCCATTGAAATTTAGGTCCCTTATTATTCCAAGAACAACTCACGAGGACTTGACAAGCAGTCCCAACATCCTTTCCCATTATTCATAGAGTCAACATATGCGGGCCAATAACCATGTTTAAAGTATGGGCTAGTAGGTTGCACATAAGGTCTATCACCGATCTCCTCCAAGGAGAGTCAAGATAAGTTGCTTGTGGGACATAAGGTGGAATATTATTAACATTGGTCCACACCGGTTTAGGTTTCTGTTGAGTAGCACATACACCCAATCTTTGCTCATAGAAATCACAATCCTTAATTAAATGAAGTTTACTTCCACATACAAAACATGTCTTCCTTTTGGAAGATTTATTCAACAAAGAAGATGTTCGATTACATGTAGAAGTACTTAAACCGAAACATTAAAGGAATTGTTTTAACAGACTTATTATGCAAAGATTTAAAGGATGTGTCTTGAGAGGAAACAAAGCTTGAAGTTGATTCCTCGCCAGCTACCTAGAAGGCTTGTAGATAGACTTGGGTGCGAGCTTGGGCGTGAGGCTTGGGAAGGTCCGACTTATCACTTGAATCACATCGTAAAGTAGACCTTGATCCGATGAATTGTCACCGTCGGAGAAAGAGACAAAGTCATAAGATGAAGCATCGGTGTCCGACAAGTCTTTTGACTTTTGCCATACAGATGGTGTGATCCATCAAAGTCAACAAGAATGGACGTGTCGGTGGGCATGAATTCACCTCTAATAGGTCCAGGACAGCATGTAAATCACCTTCCTTTTAAAATATGCTAAGCCTGCAGTGTAGATTTACGCCCATCTTTCCTAGCTTCCAAACCTACATACTTTTGAAAACCTAAACCTATTCCGAGTTCACCGATCGACTACTATAAATTTCTCTAGCTAGATTGTCACCGATATTAACTATTGTTTATGTCTAGCCATTTCCTCACTAGTTTCTCTTTAAGCTCTAGATTCTCGACAATAGTATCGCCTTTTTCCTTTTCGGTGCGTTTTAAGTTAATGTTTGCAATATCTAGATCAAATTGTAACCCTTTATCTTTTCTTCATAAGCTATCCGATTCTTTTGAAACCATACTTTTTTTCTTTCTAATGTTTTTAACGAAAGTTTATAAGCTTCATTATCAACATAGCATTCATTGTATTTAGGTTTCATAGTATCATAAGCTTCTTTAAGTTCATTGTATCTTTCACTACAACCAAATATACAGCCAGTATCCGAGAAAGTCCCATCAAGGCAAATTGATCATGCCTATCTTCAAAGTACATCTTGCCAAGAATCCAAGCTTCTCTCAGACGTTAGCCCCTCATTCACCGGTTCATATGCGGCCCAGTTGACTGTTCATCCAAGGTGACAAGAGTCTGCTGTTCAACTTCCTTCGATTCTCACGATAGGAATTGTAGTTAGCTCCTCTCCACTCTTCCTATCTTTGCATTCCTTGAGAAATGACCCATCCGTGACAAGAGAAACACTTGACCTTTCTCCCGTCAAAACGAGTGGTTCCTTTCCTCAAGCCAAACTTTCTTCCCGCCTCTCCTCAAACCTTTTGATATCATCGAAAGCATGGCCACCGCCATTTCACCTTCATCTCCTCCATATCAAGAGGGTCCACCGCTCAAAGTCTTCATTGACAAGATGTCGAGTATCATAATCGAGAACAAATGAATGAAGAACATCCTCCAATATACTACCGGTTTTAGCTTGAGGACATGATGGATGGGACGATAAGATGATGAGGGTAAGTAAGTTGGACTTGGAGCATGCATCATCATATTGGGTGAGATGTCCCAACAAAGGTCGTATGACCGTAAGAGGATGCACGGTAGGAGATCGACATCGTTCAAGAGATTTGAGTTTGTTGTCTGACTCATCAAAAGTGAGCATGTCCAACCCACCTTTAGCCTTTAGGGCTATACTAACATGTAACCATGATGGAGGCAAAGATCTTAGGAACTTTGAATTGCAATCATCATTGTCGTTTTGCATTCAACCGGTTTAGTGACTCAAAATCTTATGAAACCCGTCAGATCCCTTGTGGATACCTTCTTCTTCCGAGATATTGAACTCTTGAAAGTGTTGTCTCGGCATGGACTTCCTCATTCTCCGGACTCTTCATTTCCACCGAACCTTGCTTTAAGAGCCATCCATATGTCCTTAGCATCATCCATGTGGTGAAAATCACCCAAGTGATCTTCGTGAATAGCTTGAAGAAGGATGGTTCTTACTTTGTGCTCTCTTTGCACAACTAGAATCTCTTGGCGAGCTTTGGGAGGAGCAATGGTAAACTTACCATCAAGATCCGGATAGTCTTCTTGATCGCTTCCTTTCTTCACAATCTCCCAAAGATTCCAATCAATATTGGAGATCCGCCTGCATCTTCATGGTCCACATATCATACTCTTCCTTTTTCGGATAAGGAAACTTACCATTATTGTTGGAAAGACTAAGTTGTTGCATAGAGGTGGTGTTTTTATGTTGTTGTTGGTGACTTGGATTCATCATCGAGTTCCGGGCATGGTGAATGTATTTTTGGTTGTATGGGGTGAGGTAAAATATGGTTCTCGATGATCGTAGAGACTTTCCCGAGGCTCGATACCACTTGTTGAACACGCATGCACCTTGGCGGATCTTGAGCACTCGTAGATCGTTAGTGTTGCCTATGTAATCATAAGCAAACTAATAGAAAATCTCTACAACTCGTATTCTATATCGGAATGTAAATACAAGCTGTTATAACTAAGAACACTTAGATCCTCTATGGATCTTTTATTAACTGAAACTCTATGTTTCGAATTATTTTCTATTACATACTATGAAGTTCCTTTTATAGACAAGGAACCCTAAACTATTACCACTCAATCGACTAAACATGCAAGCATGCATTTAATGACTAAAACACTAAACAATATTGAGCAGTACAATAATACCCATGCTAACCTCGGGCAGTACAAGAATAATGATGGGTTAGCATATAATTAATAAAGCGCATGCAGATCCTAGTCAGCTTCCACTCTTCAGCAGATACACGGCACGACTTTTATACTTCAGCAGAATCTCTTCTTCATCAGATTCTGCTTCTACTTCAGCAGAATCCTTCGGCAGTATTGATAGCAAAAATCCTACTTCGCATAATTCCCAACACCCGTCCTCTTACATCACCCATCAAATCTCAAAACTCTAGAGTCTCGTCCCTCAGTTTTTAATTTGAGTAAAGTTGAAAAAATATTTGTGTCTACAACGTTGTTACCAACATGGAAGATGCGGAAAAAAAAGAGCAAGTTTAACATCAGAACAATTGGAAATGCATTGCGAAAAGAAATATGGTAATGACTTGAAATCCTTTTGGTTTGATATATATTTTCATATGAACTTGTGTTAATTTATGTTGATTACAAACTACTATATTTAGCATTCAAAAAATAAACAGTCTCACTAACAAGAACAACCCACATTCAGTGATCAAATGCCATTACAATTTAGCCATAATATACATACAAACCTAAAGGCTTAGTAAACATTATTATTGATCAGATTCCATTACAACCATCACCAACTACTACTTTGCCACCAAACAATATCACAAGGTCTACACATTTGATAACTCTATTTATACACTTTGCTAACTCTGTTTCTACCAAACTGTGCAGACATCCAAACACCTCTAAAGGTCTACACAAGACAATACTCCTACTAATGAAGTGTATGCAGACCTGTAATAAGATGTAGGAGCTTAGTCTAGCTTAATTTTATCATTAGTTAGTTATTTTTGTGTTGTATAGCTAGCTAGCTTAGTTGTAGCATTTATACCACAAGACGTGGTCATTTTGCCACAATTTGTAATCACAACTTTTACTCATTAATTCAAAGCAACTGCAATATGCAATATGTCTTGCTTTCTCTATACTTTTGTCTGTTGACTACCTTAAGTCAAACATACTAATTCACTGAACAACCAAACAACATCCGTAACAATAACAAGCCAATCCACGTTATAAACCATTGCGATTTAGCCACTATTAAAAACTACCATTTTCATTCATCATTATCCACGATTGACAACCATTACATCCAAGTTCTTCATGAATCAAAGACTATCACCTAATGCTTAACTATAATACTATAATCTTTCATCCACCACCATCACAAACTAACAACTACTACCCAAAAGAGACTTGATGGTGGATGGATGAAGACATGTTAAGCAGTAAAATAAACATACAACCCAAACAAAACCCAACTGATGATGATATGCTTTTTGTACTTGGACCGCTGGTCTTCAAGATCTTCAACAACACCTTGAAGAGTATTAATCCTCCTCAACACACCAAGGATAATCACTACTGACCTTGGGCACATGGGAAGATCGAACTATTGGAAATGTATATATTTATAAAACCGTGAATGTCCGGATTCGAACTCGTGACCACGGGATTGCACACATTAGCCAATGAGAATTAAAGTTAATAATTAATGTTAATGATTACGATTACTTATTACACATAAAGTCCGTCTAACGATCGTTAAGTATTTAACGGAAATAACTAACGACCGTTAAATGTAAAAGGGAGAGAATATAAGGTGAATATCTTAAAAATGAAACCTCTTTTCTCCTCTATAGTGGCCGGCCAAGGGAGGCATTCCAAGCCCAAAACCCTAACTTTTCCTACAAGATATTGTGCCACTATATATACATGTCTAGGGTTAATGTTTTTGTCAACATTTGTGCATTGAATTAACCCTAGATCTCTCCTCTCCTCTCTTGCATACATTCGGCCGAAACCTTCCCCCTTCCCATAGGGTGTTTTGGTTTTGTTTTTCATTAAACAAATGCTTCTGTTAGATCTAGAAATCACTTTGATTCGCGGTTAATTCGTGTGTACAAAATTGTGGTAGTAAGACACTATTCTTACACCAATTGGCTTGAGTTGTAAAACGCTAGGGGGCAACTCTGTAAACCACTTCATCTTCTTTGTCAAGAGATCTAACCAAATTGCAAGATGTACGTTACACATTTATTTCAGTTAGTTAATTACTGTTATGATTCTAAGTCTTCCGCTGTGTACACTGTGATGTCTATATGGTTTTATTTGTTATCATATATCTTAAACTCAATAGTGGCATCACGAGCCTTGTATAACAAGTAATTAATTACTGAAACACATAAAAACAAATAAGCTGATTGTGTTATTAATTGTATGTGTAGATCTATGGTTTGCAAAACCTAAACCCTAATTTTTTTTTTGGGGGGGGCATAATTTTTGTGCCCTAATTAGGGTTTGGTAAACTTCTGTTTTAATTGGATTAGAAACCCTAGGTTGCATGCAATTTTATGTGTATTAAATTGCGTAATTTTTTTTAATTGCATTAATTGTTAAGTGTGATTTATATCCATGATAAATACATGCATGTTTTGTCATGGATTTGCTTTTATTGTATGTTTTACTTGGTTAAGTGATATACACTAAAATTTTTGATAGATCTAAAATTGGGGAAGACCTCAACTATTATTATTATTAAATCAATTATGTGCTATGTGGTATATGTTTTAATTTTGACTTACGCAATCGATGAATCGATGCATGTGGCTCACCTCGTACATTGCTGAAAACGGGTGAAAGTCTTAATTAGACATATACATATTGACAAATCTAGAATTGATTATTAATAGGATTTATCAAAAGGTTTGCATGTGGCTATTTGATATGCATGACTTATTATTATGTTATGTATTCATTGTTTATATGTTTATTTTTCAAAAAACTTGCTTGTTTGTTATGTGTAACAAGGGTATTTTTATAAGAAAAATAAACTGACCTAACCAATGGTGAAACATGTATTTTTAAGTGTAGTAATCGTAATCGTAATCGTTTAATTGATTGATTTTTTGCACAAAATAGTTAGAACGGCTCACCCATTAAGACAAACTGTGTGATGGGTACAAGGTTGGTACGCATTAAATTGTGACCTTAAAGATGAGGGTATGTAATATGCTTCGCGCTGACCTAATTCTCTGCTCGTTTGTGCGTCTTAATGGAGCTACCAAGTATTCCTATATGTGTGCATAAATCTTAAGGGTGAATTTACTTTAAATTCTAAACGCCACTTTTGTGGTAATTATCCGAATAACTTGGGTCTTATGACTCATGCAGCAGTAGGATATAGTGGTAATTAAAGGTAATTCTTTAATTGGTTATCCAATACCTCGATTAAAGTTTGATGATGAAAAGCTTAAACATTAAAACAAGGATATAAATGTTTTAATAAAACCTATGCTACGAAGATGAATGCATGACATCTTTGTACATATTTGATTTGACATCAAAATTATTACCCTTTAATTTAAGTTGTATGCCATCCAACGAAACGGAAACACCTGAGATTACCTTTTATTTGCGTGAGAACGTGATTTAGACCGTAATCAAAGGGTAAAATATCCACGTGACGTGAGAACGGGCATGGATGATTTTGCAGTTTCTTAAGTTAGACAACTTAATTGAGTTAGGCGGTGAGAACTGGCAACTCAAGGCATAAGATGGGATAAAACATGTTTACATGGCAATTGAAATTGGCTATATGAAAATTCCATAAATCTAGGAATTGCAATTGAAATTGGAAATTGAGCAATGACTCTACTATTTTGTATAAATTCATTACTAGCATATCAACTGACGTGATGAGATTATGACAATTTGGATCCTAGTTTTCAACAATAATTAGTTGGTTATATGAATATGAACATTGGGTATTTAATTTTATTGAAAAGGAAAATTATCAAAATACTAATTATGTTTTTTTGAACTTTTTCTATAGATGGCTCATCAACCTGAAAACACTATGAGCTTAATGAGTGCTGCTTTCAAAGATATGATTGGAAGAGACAAACTGACTGGCCCAAATTTCAATGATTGGCATCGTGCACTTAGGATCATCCTTCGTGTTGCCAAAAGACTTTATATTTTGACTACACATCTGCCTGCAACTCCTGCTGATACGGAAACTGCTCATGAACAAGAGGAGTTTTGTGTCGAGTATGATAAGCACAATGATGTGGCGTGTCTTATGCTTTCGGGGATGTCTGCTTAATTGCAAAAACAATTTGAGCACTATCCGCCTATGAGCATGCTAGATGAACTCAAACGTATGTTTGAGAAGCCACCAACAGCTGAATTATATGAACTAATTGAAAAGGTTCATAGCTGCAAGCAGGAGGTTGGTAAATTTGTCTCTGACCACGTCCTCAAGATGAAACATCACTTGGACCAATTGGAGAAGCTCGGCTATGGTTATTCCCAAGATGTGTGTGTCGGCCTCATCAATCACTCCCTTAATCAGGAACAATTTGGTGATTTTGTGCGACAGTATAACATGCATTGCACGGGGAAGACAGTGAATGAGTTACATACAATGCTTGTAGACTTCGAGAAAAGATTACCTAAGAAGGATCCTACACCTGATGTACTAGCAATACAAGGTGGTAGGGTGAATAAGCCAAAGCTGCAAGCAGATAAGAAAGGGAAAGGAAAAGGAAAGGGAAACAAGTTGTCATCCCACCACTCCAAAGAAAAACCACCGCAAATAAAAAGGAGAATCCTAAGAAGGATTCGACTTGCCACCATTGTAACTCACTGTGTCATTGGAAGCGGAACTTTCCAGTGTTTACGAATGAGTGCCTTGAATAAAAATAAGATGGTGCCTAGCTCATCGTGTATTTTTATGTTTGAATTATTTTCTTTTCTCATAAGCAAAATTCTGGATTTATGATACGAGGATGTGGTACTCACATCCGTAATACATCGCAGGACTTAGAGGAGCAAAGAAGATGACATGTGGATAAAGATACTTGTACGTTGGCAATGGAAAGCATGCGATGAGTCGAAGCCATAGGGACTTTTGATTTAGTGTTGCCTTCTGCTTAATTCTTGAACTAAATAATTGTCATTATGCACCCTCCATTGTTAGGGGTGTTATTTCAGTTTCTTTGTTAAAAGATATTGGTTTTATGCACACCTTTACCAGTTATGGAATTTCAGTTTCTTTTAATAATGTTTTTTATTTTAATGCAATTCCTATACTTGGTGTGTTTGAAATTGATATGGATGGTTGTGTATCCAATGGAAATAATTCGTTGTATAGCATTAGCAATAAGAAGAGCAAGTCTAACTGGGACTCTTCTTATCTTTGGCATTGTCGCCTTGCCCATATAGGCAAGAAACGCATGGAAAAGCTGCAACACGAAGGGCTTTTACAAAGTGTCGATGATGAATCATTTGACAAATGCGAGTCTTGCATAGCTGGGAAGATGACAAGGAAACCTTTTTCACAGTAAGTGGAAAGGGCTTTTGATCTACTTGGATTGATACACACTAATGTGTGTGGTCCACTTAGACATGTGTTAAAACGTGGTGCTACCAACTTCTTAACCTTTATGGATGATTTCAGTCGTTATGGTTATGTTTATTTACTTAAACATAAACATGAAGTCTTTGAAACATTTAAGGTTTTCAAAAGTGAAGTAGAATTACAACTCGGTAAGAAGATTAAAGCTCTTCGATCCGATAGAGGTGGTGAATATATAAGCCAATAATTCAAAGATTACTTAGGCGAATGTGGAATTATCCAAGACTCACATCTTCTTATACTCCACAACAAAATGGTGTGTCCGAAAGGAGAAATCGTACTTTACTTGACATGGTACGATCAATGTTTAATCTTACGACTCTTCCTTTAACTTTTTGGAAATATGCCTTTGAAACTGCTATTCGCATTTTGAATATGGTTCCAACGAAGAAGGTTGTTAAGACTCCATATGAAATATGGAAAGGAAAATCTCCCAACTTTTCTTACTTAAAGGTCTGGGGATGTGAGACGTTTGTTAAACGTGACTCACCAGATAAGCTCCAACCCAGATCTGTTAAGTGTATCTTTGTAGGATACCCTAATGAAACTATGGGTTACTACTTCTACTACCCAGCTGAGAACAAAGTCATAGTAGCTAGCTGTGGAGACTTCCTTGAAAGGAATCTCATATCTCAATAACTCAGTGGAAGAGTATATGATCTGGAATATGATCAAGAAGATACAACACCTTCGATAATACTAGCCAACTTCAAGAAGAGCACAAAGCTTAGGCGCTCCTCCAAGTTGTTCCCATTCGTTGGTCCGAAAGGACTATACGTGCACCGACCGCCTATGTCTTAACGTAAAGGTCGAGGAAAATATAGTTGGGGATCTTAATGAACCCGCTAACTATAAAGTCGCCATGGTCGATCCCGAAAAGATAAATGGCGATTGCTATGAATGGGAAAATGCAATCCATGAAGGATAATGATGTCTGGATTGAAGTTGACCTTCCTCCCAATGCTAAAGTCATTGGAAGTAAGTGGATCTTCAAGAAGAAAACTGACATGGATGGCAATGTACACACCTACAAGGCTCTTATGGTAGCTAAAGTATTTACTCAAACCTATGGCATTGATTACGAGGAGACATTCTCTCCTGTAGCGGACATAAGAGCTATTAGGATTCTCATAGCTATAGCTGCACACTATGACTATGAGATTTGGCAGATTGATGTCAAAACCGCCTTTCTGAATGGTCGTCTAGATGAAGACATCTATATGGCACAACCTGATGGGTTTGTGAATCCACTATTTCCTAACCGTGTATGCATGCTTAAAAGGTCCATTTATGGACTA
Organism: Chrysanthemum lavandulifolium; assembly: GCA_022545495.1. Classification (NCBI taxonomy): domain Eukaryota; kingdom Viridiplantae; phylum Streptophyta; class Magnoliopsida; order Asterales; family Asteraceae; genus Chrysanthemum; species Chrysanthemum lavandulifolium. Next base: position 267,062,389 of record CM040244.1, on the reverse strand, counting down.
AAGAAAGCATCAATGCAATGGAATAAAATATTTGATGGAGAAATAAAAAGTTTTGGATTTACTCAGAATCTTGATGAGCCATGTGTATATCACAAAGCTAGTGGGAGTCATGTTACTTTCCTTGTTCTATATGTCGATGACATATTAATCATGGGAAATCATATACCAAGTCTAAATGAGGTGAAAGCCTATATTGGTAAATGTTTCTCGATGAAGGACTTAGGGGAAGCAGCATATATACTCGGAATCAAGATCTACATGGATAGATCAAGGCGGCTAATTGGTTTAAGCCAAAGTTCTTACATTGACAAAATATTAAAGAGATTCAATATGCAAAATTCCAAGAAGGGATTTTTGCCGATGCAAGTAAATCATGGTTTGAGTAGCGAAGGTTGTGCTTCAACACCTGCTGAGGTGACACGCATGAAGAAAGTTTCTCATGCTTCGGTTGTAGGATCTATCATGTATGCGGTGCGATGCACAAGGCCTGATGCGGCGTTTGCTCAAAACCTGACCAGTCGGTATCAACAGAATCCGGGTGAAATTCACTAGATCGCATTAAACATATTCTCAAGTACCTTATGGCTACAAGAGATATGTTCATAGTGTATGGGGAAGTCCGTAGCGTAATCGTATCATTACGTGTTATCGCGATGCATCCCGGAAGTGTGACAAAGATGATACGAATTCTCGACGGGTTACATTTTGTCATCAATGGAGGTGCTGTGGATTGTAATAGCAAGAAATGACAACTCTTGCGATGTCTCGCATGAAAGTGAGTACATAGCGGCGCCCGAGGCGCCATGGAAGTCTGTTTGGATAAGGAAATTTGTTTCGGGGCTTGGTGTTATGCCGTCGATTGAAAATCCTATTAAACTATATTGTGACAACTCTGCTGCAATTACTTTTGCCCATGAACCTGGAGTCATTAAGGGCACCAGACATTATCCTAGACAATATCACTATGTTCGAGAGTAAGTCGAGATAGGTGAAATTGAGTTGCTCAAAGTTCACACAGATGATAACCTAGCAGATCCTTTGACGAAGGCCTTACCTGGTGAAAAACTTAATCATTTGTCTGATAAGTTTGGACTTCGCTTAGCTAGTAGTTTCATGCCCATCTGTGACTAAGTATTTTAGATAAAAGGATATTGTAAACATTACTATTGAAATGAAACAAAGTATTTTTGTTATGTTTATTATTCATTTATTATGATGTTATCCTATATTTGCATGTTTAAATCCTTGAATAACTTAAGTTATTCTAAATAGTCCATTGTCAATCAATATCATGGGAATGATATTGAATTAAGACAAATATGAGTATTAGTTAGAATATACTTGAAAGTATATTGATGTGTAGCATGACTAATTTCAGATGATATTCAATGAATTGAGTATAGGACTTATCCCACCTACATGATGATACTTTATGGATCTTAGTCATTAAGTACATCATGAATATTTATCCTCTGACTTGAGATACCGAGAACTGTCATGGATATTTCTGTGAAGCAATCTAACGCTATACGTGTCGGTAGTTATAAGGGTTGTTTTAGAAGTGTTGCGAAATTTATGAATTATGCTCGTAGTCAAAACAGATTTGTTTCATTCAAATTTATTTTGAAGTATAATCTTCTTTGGGCTCCTCGTAGGGTTGTCAAGATGTTTGCATGGCCATGCCCAAGGTCTTCGGAATATGTTTAGAAGAATTGGTAATCTTGATCAATCATATAAAGAGAAACAGAATAGTTAATTAAGAAATGAGTGAGATTCATATTCTTATTAACATGGTATTATAAACAAAATGATGAATATGATGATGAATCATCAAAGTGGTTTTCTCCAGAAAACCATACACGAATTGTACCGGGGGCATTGGCGTGTTGCTAAACGCTAACCAATGTCATTACACGTTTTGTAAACATATCCAAGTGGGAGCTGTTGGAAATGTATATATTTATAAAACCGTGAATGTCCGGATTCGAACTCGTGACCACGGGATTGCACACATTAGCGAATGAGAAATAAAGTTAATAATTAATGTTAATTATTACGATTAATTATTACACATAAAGTCCGTCTAACGATCGTTAAGTATTTAACGGAAATAACTAACGACCGTTAAATGTAAAAGGGAGAGAATATATGGTGAATATCTTAAAAATGGAAAAGATTCGGGTTCTCCTTTTCTCCTATATAGTGGCCGGCCAAGGGGTCATTCCAAGCCCAAAACCCTAACTTTTCCTACAAGATATTGTGCCACTATATATACAGGTCTAGGGTTAAGGTTTATTGTCAACATTTGTGCATTGAATTAACCCTAGATCTCTCCTCTCCTCTCTTGCATACATTCGGCCGAAACCCCCCTCCCATAAGGTGTTTTGGTTTTGTTTTTCATTAAACAAAGGCTTGTGTTAGATCTAGCAATCGCTTTGATTCGCGGTTAACTCATGTGTACAAAACTGTGGTAGTAAGACACTATTCTTACACCAATTGGTTTGAGTTGTAAAACGGTAAAGGACAACTCTTTAAACCACTTCATCTTCTTTGTCAAGAGATCTAACCAAATTGCAAGAGGTACGTTACACATTTATTTCAGTTAGTTAATTATTGATATGATTCTAAGTATTCCGTTGTGTACTCTGTGATGTCCATATGGTTTTATTTGTTATCATATATCTTAAACTCAACATGAACCATCACAGAAAAGGACAATTTGAGCCCTGAAACAACACAATGTGTAAATAAACAACACATTTTGCAAATAAACAACATATTGTGTAAACTTGATATACATTTCACCAATATCCAAACTTACAATTGTTGGACAGCCAAAGAAACGGCAACCTGGGTTTCTGTTTGTCCAGGAAGTGTTGACAACAACTGGTTTACCACATGTGCAGACCACCATCGTTGCTATGTATTTTTTTTTGGGAATATCTATGTTTTACACGGTTTTGTTATGGAACAACAATCATATATTTGTGGAGAACAAGTTTTAATGCGCTACAGTGTAAAAAATGGTTAGGGGACCAAACATGCGAAGAAGAAAGTGATGAAATGACCATAAAACCAGCCATGCAACATCATCAAACGAGCAAAGTTAACGCTTGTTAGCCAAAACAGGGTATTAGGGACCAACAGGGTCACGTTTTATAATGTCGCGAACAACGTACGCTAAAAAAAGAAACAGGAGACCAACTGTGAAAACGAGACGAAGTTCAAGGACGATCGGTGTAATTTACCCTTAATGAAACTATATGGGCAAATTGTCTGAAAAGGCATCGAACTTGCCACCTTTTCCTTTTGTGGGCATCGAACTTTTTTTCTTCCTAAAGTAGCCCTAAACTTGCCTAATTTTCCTATTGTAGCCTATAATCAAAAATTAATTACATAAATTTACATAAATCATCCCTGTGGCTCTAAACAATTACACCGTTCATCCTTGAGTCAATTACATTAAAGGTCCATGTGACACTAATAATTTACACATTTTGTCCTTGTAGCATAAACTTAAACTAATCTAGGCAGCCACCATCCACCGCCTGCCGCCACCATCCGCCGCCTGCCGCCACCATCCAAAACTTGTGTGCTCCCTATCGTGGGTCTCTTTGTGGTGAGTTTCGGTGTCGTAAATCTTTAAATAATCACCATCAACTAACTTATACTTGGTGGCCAAAGTATAACATGCACAGTATATCTCGATATGCAACATAAATATTGATACTTGCATCAAAATTTTATCATTGGTACTTGGCTACTTGCAATTCACTAGATGAATTTGCAGTGATTTTTTTTTGAAGAATCTTGTTATACCCATGCTGTGAAAATTGCAACAAAAAATGTCTGAAAGTTGTAATACAAATGATCCATTTGACAATTGTTATCTTGGTACATAATTCAAAGTTATTGCATTTAGGTACAAAAGATTCTTCAATTTGCATTTAAAAAAAATTAAAAAAAAGCCAAACATTTTACTAATACTTTATCCAAATCAAATGTGGTGATTTACATGGGGACAGAGGGAGTGCTAGACAACTAAAGGTATGCACACAAGTGAGGTTCTAGTGATGTAGCAATGGCAATACAGAGAACATACTTACTTGAAATAGAGTTTGAGTTATGACTCGTGCAACAGATGGGAGCCGAACAACGAGTAAACACCCAAGCCTGTTAGGGCAATGATCCTCCAGAAGTAGCGCGCATGATCAGAACAACGAGTAAACACCCAAGTCTAATGTTTCATCACTAATTATGCTACACACCGTGAAAGAAAAACAAGAATAACTAACTGAGAGCCAGTACCTCTCAGGTATAGTAATACCCTGCTTATTGAGCTTTGCATATCATGAGTCATTGATGTGAAATCTCCCACTCAAGGATGTCAACAAATCAATATACAATGCTTAGCAAGCTAATAATCATAACCAAACTCATCCTACAACTCATCTAACAGTTAAATGGAATGTGAAAATCAGAAACATATTGTTAATACAAATCATCCATTGGTACTCATGAAAGTTCCAAATCCTTCCATAAAAGACAATCATTAGCTACATCACTCATTACCTTCAAGTCATTTAAGACACTTAGAGAATCAAACACTCAAGATGTTATAGATCTTAGATCTTAGAAACATCATTTCCACTCTTTCATAGTCACGATATCCGGATCCCTAGGATTAGCCTAGACGGATCCCTCGATGAGGGAACCGTGGATCCGGATGACGTTTTGTGTCAAATCTTGCTAAAACAATCATTTCAACTCATCTTCCTAACTCAAACACTCCATCTCATCTTAAATGAGTTCTTAGATCGGTGCAAACTCAAGTTGACTCTTGTGCATGTTAATCATCACATTCCAATGAATCCTAGTGGCTTAAGGCTTAAATGCACTTGCCAAATCTCTTGGTTTATAAACCACTTTTTTAGGACCTCCATAGTCATCACTCTCATCCTAACTTTCATCACTTTAGAAACCCTTGCAAACCTCTTGAAATCATCTCATCATGAGGAAAACCCCAAGTAGTAACTTATCCACCAAAGAACCACCCAAGAAAAAGGCTTGTGTTATACACGAAATCTCTTCAACCGAATCATCTCCGGTCAAGCCAACAAATGATAGGATCTTCCCTCAACCAATCAAACCAATTCCTAAAAGGATAGTACCCACAAAACTACTTATGCCAAACACCACCATACATCCTAGGCCAAACAATATCATCTCCACTAAACCATCACCATTGGTTCCTAGAGCTATTTCTTTTACATCTCCATTATCATCACCACACCTCTACAATTTAGAGGATTTGCCTCTTAGGCCATCTCATCCGCCTCCGTCGACAACATTCTCCTCATTAGGAGGAATAATGGTACAAAATCAAGGTGTTGAGTCAACACTTGCTCGACTTCCTTTTGTCGTTTCAATCATATAATCCCATTTGGATTATGAGAAATCATCAAAGTCAACCATCCGACCATATGGAAGTTGACACTTCTCTACCACCACCATCATTCTTGGTCGAGCCATTCTCAAATGCGCCTCCACCAATCCCTCCGTCGTTTGAAGCTCTACAAGCCGCTTCACTTGATCCTTCGCATCAAGCCAATTCATTTCTTCCACCACCACTACCTAGCCATGACAAATATTGCTATCATTGTCAACATGTTGAAAGTTTGATACATGAAGTACGAGAAGACCAACGTTTCATGTTCTATCATCTCCTCGAACGTTTGACGAGATTAAACCTAAAACATGAGCTAGAAGATTTTAGTGGTGTCCTAGCATCAAGCGATAGTTGGTTTAGAAATTACTAGTCATGTATTTTCTTATTTTCTTAGTTTTTAGAGTCATGTATATCATAACTCTAGTTTTATTAAATGAAATTACATGCTACTTGTTATATTTACGAGCATATGATTACATTGTATTCATATCTCATTTTGTGATAACATTACTTGTTATATCACCTTTCTTTGAAATTAATCACTAATACGGATCCTCAAGATTGCTTGAGACGGATCCCTACTAGGAGGGAACCGCGGGATCCGTGTGATGTAAAACTATTTTCTACTAACTTGGACCACATTTGCGTGAAATTGTGAATTATACTTGCTTTCAACCTTTGTTTTGTAGTTATTCAATTTACACATGAAGACTTTGATATCCTAAAGCTAGGGGGAGCTTTATGTCAAAGCAATACATTGCAAATTACCTGCAATACTAGGTTTACATTTCGTGACATCCCCTTGCAAAATTGCAATCATCAAGGGGGAGCCGGGAGCACATTCGTCACTTAGACGAAATCTTTTGCAAACTTACTTGCAAACAAACTAGATTAGTATCACTTTCTTGACGCCTTACATATGGATGGACTCATCAGGGGAGCAAAGACGAGATCCTTTCCGTTACTTGCTCTCTACCTCTTTTATTTCTTTCACATGTTTTCTTAAAAACAATGTGTTGCTTTCTTCAAACACTTTTGTTTCGACAAAAGGGGAGAAGAAAGTAAAACTACAATTAAACTTTTACAATTTTAGATTTTCCTTAAAATAATTTTATGTTTTGTCATCAACAAAAGGGAGATTGTTAATATAAATAAGCCGTAAAACGTTTATTTATATTTTACGATCTTCTAATGTTTTGTCGATAACAAACGTAAAATCATGTTAACGAAACAAATAAAATACGTAAAGGGTTTGAACTAATAGTTTCTAACATATTCACATTTTCACATAAAACACTAAAACAAGTATAAGTGATTTTATGATTTAGTAATACATATGTACAACAACTAGTGTTTACATATTTGGGTATAATATACACATAAATAGTATGTAGTATATTGGGTAATATAAATGGGTAGAAACTTAAGTATCATAACCCATTGGGCAAATACATTGAATGTAGTTGGGTACAACCCAAAGCCCATGACCCATGGAGCTTGACCCATAACCTATTGCATGACATCATGCTTATATCATACATGGATAATATCCATAACCCATGGATCAACCCATACCCAAGTGACCAAGTGCATTGCACTCAAAGATACATTGTATCTAGCTAAAGATCCATGGTTCAACCCATGACCCATAACCAAAATACCCATGGGTAAAGGAGCGTCCACGGATCCCTTGTTATCGCTAGACGGATCCTCGTGGAAGGGATCCGTGGGATCCGGGGACATGAGAGTTTTTCTTCTATAAATAGTGAGTCATTTCTTCATTGTTTCTAACCCCTTTCTAACACACTTTCTCCCCGAGTTAAAAACTCACTAACCTCATATCCAAGAGATCTATGTTTGTAGTTTTGTTTTGTGTGATCTTTTAGGTTCCTCTTAAAGGCAAGATCACCACCTTTGAAGTCGAGCAAGCTCAAGTCCATGAGTTGCCATGCTTCCTCATCATCAAGCTCTCAAGTCTTCTTGTTGATGATTACTTTCTTCTTCAAAGAAGTGTAGTGTTGAAGACATTAGTGAAAGATGTCTCAAGTGTCAAGACGAAGATATTAGTGAAGGGTATCTATCGTCTACATCATAAGCACTTGTGGTAGGTGCTTAGAAGTCAAGACTAGACGCATTAGTGAAAGGTGCTTAGAAGTCAAGACACAAGACATTAGTGAAGGGTGTCTTGTAGATCTAGTCAAAGGCAATAGTGAAAGGTGCCTTAGATGTACATTCGATATGGTGTGTTTCGATGTACAAGATAGACTAGTTTTAGATCCAAGGATATTGATATCCTTGATGATGTTGTAAAGGAGTAGATCTCCTTTGGGATTAGTCGTTGGTGTAGTGTGGTAGTAGTTCCTCCATTGCAATGGAACTAGGTGCTTAGCCTAGTACCTAATAAAGGGTAGGCGACGTTGTGAAGGTGTAGTTCACCTTTGAGTGAAAGAACTAGGTACTTAGCCTAGTACCTTATAAAGGGTAGGCGACGTTGTGTAGGTGTGGTTCACCTGGGTGAAAGAACCCGGTGGTTAGCCTAGCACCGAAAAAGGGTAAGCGACGTTGTGAAGGCTTCTCCGCCATAAGGAGATTGGTGTAGTGATTACGAACTCGAGTAGGTGACTCGGGAGTGGAGTAGGGCAAGGAAGGTGTCCTTGTAGCCGAACCAATATAAATACTGCGTTGTTTTGTGCTTCTTACTCTTATCTTTTCATTACTTACCTTTATATGCTTGTTTATCAACATCCAATACACACATCTAAATAGATTGACATAAGTCGATCTAAATAGTTTAAAAGGAAGTTTTAATTGGTAAAACTATTCAACCCCCCCCTTATAGTTTTCCACACATATATCATATAACAAGAGGCAATGACCATCTTATCGTCACTGTGATCAGTACTCTTCAACATATAACAATTTGGTCAAAACTATGCGAAGAAGGGCATCCTATGTCCATCCTTCCAAGAAGTAAACAAACAATAGATTTACACAACTAGCCTCTAAACTAATGCAACATTTCCATGATTATGGAGACAACTATTGAATAAACACATTATGCCCCTTGTATATACACATTATTATCCAATTCTTTGTACTATTTGCTAGACTAAAGTGACTAAAGAGCAACTTACTTATCTCAATCTGCCAATTGGGTGATTATACTATTCTTTGCGCCATATTGGTAATTAACTAATAATACTTCCGTTTGGGTATTCAATTGCATACCATATACTCACATAACTAGCTGCTCACTCAATGGACACTTCCATGAAAACAGTAACTACTACCTAGTATAACCTTTTTATGCGCCTCGGTGCCTTGTATATCCATTTATGTATCAACAAACTTGTATTATTCGCTTATATGATTGTAATATTTTGCTCAAAATAAACAACTATCCGGGTTCATTTAACATTTTCAAGACATAATTTTAACCACACATACAATGCATCACTACAAACCACATTTCATCAGTTAACAAATTCAAATCAAACAGGACATTGTTTCATCATTCACAAATTCACTAACAACACATCATCATACAAAGTTATCAATCATATCAGCATCATTAAACACAAAACCTATAACTAAATTCAAAATACGATGCCTTCTATGATTCTACTTGGAACTTCAACTCCACATTAAACTAACTTCAGGAACTATTAACATTTATCGACTAGAATTACAATACTGTTAAAGTCCTAAGTCACCTTCATTTAACGGAAATAAAGTATTTTGTTACAGAATCCATACCCACATCACATCCACCATTAACGAAAAGAAACTAGGATTAAATTCAACATAATGTGCCTTCTACTTAACTCCCTATAATTGAACATTCATACTTTTAAAGTCAGAACCTTTTGATATAGTTACATTATACTAATCGCAAAATCCTCAATTTTTATAAACCCTAATCGCAAAATCAAGATCAAACCATAGTTGTGCATCACGTATCTGACCTTCACTCTTCCCTTAAATAGAATCAAACCATTTGGGCGCTCCATCCACGATCTAAACCTGATTTGATCCATTGACTTTGATCTAACTTGCATCTTTTTGATGATGGTGGTGTGGCAAGGCGGTGGAGGTGGATGTGGTGTCGGTGTGGTGGTGCTAGAGAGAGAGAGAGGGAGAGGCAGTAAAAGGGATGTGAGAAAGAGTAGAAGATAGATTTTATGATATAAAGTTACACAAGGATGAACGGTGTAATTGTTTAGACCCACATGGATGATTTATGTAAATTTATGTAATTAATTTTTGATTAGAGGCTACAATATGAAAATTAGGCAAGTTTAGGGCTACTTTAAAAAAAAAAAAAAAGTTCAATGCCCACAAAAGAAAAAGGTGACAAGTTCGATGATTTTTCAGACAATTTGCACCAACTATATTTCTTATAACTTGGACAAGAAACAATGACTTCAACAAGTCTTAAATAAAAAAGAGTAAACTACACCATTCGTCCTTGTGGTATACGTTGACCATCAAGTTTCGTCCTTTGACCAAAAAAATTGCACCGTTAGTCCTTAACTGCGAAACGTTACTCAGCGTTGGTCCCTCACCCTAACTGGACTGAGTAACGGGCGTTAAGTGACAACACGTGATACCCATGTGAGGATATTTTGGTCCTTGTACCCCTTGTTTTCAACTTCAACTTCTTTATTTTTCAACTTCCTCTCTCATCTGTCTCTCTTCTTTTCAACCCACTGACCCGATATCAAAAGCAACCAAACACCACTCTTAATCGGTTTTTAACCACACGAAAATCTTCCAAAAGTTTTTATTCTGATTTTTAATCCACGAAATAATACAATCGGTTACATCCGATTTTGATACAAAAGAAATGGTTATGTGTTTGTCGACTTACCAGGAAAACGAAAAGAGGAGAAAGGTGAGGAGGTATGTGGTGATGGAGAAGCGGCTGAGGTGGTGATATTACAAATCAAACGAAATCCTAATCAATCCCTTGATCTCCTCCTTGATGCGTGGCTGCTATGTGGCCGAGTGGTGGTGTCGCAGGTGATGATGTTGTTGATGGCATGGTGTTATCAGGTGGTGATGGGGGTTTCTGTGGTGTCGAGCTGTGATGTTAGAGAGAGAGAGAGGGATTTTAGTGTTCATCAAAAGAAAACCACCACCATTGCCACCCCAACCTCCGACCACCTTTACCACTCACCAGCCAACCCTCCCAACAACCAGTGATCGTCGGTCACAGATCTGGGGTCACCACCTGCCGCCGATTTCATGATTTGGGTTTAATTTATTTTGGAGGAAGATAGTTTGAGTTGGTGATAATGAGAGCAGATATTTTGGAGGAAGATAGTTTGAGTTGGTGATGATGAGAGCAGATTTGTGTACCATGATAGTAAACGATGTCGGTTTTGGTAGAAAGATATGAGGCAGCCAATGATCGCGTATGATGGCGGTGAACCGGTGGTTGGTTCCCGGAGTTTGGGATCGTAAAGTAGGAAGTAGTAAAGAATTGGTGTGAGAATAAAGGATAGTGTGAGGTAAAAAAAGTTGTGTTTCCATTTGGTGTCCAAAAGCACCTGGTAAAGGACATTATAGGGATTTTGTCAATATAAAATTGTTTATATGGTTACTATCTGTTTGTTTTAGAAAGTGACATTTATAATTTTAAAGTTGGGACCAAATTATAAATAGGATGAAAAATGTGAGAATGTACAACCGAAGATTTGAGATGTTGCGTTTGGTGACAGTGGTGGGGTGAGAAAATGAAGATGGTGGTGGTGACTGGTGATGAGATGATGATGGTGGTGGTGCTAGTGTGCTTGTTAAGAAGGGAGGGGATGAAGATGGATTGATGGAGGAAGAAGAAAGTGGTAAAAGACTAAAATACCCTCACATGGGTATCATGTGATGAAACTTAATGGGCGTTAGTGGAGTGCCGTTAAAGGGAGGGACCAACCGAATAACGTTCATGATTAAGGACTAATCTGTGCGATTTTTCATCGAATAACGAAACTTGATAGTCAACGTATACCACAAGGACGAAAGGTGTAGTTTACTCAATAAAAAATTATACTCCGTATAAAATAAATGAAAACAAATTTATAGAAAAACGAAGAGTAGTGTGAAAAGGGGAAGAAGAAATATCATCCCCAAAACGCAACCTCTTTCTTCCACAATAATCCATCCACCATTCCACCCCACCGTTTCCTTCATCTATAAAACCCAAATCCAAACACCCACTCTTCTCTTTTCCTCCCAAACACTCCACCATCATCACCCAAACCCTAATTAATCCCCAATTTCATTACACATCTTCAATTCAATTCAACTCAATTAACCAACTGGTTATCAATCTACACGAGGATGTCTGCAATGGTGTGCGGTAAAAGATCTTATTTTGATGAACTGGAAGGTTCTCCGGTCACCAAGAAGCATCGATGTTCTTCTTCTTCGCCGGTGAAGATGACGTCATCTCCGATTGATCGGCTCATGGAGCTCTTTCCTAATTTAGATAACCAGGTTGCTGTTATCTTTTACGTAGTACTTACATATATTTATTTATATTATTGAATTAAAATGATTTATTGTTATTTAGGTAAATTTAGAATTGTAGATTATCTGTATGTGTTATTACGTGTTATCGAAAGTTGTGCGATATTTAGAAATGATATACGGAATGGCGGGTTTTGTCGTATAAAAGATTAAAAGTGTTTTGGGGTAATTAAAGAAGTTAAAAGAACCGCTAGATGCTTTTGGTTGATGCAGTTTTTTGGTGATTCTACGATGTCGGTATTGTTGCTTGATGCAGATTTTACTTATAAAGTTTTATAGGAAGTTATATGGTTGCTGATTTTTGATTGTGCGTTTTTGATATCTGAAATGTTACGAGGATATCAAGATTTATGAAAGATACGTGATGCATAGAAATGGTGAACCGGATAGGCGGCTGTTTTTTATGTAAAAATGTTTGCGATCAATAAAGAAGCTAAATAACTCTCCGAATTTGGTTACTGAGGATTTATAATGCATTTTTTAAAGTTGGTATTGTCTTTGAATGTGTATTAGTGTTTGCCTGAATCGGCTGGCATATATGAAAATTAATGGAAGTTTATGCTTGTTGATTTGAGATTGTATGGTAAATACGTTGTGTCTTGTCAAGCGTAGCTTGTACTAGTATATGTCTGTGTATGTGTTAATCAAATGATGATCTAGATATACAATTTTATTTGACATTTGTGTGTTGACGTACTGAAAAAAAATATCTTGTGTTTTGCTTTCAGCTTTTGGAGAAAGCGCTAGAAGAGAATGGTAACGATTTGGATTCTGCAATTAAGAGTCTTAATGAACTGTGTCTTGGATACGTAAATGGGAATTCTGGTTCCGAGGCAATGTCTAATGCAGGTATGTGCAGTGAGAATTACTATGGTAGTTTTGTAGTGAACATTGCAGGGTCAACATTGTATCTATAGCTACATAGTATGATAGTAGTTATTTTATTACAACCTTTTAGAGTAGTTTTTGGCGAATATGGGAGTGATTTTGACATAGAAAACTGCAAGTTTATATCTTCTTGTGAAAAGTACCCCTATTTGTTACTTGGTTCCATTTATTTTTTACCCATAGATTTTTTCTTGCACTTATGTTGGCCTATTCGTAATTTGTCGTTATATTTTTTATTTGTGGAGGATCTGTTTACACTTGACAACTAGTGTCTACGGCTTTTTTGTAAAACACCTTTGGTTTTACCATAGTTTACATGGTTCATAAACACTGTCTTTTTTTTAAATGTAGATTTAGAAGTGAAAATTAAAAATTCTACTAAACAGTTTCAACATGTTAATGTTTAAAATAAGCACCGGTTTTTGTAAGTGGTGAAAGTAAACAATTATTTTCTTTCTTGACATTTCATTTTTTAATGACTTTAATAATATACGCTGTTGTCACTAAGATATTACCAAAGTTGTATTTGTGACATAATAGGCTAATAGGTTTTAAACAAAGAAAGTGATTGGTTGTCCTAAATTCTTAATCTCTTCCATCCGACGCTCTGCATTCTCCGTCTTATGGTCTTAATATATGCATGTGTTCGTATGTGCACATACTTGTGTATACGTGTGTTTTTCATATGGATTATGCACTTCTATGCTTCTGGTTCTCACCCTTATCCATCATTAGTCAATTCCTTTCATATTAATATCGTTTTTAGCACTGTATGCTGCTTCATGGCATCTTACCTATTCATTTTCCTGTTCATCCCCCAACTGAGTTCTTCTGTTTTGTCTGTCACTCCCTTATGCTTTAGTAGTGACGACTAATTAGTGTGACTTTGTCTTTGCATCTTTTAGAACACCAAATGCTGTTTTCCTTATGTTTTTCATTTCTGTTACGTAGTTCCTTTACTTTTGTTTCGTTTGTATGCTTCATATCTTAATTCTTCTGTACTTGCAACAATCAATGCTTTGGATGATTAAACTCTCTAAGAGTGTACAAATTATATGAACCCTGGGAGGTTCAAATCCACCAGCTCAGAAGGATCTCTAAACTGGACAGTCTGATTGAGAGATATATAGGTTTATCATAGTATCATGTTGAGGAAGAAACGTGGCTTCTTGTTGTACCATGTAAATCAAGCAGCATCTTATTATCCTTGTCAGTCAAAATCCAAATTTTTATTTTCTTTTTCTACGTACTTGCTAAAGTTCCGTGCTTGTATATTTGTAGTTCAATTTAGGGTCGTTATTTTCCTGAACCTCTTATAGGCGTACTAATCAAATAATTCTCTAATCTATGTAAAATTGTGTGTGGCAGCCACAACTGAAGAATATGTGGAAAACTCAGCAGGTCCTGACAACATTCCCAGAAGTGGTGTAGAATGGGTTGAACTGTTTGTCACGGAAATGACGAATGCTACTAGTTTTGATGATGCTAGATCACGTTGCATGAGGATGTTGGAGAGCTTGGAGAAATCTATAACCGAGCGTGCTGGTGGTGAGGCTGCACAAAGTCTTCATAAGGTTAGTTCCTCTTCCATGTGTGTATGTGTGTGTACGTGTCATCTATATGTATATCAGTATATGTGTGTAAATGTAAATGTATATATGTTTTGAACATGGATGACTTCTTTCTAAGATGCGTGCTACCAATTTTTTACATCAGGAAAACATGTTTCTGAAGGAACGGATTGAAGCTCTCCTGCGGGAAGACATGGGTCAGAAGGAACGGATTGAAGCTCTTCTGCGGGAAAATACAATACTAAAACGCGGTGTAGCTATTCAATATGAACACCAGAAAGATTATGACAATATCACCCAAGAGAATCAGCACTTGAAGCAGCTGGTTTCAATGCACCTGGAGCGGGTGAGGAATCTTGAGGTCAGTCTTCGAACTTGTGCAGTTCTGCTACCAATTTGTCTAGTATCTCAAAACATGATTTATAAACAAAATGTGTCAAAAAAGTTGTGTTCATACCAGAATTTCCAAATGACTTATTTTGTGGAATAAGCTTTCTGGTAAGAATATTATCTTTTCTTTGTTTGGTGCTGATTTTGACTTTTTTGCAAAGTTGACTTGTTTGTTGTTGCAATTTATTAAAAAAAAAAGAAAAAAAAGTGTAGAAAGCAGTTCTTGTTATTTGGGTTAAAGTGTACATAAGGTCATTTAAGCTCAAGAATTGAATGAAGTAAAATTTATGCGTATAATTATTGATATTTTTGTAATGATGTATGCAGTTGGAAAAATATGCATTGACAATCAGAATGCAAGCACAGGAAGGCAGCTCTATGCCTGGGAGGCGCCACCCAGATGTATTCTAATAAAAGCAATCGGAGATAGGCGGATGAGCTAGAAGACAATCAGAATGCAAAATAGAAATATGCTAGGCACAATATTGTATTAGGCTGCATTTGCCATGTAAAGGTCTGTAGATTGTAACGTTGTTTGGTTAATTTAGAGGACAAGACCTCTGTTGAATTTCTAATATCATTTGGAGTCCTTCATATGTCAGTACTGGATGAAGTTTTGCCTGTTTAGATGACATAATAAACTGAATTCAGGAGCGGAACAAATACAAGGGCGATGAGATGCCATTGTACAAGGATTACATATCCATTCTATCTAATTGATACCAACTATTTTACGTCTATGGTAAATTCAGGGGGAAAAAAAATTTGTTTGTCGCCGTTGAGAAATGATCATTTCTCCGACTTTTAGCAGCAAAACTTGTAGTCATTTCAGAAGTGTCCAAGAATCCAATGGTGGATTATCAATGCGGTTTGCAAGGGAAAGCACGTCGTTGAGGTTGTCAGTATTAATATTTTGAATCTCTCACCATTTAAGAATCTCCAATCCAACCTAACGTTTAACGAAAAGAAGTAATTCGATTTCAAGATTCTCATCACAATTGTCGTATCTCAAATTTTCACAGCAATAAATACGCACTCCATTCATTGTTGGACATATAGATTATACTATTTCTTTCTTCTTACATATACCTTTGATTTTGCCACATGTATTAAGATCCTTATTAGGCACAAATTTGACATACCAATTTGATATGATGGTATGCCAATCACTGATCTATTATATTTATCTATAATCTATAACTATCTATAATGCATTTAGGACATTTATAAATAAAAGTCTTAATTTTTTAAGTTTACACATGGAATTTTCAAACGCTTACTCTTATTTTGATCTTTACTAGGAATAAAACCCCACCATCCATCTAGTTTGATCTAATGGTGGGATTAACCCAAGATTTAATATATACCTAAACCAAGTTCATATTTTTTCGTTTTTGTTTTTTTATACACATTTTTTTTGTCTTTCTTTCTTTCTTTTTTGTTTTCTAATTATTAACGTTTTCAGATAATCACGTTTTTTTTTTTTTTTTAAACGCTTTTTTTTTAATATTCGCGTTTTTTAAATTCACATTTTTATATATTCACGTTTCTTTTGTTTGTTTGTTTTTTAATTCACGTTAATTCGTTTTTTTTTTTTTTATTCGCGTTTTTCTTCCTTTCATACGTTTCGTCCATTTCCATACGTTTTCATCTATTTTTCGTCCGTTTCATACGTTTTATTGCTTTCTTACGTTTTCCTCCATTATTCATACGTTTCCGTCCGCTTTCATCGTGTTTTACGTTTTCATACACATTCGTCCGTTTTCTTACGTTTCATCCGTTTTCATACGTTTCGTCCGTTATTAAATGTTTATGTTTCACAAGCTTAATTTGCTTATTTTGAAACTTATAAAAATATGTAAGTGAGAAAATGGTCAAGTTTTGGTTTAGAGTTTATACATATTCATTCGTTTCATACGTTTTGTCCGTTTTAAAAGTTTCGACCGTTTCATATGTTTACGAATATCACAGTGACATTACGTGATATTGAGAATATCATGTGATATTACGAGTATCACAATAATATTCAATATCACAAGTGATATTCGTGATATTAAGATGATCACAGTGATATTCGAAAATCACATGATATTCGAAAATTACTTGTGATATTATGAGAATATCACGTGATTTCGAATATTATAAGTGATTTTCAACTAATGTTTTGAAACATGAAAATCACAAGTGATATTCAGAATACCACAAAGTGATATCCAGAAAATCACAATCTATATTCATAATATCACAAAGTGATATTCAGAATACTTGTGATAGTCAGAAGCGTATGGAAGCGTGAAAGCGGACGAAACGTAAGAAATGGACGAATAAGTATGAAAGCGGACGAAACGTATGAAAGCGTAAAAATACGTTTGAAAATGGATAAAACGTATGAAAAATTGACGAAACGAAATAAAGCAAGAAAACGGACTAAAACGTATGAAAACGGACGAAAACGTGAAATGTAAGAAAACGTATGAAAATAAACGTAAACTAAGAAAAAACGTAAAAAAAAAACGTGAATTAAATATAAAAAACGTGAATTTATAAAAAAATAAGACAAAAAAAAATATGAGAATAAAAAAGAAAGACAAAAAGACAAGAAAAAAAACATGGACTTAGGTTTACCATTTAAATCTTAGGTTAATCACCACCATTAGATCAAACTAAATGGATGGTGGGGATTTGTCCCTTGGTAAACATGAATTTGTGAGTAAGCAAAATAAAGTGCCTCTTACATTAGTAATTCATACAATTAAATACTACATTACACTAATTACATTATAATGTACATTAATGACACATTAACTTTTAGTATTAAAATAGATGTTACAAACCTACAATAATACAAATTTAAAGTTCTAAAATTTATCATATACATTCAATTTTTACTAAGTTCAAATGAATATAATTATGAAAATCTATATTTGTATTAATATATTTTATGGAAATTTAGACACGTTTATTTTTTAAAAATATCAAACCGGTAAACCGTTATATACCGACTATCATTACATACCGCTAAAGGATAAATATACGACAAAAACTGCATATTTTGGTATCCCGCTGCTTTGCGCGTCGAAATGGCAAAAAAATCCGTACCCGATGGAGACCCGATCCCCAAACCTGATTTGACTGGGGAATCCCCGAGTTGATCGGGAATGGGGATGGGGACGGGGAATCCCCGAATTAATGAAACCGGAGATGGGGCGGGGATGGGTATAACATAAATCCCCGACCCCGAACCCGGCCCCGAACCTTTTTATGTACAAATAAGTATAAATTATATGTATATTAATACTAAATGTACTTGTATATATAAATGCCAGTGAGTATTGACAAGTATTATAATTGAAATAATTTGTATGTATACGTGACATTTAATGGATCAAAATCATCAAATATTTTAAAATATTATACGTATTATCCAACCAATATTTTGTTCGAATACACTTATTTGATGCACTTTATTTTTATTTTATATACGATGTTTCAATATATACAACTATGCTTAAATTTAAATGAAATTTTAATTAATCCAACTATGCACAATGTACACTTTTTAAGATTATAGGCAAATTCTATATAATTTTAATTAGTTATGTAATTTTTATGCTTAATTCATAAGGGCTGAAAATCCCCGAATCCCATCCCCGATCTCCGTTGGGGACGGGGATGGGGATGCAAAACGATTCCCCGATGGAGATGGGAGTGGGGATGGAGATGGGAGTGAGAAACGGGGATGGGGATGGTAAATACGATCCCCGATATTCTCCGCCCCGTTGCCAATTACGCGGGCACCATGCTATCTTTATTTAAGTGAGATATCGTTTCATTTGCATTGAGGAGTGTTTGTTTATAATGAGCTTATAAACTTATGCAACTCACTTTATATATCAAAAGAGTAATGCTATACCATCCTAAAAACATTTTTAAATATCTTTCTAATGTTACTTGTCATTATTTTACAAAGGGAAAACAGTAGGCCACTTTATCATTTTCCAATCAATTCACAACACATACTATTACCATAATATTTAAGAACATAAATTACGAAGAAATAACATTTTTCCTGTATTAAAAGGGAGTTGATATACACACCATCAAGGTGATGTGCACACCACAATTATACATATGTAATGTTGTACTATGTGGATCATTAGTGTGATTTTGTGGTGTGCACATCACACATATCAACTCTCATATCAAAAACATTCGAGCGTGTTTTATGAGCTTTGAATTTTCGAAAACTCAAAAAGTTAAAACTAGTGTTTCTAAAATAAAAATCCGAGCGTGACACATACATACTCGAACGGGCCCACCCAATCAAACACACACCTATAAATATTCTCCACTTCAATTCCTTGTAAGTTGTAACCAAAAAAATCGAAACCCTAACACAGCCCAAAATCACTTCATCAAAATTTCTAAAGAAAAAATATGGTGTTAGGAGAATTAGGAGGGAGCATAAAACGAGCTCTACAAGCAATGACCAATGCGACAATAATCGATGAAAACGTATTTAACGAATGTTTAAAAGAGATAGCTCGTGCTCTTTTTCAACACGATGTTCATGTTAAACTTGTTCATAACTTACAAACTAATATTAAAAACATCGTTAATCTTGAAGAACTCGCTGCTGGTCATAACAAACGTAAAATCATTCAAAAGGTATATATACTTATTATCGTAGTAGTATTTTTTAGAGTGTTTAGAATATAATGCTTGTTTACGCGCTTCTATATGTAAAAGTACGTCTTTTTGCACTTAATATTATGTTACCAAACGTTTTAGGCAATGGGGTTCTTTAGATCAAGCATTTTGCGTTGAATAAATGAAGGGAAATTTCTGAAAATAGACCAGTCGCCCACGTGCATATCACTTTCTACCTTTTTTTTTTCGAAAGTCCAAAGTAGACTGGGGCGACTCTTGTTTGGGCAACTCTTGCCCATTGATTAAAAGACCCCTTTGTCCATACCTTTATAAGGTTTGGTACAAAGGGGTATTTTAGTCATTTTGATTTTACTAAATTCTGAAAATAGACCACTAATTGGACACTTGGTGACTTATGGTTGGGTTGTACAAGTTGCCCAGTCGCCCTGGTCTATTTTGTGCTTTTGAAAAAAAGGGGTAGAAAGTGATATGCACATGGGCGACTGGTCTATTTTCGGAATTTTTCCATAAATGAATCATGATCTCTAATACTAAGGTTATATAGAATCATTGCTGATCTCTAATACTAAGGTTAGTTACAAACTGACAGACTTAGTAGACCGGATTGGCAAGTAAATAGGAATACAAAGTGGTTCACCGCGGTTTTTGGTAAATGAATAAATATGTAATCAATCGGTGTAGATTCACAGGTTAAGTTGTTATGCAATTCATAGTTGAATATAGGATTGTTGCTAGTGAATGGTGACGATAAGTGTTGTTATAGGCTGCTTCTTGTTGTGGGTTATGTATTTGCAGTTGCACTAAATTATTGCATTCTCCTAATCAAGCATTTTTCTTTAAGTTGATGATTTTTCATCGTTGGTTTCATTTTTTAGACCCGTGGCTGGATTCTGATACGGAGCATTAGTTGCTTTTTATAAGAATTAGAAATAATTGTAGAGTGAAATAGCAAGTAATTTAGGGATAGAAAGTGGGTAGGTCATAGGTGGTCATAATTAATATGGGATCTTATCGTATAGGGTTCTTCGGTTTTCTATCAATAATGTTACCAATTTGGGAAGAGTAATCTAAATCCGTTACTACCGAACCATCTTCTGCTTTTTGAGTATTCTTTTCTTACCCTTTTAGGCTATATTTAATGAGCTATGCAAGATGTTGGATCCCGGGAAGCCTTCTTTCACGCCCAAGAAAGGCGAACCAAGTGTTGTCATGTTTGTGGGTCTACAAGGTATCTTCGTTCATAAATCTTAACTTACGTGTCTCTTGCCTTCTATTTTAGTTACGTCCTAGATTGATGTGTCCTTACAAACTGGGAATGATATCAGGTTCTGGAAAAACTACGACATGTACAAAATATGCCTATCACCACCAGAAGAAGGGTTGGAAGCCAGCTTTGGTATGTGCGGATACATTCAGGGCTGGCGCTTTTGATCAGTTGAAGCAGAATGCAACAAAAGCTAATATTCCTTTCTACGGAAGGTAAGTTAATTTCCGTCTTAGTTCACTTTTGAAAGTCTACTTAAATGGTTCTGGTAAGGGATGGTTGTGAGTCACGTTTTAGTTATATTTTGAGAACTTATTTTTATAATCTCAAACTCCCTTGTTCTGTCTACAGCTATACGGAGTCAGACCCTTTGAAAATTGCCGTGGAAGGTGTAGAGACATTCAAAAAGGAAAACTGTGATCTTATTATCGTTGATACTAGTGGTCGACACAAGCAGCAAAAGGATCTCTTTGAAGAGATGCGTCAAGTTGCTGAAGCAACGGTAAAATCAATTTGTATACTTAATAACTAAATACTACGTATTAGTCTTTTTTAAGTTTTACTTCTGATTAGGAATACTAAATGATGGCATCTTTGAAATATTACAGAAACCGGATCTTATTATCTTTGTTATGGATAGTAGTATTGGTCAAGCTGCATTTGATCAAGCTCAAGCATTTAAGGATAGTGTTGCTGTTGGAGCTGTTATTGTTACTAAAATGGATGGCCATGCTAAAGGAGGTGGAGCTCTTAGTGCGTATGTGCCACTGTGTTATTTTATGCTTTTCGACTTTTGTAAGTTTTAAGTTTTTAGCTGATATCTTTGGTCTTCTGTTTTCTTGTATTGCAGAGTTGCAGCAACAAAAAGTCCGGTCATCTATATTGGTACTGGAGAACATATGGATGAGTTTGAGGTTTTTGATGTTAAACCATTTGTCAGCCGTCTTTTAGGTTTGCACCATTTCATCTTATTCAAGAAGATAATTTCAAGGTTAATTCTTTTATTAATGAATTAAATTTGCAATTTCAATTAGGCATGGGTGACTGGTCTGGATTCATGAACAAGATCCAAGAAGTTGTTCCTATGGATCAACAGCCCGAGCTTTTGCAAAAGCTCTCAGAGGGAAAGTTCACTTTGAGGATTATGTATGAGCAATTTCATAATATGCTCAAAATGGGTCCTGTCGACAAGGTTTATCTCCATAATCTTTGGTTAATTATTGTCCTAGTTTTATTTGAAGGCTAAAAGTTGGACAGCACAACTTTTTTCGACTATTGGCAAAAATTGTAAACTTAGATCTTTGAAAATTGTTCCTTGCTTTGTTATATCTTTAGTCTTACACTCTTACATTACTAGTATTCACAAATGGGTCTGTTGAAAGCCGCCTAAAGTCTGCTCTTAATACAACCTTTTAAATAATCGTTATTGTAAGAATGGACAAAAAAAGTGTTGGTGGGTCAAACCAACCCGTCCCAGCCTGTTTCAACTCGAAGCCAGTTTGGCCAATTAGCTAGTATCTAGCTACCTTTAAGCTTGAGTCACAGAGCAACATAATTATTAAGAAACCAAGTAATCCTAAGGAGAATGTGCATGCAAGTTTAATATGCATCAAATTAACCATCTGCTTGTTTTAAATCACTTGCTTTTATCATGTAGGTTGTCTCAATGCTTCCAGGATTTAATGCTGAGTTAATGCCAAAGGGTCAAGAAAAGGAAAGCCAAGCAAAGTTCAAGCGATACATGACAATGATGGACTCAATGACTGATGAAGGTATGTTAAGCCTTCTCACTAGAGGTCTCAAAACGCGCAGGTCAGGTTGGCCTGTCCCACAAGCACGTTTAGGACCTTTTTCAAAAACAATGTATACATGAATATTATTAAAAATAGAAATAATTACATGTTTGGTCCCTATGGTTTACCTCAAATAACATGTTCAATCTCTAAGTCGTTTTAATTACGCCACACGTATCTATTTTTGAAACCTGTTGCCCATTTAGTCCCTATTTAAAAAAATAGGGATCATCTGTGTAATTATTTTTATTACACGGATAGTCCCTATTTCCTATAATAGGGACTAAATGTGCAACATGTTTCAAAAATAGGTATGTGTGGTGTAATTAAAATGACTTAGGGACTAAACCTGTTATTTGGGGTAAACCATAGGGACCAAACATGTAATTATTTCTTAAAAATATGTTATTACACTATTGCAGAACCTGGCCCACATGCACATTTTTATCCTTTTTTGAGAATCAAATCTGTAAATATTTTTTAAAAATATGTTACTACAAAAATGATATAAGCTTTCACAGTAAAGCAATATCGGAGGTTTTCTTGTATCTTGGATTTGCTAAAAGAACACTTTAGATGACTTTTGAACCCTTTGAGCCATTTAATGTGTTCCAGTCCTGATGTAGTTAGAGATGACCCAAATATAACTAAATGGGTTGAAATTACCACTTCTAAGTCTCACAGCCGGGATTGTCCAAATTACTTGACTTTTCTGCAGAGTTGGATAGCACAAACCCGAAGCTAATGAGTGAGTCCAGAATCATGCGGATTGCTCGGGGATCAGGTCGTCTAGTGAGGGACGTAATGGACATGCTGGAAGAGTATAAAAGGCTTACCAAGATGCTGAAAGGGCTTAAGATCCCCAAAAAGGGAGGGATGAGCTCTTTGTCTAGAAACACGAACGTACAGCAAATGAGCAGAGCCCTTCCTCCAGGTATGCTCCAGCAGATTGGTGGCATGGGCGGCTTACAAAATTTGATGAAGCAATTGGGTTCGAGTGGCATGTTTGGAGGTGGAGATAGTTAGACTGTGGGGTGATTTTTCATTATAAACTTTTGTAGTCGATTCTGGTAAAACCATGTTACACCCTCTGCAAAGTACTATGAATTTCTTTATGATGATGTACATGGCTTTTTTGTAATCTACAATATGTTTTAATAGCCAAACTTGTTAATCTACAAAAGGTCTTAAGGATTACATTAACTCAAAACTTGTTATTGTATTTGCTTACATATGGTACACAAGTCTTATTATGAGTGTATTACATCTTGGCAAAAAAAAAGTGTATTACATCATTATTTCACTGTAGCATCAGCGTTGTTGTTCGGAGTAGAAGGAGTTTAGCATTTGATTAAGCTCCTGCTTCAATTCTGTGTTAGATGTTCTAAGGGATTTGACCTCCTTAACAAGGATTTTAATGTCTGATTTTGATTTCAATTCCATCACGTCTTGCTGTTTTCTTAGAATCTCAATCTGATTCTTGGCATCATCCAACTCTTTTAGTAACATTTCGTTCTGCTGCATTGTGGTTGCTTTCATTGATTCTGCATATGCTCTAGCATCCTGTTCAATCGTCAGTCTCAGTTCCAATTCCATACACTGTCTTGTAAGTTCTTCCAAATCTCGTTCCATACCAGTATAGCTTTCTCTTTCTATGTGAGATGTTTCATTTGGACAAGCGTTGTCCAGATGAGATGTAATGGATGAACTGCTTTCATGTAAAGAAGTCTCCGAATTAGAAGGAAATTGATCGGATGGTGCAGAGTTTACAGCTGATTCATTTTGATTCAGCTCGGAAAATGCTGAAATACCAGCATAATAGTTCAGTAAAATGGCTTGAATTTTGTCACCGAAAATAGGAACTACCAAATATAATACTTAAAAGACAGAGAAACATACATTGCCTTGCAGCCGCTTCTAGTTCCAAAAAGATTGCAACAAGAGCAGTTCTTGACACATCGATATCAGACAACAGCTTCTCCACCCAACTCTCCAAAGCACTCCTTCGCTGTAACAAACAAATATTCTAAATTTTAAGAAATAAAAAGCAAAAACTGATGCAAAAAGTAGTGAAAAAACAGCTCATTTACTTGAAGAAAACATCTTCTCACAACTGTACGTCTGATCGTTTCTTATAAAAATCATAAAAACATCTTCTCACAACTGTACGTCTGATCGTTTCTTATAAAAACAGCTCATTCATAAAAACTCATATCCTTTTCTTGTTCATACAACTGTACGTCTGATCGTTTCTTATAAAAATCATCAATCATACCAGTTTTAGCTTGTCTGACACTTGGAAGCTACATTTATAGCATGGAACATGATAAAAGCATTGAATCGGTACATACCTCTTCCAAAAGTGTTTGGCTTCTCATTTTTATAAGTCTTCTAGGAGGAGCCGAGGGCAAATGCTTCTTAGGGAATTCCTTTCTGAGCTGCAAAGACACGACTCCTTATATGTGAACTAATAACTATCGTTATATCAGGTGTAACAGAAATCTGATCTATACCTCAGAATATAGATTCAAGAAGTCATTAAATCTTCTTAGTACTTCTCGAGTTGAGGTAATTCCTTCTGGTGATTGTATACCCACCTGAACCTTGAAAAACTACCCAGATAACATATATGTCAACATGTATATCGAGTATCACAACATAAATTTGTATGAAATCACAGAGCTACAAAAAGGCATACCACAGTTTCGGAACCACTTGCAGATGGTATGATGGTCCAAGAGGGGACTGTGACACAGTAACTCCATTTTTTCTGTGAATCATGTGGCCAAACTGAATGTCTTCCTTCCTGCATACAAAACCATAGTTTATGTGAAAAAAATGGAATAACCAAAGTATTTGATAATCAAAATCCAAAACCAATCACAAGTGTGAAGCTCATAAATTGATTGTTGGACATCACAACAATAATGCAATTATAGACCGAATCTGTAACCTCACATGTCAATATCCATTTAAACACTGAAATAAGCTGAAGCCGATGACCAAAGTAAATATATGAACCTATCCACGTCCTAAAACAGATATAACACAAATAATCAATAGGTCATATAGTGCATCCACTATAATTTCATCAGAAATTCTGAGGCTATCAATGAGCTAAAACATGCCATATTCTTACTCTTAACACCTTTATCTGATTGAAAAAATTTTGAAAAGCTTAAACGCTTGTGTAAGAACTATGGAGTACTCATCGTCAATCAGGAATATATCAACAATATACACCCTCTTCAAAGAAACGTTTTTTGATAGCTTCATTTCTGTGAAACTGCGAAAACAATGTGAAACATGCTCGGGACATTCAGGAACTGGTTGCTTTAAGATTATGGTTGATTGCACTAATATATAACAAAATTTCACCCTTTATTCAGTATATACACCTACTTTACTCTTCTACCATTGTAACATACATCTGAACGTGATTGTATGAGAAATAAGTACAACATAGTTTCACCTTTTCTAGGGCTATTGCCATAACAAACGATGTTATTAGTCATCATACTCTTTTTCCTACATTTGAGCCTTTGGATTTGCTCATTTTTAGTACTAGTTATTATGTTATTATCTACACACTGCATAAAAATCAGCAGGTACCAGCCCTCCTTATCTAAAAGTGTTTATTTTAGTGTAAAATTAGAAAACATGCGGCTTTTTGCATTAGTGACGAAAAACACATAATCCTATTTTTGCTACTTATGGTAACCATGATATCTACAATTGCATTAGTATAATACCCCTATACATGTTTAATGTCAAATATAAAGTAAGTTACATAAATGGAAAAAGGTGCAAATATGTCACCTTTTGTGCAATCAACACTTTGCTATACAAAAAATGTCAATTTTTAGTGTGTGATGCATGAAATCAAAGGCTTATAACTAAAATGAAAATCCTAAAACAACAAAACAGAATGGTTTTTTTTTTGCAAAACAAGATATCAAACCATAAGCCAATTTCCTAATTAAGTTAACATCAGGGGCGGACCTAGGGGGTTCCTGGGGTTCACGGGAACCCGATGGATGTTTGTCGCCATGTGTAAATTTTCGTTAATGATTTTTACGAAATGAACCTGGTCGGGTACCACATATAAAATACATGTCTTGTTTAGTTAATTCACTAATATGTCAAAACAAAAACATGTCTTCTTAATTTCCTTCATACTCGCAAGGTTTTTTTTCTTCTTTTTCCTGCCCTAGTTAACATAATATCAAAATGATGAAAAGTTATATTCAACTTCCATTTTCTGTGCAATAAAGTTAACTTTTGCAAATTTATCATGTTGACACGTGTCAACATGTGAACATCTAAAATGTAAAAGTTACCTTTATTACACAAAAAATATAACTTCTCCGTCCCGAATTAATAGTTCACTTTTTCTTTTGAGTATGTCTTAATTTAATTGCCCACTACTAAAAACAGATATGTAAGTTTGATTGGGTTTACCATATTACGCTTGGTTGAAGTTAATATTACAAACTTTAATTAATTATAGGAGGTGTTTGTTTGAGGGGTATAGAATCGGTGGAATGAGTTTGATTGCTATTTAAAGTGTTTGGTTAAAATAAATGGGCCCACATATTGGGTTTCAAATCCCCATATAAGGGTATACTCCATACCACCTTAGTTTGGTAGGTATGCAAATTGATTCCAAATTGTCGGGCCCCATAAACTATTTTACTTATGATTCTAATTTTTGTATTTTAAATTGAAACCTAATTTTTTATACCAAACATTACTTTTGAAACAATCATATCCATTCTCATTACACCCCTTTATCAAATCTATATCCATTGTGATTCCATCAAACAAACCAAACGGCACCTTAATTAGTTAAAAGGTAAAACCCTCGTTGCAAAAAGTATGAGAGAAAAAACAGTAATAATTTTTTCTTAAAATGTGTGGGGAACAATTAAGGCTAATTTGAACGGTTCTCTATTTTTCTTGTTTTCCGCAAAACATTTTGTGGAAAACAATGGTGTTTCCCCAACTAAACGCATCCTTATGTTTTTCTAAATGTGTGGGGGACAATTATTTTGGGACGGACGGAGTACAGTTTTTAATCATTTTGATAATAAGTTACCTTAATTAGTAATTAACATATAGTTCCATATCTCGTTTACCGAAAAAAAACATTAAACATAAAAACAATACTTAGTTTTGCAAAAAACGATATAAAAACAATAAGAGTAAGAAAACGAATACCCAAACACGAGGTGGTAAGCTCCACTCCATGCCCAACGGAAGAGGAGAACTGCCGTCATGACGGACCACCGTCGGAGTACTCGCCGGAGAATCTCTCTGCCTCGCCGGAGGACGTCGTCTAGCAGCATAAAGATGGTCATCGTAATCAACGATTGGGTTACCGTATATTGGATTGTTGACTGAAGGATCGGAGAAACCGTAGTCGTAGAATGACATGTCGTATCCATACATGCTCATTTTTTGAGTCAATTTGGTGTGAGTTTGAAGATGAATGAATAAGTCAAGTTTAGTTTTGTTTCATTTGATGTTGAGAACACAATGGTCTTGTTTTTCGTTCCTAGCTATGTTTTTCCTTCAAAACAAAATGGATTTACTTCTTTATTTTACTAAAAAAATAAAATTTAACACTTTGTTTTTAAGTTAAGATTTAAAAATAATAATAAAAAAAATTGTGTTATTTAGTTTCTTTTAAAGAAATAAAAGAAAGTTAAAAAGAAAAATGAAAGGAATTTCCAAATTTATTTATTTTATTTTATTTTTAAAAAAGAAACGGAAAAGAAACATAAATATACTTTGTGTAAATACTGATATAAAATGTGTGAGGTTTCAAGTTCAATTTTTACTATGTGCAAACAACTTTAAGTGGTTACGCTAACCTCCGAAAAAAGAGAGGGCTTTACATGGCTTGAGTTTGTGTGGCGGTGGGTTCAAACCCCGTTGATTAGTCGGCTAAAAGATCGGAAATCATGGTTATAAATTTTAAAAAAAAATTATATAACACTCTTAAAAGATTTTGTACTAGCATTTATTGAGTATACATGTAATTTGAACAAGTTATTTTTTCTTTTACTAAAAGTCAAGAACATGAGTTAAGATTAGTTCCTTTTTCATTTCATATATCTTAATAACGATGACGTATAGTATGTATATGATGCAATTATTGCGTCTACACACTATACACATCCGGGCCAGCCTAATAACGATGAAATAACTACTAACCCCTGACCAACAAGTAGTTCTAATAACGAAATTGGCTATAGTCAGGACCTAAAGACACACGCAAGATACATGGCGTCTTTGAGCTTTCGACATCAAGATATCTTGTGTCCACATCCGCTGATTGACACGGAACCTTGTCCGACAAGGGTCCCGGCTCGGCGACTAATCACTATGTGCGAATATCTAGGAAACCCTAGCGGTAAACCTCGCTTATAAATGGGCTCTAATCCCATACTGACAACTTTTTCTCATAATTACACACACATACTTTTACTTCTCTCTCAAGAATGTGTACTTACTCTCACGAGTCTAATCGTGGGGTCATTCCGACAGTAAGACTAACGGTTTACTCTTCTTGTGTAGGGAAATCAATCAAACTACTTGAATTAGTACAAGATCAGCCCATTAGAAGCTTGTTGGCCCAGTCCGACAAGCTGCACTCATACCCGTTACGACCCGTCACACCTTTTGTACTAACAAATTGGCGCCATCCGTGGGACCCAGTACACAACTGCGTTCCAGAAAATACTCACCATGAGCACTCGGTTCGGACCAACTCCCGCCTTCATGTCCACATTGCGGAGTACAGTGGAAAGAGAAAACCACACGGTCTCGACGGATCTTGAGGGGCCTGTGTCCGACACAGCCCTCCGGAAGTATTGTGATAGGTACTTCGACCAGATCTTACCTATTGTGAAGGAGAAAGTTCAGAAACGGGAAGAAAGAGCCAAAGCGGTAAAAATCCGGAAGGATTACCATGAAGCCCCGCATCATCATAAATCGGAAATACCAAGGAGAGACTTGCGGAAACAGCTCGAGTCAATAAAGTGGCGGAACGCGCAAAATGGTAGCGGCCGAAGACGCACCCGATCTAGGTCACCCAAAGGGAAAGAAGACGGAAGGGAGACGGTGTTCAAAAGGCTGCGCAAGAGTGTGTTCCACTGGCTCAGAGACAAAGAAGAAAGTATTTACGTGTACTCCAAAGACCACAGGCAGCCAGTCCGCCATGTTACTGAAAGAAAAGAGGAGAGCAGCCACAAAGACTCCCAATCGCAACCGGTAAGACCAGGAATCGGAAGGCACGGAATTGAAATAACTCGATCACGGAAAGTGGACAGCCGCTCAGGCGATGGGCCTAACGGAAGCGGATGTCTGAGGTCCGAAATCAGAAAGCGGAAACTACATGATAGTAACGACTATGACTGGCGGACCACTGGTCCGCAAGGAGACCGATCGTTCACTCCACGCCCTCTACTTGAGATGCCGACGAAAACGCGAATGCCAACCAACGTGAAAACATATGATGGGAGTGGAGACCCGAAGATCATCTTAAAATCTTCCAGTACGGCAAAAGGTGGAGCGATGGGCCATGCCAACTTGGTGCCACATGTTCAACTCCACACTAACTGGATCCGCTAGGGTCTGGTTTGACAATCTCCCGCCTGAGTCAATAGACAGCTATGATGAACTGAAGGAGGTTTTCTTGACTAACTTCCTCCAGCAAAAGAAATGTATCAAAGATCCTGTAGAACTTCATCATATCAAGCAAAGGGACGGAGAGCTAACGGAAGACTTTGTAAGAAGGTTTAAAGAAGAAACCAGACACATAAAGGGAGCCCTAAAAATTATGAAAGTCTTAGGATTCATGCATGCAATCACCGATCCGGAGCTAATTAAGCGGTTACACAACAGAATCCCAAAGACGATTAGCGAAGTAATGAATACAACTACCTCTTTCCTAAGAGGGGAAATAGCCGCAGGAAGTCGCGAAAGAAAAAGGCACTGGGTACAAAAACCAATGGAACGAACAGCATTCAAGCATCGACAAAGCTTCAAAAGGTAATTTAAAAATAAACCAAGAATAAGAGAAAGGCAACAGGGTTTCTGAAACCCACAAAAACCTTTTGGGGAAATATCGGCACAAAGGAAAGCAAGGTCCACAAACCTTTTCCCAACCACCGCAATGAGGGGAAATCAAGGAAAGTTCTGCGAATTTCACGGAAAAGCAAGACACACCACGAAGAATGTCTCGCATTTGAAAAAGCAAAGGGAAGAAAGGAAGAAATGGCCGATGATAGATGTTGAGGAGTAGCGGAAAAACCAACCGAAAAAAAAAAACAAAAAAACACTCAAAATAGAATAAATGCAAACCGCACACATCCGGGAAAAGATGAAACTGGAACTTCAATAGAAGAAGGAAAGCAGAACGCCAATAAAATAAACACGGATCGGGACATCCCTAACAGGCGAATGAAGATCCCGACCCTATAAGCTTCAATAGATAAAGACTCAAAAGGCTCAAGACAAACACAAAGTAAGGAGGCGAATAAGTAAAAACAATAAAAGAGCCAACAATGGAAAGAGACTCAGGAAGCAAGTACAAACGTTGAAAAAGCGCCTCGCTACTTCAAAACAATCGGATTGCAGAAGACCATGCGAAAAGGAGCCAAAATAAAGGTTGAAACACGCTACGGATGTATGTGGAAAAACCATACGGAAATCATTCCAAGAGAATAGAAAGGAGCAAAGACCTGCGACCCAAAAAGAATAAACTTCGGAGGAAGTAATTGTTAATACAAATAAGCCGTAAAAACGTTTATTTATATTTTACGATCTTCTAATGTTTTGTCGATAACAAACGTAAAATCATTTTAACGAAACAAATATAATACATAATGGTTTGAACTAATAGTTTTAACATATTCACATTTTCACATAAAACACTAAAACAAGTAAAAGTGATTTTATGATTTAATATTACATATGTACAACAACTAGTGTTTACATATTTGGGTAAAATATACACATAACTAATTTGTAGTATATTGGGTAATATAAATGGGTAAAAACTTAAGTATCACAACCCATTGGGCAAATACATTGAATGTAGTTGGGTACAACCCAAAGTCCATGACCCATGGATCTTGACCCATAACCCATTGCATGACATCATGCTTATATCATACATGGATAATATCCATAACCCATGGATCAACTCATACCCAGTGACCAAGTGCATTGCACTCAAAAGATACATTGTATCTAGCTAAAGATCCATGGTTCAACCCATGACCCATAACCAAAATACCCATGGGTAAAGGGAGCATCCAACGGATCCCTAGCTTAACGCTAGACGGATCCTCTTGTGGAAGGATCCGTGGGATCCGGGGAACGATGATATTTTTCTTCTATAAATAGTGAGCCATTTCTTCATTGTTTCTCACCCTTTCTAACACACTTTCTCCATGAGTTAAAACTCACTAACCTCGATCCAAGAGATCTATGTTTGTAGTTTTGTTTTATGTGATCTTTAGGTTCCTCTTAAAGGCAAGATCACCACCTTTGAAGTCGAGCAAGCTCAAGTCCATGAGTTGCCATGCTTCCTCATCATCAAGGCTCTCAAGTCTTCTTGTTGATGATTCCTTTCTTCTTCTAAGAAGTGTAGTGTTGAAGACATTAGTGAAAGATGTCTCAAGTGTCAAGACGAAGATATTAGTGAAGGGTATCTATCGCTCTATATCATAAGCACTTGTGGTAGGTGCTTAGAAGTCAAGACTAGAAGCATTAGTGAAAGGTGCTTAGAAGTCATGACACAAGACATTAGTGAAGGGTGTCTTGTAGATCTAGTCAAAGGCATTAGTGAAAGGTGCCTTAGATGTACATTCGATATGGTGTGTTTCGATGTACAAGATAGACTAGTATTAGATCCAAAGATATTGATATCCTTGATGATGTTGTAAAGGAGTAGATCTCCTTTGGGATTAGTCGTTGGTGTAGTGTGGTAGTAGTTCCTCCATTGCAATGGAACTAGGTGCTTAGCCTAGTACCTAATAAAGGGTAGGCGACGTTGTGAAGGTGTAGTTCACCTTGGAGTGAAAGAACTAGGTACTTAGCCTAGTACCCTATAAAGGGTAGGCTACGTTGTGTAGGTGTGGTTCACCTTGGAGTGAAAGAACCCGACCCTAGCATCGAAAAAGGGTAGGCGACGTTGTGAAGGCTTCTCCGCCATAAGGAGATTGGTGTAGTGTTTACGAACTCTCGAGTAGGTGACTCAGGGAGTGGAGTAGGGCAAGGAAGGTGTCC
Organism: Chrysanthemum lavandulifolium; assembly: GCA_022545495.1. Lineage (NCBI taxonomy): Eukaryota > Viridiplantae > Streptophyta > Magnoliopsida > Asterales > Asteraceae > Chrysanthemum > Chrysanthemum lavandulifolium. The sequence goes on along the minus strand of CM040244.1, from coordinate 267,029,533 downwards.
TTGTAGCCGAACCACTATAAATACTCGCGTTGTGGTTTTGTGCTTCTTACTCTTATCTTTTCATTACTTGCCTTTATATGCTTGTTTATCAACATCCAACACACACATCCAAATAGATTGACATAAGTCGATTTAAATAGTTAAAAAGGAAGTTTTAACTGGCAAAACTATTCAACCCCTTCTACTAACTTGGACCACAATTGGCATCGGACCTTCGTTACCAAGTTTCGTGAAGTATATTGTACTTTAAAAACTTGATACGATCCATGGTTAATTGAAAACTACAAAGAAGGTTTTCCATAAAAACAAACACCATGTTTTTTAAAACTATATGTTTGGATGTTGATTTGATAACAACATTTTTTCTTATTTACTTTTTCCTTTAATCGCACTAATCTTCTTTGTCATGATGATTAGTCAAAGCTCATACCCACCAAGCTATAGGAATCGCTTGGTAACAAGAATACCTTCCTTAAAGGTATCTTAAACGCAGGAGCGGGAATCGTCTAAGTGACATTTGCTATGTCATTTGTAAAGACATTCCTAAGTGCACTAGAGGTATGATTTTCTTTTATTTTGCTTGATAATTAAGTATGCCTATTTAGGTATTTATATGACTATCCTTTGTGCATATATATGTTTTACATGAAGCTTCATTAGAAGCCTTTTTCTCACATACGTGTTATTCTTCTCGCCTAAAGTCGTGGTATATAAAACTTGTGTTTTATTTCTTTTAATCCAATAATAAAACAAAACACAAATTTCAAAAATTTCCTTCCCTATAAATAAACCACTCGACGCCCACTTTATCAAATCCTCACTTTTCAAATATTCCAATTTCAAAATTCCTCTCACTCAAAACTTCATCTTCCTTTCCATTTCATCCCAACCAAAACCAAGAAGGATCATCTTCAACATGGTTTACATCGCCTCGTGCTCATCGCCTTAACACTCATCGCACTTGTGTTCCCTATGATGAAGTTCACATACGGAGACATTTACTTTGTGTTGTTAATCTACATCGGGGTTATATACCCAATCCTTTGTATCATTCTAAGCATTGAAATGAAATATTATAAATAGTCTAGTTTATCTAGGTTATTATTATCATAATGTGTTTGTCATTTCTTTTGTTTCATATGTTTCGTACTCTTTCGTGATACATTAGAAGTCATGTATGCATGCTAAAAGAAAATGTATGCTAAAACACATATCTTGGGAATAAATTTGTAAAACCTATGTTTTTGTAAAATCTATTTCAGAACTTATGATCTACGGATCCTCGAAGATATACTAGCGGATCCCTTTTGTAAAGGAACCGGGATCCGTCCCTCTTGAAAATAGTTTTTCATGCAAAATGAAAACCACTTACTCTCTAAAAGAAATATTCCACTAGAATGTCAAAACCATAAGTGAGTTAAGTGTCATTGTTGTTAAAAACCATTGTTAATAAAAATCTAGTAAAAACATTAGATAATCATAGGTTGAACACAAACATCACTTTCTTTTAACTCTTCATTTCTATAGGTTCAACTATAACGCATGAATATGAGTTTGATTTTTCACTCACTAGCGTCTACTCTCCGAACATCTCCTTGAACCCAACACACTTGGCATTCATGTCCGTGGGTTCAATAACCTCGAAACCGCTACTTCCACGAAGGACGTAAAACGTTTATTTCAAGAAGGTATCAATACCTCCTTCCGAGCCATAGGACTAGAATGTCTTCTTGAAATCAACGTATATCCAAGGTTCATAATGGAATTCTTCCGAAGTTGAACTCGTTTGTAACGAGGATCGCTCTCATCTCTTTGGTTTTATATCAAAACCAAAAGTTCACTTTAACCTCGGGCATTTTGCTTACATCCTCCGAATTCCAAATCATGGACAATGTGCCTTCACCAAGATTGGTCACTTGATTTGTTAATACAAATAAGCCATAAAACGTTTATTTATATTTTACGATCTTCTAATGTTTTGTCGATAACAAACGTAAAATCATTTTAACGAAACAAATAGAATACGTAAATAGTTTGAGTTACTAGTTTCCTAACACACTTACGTTTTCACAAAAACACTAAAACAAGTATAAGTGATTTTATGATTTAAATACATATGTACAACAACTAGTGTTTACATATTGGGTTAGCATATACTTAAGCTAAGTACACTAAAATGGGTAAAACAAGTATATACTAAAATGGGTAAAACTAGCAAATGGTATTGACCCATAACCCATGGTTTTATATATACCACTTAACCAAGTTCATTGTATCTAAAAAGAAAACCATGGATCAACCCATAACCCATGACCCATGACCCATAACCAAAAATACCCATGGGCAAGAGGAGCGTTCCACGGATCCCTAGGATTACACTAGCTGGATCCCAGTGGAAGGATCCGTGGGATCCGAGGAACAAGAGAAATTTTCTCTATAAATGAGAGCCATTTCTTCCTTTCTATTCATCACTTTACACATACTTTCCCTAGTATTCTAACCTCTAACCTCGGATCCAAGTGATCTATGTAGTTTGTCTTTTGTTTTGTGTGATCTTCTAGGTTCCTCTTAAAGGCAAGATCACCACTTGAAGACGAGCAAACTCATGTCCATGAGTTGCCATGCTTCATCATCATCAAGATAACTAAGGTTCTCTTGTTGATAGTTCTTCCTTTCTCCATAGATGTTGGGTTGAAGGCATTAGTGAAGAATGCCGAAAGTGTCAAGATGAAAGCATTAGTGAAAGATGCCGATCATCCGTGTCAAAGCATTAGTGAAGAATGCTAAAGGTGTCAAGATGAAGGAATTAGTGAAGGGTGCCAAGCATTGTGTCCAAGGCATTAGTGAAGGATGCCGAAGAATCAAATCAAGTAGCATTTGGGAAGAATGCCTAGGTCGTATAATCGATGAGGTGCATCGTTATACATATAAGTATTTGTTTATTTCCAAGGATGGTGATATCCTTGTTGGTGTTGTAACAAGGAGTAGATCTCCTTGATATTAGGTGTTGTGTTGTGAAGGGTAGTAGTTCCTCTATAGTAATGGAACTAGGTGCTTAGCCTAGTACCTAATAAAGGGTAGGCAACGTTGTGATAGGATTAGTTCTCCTTGGTGTGAAAGAACTCGGTGGTTAGCCTAGCACCGTATAAAGGGTAGGCGACTTTGTGTTAGGTGTGGTTCGCCTTGGTGTGAAGGAACTCGGTATTTAGCTTTGTACCGGAAAAAGATTAAGCGATGTTGTGAAGGCTTCTCCGCCATAAGGAGTTGGTGTAGTGTTTACGAACTCTCGAGTAGGTGACTCGGGGAGTGGAATAGGGCAAGGAAGGTGTCCTTGTAGCCGAACCACTATAAATAACTTGTGTCGTGGTGATGTGCTTCTTACTCTTTATCTTTCATTACACGTTTATATATCTATCTATCAACGTCCAACATAAACAACTAAATAGATTGACATAAGTCGATCTAAATATTTAAAAGGAAGTTTTAAATTGGTAAAACTATTCAACCCCCCTTCTAGTTTTCCACAATTGGCATCAGAGCTTCGTTACCAAGTCTCTTAGAGTATGTTGTACTTTAAAAACTTGATACGATCCACTTATGTTTGAAAACTACAAAGAAGGATTTTTTTTCTGTCACATTTTAAAAATCATTATAATGTTTATTGTTGGACAATGATAGAATGCTCTAACATGTTTGTTGTTAAGCATTCTTCATACTTGGATTTGGAGTCACCAAGAAGATCATGAAGAATCTATCTAAATATCTCTTTTCGCAAAAAGAATGTTTAGTGTTGTTCTTCTCACAACATGAATCTGAAGATTCCAAGAAAATCACATAACATCTAAATATTTTTTCTTAAAAAGAATATTTAGCAAATGTATGATTACTAAACACTTACTTTTAATTTTATTATTGAATTCCTAGATGCATGATTTATTAGTAATTGCTTTAGTAGTTATCTATATTAAAGTCATCATCAAGAATGATATTCTTCGACTTATTTGTATAGACTACACTACGAATTCGTAATAATGACATTTTGGTTATTTGATAACCATTATCAATATTCATCACAAAGAATTTATTGACACTCCATCTACGTCAATAAAAATCTATGTGAAACTTCTTACATTATAATAAAATGGGATTTTATTATAATATTTGAAAAATGATTCCCAAAGAATTATGACCAATTCTTTAAAAGGAAACTACGTCAAATAAAATTAGCTTAAAATCGTCAAAACATCAACCACAAGTTTTAGAACCTAAAACATCAAAACTCTAGGTGCTTTAGAACTCCTAAACCAAAAGTATCAAGGAATGCTTGAGCTGATTTTTGTTGTCATGCCGGATCCTCGGACTTACACTAGCCGGATCCCAAATGAGAGGATCCGCGGATCCGCGCAATGTAAGACAACTTAAATGAAAGAAGGATCACCGTGGATATTCCACAAACTACTTTCCCTTAAAGACTCATGAACAAAACCTTACTATGTTCACATGAGCAACTTGATCATCTCTCTCAAGCATAACAATCACTTGTGTAAGTATTATCTTCACTACATTGTTGTTTTCATTCCTTGATTACTAGGATTACAAGTTCTTCATTTTAGAGGTTGGGTTCAAATGGGTTTGTCATAATTTGTTACCACATTGTTTTCTAAGATAACCCAAATCAAAGAATTAACATTGTTAATACAAATTAAACTCATTTCTTGAATTCAATAAAAATGAATTGAGCAAAATTGTGATCAAACCCTCTAGGTTACTATTCACAATTAACACCACATTGTGGTTGTATTGTTTAGGAACAATCATGCCAAGCAACAAGCAACAAGATTACCAAGACACCGCTCACTACATACCCATGTATCATAGAAAAGATGGATTAAGTCCGGAAAATAGGAAAGCCTTTAAGTTTCTTGAAAGGAGACTCTTTCATGAAGGTAGAGTCGTTGACCATCATTTCTTGCAAATACCGACATGAGGGAAGTATTTGGAAATATCGGGTTTGATTGTTTATTGGATATAAACGAGCAAATTTGCCCGGTCTTTGTGCTTGAATTCTACAAGACTATGGGTATAATTAGAAATGATGATGGGTCCATCTTAATTGAATTCACCATAAATGGACATGAGTACACTCTTTCACTTGAGGAGTTTGGGAGAATTCTAGGGGTTACATATGATGGTGTTTGCATATATTCTAATGAGTGGTCGTTGAAGGAGATACATTCTATGGGTGATCATCACGACATTTATCACACAACAATTCCTAAGCAACCATGGTAAGAGACACCGTGTTTATGCCAAGAGCATCCCCATCAAGGGTTACTAGGAAGTCGAAAGTGATCTATAGGATCCTTTCCAAATGGAGCTCTCGGAGATGTACGCATTGTATAGAAAATGGGAAGATGTGATAAGGGAGAATGTGGTGTGTCTAGTAGGAAACAAGGATCACCCCAACGCATGTCTAAGCTTCATGATCTATTGTCTTGTGACCGAGACTCGCTTCAACATTGCTTACTACATGGTCAAGAGAATGGCAAGTGTAAGAAGCATGGACAAGATGGTGCTTCCATATGCAATGCTTCTAACCCGTCTTGCCAAATTCATCTTTGCATTAGACCCTTCCCCACAATCCTTGGATCATAGCTTTTGCAATAAGGTTATGGTACCATTAACCGAGGGTAAAACAACAAGGTTTATGGTGGAAGGCAAGAGGCCACACCCACCCACGGATTCCTCGAACGAAAGGGATAGGCAAAGAGAAGGTGAAGGGAGTAGTAGCAACCCACTTGAAAATATCGATCTTGACCCCTTGGACTACATTAACCAATTGCCAAACATTCCTAATGAATCACCCGAATGGCAACAAACCAAGGGAATCTTCAAATGCTTCGCCAATTTCTTGAGGAAGAAGAAATGAAGATAGTTTGATAAAGAGTGGAGGACAGGTGAAGAAGTGAAGGAGGAGAAGAAAGGTAAGGTCTTAGGACCCAAGTGTATGATGAACAATTTCAAACAATGGATTGTAAACACTTTAAACTATGCTTGTAGTATGTAGGTATCGCCATATCTTGGCACTAAACAACTCTAACTTAGGTATTTGAAAAAATGAGATTTTACGACCCCTTGAGTGGTCGTCATCACTCATTCTAGGAATCTTAGCTCTTCCTACTTTACTATACATTATAGTAGTTGTGTTCTTGCACTTAGTCTCCATAGAAACAACTAGGAAAAGCATTTACTATAAAAGTGCAAAGTTGCACATTTCTGAAAGCTCTACGATCTGCAGGTTGGCGGATCCCACTTTTGAACTAGCGGATCCCTCCCATAAGGGAACCGCGGGATCCGTGGCATCTGATACACAATACTGATTTAGCTACATCTAAATAGTCTACTTGATCACCTCAACCATGTCAAACATAAGATACTAGAGCCAACTAAGTCTTTCTCAAATAATTGAAAACCTCACCCTCATTCGTGGCTTATCTAGGATATTTTTTTTAATGTTTTTGATTTGTCAACTAGTCAAAACTCACCATAATTCCGCTCCAACACTCACACATCATCTATCACATTTGATAGCACTTAGTTAGGTATATCTTTTAATTTTAGCAAATTAATCTCAATCACCTTTGACTCAAAATTAGGCTCAAAAATTAGTTTTTCATTTCTCTTTATTTTTAAGGTTTTTAGTAAATTCCTCTTAGGACATCATCTGACTTCTAGGACTTGTTATCACCATTTCTCCACATCTAATTAAATGGAATCCTTGTCAAACATATAGTTAGACTACCCAAGGTTAATTTTCTTGGCCAAAACCATCATTAAGCACCATTACTTGTTATGGTTGAGGATTTGAGATATCCAACGCTAAAGAATTCAAAATTAAGTCAAAACATCGAAATCCATTGATAATAAACCTTACAAAAGCATAATCATTTCACCTAAAACACATCGATAGCCGGATCCCTAGTCTTTAACCAGCGGATCCTCGCGAGAGGATCCACGGATCCGTAGGCTGCAGAGAGCCTCAATCGACTTCCATATTCGTGATTCAAGTCACCTTTGGTTCTCTAACCACTTTTAGCATTCATTTATTATCCTCCTAGAGCTGATCAAAACCTTAAGAGCATGCCTAGTCTTCTAAGTGGCCAAGAATTTAGTTTCTTAATTCAAATTATTCTTTATAAACCAAACAACCTTAGGATTAAGTCACCACTCTCACTCACATATCAAAATCAAGAACTAAGAAGTTCTTGCAAGCATTATCATCACTATGACTAAGGCTCTTAGCAACAACTCTTCAACCATAGGATCATCCAAAAGAAAAGGTCAAATGATCCATGAAATCTCATCCATCAAACATCTCCCATTAGAGATAATGATGCTAGAATTTCACCTCATCAAACTCATCCAAAAGCTAAGAGAACCGCAAGGATTAGCATCAAACCTTCGGACTAGAAAAAGGATCATCTAGTTCAAAACCAAACATGGCTAGTTCTAGCAAGCCATCAAAACCATCATTCATTGAGCATGGTCTACATTCGCCGAATGAGCCTCTCCTCACCCAAACATCTATTCATTATTTCACTCACCACAAAGAAACTCCCATTCACCAACCTTTTCGTTAAATAGGGAACCACCTACAACACCAACTAGCCCATCATGGGAGACAAGGAACAACCTTGATCATATGGAAGAAGTTCCATTACCACCCTCATTTTTAGAACCACTTTATACCTCTCAAAATGAAGACCCGCGAACACACATTGAGCCTCCTCAAAATATCCATTTTCCTCCGGGCTCAAACCAAGACAATAATTGTCCAAATTGTCTAAACACTCAAGGACTTGTTCAAGAAGTACGAAATGAGATACATTTCATGTTTAATCATCTTCTTGCAAAGTTGGATCAAATCAACAAGTCCACTCATCCCTAGACTCTTGCACATTTTAGCATTTTAAGTCTAGTAACTAGTTAGTATTTAGTGGTACTTGTATGTCCTAGTTCATTCTCTTAGTTTTAGAGATTTGTTTGGTTATCTCTTGTTTTATTGAATGAACATTTATATGCTTTACTTATTTTGTGCGTTGTGCTCTTTATTGCACATATATTGTCTCCACACTAGCATTGTTTGACACATCTTCACTGCTGAAGAAAATGTCACCAGATAGCCGGATCCCTCCATAATGCCTAGACGGATCCCTCCAATAAGGGAACCGTGGGATCCGTGGTACAGAAGCACATTTTTCTACTAACTTGAGTTTATTTGCAGGAAATTATGCACTATACTCTTGTTTTCTAACCTTTACTTTGTAGATTTTCAAAATAACACATAAAGATTTTGACACTATAAAGCTAGGGGGAGCTTTGTGTCAAACGTAATTGCAAAAACATTTGCAACTTAATCCAATCTTGGATTATACTTCATGACACCCCATTGCAACTTTGCAATCTTCAAGGGGGAGCACGCTTTTCGTCACTTAGACGAACCATTTGCAAACATAATTGCAAACACAATTAGTTTATCTTACGTCATGTTCTTGACGCCCTTTCAAAGGGATGGACTCGTCAAGGGGGAGTTAAGACGAGTACCATTCCCGTCACTTGCTCTCTTTACATTTTACATACTTTTTCTTATAAAATTGTGTTAGCTTCTTTTAACACTTTTTTGTTTCGACAAAACATTAGAAGGGCAGAAGAAAGTAAAACTACAAATTCAAACTTTTACAATTTTAGCTTTTCCTTAAAATAATTTTATGTTTTGTCATCAACAAAAGGGAGATTGTTAATACAAATAAGCCATAAAACGTTTATTTATATTTCAACTACGATCTTCTAATGTTTTGAACATCGATAACAACGTAAAATCATTTTAACGAAACAAATAGAATACGTAAATAGTTTGAGTTAATAGTTTCCTAACACACACACTACGTTTTCACATAAAACACTAAAACAAGTATAAGTGATTTTATGATTTAAATACATATGTACAACAACTAGTGTTTACATATTGGGTTAGCATATACTTAAGCTAAGTATACTAAAATGGGTAAAAACAAGTATATACTAAAATGGCTAAAAACTAGCAAATGGTATTGACCCATAACCCATGGTTTTATATATACCACTTAACCAAGTTCATTGTATCTAGAAAGAAAACCATGGATCAACCCATAACCCATGACCCATGACCCATAACCAAAAAAACCCATGGGCAAAGAGGAGCGTTCCACGGATCCCTAGGATTACACTAGACGGATCCCAAGTGGAAGGGATCCGTGGGATCCGGGGAACAGTAGAGAATTTTCTCTACAAATAGAGAGCCATTTATTCCTTTCTATTCATCACTTTACACACATATTTTCCCCAAGTATTCTAACCCTCTAACCTCAGATCCAAGTGATCTATGTAGTTTGTCTTTTGTTTTTGAGTGATCTTCTAGGTTCCTCTTAAAGGCAAGATCATCACTTCTTGAAGACGAGCAAGCTCATGTCCATGAGTTGCCATGCTTCATCATCATCAAGATAACTAAGGTTCTCTTGTTGATAGTTCTTCCTTTCTCCATAGATGTTGGGTTGAAGGCATTAGTGAAGAATGCCGAAAGTGTCAAGATGAAAGCATTAGTGAAAGATGCCGATCATCCGTGTCAAAGCATTAGTGAAGAATACTAAAGGTGTCAAGACGAAGGCATTAGTGAAGGGTGCCAAGCGTTATGTCCAAGGCATTAGTGAAGGATGCCGAAGAATCAAATCAAGTAGCATTTGAGAAGAATGCCTAGGTTGTATAATCGATGAGGTGCATCGTTATACATATAAGTATTTGTTTATTTCCAAGGATGGTGATATCCTTGTTGGTGTTGTAACAAGGAGTGGATCTCCTTGATATTAGGTGTTGTGTTGTGAAGGGTAGTAGTTCCTCCATAGTAATGGAACTAGGTGCTTAGCCTAGTACCTAATAAAGGGTAGGCGACGTTGTGATAGGATTAGTTCTCCTTGGTGTGAAAGAACTCGGTGGTTAGCCTAGCACCGTATAAAGGGTAGGCGACATTGTGTTAGGTGTGGTTCGCCTTGGTGTGAAGGAACTCGATATTTAGCTTTGTACCGGAAAAAGATTAAGCGACGTTGTGAAGGCTTCTCCGCCATAAGGAGTTGGTGTAGTGTTTACGAACTCTCGAGTAGGTGACTCGGGGAGTGGAGTAGGGCAAGGAAGGTGTCCTTGTGCCGAACCACTATAAATAACTTGTGTCGTGGTGATGTGCTTTACTCTTTATCTTTCATTACACGCTTATATATCTATCTATCAACGTCCAACATAAACAACTAAATAGATTGACATAAGTCGATCTAAATATTTAAAATAAAGTTTTAAATTGGTAAAACTATTCAACCCCTTCTAGTTTTCCACATGATTCTCTTCAACTTTCGTGAAGAAAATAGTCCATATTGTTCACACATACCTCCCATAATGGAAGATTTAAATCGCATAATATGCAAACCTCGACCATATTACTCCGATCCAAACATTATCTTCACACGGACATCCGAGAAGAGTACAAGCCTCTTGCACTCATCCTACGTGAGAATGTTTGGAGTCTTAGGGAAATCGAGAAATCCTTCCCACTTGTTGTGCTCACATGTTGTACTGTTTGCTAACACAACAACCATACAATCTCGCCTACTTCTTCATGCAAGGCGAATTGTAAATCTTCAAGGCTCCAAGAATAAACTCATCCCTTATGGAATGTTCTTGACACGCCTCTATCATTAACGTTATGCACTTCCATCCTCAATTTCAAAGTCCGTTGTACGTACTTGTGAACAAGATGATGAAACCGCTAAACATATCTCTCATAAAGACTTTCTTCATTCTTGATTCCACTAACACTCATCAATCACGTAATGATCCTCCTAGCGAAGACACTCAAGGAACCTAGTAGTATTTCAAAATAGGATCAATTCTCTTGTACTCGTGCTTTATCAATGTAATCCTATTTCCTCATGAAATAAAAACATCTTACATTTGATATCTTAGTGTTAGAGCCCTTTTAAACTAACCTTGGAATATAATGCATTGTCAAGATCATTGCATACCTTTAGTAAAGGTTCTCACGAGCGGATGGGCGGATCCCAAAGTTTGTGCTAGACGGATCCCTACACTTAGGGAACCGTGGGATCCGGCAAACAAAAAATGCAATTGCAAGCATTATATTTCAAACATATCCTTAGAATACCTCACACTAAGCTAAACATAGTGTCTTAAGGCAAATTAAGTCCTTATCAAGATAGGTAGATCCTTCCTACTCACACATAACTCACCTAGATCACACTCTAAGAAGCTTGTAGATCTATCGTTTCATTCTTAATCCATTACTCTTCCGCTCTTAAACTCACACTTCATTTTTCACTTGATCCCTCACTTCTTGTCTTAGAAATCTTTTTGATTATGGCAAAATTGATCATAAATCATCCCTACCTCAAAATTGATCAAAGTTGATTAAACTATAGTTTTCCCATCTCAAAGCTTCTAGGATATTTTCCAAAACAATATCCTATATCACAAACTGATCTCTAGGAAAATTTAGCTTCAATTGACACTCTCATCTTTAGTGTCATCCTTGCTCATCCATTGTCACTCATGAAAGTTCCAAATCCTTCCGTAAAAGACAATCATTAGCTACATCACTCATTACCTCCAAGTACTTAAGCACCCCTTCATTTAAGACACTTAAGAGGACTTAAACACTCAAGATGATATATATCTTAGATCTTAGAAACATCATTTCCACTTTTTCATAGCTGTTGATAGCCGGATCCCTAGGATTAGCCTAGACGGATCCCTCTGATGAGGGAACCGTGGGATCCGGATGACAGTTTATGTCAAATCTTGCTAAAACAATAATTTCAACTCATCTTTCTAACTTAAACACTCAATCTCATCTAAAATGAGTTCTAGATCAGTACAAACTCTGAAGTTGACTCTTGTGCATGTTAATCATCACATTCCAATGAATCTTAGTGGCTTAAGGCTTAAATGCACTTGCCAAATCTCTTGGTTTATAAACCACATTGTTAGGACTTCCATAGTCATCACCTTCATCCTAACTTTCAGCACTTTAGAAACCCTTAGAAACCTCTTGAAGTCATCTCATCATGAGGAAAAATCCAAGTAGTAACCTATCCACCAAAGAACCACCCATGAAAAAGGCTCGTGTTATACACGAAATCTCTTCAACCGAATCATCTCTGGTCAAGCCAACAAATGATAGGATCTTTCCTCAACCAATCAAACCAATTCCTAAAAGGATAGTACCCACAAAACTACCTATGCCAAACACCACCATACCTCCTAGGCCAAACAATATCATCTCCACTAAACCATCACCATTGGTTCCTAGAGATATTTCATTTACATCTCCACTATCATCACCACACCTCTACAATTTAGAGGATTTGCCTCCTAGGCCGTCTCATCCGCCTCCATGACAACATTATCCTCATTAGGAGGAATAATGGTACAAAATCAAGGTGTTGAGTCAACACTTGTTCCGGCTTCCTTTTCGCCATTTCCATCATATAATCCCATTTGGATTATAAGAAATCATCAAAGTCAACCACTTGACCATATGGAAGTTGACACTTCTACCACCACCATCATTCTTGGTCGAGCCATTCTCAAATGCGCCTCCACCAATCCCTCCATCGTTTGAAGCTCCACAAGCCACTTCACTTGATCCTTCACATCAAGCCATTTCATTTCTTCCACCACCACTACCTAGCCATGACAAAGATTGCTATCATTGTCAACATGTTGAAAGTTTGATACATGAAGTACTAGAAGACCAACGTTTCATGTTCTATCATCTCCTCGAAAGTTTCGACGAGATTAAACCTAAACAAAACTTGAGCTAGAAGATTTTAGTGGTGTCCTAGCATCAAGCGTTAGTTGGTCTAGAAATTCCTAGTTATGTATTTCTTATTTTCTTAGTTTTTAGAGTCATGTATATCATAACTCTAGCTTTATTAAATGAAATTACATGCTACTTGTTATATTTCTGAGCATATGATTACATTGTATTCATATCTCATTTTGTGATAACATCACTTGTTATATCACCTTCTTTGAAATTAATCATCGCCTAATACGGATCCCTCGAATTGCCTAGATGGATCCCTACTAGGAGGAACCGTGGGATCCGTGTGAAAAACTATTTTCTACTAACTTGGACCACATTTGCGTGAAATTGTGAATTATACTTGTTGTCTAACCTTTGTGTTGTAGTTATTCAATTTACACATGAAGACTTTGACATCCTAAAGCTAGGGAGCTTTATGTCAAAGCAATACATTGCAAATTACTTGCAATATTAGGTTTACATTTGTGATATCCCCTGCAAAATTGCAACCATCAAGGGGAGCACATTCGTCACTTAGACGAAATCTTTTGCAAACTTACTTGCAAACAAACTAGATTAGTATCACTTTCTTGACGCCTTACATAGGGATGGACTCGTCAAGGGGAGTAAAGACGAGATCCTTTCCGCTACTTGCTCTTTTTTTATATATATCTTTCACATGTTTTCTTAAAAACAATGTGTTGCTTTCTTTTGAAGCTCTTTTGTTTCGACAAAAGGGGAGAAGAAAGTAAAACTACAAATTCAAACTTTTACAATTTTAGCTTTTCCTTAAAATAATTTTATGTTTTGTCATCAATAAAAGGGGAGATTGTTAATACAAATAAGCCGTAAAAACGTTTATTTATATTTTATGATCTTCTAATGTTTTGTCGATAATAAACGTAAAATCATTTTAACGAAACAAATAAAATACGCAAATGGTTTGAACTAATAGTTTTTAACATATTCACATTTTCACAAAAAACACTAAAACAAGTAAAAGTGATTTTATGATTTAATATTACATATGTACAACAACTAGTGTTTACATATTTGGGTAAAATATACACATAACTAATTTGTAGTATATTGGGTAATATAAATGGGTAAAAACTTAAGTATCACAACCCATTGGGCAAATACATTGAATGTAGTTGGGTACAACCCAAAGCCCATGACCCATGGATCTTGACCCATAACCCATTGCATGACATCATGCTTATATCATACATGGATAATATCCATAACCCATGGATCAACTCATACCCAGTGACCAAGTGCATTGCACTCAAAAGATACATTGTATCTAGCTAAAGATCCATGGTTCAACCCATTACCCATAACCAAAATACCCATGGGTAAAGGGCGTCCCACGGATCCCTAGCTTAACTCTAGACGGATCCTTGTGGAAGGGATCCGTGAGATCCGGGAACGAGATTTTTCTTCTATAAATAGTGAGCCATTTCTTCATTGTTTCTCACCCTTTCTAACACACTTTCTCCCCAGTTAAAACTCACTAACCTCGGATCCAAGAGATCTATGTTTGTAGTTTTGTTTTGTGTGATCTTTTAGGTTCCTCTTAAAGGCAAGATCACCACCTTTGAAGTCGAGCAAACTCAAGTCCATGAGTTGCCATGTTTCCTCATCATCAAGGCTCTTCAAGTCTTCTTGTTGATGATTCCTTTCTTTCTTCTAAGAAGTGTAGTGTTGAAGACATTAGTGAAAGATGTCTCAAGTGTCAAGACGAAGATATTAGTGAAGGGTATCTATCGTCTATATCATAAGCACTTGTGGTAGGTGCTTAGAAGTCAAGACTAGAAGCATTAGTGAAAGATGCTTAGAAGTCAAGACACAAGACATTAGTGAAGGGTGTCTTGTAGATCTAGTCAAAGGCATTAGTGAAAGGTGCCTTAGATGTACATTCGATATGGTGTGTTTCGATGTACAAGATAGACTAGTATTAGATCCAAGGATATTGATATCCTTGATGATGTTGTAAAGGAGTAGATCTCCTTTGGGATTAGTCGTTGGTGTAGTGTGGTAGTAGTTCCTCCATTGCAATGGAACTAGGTGCTTAGCCTAGTACCTAATAAAGGGTAGGCGACGTTGTGAAGGTGTAGTTCACCTTGGGTGAAAGAACTAGGTACTTAGCCTAGTACCTTATAAAGGGTAGGCGTTGTGTAGGTGTGGTTCACCTTGGGTGAAAGAACCCGGTGGTTAGCCTAGCACCGGAAAAAGGGTAGGCGACGTTGTGAAGGCTTCTCCGCCATAAGGAGATTGGTGTAGTGTTTACGAACTCTCGAGTAGGTGACTCGGGGAGTAGGGTAGGGCAAGGAAGGTGTCCTTGTAGCCGAACCACTATAAATACTCGCGTTGTGGTTTTGTGTTTCTTACTCTTATCTTTTCATTACTTGCCTTTACATGCTTGTTTATCAACATCCAACACACACATCCAAATAGATTGACATAAGTCGATTTAAATAGTTAAAAAGGAAGTTTTAATTGGTAAAACTATTCAACCCCCCCTTCTACTAACTTGGACCACAGTAATGCCCCGAAGGAAGCACGCAAGAAGTTGCGGCAAACACGACATAAAGGATACAATGAGGAAAATAACAAAACTAAGGGAAGGATACAACCTTGGGAAGGAAAGTCCTCGACAATAAACAAGCAAGGGCGGAAGCAAAAGGATAAACCTTATCCAGATAACCAAAAAGGAGAGAAATTCTGCAAGTACAGATTTACGTTCCTTCCCAAGAAATATCATGTCAAATCAAGCAGAAGAACAGACGCCCAGGCTACGAGCCTAGACACACGCTAACCTACCAAATAGTAGAAAAAGGCAAACGCTAGCACATGCAAAAACAGTAAAATATTCGCTATAAATATGTGAAGTAACAAAGGGGGATTATAGAAAAAGCAAAAAATAACCGTTGTCCTCCAGAATCAAACATCCTAACAAGAAAAGTCTGAAGAAACTCATTCTGAAAGGAGTTGAAGATTTTATTCGGAAAAAGA
This sequence comes from Chrysanthemum lavandulifolium, assembly GCA_022545495.1. NCBI lineage: Eukaryota > Viridiplantae > Streptophyta > Magnoliopsida > Asterales > Asteraceae > Chrysanthemum > Chrysanthemum lavandulifolium. The sequence continues at coordinate 267,013,608 of CM040244.1, read as the reverse complement.
GTATGATGGCACATAAGAAAGAAAAAATACAACAAGATTCCCATGGCAACATGTCATCCACACGACAGTAGCAAAACTCCACATAGTCTAAACCCTCGCCACCCTCAAAGGAAAAGCGCAAAAGAAAAATGTTCTTAAATGACTACTAATAACGCTTAGTCGTTCTAAAATGGCGACTAATCACCCACCACCACAATACCTCATAACACCCCGTCACTCAAACCTACTCCTATGGCACTTCCAAATACCTTGCCAATTAACACGGCGTCACCCGTGACCGGAACAGTACTATCGATTAGACTCCCAGTAGCCATTGGGAAGTAAGATCGTACAGGTGCTCACGGGTCAACTGCGGAGGCAGCCAGGGCAAGGAGCCATGGGGGAAGTGAAATGGTAAGGAAGGGAGTGATAGAGTGTGGAAAAGGATGGGTCCTTAGGGAAGGATAAGAAAGAATGTTAGGGCAATGAGTTATATCAGACAGTCCCTGTGACACACGGTAAATTTTCACTAAAATTTAACTAATAATTAGTAATTTATTATTACTAAGCATAAGTCATTAAGCATGCATAAGCTATACCTGATCATTTGAGTAGATAACTCGCATACAGTAGGCTATTGCATCACTTTTGCATTCATTTCATTTTATGAATATTTCATTATTGTCTTATGATTAAATTGTAAGACGAGAGGTTATCTCGTTTTTTTTTCCAGTGACCGACACTGCACGCGTGCCGACACCATGATAAGGGCAAATAAAAACAAATGATAAATCCCCGGAATGAAAAATATTACCAACATGATAATGTTTCAGAAACACATTCAGAAAAAGTTGAATGATAAAATTTATCGAACCATAAATTTAAGTCACATCATACATTCCGTGAGACTCAAAATACATGATACAATTTAATCTACTCACAGTATTTATTCTACACTCCTATCCATACCAATAATATACAATACAATTAAATACCTAACAAATAAATTATCACTTAATAATTTCACAAATACTATACCAAATGTAAACTCTTTATTCACATATCCACCTCTTGTGTCTTCACCCTTCACGACAAAAACCAAAAAGTAAGGCAGAAAAAGTAAATAAGAAGGTCAAACCTATCCTACCTTCCTCTTGCTATAACCATGCGTCTAGGTCAAGTCCCAAGAAGCAGAGAAAGATGAAAATGGTATCTACAAAGTCTACTTTCTTCACCATCCTCACTAGGCAAAATCAATTTCATGTATGTCTTTGTTCCATGATCCTTTTTCTGCCATTGTTAGCGCCGCCCACCCCTAAGTCAAAGCCACAAGCCAACAAGGATTGTCGAGAATGATTGGGAGATGTGCTGAGAATGTCCACTCCTTTGATCGATGGCAGGAAAGCAAAGATAAACTTTCCCAATCTCTCTTCCATTTAGATGTATCACCGAATCCACAAGGACTCACAAAACCCACCAAAAACAATCACTAAATATTGTAAAGGGATTAGTGAGGAGGTTCTTGCTTGGATTCGGGATTGACTATTTGTAATTACTTACTTATTGTTTCTTCTTGATTCGGTCGACTTTCAGAACCTAGTAAGAACATATTTCCTTTCATCTCTTGGTCTTATGTTTAGTGTTATTAAACTTGGATTAATGTTGGTTTATGTTTTAAAATTTGTAAAAGATGTCAAAGAAAAATTGGTGATGTTCTTGTCGTGTGGAATAAAGGTTGTTTGATTTATAATCTATTGTAGGGTATAGGTTGTTTAGCAAACTTAGTAGCGAAATGCTAAGGTTGGTCATTTACCCTTGATGGGTTGGTCTCTGTCGAGCGTACAAAACAAAGAAACTAGAAAATGATGAGCTTAATAAACCCTACCGATAAATTTAGTAAGTAGTCTGGGAAGTTGAAGTTAGGCGTGGCACAAAGTTTAACATTCAATAGCCTACTTAAGTTATACTAAGTCAAGTGTCTCGTAACTAGTTCGCATTGTGACTTTCGGTTAAGAGGTTGTTGTCATCCTTAGTACTATAGGTTCGGTTCGGATATGAACCCGTTTCGAGACTAGTGGTACTCAACTGTTGAACGGTATGTTGACCACCTGGTGTTAATAAACCAATCAAGTAAACCAGGGTCATGTCGACCCGAGTACATAGTATTGGGTAAACCTTGTGTTACCTGTCGAGCCTACTTCCTCATTAGTATGTATGACAAATGATGATATTGCGGTAGTACCACAACGTAGGTGTCATGCTTAGACTAATGTGACGAAGACTTTGCGTATGAGCCTTGTGACATAAAGAGTTTAGTACTCTCCTTTTTTCTAAATGATAGGAAGACTTGGGTTGATATCATGAAAGCTCCACTGTGGTAAAATCACTAGAGTCAAAAGCAGTTTTGATAGACTAGCGCGGATCTTGTGAGTCTAAGCCGCGTCGAGAAGCCTCAACATCACGAGTCCAAGTCTTGCTAGAGTTGAACAAAACCTTGAGGTCTAACCGGTTACGTTGAGTTTTCGTGTCAAAAACAACCACCCTAAACATCTTAGTCCTTTTGTTGTAATAAGCGAATTTAAAACTTGATTTAAGTCCGTTTGAACAACCGGATTAGTGCTCGACTATTCTTCCTTCTCGTTAATATCAGCAAATTAGTAGCAAACCAGGAAATGAAACTTGTGAGTGCTAAATACATGTTGTTGGACCAGTTCTCTTTCTTCTTTTCGTCCCTTCGTATAAATCAAAACTGGGCCACGGCCCAAGTCATAAGACTTGGTATTATAAAGGGGTTTTGGTTAGTTAGTTTGGGCCCAGGCCCAACCCGGGTACCCAACTGCTGCCACAAATGATACCGGGCCACAACCCACGAGTTTTCGAGCGTCCGTTTGAGTAATATAAACTAACTCACGAAATAAAGATTGAATCGTAAAATAATTGTCCAACGATGAATGAGCTTGTTTACGCGTACACAATATAGGCTACATGGTTATAATTAAGCATACATGACTACCTGAGTCGACATGTAAACAAGAACAATGGATATATTGTATTCATGAGACAATAATCACTTTAAAATATGATTTATTTAATAATGACTACGTCAACATATAATGACAATATGTAAACATTGGCATGTTGAATAAATTTCACGTTAAGAACTATATATATATAGAACAAATTACGATAAACAAATAAAGACCACTATATTATTTTATCATATATTAAATTTGAAAGTCTTCAAATTTAACTCAAATATTTTCTAAATACAATTAGAAAATAAATAAACTAATATGGATTTTTACAAAAGTATTATGTGTCAACTTGAATAAGTATATATACTTTTATATACTTACTAGTGGAACCTTGTAATTATTTATCAAATCAAACTTTGGATTTTAAAATCATATTAATGTCAACATGAAAAGTATATATACTTCGTATACTTACTAGTAAAACCATTTTAACAATTTTTACAAACTTACGTTTAGTTTTACTGCAATTATAAAAACCATTGAATTACTTTAAGTAAGTGATACTTAAAACAATGAACTAAAACATTGCCCTCCTTATCTAGGTCGCGTGTAGGTGCCGCTTCACAACAATTCACTAAATCCCACTTTTGGATTGCGCATTTGCTAAGGTGAGTCTTCATAGCCCCACTTTTACTTAATAAACTGTTTTATACTCTTGGGGTGAGAAAATATGCAAAACCTTTTTATGGACCTAAACTATTGCATGATTACTATTACGTGGTTTAGCCTAAGCCCTGATGTCCCTAGAGAATGCCCTTTTTCATGAACCGTCAATTCCCCATTGGGAAGCGCGAATGTTATAAATAGATCTATTGAGGGTGACTCCTCCGTTCGGTTGGCCATGCTTAGGCCAAGGCGTAACGTATACCATGTCGGAATCGAGTGTTGAGGGACAAAACACTCGCTATGGGCCCTACATTGTATGATATCTGTTAGCATACAGGAACTGTCATAGTATCGGTTGCATGAACTTAGAGCTAACGTAATAGACATTCATCCATATAACATTACATTCGATGTAATGATTATATGACTTTGCTTTGGTCCAAACTTACTGTTTTAACTTAAACCTATGAACTCACCAGCTTTCAGCTGACCTTTTTAGCATATTTTTCTCAGGTGCTTAAATTGCGAACTTGGATGCAAGGCAAGATGGCGGTAAATGGTCGTAGTAGTATCTAAAAGAAGTATTTTTACACAAAACCGATGTTTTTAAATTGGGACCACTGAACTTATGGGATGTGCCCATCTATTAAATCAATGTTGTAAGATATTATTTTCAAACTATTTTATGAAGTCAAACGGAGTATGTATTCCGTTCTTTATTACTTGTGTTGTGATCACCAATTTCGTAACGCTCCCAAATAACACGTATGCTTCCGCTAAACTAAATTTGGGGGTGTTACAGTCCCTAGCTATCAAGAAGGTTCCCTTACAACGACAAGCAACAAAGGATGCAAATTACACCTTCATCGTATTGATGTTGCATCCCGACCCCCAGACAAGCACACGTCTACCAGCCCAAGTAAATCAGGTTGGATAGAATGAATGTAAGGTAAAAATGACCAGCTTGCGGGTGTCGGGATATGTGTATAAAAGCTACCTCCACAGGCTACACTTTCAAAAGGACGGAACTATCCGGAAAAGATCCTTGAAAGGTCTACCGCACTTGTTGTATGACCTACAGCATCGCAAGCTCGCCGCTACAAAGTAAAATTATGCTTGGCGAGCATTCCGACCCTTCAAGGAAAAATAACAAGTCGGGTAGCTTCTCGAGAATCACCGTCAGAAGAGAGTGACGGGAGATTTCCCCAAAGAAAAGGGTAGCAGGCAAGGAAAGGATTCTAGCCCATAAAGGGAGCAAGAATAGTTACAAAGGCGTTACCGCACCGGAAAGCCGTGAAAGATAACAAAGCGACAAAGACGTTCGGCGAACAATTCTTCAAGAAAGAAAATTACAGTCATCACAAGTAAGACAACCCATTGTGGACAACCGTCAAAATAGACTTCCACAAGAACAAAATAGACGAGGAAACCTTCCAAGAAGCGAAGCCTCAAAGTGATGTCCGTCATCACCAAAGTTCCGAAGTAAGCAAGTCTCCAATAGCCATAAAACTAAAAGTAAAAAGGGTAAGAGAAACCGGTAATAGGAAAAATGTACAACGTATTTAAATTTACTAATTTTTGGTAATGTATTTAGAAATATGTCAAATTAATAAAAAGTGAAGATTAGCTACCTTCATTATTTTATTTTTCCAAATAATTTCATTTTCATTAAGTGCATAAGACGCGCAAGCACAAAATTGGGCATGACCCAAATATGTTATTTCCGAATAACAAAGAGTTATCACGAATAACCAACAGGTGAACAACGTAATCACCAAAGTACATAAGAGGTATTGCAAGCCCAGTACTAGGAGGATAGCCCAAAATTATCCAAAGACTATTACAAACGTGCATATCCGTATAACGTTAAGCAATAGCACTGCACAAATAAATAGAGATGTGTGCGCAAGAGACTATTAACAACGTTCATATCCGTATAACGTTAAAATAGAAACGCAAAAATGAAAAACAACATACACAAAAGTCTCAGAACATACATAAAGAAAAGGTAGTAGCATAAGCACAAAGTGAAAGAACAACGTGCATAAATAAAAACAAAAAACTGCACGCAGCTACCAGGGGCATTACAAGAGAAGAAAAGATAAACATTGTTCAAAGGAGTTCAAAACATCCAGGAAGAAATGAGAAAAACTAAGTCCGCACCAAGGCAGCCACACTCGCTTTAGGCTCGGACAGAAAAGAAGGGATCTCACTAACCTCAGGATGCGGATCATCCGCAACATCAACAAGAGCACTAGACCCCCCAACATCATATTCATCAATAGAAATGGGCCTCACTGAGATATTAGAGGCACTGGCAGGAAGAAGCACAAGTGGCAAAGAAGTAGTACATGCCAAAACTAACTCACCAGTCGAAGGTACTTCCACACCCATAACATTACGGGCGGACAAAGGATAAAGGAAAGAACTATAAACATCGGCAACAGATAGCTGATGAGCAGCAAGATGCTTCCTAACCTGATCAACCCTCTTCTGAACTACTCCCAAAGAACGAGACAAAGAACTAGTGCCAACAATAGCATTATCATCCTTATCATAAACAGGAACCATAAGTTGTTCAAGATCCGGCTGTAACCCAGCAATCATAGGAGCATCCGCAGAAGATTCCTCAACATGAAGAATATCCATAATCTCCGCGATACCAGCATCCTTGCTAGACTTAAGAGCGGAAAGTAAGGAAAACTCCACATTTGTAAGGGCTTTCACGGCGGAAAGATAATGAGCCTCCGCAGAAGGGTCATACGCAGCAAGATAAGCAAGCTCTCTTTTCTCTTTACCATGAATAATGCCCGCTGCTAAACCTTCTTGCATACATTTATCAATAGCACGTCCGATAACTTTCGCCATTGTTGCAGTATACTCCGGATAATTCAAACACTTAAACACAGCAAGGCTCATGCCGTTAGTCAACAACCAACGACGGCTAGATAACAAAGTAAGGAAACAAGGATAAAACTCCTCATCAAGATGACTAGCCAGCGCGTATAAGTCAGCAACAGCCGAATCAACTTTCTCCATAAGAGCGGCTGACTTAGCATCCTGAATCTTGCAAAATTCTTCCTTCAAAGCAATAAGATAAGGAACTCGGTTGAGAAGCTCAGAACATGACTCCTCCAAGGTACGTATCTGCAAATAAAACAAAGTCAGAAGACAGCGGAAAAGCAAACAAGTGGAACAACTAACTAGAAAGGCACGAACGCATACTTGTCCGGAAAGATTGGAATTCTGAGACTTGAGAACAGCAACTTCAACTCTCAAAGTAGACGACTCAGAAGCTTTCCTATCAAGAGATGATCGAAGTGCTGCTACCTCAACCCGAAGAGAATTTCGTTCTTGCTCAAGAGTAGAATTTTGACTCTTCAACGACATAAGTTCCGCAGCAGAAGCTGCTGAGGATGTAACAGCGGAAGACGGCCCAGAAGAAGTAGCTTCAGCAGCCTTAGCCTTAAGAACTGAAATCTCCTTATCCCTACTCGCCAACAAAGATAATAAGCATTTTCGCTCCATCATATTATACTCCAAACGCAGACGGACCTCAGAACTAAAGCACACTTGTCGTGCCGCAGCAACATTAAATTCAGCAAGGAGACACTCATACCTCATTTCACGAACAGAGGAAAAGAAGTTAGGAGGAGAAAACTCGTCCAACATACGCGGCATTCATCAACATCATCAAGAAGCGAATTCTTGGTAACATTCCATTTTGGAACATGAACATCAGCCGAAGAACTGGAATCTGAATCATCAGCAGCACGAATATCCCCAACCGAGATATCAAAATCAGAAAGGTCGTCAAGAATTGGATGAACACTACCGACATGACGAAAACTGTCGGGAAGGGATGAAGGCACACCCGCTTGATCTTTCTCCTTCTCAACAGGAAAGACAGTAGTAACAACAACATCCGTCATAACCGGCGCAGGAGAGCTATCAAAAAACAAATAAAGAACAAAAGGTGAATGGAAGGAAGAAAAGTAAAGGAAGCACGAAAAGACAAAAACAAAGATAACAAACCTAGGGGAAGAACGATCAACATGGAGCAAACCAAAATCAGTTCAGTAGACGTCCCAGCTTCATGAATAGGAGTAATTGATAATGAAGGAGAATAAGAAGAATGAGTGGGCAAAGCATTCAAACAAAATTCAAGAGTGTGCGTACTTTGAGCTAACAACTTCTGAATAGATTCTAAAGACTTACCACCAGTAGAGGCCCTACCAGAATCATTGTGGTTGATCCTCACTCTTTTAGGAGGATGGACAAGGTCAATGCAAGCCTTCTTTCTTTTCCTCCTAGAACCGGAAGCCACATCACTATTAGACACTAGAAGACCAGCCTCAGAAGTAGGATAGTCAGGTCGCACAACATCCGCCAAATTATTATACGATCGAGAGGCCCCGGCTTCCGAATGGGCAACAACATTTCTGTCATCACCAGAAGATGGAGGGGTAAGAGAAACAGTCCAGCCTTCGGTTGATTTCAGCAAAGGGAGCTGATTTTCCTCCAACGATCGGGTATCAACAATTAACTTCATAGGATCCTTCATCCTAACCAAAGATAGCAAATCCATCGCTGCAGAAAATAGAAGAAGAAGAAACACAGGTCAGGCCAAACAAAAATAGATTAGCAGGCGAAGAAACATAAATATGGTATACCCACCCCGATTATCCTGATCATAGAACACGGGGTAAGAATCCTCGCCCAAAGTGTAATTACGACTTAACCTAACTAAACAAAGGAAAGGTTCTGGAAATTTGAGGAAAGGAGAAACATGGGCAACAAGGGAAGCAACATGCCCAACATCAAACTCAGTATCCTTAGGAATAACATCCTTAGGAATAATATCCTTAGGAATGTTCCTCCCAACACAAAAAGGATGAATAGTAGAACAAGCAAACGAGTCAACCCAGAAGAAATGATCATTCCAACTTTTAAGAGAATCAAGGGGTTTAGTATAGCAAACGCCAAAGCTATCAACTCGTTTACTAAAAGAAAGCCAACCATGTTTCTGAGACAAAACATAAAAACACCTAAATAGAACAACTGAGGGTTTGATGCCAAGAGCAAAACAAAGAATCTCAAATTGAGAAACTTTAGCAGCACCAATGACAGAAAGTTGTGATATATGGATACAATAGTAGTCAAGAATCGAAACAAGAAAAACAGACAAAGGGAGGCGGAAGTTAGCAAACTCAAAAAAACGGGTATATACACCAATCTTCCCATTCGGTGCTTCCCGAATAGTTTGATCAGGTTCAGGCAATTCCGGACGAACAAATTGCGGAATCGAATATCCAATACAGAAACGATCAAGCGCCTTTTGCGATAGTTTAGATTTTGCAGATGCAAAAGTACCCATAACGGAAAAAGAAAAAGAATTAAGAACCTAACCTGGACGAGGAACTTGGAAGGTGGATACGACCGAAGGTAAATTGGATCAAAGAAAAAGGAAGTAACGTTTGCAAAAGAAGAACAGTAAAAAGAAAAAGTAGGCTAAAGCAAAAATAAAGGGTATTTATACAAGCGGAACGGTGATCCCCCAAGAAAAACCCTAAGGGAGGACACATGTCTAAAAATAATCTGATCCAACGACCCAAATAAAAAACACGGGGATAAGGATGGTGGAAGACCAATGGCCCACAGAGTCCAATCAACCAGAGCACGAAAAGTCATTAACCGTCCACGTTGTAAAAAACACTTTCCAAGAAAAGGGAGCGTCGAAAACGCTTCAAGAGTACGGAAGAGGAAACGTTCCGCAAAAATTAGTCTAAGTAATATCCACCGCACGCGACAATATCTGCACGCAGTGCACATACTAGACTGGGGACTTGATGACGTAGCAGTTCCTAAAAGAGAGAAACATCAGAAGAACATTTCAAAAAAGGCACGGAAAGGGAAGGTGCTCATTCAACTCAAGTCTAGTAACATTCACCGCACGCGACAATATCCGCACGCAGTGCACACACTAGACTAGGGGGACTTGATGACGTATAGTATGTATAACAGGCCCACTAGGCCTAATACACAATATACACATGCTGGGCCCAGGCCCAATAACGATGAAATAACTATGAACCCTGTACCAACAGTAAGCCCAATGACGAAATTGGCTATAGTCCAGACCTAAAGACGCACGCAAGATACATGGCGGGCTGAGCCTTCAGCCGCTGAAGATATCTTGTGTCCACATCCGCGATTGACACGGAACCTTGTCCGACAAGGGTCCGGCTCCGGCGACTAATCACTATGTGCGAATATCTAGGAAACCCTAGAGGTAAACCTCGCCTATAAAAAGGGCTCTAATCCCCATACAAGGTACAACTTTCTCTCTCATAATTACACACACATACTTTTACTCCTCTCTCAAGAATGTGTACTTACTCTCACGCCGGAGTCTAATCATGGGGTCCGTCCCCACGGTAAGTGTTAATACAAATAAACCGTAAAAAAGTTTATTAATATTTTGCGATCTCTTTGTGTTTTGTTGATAACAAATATAATGTTATCTTAAGTACAATTATAATGATACATGTTATTTTTGTAAAGCATTTACATATAGCCATTTAAATACAAAAATGTAGTAATTAAGCATTTGTTGTAATAGTTTATTATGATGGGTAAAAACCACAACCCATGGACTATAACCCATGGATCATAACCCATACCCAAGTTGGCTAGATACAATGTATACTTAGATACATTGAATCTAAAGAAACCCATGGACCAACCTATAACCCATGACCCATAACCAAAAACCCATGGGCAAGAGGAGCGTCCACGGATCCCTAGGATTACACTAGACGGATCCCAGTGGGAGGGATCCGTGGGATCCGGGAACAGTGGAAGAATTTGCCTATAAATATAGAGCCATTTCTTCATTCTAACTCACCCTCTTCTTACTAAATCTCTCAAACACTCTCATTCTCTTCTAACATATATCACTTAATCTAGAGTTTTTCTTCTTTCTTTCTATTGTGATCCTCATATAGGTCCTTCTCAAGGCGAGATCACGAGCATTCTACAAGTCATCCAAGCAAGGGATCCTTGATTGATTTGTCACTCCATAGATTACGTAGCAAAGATCTTGTATTTGATATTTCACATATTTGTTGTGTAAAAGTCGTGTTGGTTTGGTCCACCGTGTTACGGACTCGGTATCTAGCTTTGTACCGAAAAAAGGTGTAAGCAACGTTGTGAAGGCTTCTCCACCAAGTGAAGGAGTTTGTTGACATAGTGCTTGAACTCTCGAGTAGGTGACTCGGGGAGTGGAGTAGGGCAAGGAAGGTGTCCTTGTAGCCGAACCACTATACATCGGTTGTGTCTTTTCTATCCCTTTGCTTTACATTATTTACTTGCTTTATCATTAGATCTATACTTTCTCTACATCCATAAGATCTCACATATTAACAAATCTAAAGTTTTTGAAACTAACTTAAAATCGGCAAAACTATTCAACCCCCCTTCTAGTTTTCCACAGTAAGGCTAACGGTTTACTCTTCTTGTGCAGGGAAATCAATCAAACTACTTGGATTAGTACAAGATCAGCCCATTAGAAGCTTGTTGGCCCAGTCCGACAAGCTGCACTCATACCCGTTACGACCCGTCACACTTTTTGTACTAACAATAACATATGAACTTACACTTTATTTATTTATTTATTTATTTTTTCCCTTTCTTATTCTTTTAGTTTTTCTTTCTTTTGAAATTTGAGAACATAGTGTAAATGTTCAAAGCTAGCTAGTTGTGTATATTTAGGCGTGACAAGTGAGTGGTCGAAAACGGTACCAAAATTAACCCGATGTAACCATACACATCTGAATAAAAAAGATTCGCCGTTTTCGTATAACATCAACACTAAAACCTTATTCATTTAACCATTTTTAGTTTTTTTTAACTAAAGTTTAATACTCCTTCATTCCTAACATAGTTTCTATTTAACAATAAAAATGTTTAACATAAACATAATATTTTTTCCCTTTCTTACAACGAAAATTTTACTATTAACTAATTAATTAATTATATTTTTATGCTTTATAATATTAGCTTCAAGTAAAGGAAAAAAAGAGTAAACTCATTCAAAATTTCATGTTTATTATAAATAGTAGACAATTAATTTGAGGCAATCAAGAAAAAAAATAGACAATGTATTTTGAAAGGGCAAATAGTATAAAAAGGTATCGCATTTAAGGTTAATTATAATTTTAGGTACTCAATTTTTTTTCTCAATTTAAGGTATTGAAGTTATTTTTTATGCAATACAAGGTTTTTTCGACTTTTCAAAAGTGATTATCGGTCATAATTTTAGCCGAAATGACTTTTAAATGCTCAATCATAATGATATATCGCATTAATTAACCAATTCAGCTGAAAAAATGATCGATAACACCTTTCGAAAAGTCAAAAAAACCTTACATTGCATAAAAAATAACTTGAATACCTTAAATTGAGAAAAATAAAGTTGAATACCTAAAATTAAAATTGAACTTAAGTATCATATTCTCCCCGTCCCATAATTATTGTCCCCTATTGAATTTTTCAGTCTTTATCTTTACTCTTTGACCTTAAATATTTTTATTTGTGTTATATAATAATTGATGCAAAATATATGAATGAATTGGCTATAATATGTATTTTCATTGATATAATGTTTATCAAGTATTATATAACACAAATAAAAATATTTAAAGTCAAAGTTGAAAAATATAGACTTTGAAAGTCAATAGTGGACAATAATTGTGGGACGGAGGTAGTACCTTTTTATGCGATTTTTCCATTTTGAAAAAGAACGAGTATGATGATATTAGCACATCTTTCATGTAGTAAAAAGGTATTTTTAATAGAGGTTGTTTCATAAATAAAATGGCAAATTGCATAAAAAGATACTCATTTTATGTCAAATTTCAATTAAAGGTGTTACTTTTTTTTTCTCAATTTAAGGTATCCGACTTTTTTTTTTGCCGATTTAGGTTTTTTTCTAACTTCCGTTAACCATTTCGTTAGTAAATTACATGTTTGGTCCTTGAGTTTGTATAGGCATTTCATGTTTAGTCTATTTTCGTCAGTTTTCATACGCTTGCATACGTTTTCGTCCGTTTTTATATGTTTTTGTCCGTTTTTATACGTTTTTGTCCGTTTTTAAACGTCTTCGTCCGTTTTTGCACGTTTTCGTATGTTTTTGCATGTTTTCGTCCGATTTTACACGTTTTCGTCTGTTTTACCACGTTTTCGGTCCGTTTTTGCACGTTTTTGTCCGTTTTTACACGTTTCCATCCATTTTTACACGTTTGCGTAAGTTTTTGCATGTTTTCATCTGTTTTTGCATGTTTTCATCTCTTTTTACACGTTTTCGTCCGTTTTTACACGTTTCCGTCTGTTTTTGCATGTTTTTGTGTGTGTTTTACACGTTTTCGTCCGTTTTTACACGTTTTTGTCTGTTTTAACACGTTTCGGTCCATTTTTACATGTTTTTATACACACATTTATATTCATTTTTATACATGAGTAAAATTTTAGTGAAACCTCACTTTGTACCAATTACCTTTTATACTCTTAGGACTAAAACCCACGTTTTTATACTCTTAGGACTAAATTTTTTATACTTACTAACTTCCCTTTCATCCCTTTTATTCCTGAAAACCCACTTTGTACCAATTACCTTAGCCCCATTTCGTAGATCTACAAGAATCCATACCTTTTGTAGTTCAAACTGCAATAGCTCCTCCTGCATGGCTTCTATCCAACTTTCATCAGTTAAGGCTTTAGCAATAGTTAGGGGTTCCTCTTGAGATAGGAAGCAAGCAAACAAGCAGTGTTGTTGATCTTTGTGGTTGTTCCTTTGCTGCTTCTGAATGTGAATAACTAATGCATGAGGTCCAAAAGTTTCTGGACTTTGCTTCTTGTCCGAACAGCTGATGTAGGATCACCAATTATATTTTCTTTTGATGAATTTTGTGAATCCCAAGAGTAGGAGTGGGACTGACATCAATTTCAAGGGGCAGGTTGTTGAAATCAGTAACCACACCATTATCATCATAAGAAGCTTCCTCAAAGATTCCTTCAGCAGGCTTATCATAGACATTAAGTTCTGGCATTGGTGATTCATAAAAATCATCATCAGCATTGCCAGACTTAACAAATGCACTACCAATATTATCGAAGTTAGTATTGGTATGCATAAATTTAGGTACTGGTGTATCAGACTCGTCAGAATTAATAGCTTCATTACCAGTATTAACTGAATTAATACGGGTAGCCTTGAAAGTAACTTCTGGTCCCAGATGCTTTTCAGCGAGAGCATCTAAATCCTTTTTGAAGGCCAGAATGGCATCTGAATCACCGGTGTGAGATGCCCCTTTCTTCTGAACTTCTACAACAATCTCTTTCCTCTTTTTAGGAGCTGAAGACTTATTTGCTCCAGAGCACAGAGCTCTTGACTGCTGGATTGTTGTAGACATAACCATTAGCTTCTCTTTCTCCTCAGGAGCTTGAGAATCAATACCTGCATTGTTAGTGTCTTCAGAGGAACCTGCATTTTTGTTAGCTTGATTGTCCAAAGACACATGAATATAGTTCATAGAATCAGATAGATAATCTATATCAAACATCCATCTCCCTTTACATTTGGCTTTTCCTCAAGAAAATTAACATGCAGAGTCAATTCTACTCTCTTAGTCACTAAATTATATACCCTATAGGCCTTACTATTTAGTGAATAACCAACTAAGAAACCCTCATCTGATTTGCTATCAAAATTTCCAAGCACACTAAGGGTATCTAGAATGGTGACATGGCACCCAAACGGTCTCATGTAGCTAATAATAGGCTTATGGCAAAAAGAAGCTCATAAGGAGTCTTGTACTGAGGTTTGGTCACCCTACCCTATTGAATATATATGAAGCACAGCTAACTGCTTCAGCCCAAAATGTAGTAGGTAAGAGTGAGTCAGCTAAATAGGTTCCAGTTGCCTCAATAAGGGTCATGTTCATCCTTTCAGCAACTCCATTCTGCTGTGGAGTCCTAACACTACTGTATTCCTATTTTATCCCCTTGTTCTCATAGAATTTAAGCATACTTCTATTCTTAAATTCAGTGCCATTATTGTTGGGTATAATCTTGATGGGCCAAGTATGTGGGTCAATGGATCGGTATTTGGGTTGCTCAATTTGGTATCTGAATAAAGAGTGGGTTGTTCTTAGTTGACCGGTATTATGGTGTATAAGCGGTACGTGGAATAGTTTCATGTTGGGTTTAAGAGTGCATGTACCAATTATCTAGGAGAGAATAAGGAGATGGTGGTCGACTTCTAGTTAGTTTTATTTAGTAGTTATCTTTATGTTTAGTCTATAAATAGAGCAGGTTTCATATTGTATTAGAGCAATCAGTTTTCCATATTGTAAGCAAGTAATATACCATATTAGCAAGTAATACATGAGAGTCGATTTATGGTATTGGCTATGAGTATGTTTGTCATGTGTCAAAGGAAGGCTGATTCCTTCAATTGGTATCAAGAGCTGAGTTCGAGAGCCACGGGACCTCATACCTGTTGGCTATTGTGTGGCAAGAAAGAAAGGACCGAATGCCTTCTATGCACTAAGGCAGCGAAAGACGAAAGCAATCGACAAGGTGTTTGGTCACAGCGGGTGACCACAAGAACGCAACAGCAAGGACTATTTTATAGCAGTAAAATGAGAAAGAAAGAAAGCAAGCAAGCAAGAAGGTTGTCACTTAGTTTGTAGCAAGTAGCATGCAAGACAACCATAGCAAGTAGAATGTTTCAGGTTTGTAGCAAGTAGCAAGCAAGAAACAAAGCATGTAGCAAGGTTGATCACGTGATGATCTAAAGAAAGAAAGCAGCAAGTTATCTCAAGTTAGCTAGCAGGAAATCATAGAAAGTTAGCAAGCAAGAAACAAAACGTAAGTAGCAAGAATCACAAGCAAGAAAGCAACAGCAAGAGAAGAAAGAATGTTCATGGCTGGAAAGTGAGTTCCTACGTGAGACCGGGCAAGTAGTATGTGACCGAGACCGTGTTCATTAGTATGTTCGTGGAGCCAAGACCGTGATAGGCATCAAGATTACGGGGGTGAATGTTGGGTATAATCTTGATGGGCCAAGTATGTGGGTCAATGGATCGGTATTTGGGTTGCTCAATTTGGTATCTGAATAAAGAGTGGGTTGTTCTTAGTTGACCGAGTATTATGGTGTATAAGCAGGAGTACGTAGAATAGTTGCATGTTGGGTTTAAGAGTGCATGTACCAATTATCTAGGAGAGAATAAGGAGATCGTGCGTCAGCTTCTAGTTAGTTTTATTTAGTAGTTATCTTTATGTTTAGTCTATAAATAGAGCAGGTTTCATATTGTATTAGAGCAATCAGTTTTCCATATTGTAAGCAAGTAATATACCATATTATCAAGTAATACATGAGAGTCGATTTATGGTATTGGCTATGAGGATGTTTGTCGTGTGTCAAAGGAAGGCTGATTCCTTCAATTATCTGATCTAATTATCTTAACCTTATAGTCAAGCTGGTTTTCTATCTGCCTAATAAAGGTCTGAAGGATAACAATAGTCTCATCCTTGGTAGATAAAAATAAAACCCAACAGAACCTGGTACAATCATCAGTAATGACAAGACAAAAGGATGCATGATTTATACTCTTTACTGAGGTTGGTCCAAAATGGTCTATATGCAAGGTATGCAATGGGGCAGTTATAGCTCTTTCTAACTTGGCCTTGCATGATGCTCTGTACTGCTTTCCTTATGACAAGCAACACAAGAATGGCCTTTTTTGAAAACCTTGGAAGGTAGACCTCTAACAAGGTTTCCCTTCACAAGTTTGTTTAGATTTTTAAATTTTATATGACCCAACCTTCTATGCCATAATTTAGACTCATCAATAGTGGCCTTTGTAATTAAATAGGCAAAACCTTTAGCAGATTCAGGTGTCTTCATATCAACGTTGTACATATTGTGTTGCCTTGGGACTCTAAGAAGAATCTGATTTTCATCAGGCATCTTAAAGTCTGAAGTCAACACAAAACATTCAGTCTCAGTAAAAAGAACCTTATGCTGCTTATCACAGATTTTGATATTGAAAACAGATTAAAATGGCCTAGTTCTTTTACAAAGGACACACTATCAAGTTCTAAATTACCAACCTTTATTCTACCTTTCCCTGTGATGTAGCCTTTGCTACCTCCAAAGGTAACAGAACCACCTTTGATATCTTCAAAGTCATCCAAGTAGTCCTTGTTACCAGTCATATGCCCAGAACATCCACTATCAAAGATGCCTCTATCTCCCATGTTCATGTAAGGATGTTCTGCACGAAAAGAGAAATTAGTTTCTCTTGGGACCCGAACTGTCTGAGGCTTGGAGTGCCTTATGGACCTTTAGATTTGACAATATAATGAAAAATGGTCCACTATTATACTTGGAGTCTGTTTTACACACCAGAAAATTGTAGGTCCAAAGGTTATGGATCTAAGCAGCCTTGTAAGACAATAACTAACTTGGATAAATCCAAACTAATTATGTGAATAACTCTTTAACAATAAGTACTTGATGCTAATGCGGAATATTAACAACAAGCAAGAAGAACACAATAATTTCTAAATAACTTTTTCTATTAATCTCTAAAACTTAATCCATAACAATATACCTTTAGGGTTCCTTTATACTTTTAGGAAATCCTAGAATACAAAACGTGTAGAAGGATAAATATATCTCTTTCTAAGATATCTCTACGCGTAAATATCCTTCCCTAATATAACTCTAAAAAACTATTATGTTTTAACATAAACAGACTTAACTATGAAAACTAAATAGTATTAACTAAGGTCTGCCAGACTTAACTTTGTACTGGCAGACTTAACAACTAATTCTAAGCCTACCAGACTTAATCTCTATACTACCAGTATTAAGTCTGATTAGATAATTGATAATTCCCAACAATCCTCCCCTAACTTGATCTTCACTTGTGAACTTCAAGTTCTTTGTACTCTTTGAGGATCTTGGAATTATCCTTTAGCTGCATCTTTAAATGTTCTTCATTTTGTGATCTGTGCAGCATCATATCAGCACTCCATGGTCTTTACTGCAACTGTGACTGTATGTACATCAAATCATAAAAGTTTCATGTTATTCTCATCACATCCAGGTGTGTAAACTGCTGTGAGAGGTGAATCATAGAAAAGTTAATGGATTTAATTTCTCTTTACCAATTAGCCATTACTATTGGAGTAGCCAATGTTCTGGTGTGTAAAACTATGGTACATTGATAACCATTTGATTTTTAGCAAACCAGCAGCTATCAACGGATTTGATTAGTCTTTACCAAAAGCCGTACCCTTTTGGACTAGTCATGGTTTTCCACTGCCCTTATTACAAGCCATAAACTTGTGGGCTAGCCAACTCTTCCTCTACACATATATGGTGAGTTGAGCACCATATAATTTTTGGCAAATTGTCAGCCATAAACAGATTTGAGTTATCTTTACCAGAGCCGTTTGCTCATGGATTAGTCAGTCCTTATGTGGGTGAGACTAGGGGTGTTCAAAAAATCCGAGAAACCGACGAACCGAGCCGAACCGCTCAATCCGAAACCGAAAAAACCCGAAACCGAAACTGAAAAAAACCAAAACCGAAAAAACCCGCTTATCACGGTTCGGTTTCGTTTTTTATTTTTTGATATCCGCGGTTAATCGAATCGAACCGTGCTTAATACATGAAGGTTTTTTTAACTAAATATTCAAAAAATCGTACAAGTATTAATTATATTATTGCACTATTTTATTGTATAATGCCTTTTTTGCTCATAATGTAAACATTTCTAAACATTTATGTGTGAAAGTTGATAAATGTGATAGTAATCTATAGACGTCGAATAACTATTATTTTGTTAAATGATTATTTATGGATATTTGAATGCAATTACTCTAACAGGATAACTTTTGTGTGACTATTATCTATTAAATGTCATTTAATTTTAACAAAGTGACATTTTACATTCTAGAACATGTTATTGTTTATACGGTTAAACTCGAATAAACGTTTAAAATGGTTAACCGTGACCCGAACCGCGGGTAACCGCTCATTTCGGGTACCCGCTTATCCGGTTACCTGCCTAGTATGGGTCGATTTCGGGTAGTAAAACTAATTACCCGCCCCACGATGGATAGTTTAAATCTTCCAACTAACCGAACCGAACCACCCCGCGAACACCCCTAGGTGAGACATGGTGGACTGATAACCATTGGTTGTGTTAGTGCAAAGCACTTTCACCAAGTGAAACCCTCTCAAAAACCATTTATTTTTATCAACTTATTAACATAACACTCAACAGCTAAGAAAATTCTTTCAAACATATATTACCTTATTCTCCTCCTTTTAGCTGATGTCTCTTCTTCAATCTGATCACATATTTTGGCTAGTAATTGATTACATACTCTTTGAATGAGATTTTCAATTACTTCAGATTCTTTTTCATACTTATGCTTTGAAAGCATCATCACTTGAAGCACCTTAGCACATAATGGATATTCCACCTCTGCAAGCATGAACAGATCAACTCCACCTTTTGTGGATAAATGATGAACATCACACACATCATAGAATTTCCATGAACCACTGGAATCTTGACATGGAAAATTCCAATAGACATTTGTAGGATCTGGTTCATATAGTCTTTTAAGTTCTGCCCAAAGTTCTTGCTCTTTCACATCTAACTTTTTAGCAATCTTGAGCTTTTGCTGAACCAAATTCCATAAAGTATCCAAGTCTTGTCGATTACAAGATTTGACCAGATCTTCAAGATTCTTAAAAACTGCAAACTTTCCACTTAGTCTGATTACCATCCAAGCTTTTCCAAAATTATCCCTGTAAATCTCCCAATCCACTATTGGATCAAGATTCTGAATGTGTGTTCTCTTTTGATGTGACTCTGTTTTCCTCCCCTGTTTGGAAGAATTTTCCAAATCAGTGACATCATGAACAGATTCTTGGGAATTAGATGACTCATCAAGAAAAACACCCTGCGTGGCTTTCAAGTGTTGGATCTCTGCTTCCAATTCTTTCACCTTATAACCCAACAGCAATTTGGTCGATGCAAGATCCTCTTCCAAGATTGAAACTTTAGAAGACAAAATAGCACATAATGCCATGACATCATTAAGCTGCATACCATCCTTAGCACATCCTGCTGTGAAAACCATAATAACACAAAGAATATGGATGGAAAAAACTGACTCTGGTTTGAACTTATGATGGGAGAAACCAAGTCGTTATGAATATATATATATATAGCTATGGTTTTGGGAATACACACAAATAAACAATTATCTTTGGAAAGATTTATCTTTGAAAAAGAATAAGTTCAAAAAATAGAAAGATAATGATCACCCCGTAAAATATGGAAACATAATTAACGACCAGAAATAATGACCAGACTTAACTATGAAGCTACCAAATTTAACTACCATAATTAAAAATCTATTAAGTCTGCTAATTAATAGTACATACTATACATTTAACCTCCCCTTAAATGTAGTTATGGGTTCACCATACCAATGTTAACCACCAAGAAATTGAACCTAGGTCCATCAAATGCTTTGGTCAACAAGTCAGCCACATTGTTATATGTATGTATCTTTTCTACCCTTATGAGACCCTTCTCAAAACAATCCCTTATAAAGTGATGCCTAATCTCTATGTGTTTGGTCATAGAGTGGTAGACTGGGTTCTTAACAATACATATAGTGCTTTCATTATCAATGTTGATTGTGGTATTCATGAAGTTTAACCCATAATCCAACATCTGGTTTTGGATCCAAAGCACTTGTCCACAGCAATTAGCAGCAGCTACATATTCAACTTCAGTTGTTGAGGTAGCCACAATAGTCTACTTTTTGCATTGCCAGGAAATCAACCTTCTTCCAAGAAATTGACAACCTCCTGTGGTGGATTTCCTGTCCATACTAGCCTGAGCATAGTCACTATCAAAGAAAGCTTCTAGGTCAAAGGATGACTCTCTAGGATACCATAAGCCCAAATTTGGTTTTCCCTTAAGATATCTGAAAATCCTTTTCACACCATGAAGATGTGAAGTCTTTGGAGTAACCTGAAAACGAGAACAAACACACACATCATACATAATATCAGGCCTAGAGGCTGTTAGATACATCAAAGATCCTATCATGGATCTTTACAACATGTTAAGATAAGGTGTGACAATTCAACCGACCAATAAAAGATAACTAGGGAGTAATAGTATCTAGGTAAACACATTTTTAATCATCATACGAGCACAGTTCAATTAGAAATAAGACTACCCGTAGTAATTAGATAATTAGATAATTAGATAATTAGACAAGTAGAGTAATCGGTAGAAATACCACCCCCAAACCAATTGCCCCGAGATATTTACCTTAGCTTTCTAAAAACTATAAAAGATAAAAAGAATCATCCTCAACCCCACCTTCTCGTCATATATGTCTTGCTAGCCTTCCTATTCCCTAGAGAACGATATCAATCCCGAGGCTTACCCAATACTACACTACAACGATTAGGTTCATTTGCTGGGAGGTTGAAAAACTTGCTCGAAGAAAAGGAAGTTTCCTTTGACCGAGCGGCGCTTCGCACGCCGCATCAAGTTTTTAGCGCCGCTGCCGGGGAATAGAATAGCTAGTTAGATATCTATCTCGTTTAGGTTCCCTTGCTTGATTCCTATCAAGTAAGATTTTTTCTCTTTTCATTAGCTTCCTTGTAGTCTATCCCCCTTCTTTGTGTTTGTGTTCGTGAAACCCTTTTCATTTGTCTCTATGGCAAGTGAAGTTGCATTTGAATCATTAACAAATGAGGAACAATCGTATTTCATAGATAGAATTACTTCTTATTGTTCTAATGAATTTTTAAGTTATCTTAGAGATATCCAAGAGGAGATAGGTGTAAAGTTAGATGGCTTTGATGAATTTTGTGCATGTGTGGCTTCTATTCAACAATCATGGTTAGGATCAACTCCTTTTAGTGCCACCATTTGGAATTTTTTTTGAGAAAAGCTTCCTAAGCGTAACCCATAGTTTGAATGAAGTAATAGGCTTGTCTACATCACAATTTGAGGAAACAGATAAGGAGGAACCCTTTAGGCAAATAGAACATAGTAATCAAGTTTTTGAGAACGATTCTTATGAATCGGACCAAGAATTTGAAATGGCCAAAGAAGGATTTGAGATGCTTAGGAATGTATTTGGGTTAGATGATACTAAAACACATGATGAACATATAGGAGATCTAGGTATAATGGAGAATGAGGTGGAAACTCCAAGCCCACAAGCCCTACCATCACTTGAGGAACACACACGGCCTATAACTTACCTGGAAGAAGTAGAAGAGACTATAGGAACCCCGATTGATATAGAACCTTTGGACCAAACACCACTAGAGAATGTAGGTTTAGATGCTTGTTGTCATGACCTCTTTCTTAGTCCTAGGGAATTTCCTAATTTTGATGAACCGAAGCCTCAACCAAAACCCTTACCCAATTTTCCGTCTTTAGATGTGAATCTAGAAATTGAATTAGGCCCCAATCCACCCATAAAAATAAATAGTCCGGGTAGTTACGTGATGAAGGTAGTAGACTCTAAGACATGTAGAGTGGAAGCTAATATAAGAGTAACCCATGACCTTATACACTTACATCACCCATTTATGGTTGATAACAAGAAACATTATGGGTTTAAACCGGGTTTATTAGGTCAAGATGGATCCTTAACTAAGAATCTTTTGAAGTTGATAGAAGATGATCCATTTCTAGGAGAAAGATTTAATTCACCCGCTACACCAATAGAATTAGGTAACGTTATAATGAATGGAGCACACCCCTTTGAGCATATAAATCACCCATCACCCTCTCCTCACGTAGCAAATTTCCACCCTAAGGGTGTGTATCGCTACTATCACCAGCACTTAAACTTAAGTGTAGGGAAAACTTCCCCTTTATCCATTAAATAAGGGTATAGTCAAGCTCGTGACTCGAACAAAAACAAGCGCTTCTTGGGAGGCAACCCATGTTTATTTGTTTAAATGTTTGTCTTTAATTTTTATTTGTATGTTCATATATCTTTTTCATTATTGTTTTTCTCATGTTAGACTTTGTGAAAATGCTTTATTTTGTTTTAACCGTCTTAATTGCATATAAAGGTATTTTACAAAAGATAAGTGTAGGAAAGATCACATATGTTTTAAGAACATGAACATGAGATTAACAATAATTGAAATTGTATATATATATGTGTGTTTGTTAAAGTCAAATGCTTGTATCAAAGTCATAATGGATGTTTTGCGAAAATTTTCACGGTTTTAAAGATGTAATTTTTTAAAACGCAGAGACCGGTTTACGTCGAGACAACTGACATCGAGATTAAAGCTGACGATGTTAGGCTATCTGAAACGGTTTATCATTTTTTCGTTTTACGTACTACTTATAAATTTTGGAAATTCTCGGTCTTAATTTTCGAAAACGCAAACATCCATTCCACAAGCATTATATCTTACTTGCTTTCTAGTGTAGTTGTGTCATATATAGGTTTACCGCCGATTTTACGCGAAGGTTTCGTTTGTTTTCTTATAAGTGTGCAGGTTATATTTGGTAAGAAGAAGAAACATAATATTGGATGGAGCTTATCACTTATGCATTCTTCTTGGAAAAGAATTTAACCGCAACTTCACACGGATCCTACCGAGCTAATCAGGGGAGTACTAGTTTCTTTTCCTTACTTCCCTTCCTTTATCATAACGTTTATACTTTCGGGGAACATTAGGGACAATGTTCAATTTAAGTGTAGGGAGGGAGAATAAAACGGGAACTTAGAAACTATTCACTCACTTGATCATTTGTCTTGTCCTTAGTAACTTGTGTAATAAAATATGAGAAATATTCGTTAGGGCAATTTTAGCACCAAATTAAAAAAAATTATGACATTTACGAGCTAAACTTTAGTCTTAATAAAGCGTCTCATGGATAGGAATTATATGACTAGCACAAAAACCGTTTACCACTCAAATTCCACCCCAAAAATGTGAGGTTCGCCCCTATATCTTTTGGAATAAAAGCATTCACCTTTAATGCTTAGAGAGTGTACCGGTAGTATAATAGATTATAGAACTTGTTTTGTGATGCATTCCGAGATCGCTAGTGAGATTACACTTGTGTAGTTAGGAATAACTAAATGAAAAGAGGCATTAGAATAACCTTTGTTTGAAACACAGATTATAATTACTTCTTCCACATCGGTTGGGTAATTACCACACACCCTTGCGATGTACTCATCTTTAGTACACGATACCCCTAGTTAACTCCTCGAGCCTATCATTTCGCGGTTCTCTTGATGTTTGGTTTACGGAATATCAATGAAGAGTCATTGGGATATGAAAGTCTTTGAAGAATGTTAAAATCTTGAAGATTAACAAAATCTTGGAAAAGTCATAGTCTTGCTAAAGAAGAAGTCAAAATCTTTGTCGAAGTCAAAATCTTGCAAAGCTAAAGAACTACTATATTCGTTTATGGAAAGCTTTGTGTATTCTAGAATATTCTTTGTTTAGATTACTTGTCGTACAAGGATACAAATTGTAAACCGACTAGGGTTATCCTTGAGCCTATAAAAGGACCCCTAGATTGGCATTAGAAGTACGAGTTTTTAGAGTTTTAGAATCCTAAAGTACGATTATTATTAGAGTTTTAGAGTTGTTAAAGAGTGCATAACAAGCGATTTAGAGTTATATTCTTCTTAGATTTGTTAAGTAAATTCCGGCGTGCTTAATAAAGATTACTCGGTGTTTCATTGTTAATAACTTAGGATTTATCCGAAGTCATTAAACCCTTAACAAGCTATTTAAGTTAGTTTGGTTGAGTACATCGATCCAACAAGTGGTATCGAGCTTGTGTGGAAACTCGACTAAGAAGAAACCCTAAAACCTAAAGATGTCGTGAAGCTTCACCACCATCCATCACTTCACTAAGGATACC
Source organism: Chrysanthemum lavandulifolium (assembly GCA_022545495.1). Lineage (NCBI taxonomy): Eukaryota > Viridiplantae > Streptophyta > Magnoliopsida > Asterales > Asteraceae > Chrysanthemum > Chrysanthemum lavandulifolium. Next base: position 266,988,950 of record CM040244.1, on the reverse strand, counting down.
TATCATCGAGAAGGAGAGTACGACCTATGGAGCATGAAGATGAGGCGTTACATTGCAATTACGAGACCATGCACTATGGAATGTAGCTGTCAATGGTAATGAAAAGTTCGAGAACCTATTGATGTTCTGGACAACCCAAGCACCTAAAGCGGTCTTACCAAGAAGAACAATAAGGAATCAAGAGAAGGCACTCAACATTCTCTTGCGCGCCATTCGGATGGTCATCTACTCAAGTTCCATGATGCCAAAATGCAAAGCAACTCGGGCGCTCTCAAGACAAGGTTTGGAGGTAATGATGCTTCAAGAAGATGCCGCAATCATTGAGCGACAATTTGAAACATTCATTGTTGGAGAAAGAAGGCCTTGATCTTTGCTTATAATGATTCAAAACCTTCTCGGTATGGAGCTATACAAAGCGTAGGTCTTAGTTGAAGATGCTAATCTTAAGTTCTTAAGGAGTTTGCCATCGACATGGCATGTGATAGCTACAATGATCAGAGGACAACTTGGTTTGGATGTTATGGACTTTGATGATCTGTACAATCATCTGAAGGTGTAAGAGCATGAGATGAATGGCCAAACCAATTCTAAATCTCACAGTATTGCCTTTTTGTCATCGGAAAAGAGGGGCAATACTTCCACCAAAAGTATTGCTTCTCCTACTCAAAGTACTGTTGCTCAAAGTACTATTGCCTACTCTTCCCCCACCTTTGCTCAGCAAGCCCCACCAACACCTACCATCCACTTAGATGAAGTCGTATGCTCTTTCTTTGCACAGCAAGCTACTTTGCATGTCACTTATAAAGAAGATGTCTCACAGATTGAAGAAGATGATCTTGAAGAAATTGATATCAGATGGAAAGTTGCTATGATCACTGCAAGGATTAGGAAGTTTATGAAGAAGACAGGAAGAGGCATTGACTTCAAGCCAAAACAGGGAATCAATTTTGACAAATCCAAGATTGAATGCTTCAACTGTCAAAAGACTGGACATTTTGCAAGGGAATGCAGGTTTGCTAAATATCAAGCAAACAGGATGAATGAGAAACCAAAGCTAGAGTTGAAAGAAATTCCTATTACGAAACAAAAACTTTGGTTGCTCAAGAGAATTTATCGAGGGTTGGTGAAGTCTTTGAGTTTGATGATGAACCGGTAACCTCTTGTATGGTAGTGTGGAGGATTACGTGGAAGAGTTTGATTGGAGCACGCTTTTGATGAGGAACCCGAACATCTTTTTGGAATCCGAGAGATGGTCTAGGAAGCTTTGATCGAGCACGGAGAGAGAGATGATCTTGTTCTACTTACTATGATGGCTACTTCATCAAGCTCAACCCCTATCTCCGAGGTATGCTCAAACCGTCATGACTTTTATCAAAAGTACTTAATAGTTATGTGATTGAAAGAGATAAGCGTATGAGGCTAGGTCTCGAGGTAGCAGTTATCAAATAACTTTAAGGTCTATGGAAGCTAAAGTTATAACACATGAAAATAATGAAATGGCTTGGCGGAAAAGTATGAACAACAGGATTATCGCTTAAAATTAAGTGAATGGAACTTAAATTGTAAGATTTACAAATTGAGAAGCCGACTAAGGAGAGAGATGAATTGTTAGCAAAGTTTGATGCTGGAAAGAATGTCCGTCTCATGTCACTTATGTTAAAAAACAGAGAAGGGCTTACAATAGGACTGGTCTAGGTTTTGGTATGGATTTCTAGTGATAAGGATGACCTTTATTTTGAGGATATAACCACTAGTGATGATGAGCATATTAACTATGTTGACACATCTAGTAATGAGGAATCATTTAGTGAACCACCTCCAGAATATAAGAAAGACAATGGTTATCATGCTGTCCCACATCCCATTGGTAGTCATCAACCCATAAGACCTGATGTTTCTCTTTTTGGTGTAGACAACCTAGAATTTAGAAAGAAGCTTATTGGTCAATCTAGGTGCAAACCCAACAGAAGCAGTTGAGACACCTAAGGTAGATGATGTTAAAAGTCAAGCGATTACTTTCACCTCAAAGTCTTGCTACACCTTCAGCGGTACCTTTAAGAAAACCTTTTCACAATCATGCTAAACCTTTTTGGGATAATATTGGTACAAAAGTTTTAATAATTCACCTAGAAATCGGGATAGGTTTGGTAATACTCATAGATGAAGAAATTTTGGGATTACGAACAAAAATCATTTGTTTGTTTTAGTCCCGATCATTTGATTAAGGGCTGTGACTTACATTCTGTAATACCTAAGTAAGTTCCCCAAGAACGTAATCAACCAAAACCAAGGAGTCTAGACCACTTGGAATCATTCACATAGGGTTAACCATAGAAACTTCTCACCGGACTACGAGCACCCTCACCGAGAAGACCTTTTCAAAACCACCGTGCCTTCAAACACTTTCCAAGGTCTCATAAGCAAAATCGATGCTTTCTCAAAGTCTTGCTCGATTCACCAAACACCTCTTGGAATAGGAGCCCTAGGAGATCTAATTACTATCAATCTAGAAGGCGTTTCAACTCCAAGAAAGTAGCTAGATCAAGGGACTCTACACGGAAGTTAAAACTAAATGGGTTAAAAAGGAAAGCATCGATGATGAACAAACGATTACTTTCAACAAAATCTTGGTGAAACAGATTTTTAATAACGATGATTTTATGGTAAAAGAAAAGGAGATTTTTGTTGAAAAAGAAAGTTTTCTTTGAAAATCCACCATAAGTTTTAAAACAAAAGATAATGCTTGATTACGTCTACAAAAGCGTGAAGATTACATACTCAAAGAATTTGAGTATGTTACTCATAAGGGAACACAAGTCGATAATGGCTTGGGTTCCTAAAGACACTAACTTTTGTATCTTTGTGCGGGGCAACCCGGAGGAGGAGCTTAAAGATCATCTTATTGTGGATAGTGGTTGCTCGGAAGCATGACAGGAGACAAGGAGATTCATCCGATTTTAGATCTATTTGTGGAGGAAGAGTTGCATTTAGGAATGATCCTAATGGAGGAAGAATAGCGGAAAAGGAACCATCAAGACAGGGAGCATAGATTTTGAAAATGTTAGATATGTGAAGGAGCTCAAGTTCAATCTTTTGTCGATTATCACAAATCTGTGATAAAAGCATCTGTGTTATTCATCGACACGAGAATGTCTCATCCTTTCCCCGAATTCAAGCACGTTGATGATAACTTGGTAGTACTTAGAGTACCAAGAACCAATGATGTGTACAATCGAATATGAAGAGTCTTCACTCTTACGGGAGAGCTACATGTTTAGTGGCAAAAGCAACATCGAAGAAGCACATCGATGGCATAGAAGATTGGGCCATGTAAATTTCAAGAATATCAAGAACCGGTCAAAGGGAATTTAGTTAGAGGTTTACCTTCTAATACTTACAAGAATAATCACTCTGTTTGGTGTGCAAGAAGGGTAAACAACACAAAGCTTCACGCAAAAGCTTGAGGAAAGGATTACTAGAGAACCTTTGGAGTCATACATATGGATTTATTTGGACTGTTTCAATTGCAAGCCTAAACAAGAAAAAGTCTTGCTTGGTTATGATGATGATTGTAGTAGATTCGGTTGGGTATTTTTCTTAGTATTTAAAGATGATACTTTGATGTTATCCATAATCTTATAATAGCTCTTGAAAACCAAGCGAGACTCAAGGTTAGAGGTATTAGATGTGATAATGGGACCGAATTCAAGAACAAGCTTATGGATGAGTTTTGTGCCGACAAAGGGATCAAGAGGAGTTCAACATTGCAAGAACACTACAATAGAATGGTGTTGCAGAGAAAGAATAGGACTTTGATGAAGCGGCGAACTATGCTTGCGATTCACTTTACCTATTCAATTCGGGTTTGGAAGTCAGCACCGCTTGTTATGTGTAACAGTATCACCAAAACCTCGGATGAAGACACCTTATGAGTTGTTGATGGAATTACACCCAACATACGATTTACGAAGCCTTTTGGATGCCCTCTCACTATTCTCAACACCATTGATAATTTAGGCAAACTTGATGGCAAGTCGGAAGAAGGTTATCTATTAGGTCTTGCACCAATAGCAAAGGCTTTAAAGTGTACAATGAGTCACCAAGAAGGTTCAAGATTGTCTTCATGTTGAATTTTAGAAGATCAAGAAAATCGAGAAGGGTAAAGGTCACGATTGGATGTTTGATCTTGAAGTTTTGACTCCTTCTATGAACTATGTACTGTTAGAGAAGAAAATCAACACATACACAATGGATAAGATTTACGATATGTTGTTCATGGAGTCCATATTAGACACGATGATGTTCACGATGAAGAACCACTACTGTTGAACCAAAGAAAATATCGATGCACCAAAATCCTCATTGTCTGCCGAGGATCAATCTATTCAAGATGAACTAAATCGGATGCTTTTTCAAGATGTTTTAGCACATTCTTATGATGATGAGCAGAGAAAGAGCTTATGAGGAAGCAAAGAAAAGACAAAGACTACGAGTTCACTCACGCACTTTGGTTGACAAGATTTCGATCAAAGTCTTGCTTCACTTAATGACAAGACTTTGGATGATTTGGATGATCCTACCATGCACGGCTTAGAAGATCTTGATGATGAGTTTGAAGATGAAAGTATTTTCTCGGATCCCAATGAAGATCTTGATTCACTAATTTGGGTGATAATTATGAAGTTCCACGAGACTCTATCTTAAGAATTCATAAGAATCATCCTACTGATCAAATCATTGGTCCTTCTACTTCTGGAGTAATGATAAAAAACAAAGCTAAAGGCTTTTCTACACCACATAATGCTTTGCTTAGCTTTGTTTACAAACAAAACAGGTTAAATCATAAGGACCATCAAACATGCCTGTTCACTTGCTTTATCTCTCAAGAAGAACCCAAAAACATAGCTCAGGCATTAACTAAGGAGAGTTGGGTTGAAGCTATGCAAGAAGAACTTCTTCAATTTAAACTTCAAGAAGTTTGGGTATTATGTGATCTACCTGATGGAAAGAAGGTAATTGGTACAATATGGGTGTTCAGAGTCAAGAGAGATGAAAGAGGGAATGTCATCAAGAACAAGGCAAGGTTAGTAGCTCAAGGCTGCAGACAAGAAGAAGGAGTGGATTATGATGAAGTATTTGCTCATGTAGCAAGGATTGAAGCAATTTGAATCTTCCTTGCTTTTTCATCCTATATGGGATTTCAGGTTTATCAAATGGATGTCAAGAGTGCCTTTTTATATGGCAAGATCACAGAGGAGGTCTATGTTAAGCAACCTCCTGGTTTTGAAGATCCTACTCATCCTAACAAAGTCTACAAGGTGGTTAAGGCTCTTTATGGCCTTCATCAAGCTCCAAGAGCTTGGTATGAGAGGCTCTCTACTTTCTTATTACAACATGGTTACAGGAGAGGAGCTATAGACAAGACTTTGTTTATCAAGAGAGACAAGAAGGATATCATGTTGGTTCAAGTGTATGTTGATGATATCATATTTGGAGCTACCAAACAGTCCATGGTCAAGGAGTTTAAGCGGTGATGCGAATGAATTTCAAATGAGTTCAATGGGTGAGTTAACTTTCTTTTGGGACTTCAAGTTAAGCGATCAAAGGAGGGTATTTTTATCGGTCAAGACAAGTATGTATCGACATACTTAAGTTCAATTTTGATGCTATGAAGCCGGTAACTACACCTATCAAGTCTATCAACTCACTTTGGGAAAAGATGAAGATGGACAACTGTTGAAGTCAAGTTATCTGATCCATGATTGGTTGTCTTATGTATCTCATTGCATCTAGGCACGATATCATGTTTCTTTGTTTGTTTATGTGCAAGATATCAAGTCTCGCCAAAGGTTTCTCATCGAATGCGAGAAAGAGAATTTTAGTTATTTGAAACAACAACCTAAGTTAGGGTTGTGGTATCCAAAGAATTCACCTTTTCACTTGGAAACTTTTGAGATAGTGATTATGCGGTGACAATTATGACGAAGATCAACCACCGGTGGATGCCAATATCTTGGAAGAAGATTAGTCTCATGGCGGTGTAAAAGCAAACAATTGCGACAACATCCTCTCTCAAGGAATATGTGGCTGCTTGCAAAGTCGTTGTGGACAAGGTTTGTGGATGCGAGAATCGGCTATTGGATTATGGGTTCAATTTCAAGAATACTCCTATCAATATTGATAATGAGAGTACTATTTGCATTGTGAAGAATCCGTTTTATCATTCCAAGACCAAGCATATTGATTAGGCACCATTTCATCGAGAGATTGTTATGAGCATAGGCTCATTAATGTTGTCAAGGTGCATCTGAGATGATAATGTAGTGACTTACTCACCAAAGGCTTTGATGTTTCAAGATTCAATCACTTGATGGTAAGCATTGGCATGATTAATTCTTGAGCTACATTTGAGGGAGGACTATTTAGTGTAAGTATAGTCCTATGCATTGTTTGAGGGAGGATATTCATGTTTATCTGTTGTATTTGCTATTGAAAATAGGAGAATGGGAAAATCTTGCTTTTGGTTTTATGAAAGTCTTGCTTTTGGAAGTCTTGCACGTGTAGTATCTAAAGCACTGTTCAACGGTAATATTGAGGGTAACTACTACTAACGGTAACTTTGTTATTAAGGGATGTGATTTTTTAATCTCACCTATAAATAACTACTCTCAATTTCCTCTCATATTGATACCTTATAATCTTTCCATATTTCTCTCTTTCACCCATATTATTCATCATATCACTTTACGTGTACACATATCATCAATGGCAAATCGTGTCTGGTTTCAAAACACAACATGGTGGCGAATTTAGAAAAGACAAAGCTAATGTGATCTTTCATGATATCATTGATTTTCTTATTGGGTCGTAGATTAGTTATGCACTTTTAGTGGAACCGACATCATTGATCCATGGATTCAACAATTTTGGGCAACCGCTAGGGTTCATATGGAGAATGAAGATTCGTATATTCAAGCTACGATTCTTTGGGAAGATTGTGAAGGTTCTTGAAGCCTCAATTCGTGAAGATTTATTATTTAATGATGAAGAAGGGGCTGTTCGTTTTGACAAGCAATTGATTTGGGATACATTCAGCAACATTGGATATGAAGGGTCTTTAACTGCACAAACTTTCAAGAAACCCTTATTTAGTCCACACTGGAAGTATTTAGTTCATGTATTGCTTCATTGTATTAGTGCTAAAAGTACATCATGGGAGCAATTTGGTTCAAACATAGCATCTGCTATAGTGGGATTAGCTACAGATCGAGCTTTCAATTTTTCAAGGCTAATTCTTGATGGAATGTTATCTCATATTTCAAATGGATCAAGATGGTTGATGTATCCAAGGTTTATTCAAGTGTTCTTGAATAAGCAACTTACTGATGTGCCAAAACCTACAAATCTTTTACCTGTTGTGGTGCAATCAGCCAAGATCTTTACTTTCATGGCTAGGAAAAGTGATTCATTCACTGGAAGGAACACTCCATTGACTACTTCAATGATGGAGATTGTTCAAGCTATTAGAGATGAGGTGAAGATAGTGATGACGAGAAGGTACATGCTCAAAGGTCTGCATCTCAAGGTCTTGCTTCAGAAATCTTGCTTCTCGAGAGACGCAACTCAAGGTCTTGCTTCACCACCATCGATGTTAATGAAGGTACTGCAGTTTCTCCTACCTCATCCCATCATACTACACCTCCTATTCAGACATCAGAACAAGTTCTCTCATCATCTTCTGGAGGAGATAATGTTCCTATTCCCCCTGAACGATTAGTGTTAGATAATTATACTCTGACAAGGGCATTAGTCAGATTGCATAAATCTTTTGATAAACAAGCTACTCAGATTAAAAAGTTGAAGCTTAAGTTTAGAAGATTAAAGAACTTTGTATGGCCATTGGTTACACATCACGGGTTATGGGTCAAAGTCGAAAAGAAGCGAAGGCATTTGAAGAAGACCACCAAAGGCAAAAGGTTAAACAACATTCTTACGTCCAATTGGGGAATCTAGAAGAAGAATTTGAAAAAGATCTTTGAATTTCATGAAGAAAAGGAGAATGAACCTCAACGTCTTGAAGAGCATGTCAATATTGAAAGTCTTGAGGAAGAAAGGACTAAGGTTCAAAGCGATGATCAAGGTGCGAAGATCAAAGTCTTGCTTTCATGGAACCTTCAGCAAGAATTGATTACTCAAGGTTGTTAGTTTTTGAAGAAGAAGTTTGGTCCTTCAACTGTTTTAGCGAAGAAGAAGTTATTCCTTCAACTGTCATACCGGAAAAGGAAGTCAAACACCCAAACCTATACATACTGCAAGTGATGATGAAACCATTCTTGAGATCTTGCATGATTTATCAAAGCCAAGGGTGTTAGCATTCCGGAGTGCAAGAAGAACAACCAAGGGCTTCTCAATCTACTATAGATCCTAAGGATAAAGGAAAAGGTAAATTGGTAGAGACAAAGAAGAAAAAGAAACCTACTTTAGCACAGATAAAGGTTGCTCAAGTTGCTATGAATGAGGAAGCGACTAAAAGATACAAGTCGGATTAAATCTTGAATTTGTTAATGAAGAGGCTATGAATGAAGAAGCGACTAGGAAATTACAAGAAGAATTGAATGCTGAAGCTGCTGTACCATTGAAGTCACCTATTCTTGTTCTTGCTTTACCAAGAAGACCAAATCTTGCTAAGGAAAGAAATGCTATGATGGCATATTTGAAAGGTCAAGGGTATATTGGATTAAATAAGTTGAATTATGTTGAGATGAAAGGTTTGTATGAAGCTGTTAGAGAAGATTATCATAAAAAGGTTGATAGTATCAAAGATTATAAAGAGGTTTTTACTCAGAAAGAAGATGAAAGAAAAGAAAGCTTAAAAAGAAAAAGATCAACTGAAGTTGAAGACACACAACCATCAAAGAAAGTTGAGTTAAGGTCTGATACTAATGATGAACTAAGGAATTACTTAAGAGTAGTAGAATTTGAGTATTCTAAAGATGATCTTTGAAATGAAGATGAACAAATCTCCAATAAATACTTTTGAAGTTGTAGAATCAAAGGATGGAAGTTATCGATGTTTGACAGAGAAGATGAAAGCTTGTGGTGTTCAACATGCTATGGGATCTATTGCACATATAGATAGGGTGGATTTATTTCATTTATATCATTTGGTGCGAGATTATTTTGAACATAATACATCGAAGGAGTTGGTTTAGTCTTGCTTGGGGATCTCACAACTATTTGGGAAACGAAGAACAAAGTCTTCTTGAGATTTGGAAAACCAAGAAGAATGGGAGATTATTAGGCGGAGATTCTTTGAAGAATCTGGAGTACATGTTCTAGAGTTAGAAGATGGGACTATGATTCACATGCAAGCGATAGAAGATATCCACTTACAACAGATCTTATGAGAAGAATGCTAGAGCATGGAATGGAAGTTGAAGAAGATAATGAAATTGCTCTTATGGTCATCAAATTGTTTATCGGATGGACTACTATGGTCGATGATGATGAATAATCGGTATGAATTTTAATTGAATAAATTTTTGAAATATCGCATTTTATTCAAAATCTTCTTGATCAAACAATACTTTCATCAAAGTACCGCTTGTAGTTTTAAACCGCTTAATGATTTTGAAAAACTTTTGTTAAGTGACAAATATTTTGAAACAAAGGTTAAAAGAAATAAATGGTTTTGAGATGGTAATATCAATAGGTTATCAATCCACCACGGTTACAAAAGGATTGGCTAATCCATGAGCAAACGGCTCGGTAAAGATATCTCAAACCGTTTTATAGTTGACAACTTGCTAATAAGTTGGATGGTAATCAACTCACCATATCGCTTAATGTGAAGAGTTGGCTAGCCCACAAGAAAATGGCTCGTGGTAAAGGTCGTGGAAAACCATTATATGGTAATTAGTTCACCATGATTGAAAGAACTAACTAGTCCAAAAGTGCGACTTTTGGTAAAGACAAATCAAATCTGTTGATAGTCGATGATTTCTAAAATCATATGGTTATCAATGTACCATGATTTTACACATCAAAACATTTGGCTACTCGAGTTAATGGCTTTGGTAAAGAGACATTAAATCATTAAATTTTCAATGATTCACCTCTCACGGAGTTTACACACGAAAGTGATGAGAATAGTGAAACTTAAACCGAATTAATGTACAAAATGTCTTATGTTGCTGAAAAGATGGAGCCTGCTGAATGTTGCTGAAAAGAGTTTATTGATCAAAGATGATGTAAAGAAGAATTTCTAAAGAATAAAGATTACTTTGATGATATAAGCACAGAATCTACAAAGACAAAATTTGAAGATAAAGCCACAATCACTCTTTGAAAATAAAGATGTTAAAGCTAAAATATACAAAGGAACTTGAAGTCAAGCAAGTAGAATTCAAGTTAGGGGAGGATTGTTGGGATATGAAAGTCTTGAAGAATGTTAAAGTATCAAGATTGACAAAAATCTTGGAAAAGTCAAAGTATCGCTAAAGAAGAAGTCAAAATACTCTGTCGAAGTCAAAGTACTGCAAAGCTAAAGAACTGCTATATTCGTTTATGGAAAGCTTTGTGTATTCTAGAGTATTCTTTGTTTAGATTACTTGTCGTACAAGGATACAAATTGTAAACCGACTAGGGTTATCCTTGAGCCTATAAAAGGACCCCTAGATTGGCATTAGAAGTACGAGTTTTTAGAGTTTTAGAATCCTAAAGTACGATTATTATTAGAGTTTTAGAGTTGTTAAAGAGTCTGCATAACAAGCAGACTTAGAGTTATATTCTTCTTAGATTTGTTAAGTAAATTCCGCGTACTTAATAAAGATTACTCAGTGTTTCATTGTTAATAACTTAGGATTTATCCGAAGTCATTAAACCCTTAACAAGATATTTAAGTTAGTTTGGTTAGAGTACATCGATCTAACAAGAGCATTGTTTACAATCCACCCCAAATGTACACCCAAATCGCCTTAGCCTACCTTGTATGCACTCATCTTTAGTGCATTATTGTTATCATTACTTAACCCTTAGTTCAAATATCTAGTTACTTACATGGTTGCTAAGTCGAGTCATATCTTTTGTACACGCTTTAGGATGATTAGGACTCATGGGTAAAAGTAATATTTTATGAAGTAACGGAAAGAACGATAAATTCAAATTCCTTTGTCTACATAATTAAATACTCCAAATGTTTTGATCTTT
>CM040244.1:266953800-266977642 GCA_022545495.1 Chrysanthemum lavandulifolium | reverse complement strand
CTTACAACTTGACAAACATTCCATATCTCTTTCAAAATCCTAGACCAAAACTACCCTCCTCAAAACCCTCTATGGACCGGCCATATGAGCTTAGAACAAGTGGATTTCGGGTCTAGTATATCTCGTGTCCAAACCGGGTCAAATTTGAGCTTAACGTGAAGAAGTATTATAATGTTTTATCGTGTGTGCCCCCAATAAGCTCACACACCTCTAGCCGTTTTATGCTAAGCCAACTTCCACATTCCAACAGCTCCCACTTGGGAGTTTGTTAGGATTTAGTAAATCCAGGTATTAAAGTGTCGGTCACCTCAAGTATATGTAATCGTTAGAAAGCTCGTAGTCGTAGTTATTTTATGTTAAGTAGTATTTAGTTATGTAACACCGTGGAGGACGGACCGATATTTACCCACTGTATGCCTGATCCACAGCGTGTCGGTGGCGTTTTATTGTAAGAGTATAAATACTCTCTACCTCCCAAGGTAGAGAGTTGGAGCTCATAATAAGATTTTTCTTTCTCTCACTAAAATTTCCAAACCTCTAACTTTCTCTCTCTAAAACCATTGTGTACGCCTCTTGTGTTTATGTTATGATGTGTATATGAAATCCAATATGTTACAAATGGTATCAAGAGCCATGGTTAGATCATCTCTTACATATCCTTGGATTTCTAGTGGTTTTTAGATGGTTTTTGAGTTTGAAAAAGTTTAGTGGTTTTTGCATCATTTGGTTCATCTCTTGTGTTAAAGTTTGAATTTTGGGTGTACTTTTGTGTTTAGTATCATTGTATGTGCTTGGGTTTTGATTTGGTAAGCTAGAATCACTGTGGTTGAGCTTGTTTTGGATTGAAAAGTGTGTTTTAAAGTTTTTCTTAGTAGCGACTTGCCTCTGGGAGTGATTTTCATGCTAGCGACTTGCTTGATAAAAGGTAGCGAGTTGTAGTGAGTTTCGTGGCGACTTGGTCCTAGCGACTTGTCTCTTGAGACAAGCCGACAAACAATACATAGTGGATTCTCCCTACGGGTGGCGACTTAGTAAGGTAGCGACTTGCTTTCAATTTTGATAGCGACTTGTTCTTTAAGTTTCTTAGCGACTTGGTGTTAGCGATTTGGACCTTAGCGAGTTGCTATTTAGCGACTTGACATCTTAGCGACTTGGTGCATAGCGACTTCTTTGTCAAAATTCTTGGCGATTTGGAACTTAGCGGTTGTCTTGTTATTACTTAGCAACTTAGTGCTAGCGACTTGGTTCAAGGATTCTTAGCGATTTGGTTGACTTTTGTGTATATCTGGTTTACTCTTGCTTTAGTAAAATCCGTGAAAGAATCTATTTCCGGTTTAATCATTGAGTTATAAAATCCGTGTAATCTTTAAACATGTCTACCAGCGTACCTCTGATCATCTCATCTTTATTCTTTGAGGATGTTCAAGCGGTGGTTCGGATACTCGTCCACCCATGCTTGCGAGCCGACTCGACTCACAGGCTCAAAGAATCAGATTGTCTTGCCTTGGAAAGGAAAATGGGGTCAACATTCTCATATCGATTGATGAAGGACCTTATCAGATTGAGACTACAAGAGACTTAATTGATCTGATGCGGATGGAACAATGATCTATGGAATAGACGGACCAAAGACATATGATGAGCTCAATGAAAAGGAGAAAAGAGATTCGATGATGATATTAGGGCTTAACATCATACTTCAAGGTCTTCAAAAGATATCTACAAGGTGATCAATCACAACACGAAGCCAAGGCGGTGTGGGATAATGTCAAGATGCTTCTTTTGGTTACGAATTAACTATGGAAGGCAGAGAATCACAACTCTATGATGAATTTGAGCACTTCAAGATGAAACCGGATGAAAGTGTCTATGAGTATTCGTGAGATTCCACAAGCTTGTTAATGACATGAGGAACATCGAATGACTATGCAAACATTGGTTTGAGCGAAAGTTTGTGAACAACATGAATCCCGAATGGCACAAGTTTGTCACCTCTATGAAGCTAACCAAAGGATTGAAGAATACAAACTATGAGCAACTCTATGCCTTCCTTCTTGAGATGAGAGACATGCTATGTTTGAAAAAAGGATTCTTAATCATTCAAAACCAACGGGGAGAGACAAGCTCATCAAATGATTCAAGCGCCTTCTCTCGAACATTGGAATTACCACCAAAGCATCTCAAGTTATACCTATGGGTAATGGTAATCACAAACTCATTCACGATCAATGTTCAAACAAGGCGATCTTGATGATCACGTGGGAAACTTCTTAATCAAGGCTCTCATGATTAGTCAAAACATGAACTCTCTCCAGCACAACAACAACCTCGAGAACAACATCCAATCCACACAATCAAGCCATTTGTCGGAGATGGGAAGGTTATGGTGCGGCCAGGTTCAAGAAAGGCGATCTGAACAAGGAAGAGGTGGAGTCGGTAGAGGATATGTGAAATCGAATAGGGAAGGATTGGAAATCAAGGACAAGCAAAGCCAATCAAATGCTACAAGCTGGAGGTGAGGACATATTGCAAGGAACTTGCATCGCCAAAACGCCCTCGAATCGCAGAGTACTTGAGGATAAGATGTTGCTTGTGCAAGCTCGGGATAATGGTGCGACTTTGAATGAAGAGGAGTTGTTGTTTCTTCTTTGAGAAATGCTAAGACATATGATGCGAGATATGGATGAGCGACCAATTCGAGAGATAGGCCACAATCATCGAATGCCTTTCAAGTCGGCGATTGTGATGCATCGACTCGGCGTTGATTATGAACCTCTTGCACAAACCATTTTCATGGCTAGCATTTCTCCAATGGTCCTCCTAAAGTCTCTTCATCACCACAAGCTGGTCCATCCAAAGACAAAATCATTTACGAGGTACTAAAACTATCGATGAAGTTGATGAGCAAAGATACATGACGATACAATCAGCTGTAATTATTGAGTCAAATATTGAAAATATGGGTAATATCAATGTTGTCATATGATCAATATGTGAAACAAAGTGAAAGTGAGATTGTACCAAGTGATGTATCTTATGCGATCAATGATGACTATGCTTTTGTGAATACACCGCATGTGCCTGATGATTACATTATCTCTGAACTTAATGCATATAAAGAGCGTGTTGCTATTTATGAACAACGAGCTAAGTTTGAATTAACCACCGTGGCGCGGAGATGGATGACCAAATCGTACAGTTATTAGAAATAGTAACTTTAGAAGAAGTCTTAAAACAAGAGTTAAACTCCTTACAAGAAAAGCTTTCTAAAGCGCTAAGCAAAAGCAGGAACTTCAAGAAAATATTAAAATGCTTAAGCAAGAATTCAATGCTAAGGAATCAAAACTTTTGAATGATTTTTCCAATCTAAAACTTTGAAAAAAAGCTTGAAAATAAGTTGTACATACAAGGAATACCATTGATTGCTCACTTGATCACTAAGCATAGAGTTTTAAGCGATAAGCATAGCATTACCCTTGTTGAGGAACTAAATCAGAGGTCATTAAAAGGCTAGAGCGCTAATAAGGTGATCTATGATGGAAATGAGATTCTTAAACCTAGGCGAAACCTAGTTGCGTTGAGTGCACCGAGGAAGATAGAAAATTAGATGATGCATCTAGGGAGAAAATGAATAAGAAGCTAGAAGATCACAGAATGTAAAAGAATAACATAACGATCAAACCCCATGATTACAATAAGGAAAAGCTGGATTTCCTTGAACAAGTTTAAGCATAAAGCGTTGTTAACTCCCGAACAAGTGTTACGGAAAAAGGATTTAGATAAGCAAAAGCGAGAGAATCTTGTTGTTACAAACCTTCCCTTAGGAAAATGCCTTGACATGTATCCTCCAAATACACAAATGCATCTAGTTCCTAGAACTATTGCCACTAAAAGCAAGACCTTAATCGGTCAATATGTTATCTTTCAATTATTTGTTGATTTTGAGAAAACTTGTAAGAAAAGGATCACACCAGCTGGGATAAGCGAAGGGAAAGGGTTTTGAGCAAACTAAAGAATGCTATTTAATTGAGGTCATGCCTTTCTTTAAACAATTAAAAGGTCAATTTGAGAGTCTTAAAAGGGATGGACTTAGATATTAAAGAAGGAAAAGGAATTTGATGCAATGATTGTTGAGGTTAGTGAATATGAGCGAGAATTAAAATATAATGAGATTGAGAGGAAGAACTTGCATACCTTGAATGAGAATCTTATTTACGAATGTATTGCTCAAGATGTGTTTTACTTTGCTACAAATTATTCCATTAATGCTTCACAATTTCATGAATTATGTGTTGCTCAGAAAGTCTCCTATGATCGTGTCATTGAGCTTGAAAAACTAACTCTAAACTGCATGATAAAGTTGAACATGATGATCATGATAACTTTGGTGAAATAGTTTTCTAAATTGGAAGTTGAGCATCTTGCTTTGCAATTAAAATATCAACATCGAAAGAAAATGTTAAAATCTCAAATATCAAGACATCATTGGATGTTCACGAATTTGATGCAATTTTGAAATTAGCAAGCGTGATGAGCAGATTCGAGCTCATTGTAACACGATCGAAAGTTGAAAGCTTAAATATCTTAATTAAAGGGTGAAAAGAACAATGTATTTGGATCCCAAATGCCTCCTCCTTTAGATTCTCGATATTCTCAAACTTTTCATCTTCAAAACTTAGTTAATGCCTTACAAAAGAAAGCGAAAGTTTTCTAGTAGAAAATGAAAAAGTTAAACGACACTTTAAAGAGTTATATGATTCAATGAAAGTCACTCGTGACTAAAACAACGAAAAAATAACGTCTTTACAAAAGGAAATTGAGAATCCGAGGAGTCAGGAAAATGGGAAACTGCCACTTGTTTTTAATGAGAATGTTGCATCAAAGTCATCTGCTGACTGAAAATATACTGTGATCGTTAAATACATTCCTCCTCATCTTAGGAATAATGAACTTGTGTTTCATAACTATTGTGCTCACCTTAAGGATAGCCTAGAATGTCTCTGTGAGATTGTGGAAGAGGATTTCATTAACAAACCGCTTGATAGTGAAATTAGGTTTGCTTGCATTCAGGCCAAACGATCTCAAGAGCTACTAGAATGTTTAATTGCAACTTGTCCTAAATCCTTAGGTGCGAAAGGAAAAGGCTGTGATGCCTTGTTCTATGCCTAGTGTCATGCATTCAAATCATTCTATGCCCGGTTTTACAAAGTGAACACTAATGTGTCTTCAGTAGCTTAGATCCTGCACATCTAGTTCGGGAATGCAAAAGTAGATCAACCAACTAATGTTCCCATAATTCCCTCTACAGAGTAATCGGTGACATTAAAGCGGCGGTCAAAGTCTCAAGGCAATACAAGGAATGATAGGACCTCGCAAGCTAAGAATGTGCATTGGAAGAGTAGAAGACCAACCTAGGAACTTTAAGTTTGAGTTGAATAAAGCGAATCGTGTTGATTCTAGTATTAGCCATAGAAATTCGATACTATCTGCAAACCATGTAACGATGTCTGCTTGATTACATTGCTAATCATGAATGTGATGTGAATGTTTTGTCTAATCTTGTCAAATGACCGATTAAAATTGTTAATGCTAAAAATCATGCTAAGAAGGCTAGAAGGCAAAAAGCGAAAGAAAGTTAGAAAAGCGCTGAAAACCGGGAAGAACATTTAGTAAGATAGGTTATCAATGGATACCTTTTGGCCATAAGGTTAATCGATTACGCCTTTAATCGATAAGACAATGCCCTCTAGAAAATGGATGCCTCTTGGTAGAACTATTCCTTAAAGTGAACATACTTTGAATAGGACAAATCGAGACACCGACCTTGCATCTATTCCTAATGATTCCATTGCTTCTATCTACGATATGGGTGTTTCTATTTACGATGTGGGTGTTCCAATCAACATTACTAACCAAGTGGAACCCATTCTTGCATGGGGATCCCAATTATCCAGATTATCCATTCTTGTGCATGTTCAACTGCGGATCGTTCAAATCGTTACGTGGTACACGGACTCAATTGTTCCAAGCATATATTTGGAGACCGGTCGCGGCTCATGAACCGTGAGTAAATTCATCGGGCTGTTAGATTCGGGAATGATCATTTTGGTGCTATTATGGGTTATGGTGATTATGTAGTTGGCAAAGTGTAATCTCGGGTATATTATATGGAAGGTCTTGGTCATAATCATTCTCTGTTGGTCGATTACGTGATTCCGATCTAGAAGTGGCCTTTAGAAAACTATACTTGCTTAGTTAGAGAACTTGATGGTGTAGAATTATTAAGAGGTACTCGTGGTTCTAACCTATACACCATCTCTATCGAAGACATGATGAAGTCTTCTCAATCGCTTCTTGTCAAAGGCTTCAAAACAAAGTCATGGTTATGGCATCGTCGTCTCGATCATTTGAACTTCGCACCATTAATAACCTTTCGAGAAGGATATTGTCGGAGGCTTACCAGTTGAAATATGAAAAGATCATCTTTGTTCGACTTGCCAACCGGGTAAAAGCACGAAATATGCCCACAAACCAAAACCCACAAACTTCGATAATGGAAGTTCTTCATACCCTTCATATGGATCTGTGCGGACCAATGAGTGCAAACCATAAATGGGAAGAAATACATTCTCGTAGTTGTTGATGACTACTCTCGATTTACTTGGGTAAAGTTTTTGAGGACAAAGGATGAAACTCGGATGTCATCATCAAACTAATCAAGCGACAGGTTTGACTCAACAATACTGATCGAATTGTTCGAGCCGACAATGGCACGAGTTTGTTAACAAAGACTTAATTCGGTTTATGAAAGTGTTGGAATCGGTCATCAAAGAAGTGTTCCACGAACTCCTCAGCGAGCGGTGTAGTTGAAAGATGAAATCGAACTCTTGTGGAAGCCGCAAGAACAATGCTAATTTATTCAAAGGTTCCAATGTTTCTATGGGTGAAGCCATTGCCACTGCTTACACCCAAAATCGTTCCCTTATTCATACCTCTCATGGAAAAACTCCATATGAACTTGTTCATAAATGAAAACTGATCTCTCCTACCTTCGTGTGTTTGGTGCTTTGTGCTATCCAACGAATGACGGTCAAGACCTAGGTAAATTAAGAGCAAAGGCGGATATTGGAATTTTGTTGGTTATGCACCAAACAAGAAGGGTTACGAATCTACAATAAGAGAACTCAAAATATCATGGAAACAATTCACGTTCGTTCGATGGTGACGGTCAAATGGCTCCTAAACAATCCATTTTGGACCCGCACATCAAAATAGTCCCATTGGTTCATCCTTGTACCAAACTCCTCTCAAGAAACTCCATATGTACCTCCATCTGAAGATGATTTGAAGAAATTGTTTGATCCAATGTTTGATGAACATTATGAGCCAAATGCCAATGATTTGTCAATTCCATCATCAGAGGCTGCTTCTATCCCCGTCAATGAAGTCAATCCTTCAGTTTCTATATCATTAAGACAAGAAGCGCCTGCTTCTGATCACTCTGTCTCATCAACAAATCATCAATCATCAAATGTACATCATGGAATTGTTTCTGGCACTCATGATGAAGTAAATCCCTTTGCTACTCCAGAAGATGCTCCTTTTGAAAATATATTTGCTCACGAATCATCATCTGAACCATCTTCATCGGAGACATCGACTCTGCTACTCCGGTTCCACAACAACAACCACATGAACACCTTAGAAAATAGACACATGATCACCCATTGGACAACATCATTGGAAACCCTTCTCGTCGGTATCCACTCGTAAACAACTTGCTCTTGGCGCCTTATGGTGCTTCTTCAACTCCATACTCTCTAAGATCGAACCTAAAGACATTAAAGCTGCTATGAATGAAGGCAATTTGGTTCAATGCCATGCAAGAAGAAATTCATGAGTTTGATCGATTAGATGTATGGAAATTAGTACTGCTCGGGGCGTACTATGATCATTGCTCTAAAGTGGATCTTCAAAGTGAAGCTTGATGAGCATGGTAATGTGTTAAAAAATAAGGCTAGGTTAGTGGCTAAAGGATATCGTCAAGAAGAAGGTATTGACTTTGAGGAATCTTTTGCTCATGTTGCTCGTGTCGAAGCTATCGAGAATATTCTTGGCTAATGCGGCTAGTAAAAACATGGTTGTATATCGGATGGATGTGAAAACCGCCTTTTTAATGGTGATTTGAAAGAGGTGGTTTCGTCGACCGATAGAGGGTTTTGTGAATCAGTTATCCTACTCATGTCTATCGCTTGAAAAAGGCCCTTTACGGTTTGAAGCAAGCTCTAGAGCATGGTATGATCTGCTTATCAAAGTTTCTTCTATCAACTGGATTCACAAGGGAGCGATTGATCCGACATTGTTCACCGAAAGTCGAGCAAACATTTAATTCACGTTCAAATTTATGTTGATGATATTATCTTTGCCTCGGTGATCCCAATGAATGTGATCGTTTTTCAAATGAAATGGGTTCCAAATTTCAAATGTCAATGATGGGACAAATGTCATTTTCTTGGGATTACAAATTTCACAAAGTCCGGAGGCATCTTTATAAATCAATCTAAATATGCAAATGAGATTTTAAAGAAATTTGGATTTGTTTCTTGTGACACCGTTGACACTCCCATGATTGAGCGTACCAAGTTGGATGAGGACCACTCGGGGATCATGGTAGATCAAGCGAAATATCGTAGTATGATTGGATCACGATGTACCTCACATCTAGTAGACCGGACATCTTGTTATTTGTGTGCATGTGCTAGATATCGAGGCTAAGCCTACTAAAAAGCACCTTGAAGCGGTTAAGCGGGTCTTCGGTATCTCAAGGAACCATCAATATGGGACTATGGTACCCGAAGGACACCGATATGTCACTAACGACCTATGTAGATCTTGATCATGCGGGATGTCAAGATACACGTCGAAGTACATTAGGAGGTGCTCGGTTTTGGGTGATAAGCTTGTGAGTTGGTCTTCAAAGAAGCAAATGAGTACTTCTATTTCATCTATAGAGGCTGAATACATAGCCACGCCATCCTATTGTGCTCAAATCCTATGGATGAGATCGATTATCGACTATGGCTTTGAATTCAACAAAATTCCTCATCTTGTGATAATAAAAGTGCTATTGCCCTCTCATGCAACAACGTTCAACACTCAAGAGCAAAGCACATCGACATTAGACATCATTTCATCGGGAACAAGTGGAAAAGCGGTGTGGTGGAACTTTATTTTGTGAAGTCGAATACGAGTTAGCGAGACATCTTCACAAAGCTCTTCCTAGAGAGCGTTTTGAGTTTATTCTTCCGACTTGGCTTGAAAAGCCTTCAACCGAAACACTCAAGCGTCTTCAAGAGGAAGGCGAGGAGTAAAGGTTAATGACTCTATCATCTTCTTGTAAATATCTATTCGAAAAACAAAATACAAAATTACAAAACCTTCAAAAGCAAATAGAAAATAGAAAACTTTCAAAATCTATAAAAATTTGAAAAATCTTGAAAATTTTAAAAAATCTCATCATTTTGTCATGTTTTTCTCAATTCGAAAATATCTACGGTCTTTGTGTTGTCATTCAAAGAATGACACGGGACTTTAGATATTGTTCGAATTTAAAAAAAAAACAAAAATCAAAAATATTTTTGGGAGAAAGTGAAACAATGGTTTATTGTCATTTCAGTAACCCGCTTTTCAAAGAAAGAACAGAGCCATGCTTTATCTCATGTTTCAAACCTAATGCTCGATTCTAAAACAAATGTTTGTCATTAACAAGACAAATGTTTAATCTCAAATATTTTTCCTTCTAAAGATTCCTCGAAATATATTTGCAATCTTATGAAAACTCAATTGTTTTTAAAACACTTGAGACTCTATTTTGAAAATCAAAAGAACTTATCAAGTGTCAAAATCTCAATTCATCAATCAACAACTTTCGTCATTGATTGAGGGGAGAATGATTTTCAATTAAATCAAAAGTGTTCTTTTCAAACAATTAGCACTTAAATGAGCAAGGTCTACTCTAAATGTTTTACAATATTTTACACAATTGGTTCAAGACCTTGGTTCTTATTATGTTTTCAAAAGATAATTATGCATGTTTAATCAATGGAGTTTAAAGTCTCAAAATCCAATCCTTATCAGTTAAAACGTTCTCATAATCAAGTCACAATTCTCCTTAAAAGCTTTCAAAATCAATTTAAATATGCAGAGATCACAAATCTCAAATGATTTGATAATTGTGATCGGGGGAGAATTTGTGATTTAAATTGGATTTAAATTGATAATTCGATAAATGGTTTCATAAGTGTTTAGCATGTTTTCCTCCCCGCATGTGACAAACGATTTCAAAATTTTCATGCACATGTTGAGGGGGAGCATCTACTTTAAACCTCAAATTATTGAAACGTGATTGAATTGTCTCTGAGTGCGAGTTCCTCTAATATGTGCAAAACTCTTTTAAACTTTGAGGCACATATTGAGGGAGCAAACTTTGAAAACCTCATCCTTCCTCAAAATGTTTTATCTACTCAAATTGATTGGGAAGTGATGATGATCATTTTAGAAAATGTTAATCAAAAGATTGGACTTTTCATTCTTAATCTAACGATTTCAAAGATCTCTTGCCTCCATATGCTAAAAATTTCGAATTTTTATGCATATGTTGAGGAAACATTTCTAAAGTATCAAAACAATTAAGATACAAAATGCTTTGATTCTATATCACAAGTATCTTGATTGATTTTCAAATGGTTTAAATTGGTTTCAAGGTGGAAGAATGATCTGCAGCAAGCAGTCAAGTCTAAACAGACTTAAAGCGCTCGAGACACAAATACAATTAAGATCGGAGAATACAGGGAGTTCCGGGTCGTTATGTCCCAAGGAGACTCAATGGTGTGTTAAACAAACTCGGAAGATAGAATGATCACTAAGGATAGTGATGCGTAAAGTTAGGATAAGATAATTACACTCTTGAAAAGGTTATAAAATAAAGCGACTTAAATGCAAATTAAGAAAATTAAAAGATAAAGATATTAAATAAGCGCTATCACTATATTTAAAGTGATGAGCGTTTAAAACTTAAAACTTAAAACTTACGTTTAAATTAAAAATACGTAAGCGTCAAAATAAAGCGTGAAACTTGTACAATATAGATCCTAAAAATATGAAAATACATTTTACAAACCTAATGATAAAGAAAATTTATAGAAAAGGAAAATTATTTTACAACTATTTATGTAATTATTATTAATTAAAACTATTTTTAACTATTTAATAATACTCTAAAATAAAAGAAAATAGGAAATAAGGCTAGAAAAATAAGATTAAGACTTAGAAAAGTCTAAAATATGATAAAACTATTTTAAAACTGAAAATATATTTTTTAGACTTTTATATATTTATTATTAATTTAAAACTATTTAAAACTAATTTAAATTATTAAAAATACCAAATAAAAGGAGAAAAATAGGAAAAATACTTTTTAAGCTTTTATATTTATCTAAACTTAAGAAAAATGAAAATTATTTTTTGAAGCTTTCCTTAATTTTTGTATTAAACACTAATTAAAATGCTTAAAACTAGATAAAATGCGAAAAATACCAAACAAGCTAGGAAAAATCTGAAAAATTCAGGAAAAGTCTAAAATAATACTAGGAGTAAAGGAAAAATAGAAAAACAAGGTGCTATGTGTGAGATTATGAACGATAAGCAAGAGCTTATTGAAATAAGCACTAGCTTAAGCAATTGGACTTCAAAAGCTACCAACTGAATACAAAGGCTAAAATAATCTAAGAGAACCAATATGCAACAGAAAACAACAAGCTACAACAACAGGATCATAAGCTAGCTCAGATTTGCAAGATGTGAGCTTATCTAAAACAAATGAATGGGTAGGCCACTTTAAGCTAGAAACACGATTCAAATTAAAATGAACATGAAAATAAAAGTTGGTACATAAAGAGGACCTGGGTGAGAGCTTATAAACTGAATTACTGACCTGAAGGAGCTAAAATGAAACACCGCAGACCTAGACCAAGCGAGAAAACTCGGCATATCTTTGAGTTTTTGGAAGCAGCAGATAAGCCCACTTTGAGCTTCTGCACAAACTTATCCAAAGGGCTTAAGCTAAAACCGGATGTGAGGTCCTATAGACCTCCTAGTAGACTACTTATAACCAAAAATTCAGACTTTGAAAACCTTTAATAAGCTCTGTGCGAGATCTTGCGCTTCTGCATAAAACAAATATTTTGACATTTTGACTTTTAAACAAAGAAGAAAAGTTGACTTTTGCTAACTTTGATCTAGATTAATGTCTTGAAATTGAAGTATTGTGATGGAATAAGACTAATGCTAACTTTATCTAGGTATTAGGGACCTGCACCAAGAATTTGGTATGCAAAAATCAACAAAGGGTCGCTAAGGATGGATTAAATTGGATTTTGACTTTTGTGGTATAAGGCACCAAAGTATGATTCAATTGGGCTTAAAACAGATTCACAAGCATGGGACAACAGTACTAATCAACGCATGAGCCTATACCTCAGTTTAAATACCAAATCAAACACCCTTTAATCTTCTTGTTTCACAACTAAAATGAGATAAACACTAAACCAGATGATTTCTTGATTACACTAAGTTTACAGGATCTAAATAAAACTATTTAAACAAGTGTACATTAATAGTGATCACGAAGAAGAGATACAAGCAGATTATGCAAATGACTTGAAATTGGAAAATGGGAAAGACCACTCATGGTTGTGTCCAACTTATTGCGGGCTCAAAACAAACCAAACGACCTAATCTAATCCATTATAACCCAATATCATCATCGCATCACCCAAATTCAGCTTCCATTCAATTTGAGCCTAGGTTGACTTTTATTGACCAACATTCAAATTTGCCTAAAGCGATTTCAAAGGCGTACCAAAGGCTCTAATAAGCTTAAATGAGCTTATTTGACTACAACATGAGCTTATGAGAAGATTGAACATAAAGTTTTGAAGCGCAAATTAAGCGATAAACCATAAACTTGATATTTTATAAGAAAACTAAGATTAATACTCCAAAGCTTAATACAATAGTTCTTTTACTTGAATGTGATACAAGGAAACGAAATTATATCATTTAAACTAAAACTAAGACATTTTAAATAAAAACGACATAAAAGAAAAAAATGAAAACTAGCTACTACTCTTCCTTCTCTTCCTTTTCTTTTATAGCTCCGTGTCTTCCACTTGTCCAATGAACCTTTCCACTTGAATTTGTGGCCATTGGATCACATAAATGATTTTGGCCTTTTGATTGTTTTGGCGCCAAAGTGGGTTTAACAGTGGAGATTTTGAGTGATATGAGAAAGGATGCATTTAATAGCTTTTGGAATTGTATTGAGGTGGGGGACAAGAAAATGGAAAAGAGAGGATGGGGATGGTAGTGTGTAGCAGGCGATTGGGATGGTGGAGAAAAGCGCAAAAGGGGATTGGGTTTGACTTGGGGTGTTTGTTTGACCCATCTGATGACCGGTAGTAATATTAGGGTCGGGTTGGATGGGTAAAAGGATTGGGCGGTGGTTTAAATATTGGGCTTGGGATAATTAAAGGGTCAGGATGGTTTAGCTTAAATAACAAGGACCCAGTTGTAATTATACCAAAGATAAGGGACCAAATCTGAACTTTTCCAATGTTAACACAAGGACCATTTTGCCAAACTTGAATAGTACAAGGACGGTTGACTCTTTCAAAATTTCAAGGACTAAACATGACAATTTTAAAAGTTTAAGGACCAAAGTTGTAAATTTGCAAATTTTAAATTTCAAAGGTTTGTTTTGACAACTTTTGAATCCATGGACCTTAAATGATTTTTTCTTTATTTTGATTTACGAGGGATTTTTTGACAATTTTGAAACTTGGGGACTAAAGCGCAATTTTGCAAATTTGATACGTTTTCATCGATTTTGATATTTTGCATTTAAAACACATAAAACACTGATTTGTGGTATTTTATCATTTTGATGTGTTTACAGTGTTTTAAGATGATTTTGCGGTTTAAAAGGTACAAAATGATGAGTATTTACACACTCATCAATCCCCACATGAGATATTGCTAGTCCCTAGCAATGATTTGAAAAACATAATGGATTTTAATCTCTTTACCAAAAGCCATTACTTACGGGTAGCCAAATATTTCGGTTCAAGTAAGAACCATGGTACATTGATAACCATGTGATTTTGAGCAAACCACCGACTTTCAACGGTTTGATTTTGTCTTTACCGAAGCCGTACCATACGGACTAGCCAACTCTTAGATAAATTATCAATATTATCTTTGGTGGTGATTACCAATTATGGATTTTCCATCGCCTTTACCACAAGCCATAATCTTGCGGGCTAGCCAACTCTTCACTTTTTAGGATATGGTGAGTTGAGAAACCATACAATTTTGGGCAAATTGCAAGCCATATAAGCGGATTTGATATATCTTTACCAAGAGCCGTTTGCTCTGGATTAGCCAATCCTTTAGTCTTCTGAGACAAAGCGGATGATAACCAAATGAGAAAGTGTAAAACACTTACTCCAAAAAATTTTGGCCAAAACGGGGAATTGATATAATTATATGATAAAATTGCGAATTCCCCACACTTAGAAATGAATATTGCCCTCAATATTCAAAGTACCGCGATTATGCCGAAACAAAGAACGTAAAAGGAAATATTACGGCCATTATTTAAAAGGATTTTTTTTTTTTTTTTTTTTTTTTTTTTTAAGATATATGTAACATGTGGGGCATTACCCCACACTTAGTGGTAGAAAGGGTAAGAAGGCGAAATATGGGTGAAAACCCATATAGAGTGTGCTCTTGTTTTTGATTTACAGTCGCTAGCTTGACTCGACCCCGCATTAATTGGTTCATGGGGAAGTAAGTGGAAAAACAATCTCCATCGGACTTTCAATCAAGATGTTTGAACAAACATTTGAAGCACGTGAAAGTTCCACACCGATGAGATATATAGAGACAGACAGATCCGGCTCACAGATGGTAAATGAAAATGCCGGGGTCAAAGATAGTGTCCTCACTCCCGAAGGAGTGAAGAAGAGAGGAAGTCACCAAGTAGGTGAAGAAAAGAAGGAAGATCATGATAACGATCATGATAAGATCTTCTTCCTCGGGATCAAGTCTGATTGCACTTATTTGGATTTTGTCGGTGAGAGCTCTTTGGGTTGGAAGGCATCTCGGGAGGAGGTTGGAAAATTTGTCATAACTATGCAAATTGAGATTCTCTCCCGATCATGATTTGCCATCCAAGCAATCATACTCAATGGAGATATGATATGAGAGAGTTCACGGAGAACTCCTCATGAAGAGAATCAATCACATGACGTGAATTTGTGAACTCTTGTTCCATTGTGGGCTCATCACTATCCTCGGTCCGAGTATCAAAGAGTGGATTCTCGAAATTAAAGTGAATTGAGTCGAATTCAAATAGAGGATTAGTGAAAGTAGCTTTGAATGTTTCGGGAACAACGTGATCAACATTCTCTATGGACTATTGGAGTAAGTGAGTGAGCGATCATTATCAATGAGACTTTCGGTCTCTCCCGTTAACCCGAAATCAAAGAGTGGATTGATGTGAGTGAGTTCACGGAGAAATCCTCAAGAAGGGATCGACATCGATTGTGGAAGTGATGCCTCAGCGTACTCGATGTCTCCATAGGAAGCACAATCGTCACTAAGATCGAGAAAGTTTCAAAATGATCTTGAGAACACTCGAGAGGAAAGGGATATCACACGGATGATCGAAATTCCTGTGACTCTCTCGGGATTGGGATAAGGTCCTCAACACTAGACTTTATGAATTCGTCCGATTCCTTTTGAGGAGCAGTGTCAAGATGCTCATCCCCATATTCGAGAGAATGAGTGGGAATATCGGTGTGATAACAACGGTGAGGAGATTAGAAGGACTAGCATACATATGTTTAATACTTAACATTTGTTTTTACGCTAGTAATTCCATCATAGTCTTTTCTCACGATGGATCATGGAAGGAGTTTCAAGCGATGAACTTGATGAACCGTTATAAAATTGTAAGATATCAAGGATATCTTCATCATCATCGTCATCGGGAATGAAACGGAATCGAGAAACTAGATTTGGCCGCTTTTTCTTTGCAATTGATTCCCAACAGTTGTTCAAAGGCAATTTGGGAATCTAATTTAGCGACCAGCTCTTGACTAACAAAACTTCCATGGATTTCTCATTTGGATTATGGGATGACATAGCCGACTCCTCCTTAAGTTCTTTTAATAACTCCGAGTCTTGATGAAGATCCGTCGTAGTTTCAAGAGGAGTCGCTTGAATCATTTGGTATTGTGGAGGTTGGTCTTGATATGAAGAGCCGTAATCGTTACAAGGAAATGGGTTCCTGTTTGACAATCCGAGCTAGAGTGAGGACTTCCACAATACTCATGACAAGAAACCGATGTGGCCGTGAGTGGTATGTGTTGTAGTCATAATCGTTATCGGGAACCCGCTCATAGACAAGCGTGTTTCCGATTGACAATCGAATGGAGTGTGAACCACCACAGTACTACTGTGAAGAAAGCTTCTTGAGTATCACGAAGGTGGTAGCCGAATGAATAAATCGGTTGTGTTATGGTAGGAATAGGGAGCTTGGTTATAAATGGACCCATCTCGACTCCACCATGCTACAACCTGGGGCAATTGCCACCATTATAAGGACCACCACACCATTGACAACCAAGAGGGTGAGGATAAGACATAGAAAGAATCAAAGGTTATCGAGGGTAAGAAATGAAGAATCAAAAAGGTAAGAGGGTAAAGAGGAATATTTTGGTGTTTTTGAAAACATGATGATAAAACAAAGATGAAAATCTTTTTGGCGTTTTAACACTTTAGGAAAAGTGCTAATGAACTTTTGGATTTTCTCAAACTTTACAAAAACTTTTACAAAAGATGGGGTATGTGCAGAGTGGATCTGAAAAGGCTAAACACATGAAGCCTCCCGGCGTGCGCTAAAATTTTGATCTGTAAAAGCGGTCAAGTCTAAATGGACTTAAAGCGCTCGGACACAAATACAATTAAGATCGAGAGAATACGAGGGATTCCCGGTCGTTATGTCCCAAGGAGACTCAATGGTGTGTTAAACAAACTCAGAAGATAGAATGATCACTAAGGATAGTGATCTGTAAAGGTTAGGATAAGATAATTACACTACTGAAAAAGGTTATAAAATAAAGCGACTTAAATGCAAATTAAGAAAATTAAAAAGATAAAAGATATTAAATAAACGCTATCACTATATTTAAAGTGATGAACGTTTAAAACTTAAAACTTAAAAACTTACGTTTAAATTAAAAATACGTAAACGTCTGAAATAAAGCGTGAAACTTGTACAATATAGATCCTAAAAATATGAAAATACATTTTACAAACCTAATGATAAAGAAAATTTATAGAAAAGGAAAATTATTTTTACAACTATTTATGTAATTATTATTAATTAAAACTATTTTAACTATTTAATAATACTCTAAAATAAAAGAAAATAGGAAATAAGGCTAGAAAAATAAGATTAAGACTTAGAAAAGTCTAAAATATGATAAAACTATTTTAAAACTGAAAATATATTTTTAGACTTTTATATATTTATTATTAATTTAAAACTATTTAAAACTAATTTAAATTATTAAAAATACCAAATAAAAGGAGAAAAATAGGGAAAAATACTTTTTAAGCTTTTTATATTTATCTAAACTTAAGAAAAATGAAAAATTATTTTTTTGAAGCTTTCCTTAATTTTTTGTATTAAACACTAATTAAAAATGCTTAAAAACTAGATAAAATGCAGAAAAATACCAAACAAGCTAGGAAAAATCTGAAAAATTCAGGAAAAGTCTAAAATAATACTAGGAGTAAAGGAAAAATAGAAAAACAAGGTGCTATGTGTGAGATTATGAAACTGATAAGCAAGAGCTTATTGAAATAAGCACTAGCTTAAGCAATTGGACTTCAAAAGCTACCAACTGAATACAAAGGCTAAAATAATCTAAGAGAACCAATATGCAACAGAAAACAACAAGCTACAACAACGAGGATCATAAGCTAGCTCAGATTTGCAAGATGTGAGCTTATCTAAAAACAGTGAATGGGTAGGCGGCTTTAAGCTAGAGCACGAGATTCAAATTAAAGTGAACATGAAAATAAAAGTTGGTACATAAAGAGGACCTGGGTGAGAGCTTATAAACTGAATTACAGACCTGAAGGAGCTAAAATGAAACACCATGAGACCTAGACCAAGCGAGAAAAACTCGGCATATCTTGAGTTTTGGGCAAGCGAATAAGCCCACTTTGAGCTTCTGCACAAACTTATCCAAAGGGCTTAGCTAAAACCAGATGTGAGGTCCTATAGACCTCCTAGTAGACTACTTATAACCAAAAATTCAGACTTTGAAAACCTTTAATAAGCTCACATGCGATCTCTGCGCTTCTCTATAAAACAAATATTTTGACATTTTGACTTTTAAACAAAAGAAGAAAAGTTGACTTTTGCTAACTTTGATCTAGATTAATGTCTGAAATTGAAGTATTGTGATGGAATAAGACTAATGCTAACTTTATCTAGGTATTAGGACACACACCAAGAATTTGGTATGCAAAATCCCAACGATGGTCGCTAAGGATGGATTAAATTGGATTTTGACTTTTTGTGGTATAAGGCACCAAAGTATGATTCAATTGGGCTTAAAACAGATTCACAAGCATGGGACAACAGGTACTAATCACTGCATGAGCCTATACCTCAGTTTAAATACCAAATCCAAACACCCTTTAATCTTACTGTTTCACAACTAAAATGAGATAAACACTAAACCAGACTGATTTCTTGATTACACTAAGTTTACAGGATCTAAATAAAACTATTTAAACAAGTGTACATTAATAGTGATCACGAAAAGGATACAAGCAGTTATGCAAATGACTTGAAATTGGAAAATGGGAAAGACCACTCAACCGTTGTGTCCGACATTATCGGGGCTCAAAACAAACCAGGCGACCTAATCTAATCCATTATAACCCAATATCATCATCGCATCACCCAATTCGACTTCCATTCCAATTTGAGCCTAGGTTGACTTTTATTGACCAACATTCAAATTTGCCTAAAGCGATTTCAAAGGCGTACCAAAGGCTCTAATAAGCTTAAATGAGCTTATTTGACTACAACATGAGCTTATGAGAAGATTGAACATAAAGTTTTGAAGCGCAAATTAAGCGATGAAACCATAAACTTGATATTTTATAAGAAAACTAAGATTAATACTCCAAAGCTTAATACAATAGTTCTTTTACTTGAATGTGATACAAGGAAACTGAAATTATATCATTTAAACTAAAACTAAGACATTTTAAATAAAAACGACATAAAAGAAAAAAAATGAAAACTAGCTACTAATCTTCCTTCTCTCTTCCTTTTCTTTTTATAGCTCCAGTGTCTTCCACTTGTCCAATGAACCTTTCCCACTTGAATTTGTGGCCATTGGATCACATAAATGATTTTTGGCCGTTTGATTGTTTTGGCGCCAAAGTGGGTTTAACAGGTGGAGATTTTGAGTGATATGAGAAAGGATGCATTTAATGGCTTTTGGAATTGTATTGAGGTGGGGGGACAAGAAAATGGAAAAGAGAGGATGGGGGATGGTAGTGTGTAGCAGGGCAGTTGGGATGGTGGAGAAAAAGCAGCAAAAGGGATTAGGTTTGACTTGGGGTTTGTTTGACCCATCTGTTGACCGGTAGTAATATTAGGGGTCGGGTTGGATGGGTAAAAGGATTGGGCGGTGGTTTAAATATTGGGCTTGGGATAATTAAAGGGTCAGGATGGTTTAGCTTAAATAACAAGGACCCAGTTGTAATTATGCCAAAGATAAGGGACCAAATCTGAAATTTTTCCAATGTTAACACAAGGACCATTTTGCCAAACTTGAATAGTACAAGGACCAGTTGACTCTTTCAAAATTTCAAGGACTAAACATGACAATTTTAAAGTTTAAGGACCAAAGTTGTAAATTTGCAAATTTTAAATTTCAAAGGTTTGTTTGACAACTTTTGAATCCCATGGACCTTAAATGATTTTTTTTCTTTATTTTGATTTACGGGACCTGCTTTTGACAATTTTGAAACTTGGGGACTAAAGCGCAATTTTGCAAATTTGATACGTTTTCATCGATTTTGATATTTTTGCATTTAAAACACATAAAACACTGATTTGTGGTATTTTATCATTTGATGTGTTTACGAGTGTTTTCGAGATGATTTTGCGGTTTAAAGGTACAAAATGATGAGTATTTACACTCATCAAAGAACTATATCAAAGACCAACCAACTCTACTTTATGCATGGTGATAAAAGGATGATAAGGTTAGGTTGAGGTCCCATGATCCGCTAGATCCGGAGGGATCTACCCACGGAAAATCCACTAGATATTGTAGAAGTCCTTAGGTATGATGAAAAAGGAGAAAAGTGAGATATGGGAAGAGTGCGGTGAGGCCGAGCTAGTCTTGGAATAAACCCAACAAGGTTTTAGTTATGAAGTCTCGTAAGCATGAAGGGTTGAAGAATGAAAAGAATTGAATGTGAAAAGGGTGAAAAGAAATAGCCTCGAATAATTCAACCTTAGGGCGGCAACCGGTTCAATTCATATACTCTTGGTGGTTACCAAGGTAACATCGGTATGAAGACAAGGCGTCAAGGACCCGGTGGCGCGACCGCACTTCAACTTTCCAAACCACTCAAGTTCCTCTTAAAGGACTTGTTTTATTCTCACGGGAACCGACATAATCTATCGACTTTCTCTTATATATTGTTGATATTGAAGAGAGACCCTCTCCCAGTCTCGAAGCATAGGAACCAAATATGCACAATTGAGTCTAGAGCCACGAGATCATCATATGAATCTCTTTAGGACACTTTCAATGAAGACTCTGTTTCACGTAATGTGGAAAGAGAGATTATATCTTATGAGTCCTCGCATTATCCTTGTGGTATTGCGGAACATCGAGTGATATGCAAACATATTCACAATAAAGATGGAAAGCCTTCGAGCCAACATCAAACAAGCTCTGGTAGGTGGCATGTGAGATCTATTCAATAGATCAACCATGTGACAATTGAGCAGAAACAATGGGGCGATTCAATCTTTTGAATCAATCACAGTTCGAGTTATGGATTGACGGATACCTTTGAAAAACCGGTCGTTGTGCCCAAAATTCTTTTCTTTTGCACATCGATGTGTACTATTCTCAAAATAAAGGTGTTTATGATTGATAATTGATTTTCATTAAAACCTTCGTTGTATTGCAAAAATAATTTCTATTGAGCGATGCGATTGTTTTCAAATCTTTTCATCAATCAATGAATCTTATTTCATTGGTTCACTCACTCCGTGTTGTCTTCTTTGAGGCGTTCGGTTTGAGAAACGGCTAGAGCATTCGAAACCACATCAAGGAAATTCTTGAATTATACGATCACAGGCGATGCTTGTCTTGATCAATGGGGAACCGTGGGTCGTGTACCTCGATTCAATGAAAGTGATCAAAGACACTTTCATACGCTTTATTGCTAACTGTTTTATTGTCACACCCCAATTTACATTTTTGCGGTGGAATGGAATTCACAGGGGCATTGGTATCATAGCACCACATCACGGTTATATTGAGCGACCTAAAGTGTCGTTTTAAAACACATCGTTGGATATATCATAAAAACATAATCAGTACAACATCGGTCTCAAAAGGTTTAACAAGTTTGCCAAAATACAAATATGTTACAAATCAAACGATGTTTTGAAATAAAGAGCCAAGGATATTTAAGTTAATCCTTTGTTACCTACACCTCTTCACTTGTACTAGTAAGCATATTCTCATCATTTTAAGTTTCCTTATCATTTTCATATGCTTCTTATCATTTTTGGAGCTTATATGCATGTATTGTGATTTATACCATTTATTTCTTGATTTTAAGTTATATATACTATATAGTCATCCTATAATTATTCCCAAGTTATTCTTTGGTCTTGATGGTGATTAGGAACCCATGACACCCTAAGAAGGTGTATGGTAGGATTAGATTAGCTTTGGAGTTGATTTGAAGGGATTAGAATAGGTTTTGTCCGAGAAAAACTATTTTAAGTAAACTATATTTTAGGGTCTGTCCTTAAAACGAATTTCTGGAAAAACCCACTGATGGTACGACATTTTGGCCTTGATAATTAGAAAATATACTTTAAAAGCGAATCCGTGGCGGCTTGAACGGATAAAAGCGGAGTTATCTTGAAGCCGTGGTGAATTTTTAAAGTTTGACGACGAAAAGTATTTTTTACGAAAAATCAGCTTGCTGTTTCGTACATTTCGGGTCAAAAACGAGCCTTAAGCTTCACAAATTATTCGACTAGTCAAAATATATTAGTTTACTTGATCTGAAGCCAAGGACATATTTTACGTGAAAGCAGTTTAAAACGACAAATATGGCGTTTTCATAAAGTTGCCGTAAATATTATTTTACGAAAAACTATATTATTTTGGCGTAACAAGTATTTCATTAGCTATATCGTCCATGTTTGCGGCAGTTTTAACCATGATGCAAAACTTTTATAACAAAGTGTCTTCTAGTAAAATCAAGTTCATCGGCCATATTTTTCAAAACAAAAAGCCGTTTGTCAAGCGGAGTTATGGTGAATTATTTACGGATGTTCAAACATTGGCGAAACTCATTTTACGCACACATTAGCCAAAACCACCATCTTTAGCCTTTGATATCTTTATGATCGAGACCTTTTGAGCGAAAACTCCTGAATCGAAACTTTTAGATATCGATACAAACTTTCTAAAGCAGTCGAGTTCGTTCTCTAACGATCGGCGTACACCGTTTGACCACTTTTACGGAGCCATTTTTGTTAATTTCATGGTTTTCCGGCGACATTGTTTTGCGACGAAAAGTGGTAATTTCACCAAAATCATTATAAAACCATTGTAGGATGACATTTTGACGTAAAACATGTAAAGTCATTTTTGAAGGGTCAAGACGTCAAAAGAGTATTTTTCGACGACGAGTAATATTTTCAAAACAGTAAATGGTATAAATAACATCTGAAGTGCATGCATAACATTACATTGCAACTCATGACATATCATATCATTGATAATAGGTCCCGGTTGACGCTTTACATTATAAACCTCGGTGTACTCACTTTTGCCGTTATTTCCGGTTTATCAAGTGAGTTTTCATAGCCCGCTTTTACATGCTTTCGATTATTTACAAACCCACGGGAGAATACATTGCACTACATTTTTCTTTATACGATACCAAGTATGTTAAATTCATTACATTGCTTAAGTTACCACATTTGCCAATTTGAAAGTCCCCAATACATGAACATGAACCGTTAATCTTTGAGCGAGGATGAGTGGATAGATCTATCGAGGGTGGCGCCTCCATCCGGGTTGGTGAATCCCACCAAGTGAGCGGATGCATTTCATTTGATTACATTCTGGAGTTGTCGGCAAACACTCTGCGGGGCATACATTATTGAACAGTCTAGTTTCGGGGTCATGGGCTTAGAGCAATTGTAACATTATTTTTACGTGACTTGATTGTCATGCATGGTCTATACTTGTGTAGTCGTATAAAACATTTACATAAACCTATGATTTCTCACCAACTTTATTGTTGACGTTTTAGCAATGTATTTTCGAATGGCGAGGCATTCGCATCATGACATGGTTAGGGACCTATATTTTGAGTCACAAGGTCGACTTACATTATGTACATTATGGCTCTT
>CM040244.1:266892670-266953700 GCA_022545495.1 Chrysanthemum lavandulifolium | reverse complement strand
CCTTGGTCTCAAGTTAGGGCTTGGGTTCCCTATCCCCCTTGTGCGATCGGTTCTAGGACCCAAGATGGGTTCTAGATCCTTCTTGACCACTAACTTCATATTTAGTCCTTTAACTTATCATTTAACGACCGTTAACCAAACATCGTTAAATAATAACAATCATTAAGTGTTTATTTCGTGATCAAATAATTAAATATAACATATTATATATTAATTATTTATACATTGATTCTCATACGTAATGTGTGCAATCCCGAAGTCTCGAGTTCGAATCCGGTCATACTAATATTAATAATTATCCATAAACCTTTCATGATGTGGCGTCAAATATTTGGCGGTTGGTTCGTATTTGGGTGGGCATGAATATTCCTATGTTGAACTCTCATTCAGATTGGGAGTCTTGGGTTGATAACTTTCGGGCCTCTACCAAAGTTAAGCTTCGTATGAAGGTGATTACCACGACTACTTGGTGGTTTCTTTGGAAGCATCGGAACTCGGTCACATTTAGCTCTCAATGCATGAGGAAATGTGATTTGTTTGATAGCATTTATCTTTTTTCTTTTTTTTTGATTAAATAGTAGAGGCTCTAAATGTTTAGTTTGGCCAGATTGGCTTAAAAAACCGATGTAATCTTTTTCTAGCTCCTTGATAGTTTCTTTTTATATTCAATTTTCCCGTTCAAAAAAAAAAAG
This sequence comes from Chrysanthemum lavandulifolium, assembly GCA_022545495.1. Taxonomy (NCBI): domain Eukaryota; kingdom Viridiplantae; phylum Streptophyta; class Magnoliopsida; order Asterales; family Asteraceae; genus Chrysanthemum; species Chrysanthemum lavandulifolium. Next base: position 266,953,008 of record CM040244.1, on the reverse strand, counting down.
AAAAAAAAAAGACGGGCACTTCGATATACTTACGATATTTTCTTTTTGAGTTTTGTTTTAGTGTTAAATTTGCGTATGGAAAATCACATGTGATATTAAAATAACAAATCATATGTGATTTTTTTAGGCGTAAATTTTAATACTAAAAAAAAATCGGAAAAAAATATCGAAAGTATATTTAAGTGTCCATCTATAGAAATATGATTTAAATCTCGACAAGATGGTATGATTATTTTCGTGTAACGATGTGTGTGATATTTAATTTTCTTCAAAAGAATATGAAGGTTTTCAAGTAATATAATACATACCCAAATCAATACAGCGGAAGCAATCGAACAAGGTTTAAATCAAAGTCGGCAAGACGGTCACAATACAGAAAAATGTTGACAATATCACGACCTAGGTTCCCCTTTGTGTGTATTTTTTTGTTTTTATGTGTATTTTCAGGGAATGAAGTGTCCGTTATAAATAGTTGTCGGGATCTCGATCCCGATCTTAGAGATCTTATGATTTTACGACATTGCAAAGCAAAAACGATCCGGATCGTACATAGGATCTTTACAAGCTTAAAATCTTATAGGATCACGATCTTGACCATACGATCTTAAGATCTAATCCGATCCGATCTTACTTTTCTCGGATTACAAACTAAAAAATTATAAATTTATAGGTTGTTTTTTGTAGAACTAAAAAATAGCATATTAATTTTTTAAATATTTCATAATCATAATTTAAGACAATATTTCTATGAAACATTCATGGTATTTTGTGTTTATAATGTATAATAATTTGTAGATTTGTATAATATTACAAAACTATTAAGAAATAACATTAGAGTAGGATCTTAAGATCCCGATCCGATCTTACGATCACTATCTTGCAAACACGAAAACGATCCTAAGTAAAAATCGATCTTGAAAACCTTGGGTTATATACTACATAATGACAGTTTTCAACCGCTTTTTTTCAATCACTGAAAGTTATCTTTTGGGGGTTTGATCCGAGTCAACCGGATTCGAGTTCCAACAAAATAAAAGTGTGTTTTTATTTTGATGAAAAATAAACACTCAAAGTTTATTCATTAGAACTTTAAAAATTTGTGTTGTATATTAAACTATGCCATGTTTATTTATTTTACAAAGACATATAAATTAACCTTTAGATACACGTTTTAATCTATTGGAAAAGTTAAAAGGAGTTTTATAAAGAAAGCTAGGGTTTGTATTGAAATTAGGGTTTTCTTAGAGTTCTTAGTGAGTTATTGTACGCTTCTTGACCTCCACCACCATTCTTGTAAGTGTAACATGGTACTCTATTTCACTCATATTAAACATATCATGCATCATTCCATACCACCTATGTAGATTTGTAGTGTCGAAAGTTGATTTAAACTTGTTTGCGAATATACTAAATATGGGCAAAATTTCCGTCAATTGCTAGCTAGTTTTAACTAATTTAATAACACTTTTGGCAAAAAAAATTCACCTCAGTGTACTACTAGATCTTAGGTATATTTCCCCTGAAATTTATAAGTTATAGAAATTTATTAGTATTTTTAAACATTTTCACGAAAGAAGTTGTCCAACAACTTAAGCTGCTGGAATACGTGTAGTGTGGCCAACATTTGGAGACGTAAACTTGGTATCAAGGGATGTAACTATAGTGGTTGGAAAGGTAAGCCATAGAACTACATCTTGGAATTTGTTTCGTTAAAAGTGGTTAAGAAACGAAGAAGTTATAGCCTCACGAAGTCGAGTAAAATTTTGGAGTAAAACTGATGTTTTAGACCTGTGGCATGTGTGATCCTTTTGGGCAACTAAAACTTAATTTCACTAAAAAAAGACCATGTTTACTTGAAATTAGATTTAAAAACCTAAGTCCTAGGCTTTTAATGACTAAAATTGGTCAAGTAACGAGGAAGTTACGACCTCCAAGTCATTAAAACTTTTCTAACAACCCTTATCATAAAGGTTTTCGAACCCAATATACATTTTACTGTTTTCCTAATTGATTTTACTTGCAAATCTTTATAAAACTCTACTTCAAGTTTATATGTGTGATAAAACTTTCTAAAACTCATATGCATATCGAACATATCATATCATTCCTAAGGCGTCGATTGAATTAAGTCGCGGTTAGGACATTTTATTTCATTCAAGCACGCGTACTTATTCTCGTTATCATTACTTTGTTGAGGCGAGTTTCATAGCCCCATATTTACTTGTTTAATACTGTTTGAACTACTTTAGGGTGAGAATGCATTTCTTGTTTTACTTATGGACACAAGTACTTAAACATTTACGTATTGCCTAAGTTACTACTATTGTCGTTAAGTCCCCACAATAATGAACCGTTAATTACGTTGTAGGCACGCATGTTGTGAATAGATCTATTAGGATTGACACCCCGTCTGGGTTTGTAGCGCTTACTTGACGGTGTAGGTCAAACGGACGCATTTCATTTGAGGTAACACTAGGTGTTTGGCAAGGCACCTACAAGGGCAAATACACAACGAACACGTTAAGGCTTGGTGTCATGATCTTAATGTAATAGTAATACTTTTCATGATATTTTATGTATTACAATAATCACAAAATCATCCATGATATTGTATGAGTAACAATAGTCATAGAAATCTTGTGGTCCATACTACTTTTACTTAACATTAAACCTATGATTTCACCAACTTTATATTGATATTTTAGCATGTATTTCTCGGTCTTTAATTTCAATTAGCTTGGATTGCATGGAGTATCGCATTAGAGTTGCATTTTGTGGTTTCTTTATGAAGAAGACTTGTTGCATGACTTACGTTCGATTGTGAAACATAAACTTCTTTATAATTTGTAAACACTGGGTTATGTCTTGTTAAACTTTATTTCTTTGATCGAACATGTATTTTTTCAAACAAATCATGTATAGGTCGTTCTTTATATCTTGTGTCCTTGTGCTATAAGTAATACCCGGTTATCTTCGTTGCGATATTTTGAGGTGTGATACTCACACACTCAAAAACACTCTCCTCATTCATTCAAGCCACAACCATAATTTTGGGACCCAACATACCAAATTAAAACACAAACTCAACACAAAACGCAATTAAAAAACAACACAAAATTCTTCATTTGGCGCAAGCCAAATACTTGGCATTTCGTTGAGTGCGTAATAGGGTGCAAGAACACCAATTTGGCTCAAGCCAAATGATGTTCAACTATATTTGGCGTCGGGTTAAAGTTATTGCACGTAAGCTCTTAGGCGCATTTTGTGGCACAAATTATTTACCCTTATTATAGTCTTGAATAAAAGGTCGATCACGTAACGACAAACGACTATGAATTACAAAAGTTTAAACAATACGGTCAATATATTGTTTAAACTTTGTCCATTATAAAAACAAGCCGCCATTGCTACATTATGTTGGTGGTGTTGTGGTAGTATTGGCAGTTGGTGGTGGCTGTGGTGGTGGTGGTTGAGGTGTTGGTGGGTTTAATGGTGGTGTTGGTTGTGGTGGGTTATAGTTAGTGCTGGTGATGATCGACGAAGGTGTTGGTGTTGGGTCGCTGAAAACTAGGTTACCGGAAAATCAGGTCGAGCAAGACATGATAACCTTTTTATAGTCTTCAGTTGCAAACAAAAAAAAGTTAGGTGTACTAAATTGAGAAAAGGAAAGTGAAACACTTTAAACCGAAATTGGGTACATGTTGAGTACATTTTTATATGATTTGCTAAAAATATAAATACAAAATAAATAATGATTAGCTATAATATAAAATGTTAGATTTGAATTGTTCATTATAAAAACCTTCAATGGTCAAACATTGAATGGGTGTGATACGATGCTAGAGTTGATATCAATATATAACGCACATTCTTTATAAATCCAATAAACACGTACCTAAACTTTTCACTAAAAATAACTCATTTTGCAAACAGTAAATTGTTAAGCGACAAAAAATACATCATCACGATAATCTTTTTTATCTTTCAGTAGACGGGCACTTCAATATAGTTACGATATTTTCTTTTTGAGTTTTGTTTTAGTGTTAAAATTTGCGTATGAAAATCACATGTGATATTAAAATAACAAATCACATGTGATTTTTTAGGCGTAAATTTCAATATTCACAAAAAAATCGGAAAAAAAATGTCGAACGTATATACAAGTGTCCATCTATAGAAATATGATTTAATTCTCGACAAGATGGTATGACTCTTTTCGCGTAATGGTGTGTGAGATATTTAATTTTCTTTAAAAGAATATATGAAGGTTTTCGAGTAATATAATACATACCCAAATCAATACAGAGGAAGCAATCGAACAATGTTTAGATCACGGTCGGCAAGACGGTAACAATACTGAAAAGCGAGTCAACCCGGATTCGAGTTCGAACATAATAAAAGTGTGTGTTTTTATTTTGATAAAAAAATAAATAATCAAAATTTATTCATTCGAACTTTAAAAAATTTGTGTTGTATATTAAAGTATGCCATGTTTATTTACTTTACAAAGACATATAAATTAACCATTAGATACACGTTTTAATCTATTGGAAAAAGTTAAAAGGATGTTTGTTGCAAATTAATTAATCATTCCATACGTGGTATTTGATTTGATAAGAACAACCTATATTTAACAAGTTTTCTAGTTTTTGTTGGTCAAAAGAATTAAGACCTAGAAAACACAGACATGTGTTTAGGATTTCGATAAATTTTTGGTCCAAAATCATACTATGTGCTTAGGATAGCTATGCAGAAATAATCAAACATATTAGATCTTTAATGTATTATGTAGAAGAAAAAGGTAAAAATATAAGAACCAATAAACATAATGCAACTTTTAGTTTTATTTGCCAACTGAAACTAGCCAAGCAAAACTAGGGTCTTTCGTGTCATAGAAAGACGTCGCGAACAAAAAGAAGAACCTAATTTACACGAATTCATACATAAATCTCAAATCGTAATGTTTATGGTGTCTAACAGTATAATCATGTGAAGAACAAAACGATGAATCATTTGGATTTATCATCCGAAGTGGGAAATGATCTTTTAAGCTTGTGGGTCTCGGTTGGTACTTTGACGTTAGTGGCCAACCCTAAGGCTTGAAAAAAGGTTATGATGTACCAAGCAATGTCAATTTGCCACCATTCTAACCCGTGTCGAGCTGAGAACTCAAATGCGTGGTGGTTGTTATGCCATCCTTCTCCAAAAGTAAGCAACGCAACCCACCTTCACAAAATTTAGGACAAATAAACATATTAGATTTCAACACAAAATTAAGTAAACAATGTAACTTGAGGTTTATGAAAATTACCAATTGTTCTTGGATAGATCACCGGTGTTCCATGCTTGGTATCCCCAAATGTGACAAGCAGAATTCACGAGAAACGTGAGGTGGTAAACCCATACAGTCCTAACACCCTGCTCACAAACGATTTAAACCAACATTATATTATCTGATACTAAGAACTAGCCACATGTGTTATACTACAAATATGCTTGTGAGTAACTCAATGACAACGCTCACAAGTCACAAATCACAAGTTAATGTTGGACAACCTATGATTAAAGAAAAGCCGTGATGCATTGAAGAATTTACTATATAAGAAAACGTCGACAATATAATGACATTTTTGTAACCGTATGAACAAGAAGATGTAACATCAACATATTAGACTTACAAGCTAAACTAAAGGTATAAATGCTTCTTATATTTTTATACTTTGTTTAAATCACATCTAAAGATATTTGCAATTTTGCACTATAAGAATATGGGTTTGTCTAACATGCGCTTGCTAAGTCAGCGAGTTAAGACATTAAATGGACACTAGGTCACATAGAAAAACAGCGGGATTCAGAAAAATACACTTGTGTGAATCGCATGTCTTTCTCTGAGGACCGATGTCTTTAATGTCTTAATTCATCGCCAATATTAACACTTGTTGGGCTAGGCAATATGCACTTTCGCACATGCATTTCCATCTAGTCTTTGCAGTAGGTGCAGTTTTGTTGTACGGATTATTTTCCCTTTATTATATTGAATATTATATTCTTGAATATAAAGGTCGACCGCATAACGACATTTTTAAATGCATAAACAAATATTCCTTCTGTTCAAAAATATTAAGCCACAAAAACACATGATCTAAAAAAATTGTTACCACTAATTCTTCAACTAATCAAATATCATTCTCACTTAAAATGGCAAAAGCACTCGAAATGTGCGGAGAAAACCGAACCAGTTGGGGCAGATTGGCGGTTCGGATGCGGGTTTGGGTTTGAGTATTCATAAAAAATTAGCTAGATATAAGTTCGTAAGAGGTCTAGAAATACACTCGATTACCCGTTCGTATTCGTTTACTGAATTCGTGCAGCTCTGTTGCTATTATAATGAATTAGAGTATATATATTATATAGAATTTCTTCCATTATATATTTTATATAAGTATCTATATTATTTAACATATTTGAATTTTGTACATGAGTTATTCAAGAAAATTAAATCATTTGATACGATAATTGTTTCTTTTAACTTCTTAAAATATATTAGGTTTTTTCCTTTGTTTTTTCGATGGGTTTCGATGTAACTTAATCTTGATACCCACATTTTGTCCATAGAGTATTAAATTGGAAACGGGAAACCAACCGATGAATAATATTAACGGGTGTCTAGAGGTTATTGGCGAATGCGATTATGGATATTATAAATGGATGCGGGTACAAATGCACTAAAACCCGCTCCGAACCCGACCCGTTATCATAGAAAATCTCGCTCAATAAACTTTCTTTTAGTTGTTTTAGTTAGTTGACACAAGTAAAAGACTACTAGTATTATTTAAGACATTACAAATTGAAAATGAGAATATAATTTTAAGAGTATTGCTATCTTTCTAAGTTTAATCAAGTGGCTCGTCAATTAGTAACCAACAATCCTATCCATCATGTTGTTCCTATTGTTCTACTTTCAACAAAATGATTATTTAACTTTAATTATCGTTTCGCAACTTATTAATACAAACCACTATGAATTACAAATGCTTAAACAATATAGTAGTCAATATATTATTTCAACTTTGTCACTTATAAAAACATGACACCATAGCCACATTGTCTCGATTGGACAAAGACTTTTAACACATTCATACGCATGTGGTATCTTTCATGCAACTTTGTCCCTTTGTATCGATTTATTAATCATGTAAAGCATAACTTTATTTTGACGACTTATTCAAAGGTAAAATATCAGAGAAAAAGGTGACTTATATGACCCATGATGTATATTCTATAAACCAAAGTCATTAAACATTAGATTAACGACAGATGACTCTTGACTCTCGGTATTTGATTAGACTAATATCTTGGGGTTATAGGTTCAAGTCTCATTAAAAGATATGTAAAATTGAATTTGTAAAATACTAGTATGTAGTGTAGGTTGTAAAGAATTGCCGTTCAAAATACAAAACATTAAATGAACGTACCATGCCCCAAACGAGATACGGAAATCCACCCCAAGCATACAAAAGAGCTCCACATCCTAGTATATGCCACATGTATGTTTTCTAATAAACATATAAAACGCCTGCTTTTTAAATCTTCTACATTTTACGCTCCTTATCTGCATCAAACAAACACAAAAATCAATTTAGCGAATTTTAATATCATTAGCACGTTAGAAATCGGAGGCGATAGGCGGGAGGGTCGGGGGTGGACGTTCAATAACGGAGCTTGAACATGTTAATTTGAAGCAAATTTTAGGAGGGGCCAAAATATAAAATAATATATAAATATCTTATACTTTTATAAAGGTGGCACAAATATATAATAAAAACACAAATTTTGGAGGGGCCACCGTCCCTCCTGCTCTACACATCCTACACCCTCATGTGTTTAGCGAAAAAATTGTAGTGTAAAATTTTGAAAATATTTGATTATTTTGTAATTTGCGCCCCTCATAACGAGCCGATTTGTAATGTAATTTATAAAATTTATCAAAATTTGCTCACTTTATCATAACTTTCTCGCTCCACTCCTGCGTGAGATTCGAAATACAAGAAAATGTACATAGATCAAAAGCATAATGTATTAAATAAAATGTTGACACCTTTTCAAGAATATATCCACTGTCGAAAAGCCAACCCATATGACTAAACCAAAAGCCATTGATCGGCGAATGCGCATCTTTTTCTGAATCGACAAATTGATGATGATATCTATGCATGCTCACCCAAAATATCGGATCTCTCTATTCATGCAAATAAAAAATTCATACACCTGGTTAGATAACAGATCTCAAATTTAGATCAACATGACCGGTCATATTTTCCTGTGAGAAAACATTACCGGTCATGTTCGATCCAAATTTTAAACAAGGTATGCAGATTGATATATACAAAAGAATATATCATATTTACCTGGGCAGCTAGGACACCGAAATAAACACACGTGTATTCGAGCCATTTGGGAAGTTTAAGACTATGATGAGCAAGAAGCCGATGATAAGCAAGAGTTACACCTAGTATTCCCGTAAGCAAATAACCAATAAACGCGAGGCGAAAAGCATCCCACGAAAATGTAAATGGTGCATAAAGAGCTAGCACATGAACCGTAGCAATCCATATAGCCACTTGTATATCTATCCTACGCCATTTTCGTCCCCAATGGTTTCTAGTACCGTGATTACGACATCGGAAAATGGTATTTGGTATTTTGCCGTTTCCGATCTTTCAAATCATGATGATCGGATGAAGACTCGGAGGGCGATACCAACAAATTTCTCATTTTTACTCCGGCAAGTTGTTGTTGTGCGGTTCTTGTGGTGTATAAATAGCGAAATATATGGGGCTCAAGTGGAGTTAAAGTTTGCTAAAAAAAAGTGGAGTTAAAGTTAAATATATACAATACAATTATTATATAACCCTTGAGGTTAAGTTTACGTTATAAAATGAGCATCGAGTTAGTTAAATAAATGTACGAAAATACCCTCTCCTCGATCCGAATATTATGAGATGCGATGGGAAATTGAGTAGTATAAAATAATTGTCAGATTTTTTGTAATTATCTGATTTAACACGTTACTCTTTGCTTTATGCTTTGTTTTACATATTCCTTAAACAAATATTCTGAGATTTAATATTGCAAATTAATTCAAGTAAATCAAATTTGTGGATCATAGTCGTTGCTAGCAAATCTCATCTTGAAATTAGTGCATGTTATAATATACTCTATTTATGTTTTAATAGAAAATGTTTGGTTATAGAAAAATCATATAAAGGTAACTTCAAATAAACCGTAAATGGAAAGTTTTATTTATTTATTTATTGTATTATTTTTAATTTCTTTTTATTTATTTTTTAATTTATCTACCTATCTATTTATTCTATTAAAAAAATAAGTTTTTAATTTTAATGTCGCTACCTAATCGTGATATTCGCATGATCAAGACTTACCATCATATAGACCTTTCAAAATATGTTAAAAGTGAAGCTTGAAAAATCATATTAGAAACTTTTGTTATTTCATTCATTTATCAAGTATATTTAAAACGATTATTACACTAAAACGACAGACAAGCGGGCAACAATCATATTGAAATAACTTAAAATTAACCATAAATGAAAAAGTTTCTCTATTTATGCTACTTTAAAAACTAAATTGTTAATTCAGATGTACACGATTTAATCGTAGCATTCGCGTGATCATGTCTTACAATCTTACAAACCTTTCAGAATATATTACAAGAGAGAAGCTTGAAAAATCATATTGAAGTAACTTAAAATTAACCATGTATTGAAAGTTTTTCTCAATTTATGCTATTTGAAAAAAAAAAGTCTTTAATTAATATGTACACGATTTAAACGTAATATTCACATGATCATGTATTACAATCTTACAAACCTTTCATAAGATATTAAAAGTGAAGCTTGCAAAATTATATTGAAGTGACTTATAATTAACCGTAAATGGAAATTAAAGTTTTTCTCTATTTATGATATTTGAAAAAATAAGTTTTAATTTAGATAACATATCTGAACATAATGAGAATGGTACGTCTATCCCTAAAGAATCTGGTGACTCATCTTTTCTTCTGAATAATATTAACATTGTATCTTTAAAAAGTCTTTTGAGACTGAAAGATAAAAGATAATATCTTTGAACGAAATAAGGATGATTTGTGTAACAACAGTAGAGAAATTGGAAGTTTTATGGATACCGGAAGTGAGAGTGATGAAGTTGAAAAATTAATTGATACAACAACAACAACATACTCAATCTCGTCGCAGTGGGGTATGGGAGAAGTAAAATGTAGACAGATCATACTCCTGCCCCAGGATAAACCCGGGAGTACAAAGACTGCTTCCAACGAGACCTCCGGCAAGTGAAGGTATGCGGGTGAGAAAGAAAAGGAAATAGAACAGAAGACAAGTAAACGACAAGCACAAGTAGGAAAAAAGCAGGCAAAACAAGGCATGGTAGCAAAGAAAAGCAAGCAGACCTAAGTGGGCAACATAGAGCAAAGCAAAACGACGCACGGGCCTAAAGCTAAGGCATGGCAAAAACAAGGCACCAAAAGCAAAGGGGTAAGAAAAAGGAGCAAGCCTAGCGGGACGAGCAAAGCAAAGCAACGCACGGGGCCTACAACTACGGAAAAGCAAAAGGGGGGCACCAAAAGCCGAAAAACACCTGGGCAAGGCAACAACGAGGCGCCAAGATGCATAACCCACCCAAAACTACCTAAGCCGACAAAGCCCCAAGCCAAAAAACTAGCCACAAATCCTAATCTATCTCTCCACCCTTTCCTATCTGAGGTCATGCCCTCCGACAAGTGAAGCTCCGACATGTCAAACTTAAGTCTATCCTCCCACCTGAGTTTGGGTCTGCCCTTCTTCTCACGCCATCAACTACTAGCGCTTGACCCTTCTAACTACTGCTATTGTTTGAGGCCTCCTCTTGACATGGCCGAACCACCTCAACCTACCTCTCTCATCTTCGAAATAATATTTCCGACTTCAAGTTTTGCTCGAAAACTCCGTTCGGGATCATGTCGGCGATTTACCACAAGTCCATCTTAGCATTCTCGATTACGCCACCTCTACCCATTAGCATGGGCCTTGGAGATGGGCCCACACTCGGACCGTGACAACATAGCCGGTCTAATCGCCACCTATAAAATTTCCCTTTAACTTTGGGGGACGTTCATGTCATGAGAGGACTCCGACGCCGCCTTCATTTCACCCAACCAGCTCTGATCCGGTGGGTTACGTCCTCATCTATCCTCCATGATTTGTGGATCATCGATCTCAGATATCTAAAAGACTCTTTGGGTGGCAGGATTTGGTCGCCGATACGAATATCCTCGTGGTGACCTGACTCGCTCCTCCCAAAAGCACATCTTAGATATTCAGTCTTGTCTCTGCTCACCCGAAGTCCGTTGTCTTGAGCCTCCCTCCAAAGCTCAAGCCTGATGTTTAACCCTTCCACTGATTCTGCCACCAACACAATGTCATCAGCAAAAATCATGCTCCACGGGATGCCCTCTTGTATCCCTCGAGATAAGTCATCTAGAATCAAGGCGAAAATGTATGGACTTAAAGCAGATCCATGGTGTAGCCCAACTTTCACAGGGAAAAACTCTGAGATCCCCACGGTGGACCGTACCCGGGTCTTAGCCCTCTCGTACATATCCTTAATGACTCTCACGTATCTCCTTGGTGTTCCCTTCCCAATAAGAGTTCTCCAAATCAAATCTCGTGGGACACTATCATAAGCCTTTTCAAGGTCAAGGAATGCCATATGCAGGTCCTTTTGTCTCTCTCTATACTTCTCCATAAGACTTCTGAGAAGATGTATAGCCTCAATCGAAGACCTTCCTAGCATAAAACCAAATTGGTTTTCAGACACCCTCGTCTCCCTCCTCAACCTCCTCTCTATAACTCTCTCCCAAAGCTTCATGGTGTGGCTAAGGAGCTTGATGCCCCTATAATTGCTACACACTTGCACATCCCCCTTGTTCTTGTAGATGAAAACTTAATTGATGATACAAGGAAAAAGGTGGGGCGTCTTTCAAGACCGGTGCTTGGTCGGGTAAGAATTGAACTTTGATCTCTTCTACGAAGGAAGATGAGAAGAGTATTTTGCGTGATATCTTTGGAGTGATGATGATGTTGATTTTAAGAATGTTTATGATGAAATGGCTACTTCTAATGTAGCAGCTGGATGATTTTGGTGTTCTAGTTTGTGTATGCAGTTAGCATGTCGTTTTGTGACATGTCACAAATAATCTAGTAGTTGTTCAAGCGGTTGCTTGAGGATAATATGATATTTTAGCCATATTTCATTGTATTTAATTATTTACTATTTTTTTTGTAATATATTTTACCGGTTCCTTTACTAAAAAAAATGTTTACAAATTAATCGTAATATTTGCATGATCACATCTTACACTCTTATAAACCTTTCAGAATATACTAGCAGGGTACCAGCGCGTTGCGGCGGTGGGTACCCTGAAACAAATTTTTTTTGGCGTGCAATGTTTTTCGATTATACTAAAAGTTTTGGCGAGCGAAGACCACCTATACCATGTCAAGGGGTGGTGATGCTGACACATGCCGTTAGCGGTGGTGGCAAATTTAGTTGGTGGCGTCGGTTGCTATTTAGCACAAGAGTGGCAATTTACGTTTTTGAGAGAGAGTGTGAGATATGATTGGTCTTGTGTGTGTGTTTATTTGTGGGTTTTTATACCCGTTTTGTACTAATCAATACATTTAATGCGCCGTTAAGGTGGGCAGCAAGAATGAGGTTGTTACAATACATGACTTTTAAAGTCATAAAAGTGGGCATTAAAAATATTGGAGGGACTTTAAATTTTGTATTCAATGACTACTAATGTTACAAGTATTGAGTTAACTTTTAAGCTATTAGTTATATGTATTAATTTAGCAAGAGATATTATATTTTCATAATAAGTAAATTCTGATGCATTTTAAGCTTCTTTATTTTAGAATGTCGTAAACGCGTTATAAGGTAGTAAAGATTAAAAGTGAAGCTAATCATATTGAAGTAACTTAAAATTAATGTAAACCGAAAAATTTCTCTATTTATGATATTTATAAAATAAGTTTTAATTCAGATATACTCAATTTAATGTATTAATTTAAGCTATCAGTTGTATGTATTAATTTAGCAAGAGATATTATATTTTCATAATAAGTAAGTTACAGTATGAATTTTAAGCCTTACTATTTAGAGAATGTCATAAATGCATTATAAGGTAGTCAAGATTAAAAGTGAAGCTTGAAAAATCATATTGAAGTAACTTAAAATTAACGGTAAACGGAAAGTTTTTCTCTATTTATGATATTTATAAAAATAAGTTTTTAATTCAGATATACTCGATTTAATCGTAGTATCCGCGTGATCATTCCCGACAATATTACAAACCTTTAAGAATATGCTAAAAGTGAAGCTTGAACCTGAAACTTTTGTGATAAGATCATGATATCCGATTTGTTAGTTGTATTTTTGGTGCTTATACGAAGTAATTTATCTCAAAATACAATTAGTATTAAAGAAATGTACGTAATTACCGGCGTAAGGAGTGTCTCGAAAAGCATGAGAGGGTGCCACCCATCGACACAAAGGCTCGTGCACGCGACTACCAGGGTCTAGCTGTGGGTTCCCACTTACCATCACAAGAAATTTTACAATATATTATTGTGTGATATTTTCAGATTTCATCATATTTTAATGTAGATATTTGTAATCAGCCTTTTTATTTTAATGACATTTTGGAAAAGTCTATGAAAATGTCTTAGGTTTATGCTCGAATATAGGCATGTTGGACAGACACCATTATTATAGCTAAAGTAAACTTTGGATTTTCTTTATGTAATTTAATACAGTAATTGCAAATATGTATCTTTGTTAAAACATGAGAGAAAAAAAGTGAAATACAAATCTTGTCAATACTCGATATTTCAATTTTGTTAATATGATTATCTTCTATTCACACTGTTTGAAATAGTTTTTTTCCACAAGTCAAAAGTACTTTTACTACTTTATACTAATTTGAGGACTTTTACTAGGGGCATGGTTGTCAAACGCGTTAGACAGTATTTTTGTACACATGTAGTCGGAAGTTTAATCAGCCGTGAGCACTAATAAAGTTGGTAAAATGGCTTATAACTATAGGTATGTGTTAAATGACAAATCACCGTCCTTTTTCCTTTTGTCATATGAGAATAACAGTTGGGATGAGAAGGCGTATTGGTATTTGCTTCTTGTCTCTTTCAGCGAGTAAGACCGACTCGATGGCTTCCTGAGATACCGGCAAATACATGACAAGAGTTTTGTTGGGATTTAAGAACAAGTTAATTATTTTAACTGTGAGTCCGTTGCGGATAATGGATCTAGTTTAAGTAACTACAATTAACACGTATAATAAACAAACTAAAGTAAAAAAAAAAAAAACAAGAAAACTAACATTCGTAGTCACCAAATAAACACGAAACTAGTGATTAAAGTAATCACCTCACGAGTCTCACATTAAACACGTTAAGCGTGTCACGCCCGAAGTGCAAGTTGTATCACGTTTACCCAAACAACTAGTGTTAATGCTCAAAACCCCGAACCAAAACAAACCAACCTATCGTTGTTTGTTGTCCGATAACCAGGAAACAACCCGAGAACAATCCAAAGAATTGTCCGATATCGGGTATAACAAACCTGATCGGGTTCTTCCCTTCTGTCAGATTACGCACCAAACAAAACCAAAACCCTTTGCTTTCTGCTTCGAATGGAACCTGTTGGAACACAGAAACAAAACCTATCCTCACCTTGGATCGATTAAGGCAAGTAACAAGTTTTAAAAGTGGAACAAAACCAAAACCCTATAACCGGTTTTAGTTCTAATCGAATGAGAAAGAGAAAGGCTGAAAACTGTGATGTTTTCAATGTGTGTGTCGTGTATATGAGCTAGGGTATGAGGTGTTTATATAGCCTCCAAACCCTAGCTAATAATGGGCTTCAACTTAATCTTTAAGCCTTACAACTTGACAAACATTCCATATCTCTTTCAAAATCCTAGACGAAACTACCCTCCTCAAACCCCTCTATGGACCGGCCATATGAGCTTAGAACAAGTGGATTTCGGGTCTAGTATTATATCTCGTGTCCAAACCGGGTCAAATTTGAGCTCAACGTGAAAACGTATTATAATGTTTTATCGTGTGTCTCAATAAGCTCACACGCCTCTGGCCGCTTTTATGCTAAGCCAACTTCCACATTCCAACAATGACTCCACTTGGGGTTGGAGTAGCAATAGCATAAAATACCAACGATGGAAACGTCTAGCAAAGCTCTCACTCGCTCTTTAACTAAAGGTGTCTAAGATATAGTTTCATAAATCATTCTCGATAGCATGGTCATTTATGTCTTGCTTTTATCATCATTTGTTATAGATACCGTTAAAGCGTGGATATGGATCCTAACTCATTCCATATAGTTTAGCCATTTAGATTCTCGTTATAGAATTTAATTCAAATATACCAAATGTAATCAAGAATTATCTTGCATTACCCTTTGGGTTTGGCCAAACTGCTATTTGATTATTTACGGAGAGGGCCCATGGTATTTTTCACGCACATATCAAGTGGAGTAACAAATCCTTTGTTGACTACAAAGTGTTGTGGATCTTTGCTCACATCACTCCAAAAATAGCTTTTATAACTACCTTATTCAAGACATCGTTTGGCATATAATTATAAAAGTGCTATCCACACATAACTGATGTTGCTTGTATCTCAAGTTTCAGGATGACTTAACAAACCATTTCAACATTTTACTCATGACAAGGATCCAAAAGTAAATGTTTGAAAGTTGTGATATCCAATATGCATCCTTTGTGAATACACATGAGTTTGGCGAGAACAATCCACATTCTTATAGAATATAACCAACACTCCTATATTGTTAACTAAAAATGGACATATTTAGGATGATAAATCGTTTCACGAAAAAAATATGCAAATATGAAATATGAATAAAATAACAAATACCTCGTATCTTTATTTATCAGAAAGTAAAACTGTCTTACAATTTCAAATTATCTAAATACTAATTACACACAGATTTACATGAGACTACTAGCTGGTATCAAACCAATACCCCTAGTCAATTTAGAATGCTTAGGATATGCTAAAGCGTTCACAAATGGATCACTATGTTTTCATCTCGTGAACTTCTAATATCTTCACGTCACTCATTTCAATGGTTTCGAAGATAATGAACTTTCGTGCGGTAATGTCTAGCACCCTTGGTGATTCCACTTTCATTAGCTATAGTAATGGCTCGTATTATCGCAATACATATTTATGGGTTCTTCAATTGTGGGAACAATGCCAACCCCAGAAATGAAATTACGAATCCATACAGCCTTTTTAGAGGCATCATAAGCAGCTATATACTCAGTTTCTGTAGATGAAGTTGCAGAAATACTACGCTTTGTGCTTTTTCAGTCAACAACACCTCCATTTAAAACGAATACATATCCAGTCTGTGATTTTAGGTCATCAGCATCTGTCAGATATCCAGCATCAGTGTAGCAATAAATCCTGAGCTCTCGTTTCGTATCACCTCCATAAACCAGAAACATATCCTTAGTATTGCGTAAATACTTAGGTCATCAAAAGTCTAGTAAAGTTCACCTAGATTCTGTTGAAATTGGCTTGTCATGTTCTATGCGAACGCAACATCGGGCAGTACATCTCATAGCATACATAATTGATCCTATAGTAAGGCGTAGGGAACCCTTTGCATCGCTCTTTATCGGCAGGTGTCTCGGCACCTTGTGACTTACTCAACTTAGGCTCATCTTGCATTGGGATAGTTCCTCGTTCGAATCCTCCATGAAAAATCTTTTCAAGATTTTCTCAATGTAAGCACTTTGACATAAACCATTTAATCGTTTTGATCTATCTCTATAGATCTTGATTCCAAAAATATATCGCGACTTCTCCTAGATCTTTCATGGCAAAACATTTTCCAAGATAGGATTTTACATCTTGTAATATTGGAATGTTGTTTCCCATGAGAAATATGTCATCAACATATAGAATTAGGAAAGTTGCATAACTCTCACTAGCTTTCTGATATACACATGGCTTATCTTGATTATGAGTGAAACCGAATTTCTTAATTTCATCATCAAAACGTTTATTCCATTACCTAGATGCTTGCTTAAGTCCATAAATGGAATGCTTGAGCTTGCATATTTGGTTAGGATATTTAGGATTAACAAAACCTTCAGGTTGCACCATATAGACTTCTTCAGAAAGATGTCCATACATTGAGGAAGGTGGTTTTGACATCCATTGCCAAATCTCATAGTCATAGAATGCACTATGGTTATGAGAATCCTTATAGCTCTAATGTCGCAGCGGAGAAAAGGTCTCTTCATAATCAACCCCGTAGGTTTGGTGAAGCCTTTGCTACGAGCGAGCTTTAAGGTATGTATTGCACCATCCATGTCGGTCTTCTTTTGAAGAGCCATTTGCTACCAACTGTTTCTGATTGGGAGGAAGCTCAACTAATTCCCGCACTTTATTGTCTTTCATGGATTGCATTTACACATTCATCGCATCAAGCCATTTCTTGGATTCGGGATCCATCAATGCAACTTTATAGTTATTGGATTCACAAAGATCCCCAACTCATGTTCCTCGACATCGACGATAAGCACATTCGATGCGGAGCACGGCGAGTCCTAGTGGACTTACGAATGGGATTGATATCACTTTGAGGTTCATCAATTTTTGATCATCCTCATCATGACCTAAGCTAGTGTCTACGGAAGGATTTGTATCTTCTTCTTAATTCAATATCTTCTAGACTCCACAGCTTCTTGATCCAAGAGATTTTTCTTAAAGAACTCGACATTTCGAGCAACAATAACTTTGTTTCTCGATGGAAGGTAGAAAGAATAACCCATTGTTTCCTCGGGTATCCTACGAAGATACACTTAATAGATCCGGGTTCAAGTTTGTCGGTTTGGTAAGTGTATCACGCTTAACAAGTGTCTCACAACCCCAAACTTTAAGTAAGACAACTTGAGGCTTGCCCATGCCATACCTCGTGCGGTATCTTTCAACCTTCTTAGTTGGAACCATGTTGAGAATGCGTGCGGCAGACTCAAGGCATAATCCCAAAGGACTTTGGAAGAGTAGTTTCACTCATCATGGAGCGAACCATGTCTAGAAGTGTTTGATTTCTCTCGGACACACCATTATGTTTTGGAGTGTAAGGAGGAGTTCGATGGCAATAATCCCATGCTCCTTAAGATGATCCAAAACTCTTGACTCATATATTCACCTCCACGATCGAATGTAGTGACTTAATGGTCTTACCGAGTTGGTTTTCTACTTCTTTTGAAACACCTTAAATGTTTCAAGCTGTTAGGATTTAGTAAATCCGTAAGTTAAAGACTTGTAAAGAACTATAAATACCCTCTACCTCCCAAGGTAGAGGGTGGAGCTTCATAATATATCTTTTTACTTTCTCTCACTAGAAATTCCCATCCTCTCACTTTCTCTCTCTAAAATCTTATACATATTTGAACCATAGATTAGTGTGTTTGTGTGTTACAATAACCAATATATTACAATTGGTACCAAGAGCCATGGTTGGATCATCTACTTCATGTGTGCTTGAATTTATGATTGGTTACTCTTGGTTTATGGTTCGAATGGATTTTGTTTAGTGGTTAAGTTTGTTATTTGGTTTTACTTTTGTGTTTAGGATTATCATATTAGCTTAGTTTCGGGTTTGGAAGGCTTGTTTCATCTTGCTTGTGATAGATTTTGATTTAAAACGCAAAGTTTTTGTTACTTTTATTGGTTGCGTTTGTCCTTTCTCGAAATGCATTGTTTGTTCTAGGTGTGGTTTGTGTGTTGCTCAGCGCGATTTGTCTTGTTCTAGGTTGCGATTTGTTAGATTTTGGCTTGCGCTTGGTATAATTTTGGTTCGATTTGTGATTTGGGTTGCGGTTTGGTGATCTTTTGTGCGATTTGATTATTTTATTATATTCTGTTGCAATTTGTTAGCAAAAGGACAAAAGGACGATAGTGTTGTACCTTTTGATGATGACCGAGATTTGTCATCTTGTCATGGCGATTTGTCTCGTGATTTTGTCAAGTGTCGCGATTTGTGTCTTTGCTTTGTTATCTTGCGAGTTGACAAAGTTGCGATTTGTGCTCCTATGTTTTGATTGTTGCATTTGGATAGTCCGCAATTTGTCTTTGCGCTTTGTCAAGTGTTGCGGTTTGTGTTCTTGCGGTTTGGTATCTATACGACTTGACTGTGTTGCGGTTTGTATATATCCGCTTCGTCTAGTATTGCGATTTGTGCATTGTGACTTGTTAGTTGCGATTTGTCTATTGAGATTTGACATTTGAGATTTGAGTTCAACGATTTCCTCTTGATTTTTAAATCCCGCGAAGATTCGATTTCTCGGTTAAATCAAAGAGTTGTAAAATCCCGTGTGTTTAGAAATCATGTCACTGCTTCGTATGACGCTCAAGCTACCGGGTCCGATACCCACCCTCCTCTCTTTGGATAGAACCGATTATGACTCTTGGGCATAGAGAATCGATTGTATTGCTTGGGCAAGGAGAATGGTCTTAACATCCTTCATCAATTGATAAAGGACCCTTCCAAATGGGCACCACCAGAGATCAATTTGAACTGGTGAAGATGGAAGTGTCACACTGGGTATGGATAGACCAAGGACTTATGATGATCTCAATGATAAGGAGAAGAAAAGATACGATGCTAACATTAGAGCTTCAAACATCATACTTCAAGGTCTACAAGCTGATTAATCATAACACTCAGGCCAAAGTAGTTTGGGACATGTCAAGATACTTATCTCTGGCTCAGAACTGGCTAAGGAAGATTGAGAGTCACAACTGTATGATGACGTTGAGAGCTTCAAGATGAACCCAGGGGAGAGCATTAGAGAGTATCATGTGAGGTTTCACAAACTTGTAAATGATATGAGGAATATCAATATGACTATGCCAAATATCCAACTTAGTTCCAAGTTCGTAAACAACATGTACCCGGAGTGGAGCATGTTTGTTACCGCAGTGAAAGCTGAAAAACGGATTGAGGAACACTAACTATGAGCAGTTGTATGCCTACTTACTTCAACATGAGAAGCATGCTACATTTGACTGTTTGATCATGAAAAAATTCAATTCAACTACAAGAACAGGCACAACAAATGACTCAGTTGCATTTGTCTCTAATGTGAAGCTAAACACTCGAACATTACAAGTCATACCATCTTCTCGTAATCGAATCGACACCATACTGCACTGTGGATTTACCCCTACTGACATGTTGATTGAAAACCTCTCAAATCAAGTTGCTCTATTGGTTCAACAATACGAACCTCACTTCCCCAAACCAACAACCAACTTAGGACCTCATCTAACCCACACAATCAAGCTACAATGGAAGATTTTAGGGTTGTGGTACAAAATGGGCAAGGAAGAAAAATGTGAATCCAAGGAATGTTGCACGAGGAATGTTGCACCGGTTATGTGGGGCTCGTAATGAGGAAGGATTGTAGCGCAGGTCAAGGCAAACCGATTAAGTGTTACAACCGTGGATTTGAGGACATATTGGTAGAACTACACTCAACCCAAGCGCCCACAAATGCTCGAGTACTTGTGGACAAGATGTTGCTAATGCGTGCTCTAGACAAGTGAGCGGTGTTGGATGAGGAGGAGTTGTTGTTTCTTGCTTATGGAATGCCAAAACATTTGATGTTGATGGATGAACAACCAAGATATGATTTGGGAACAATCCCAATGTCTTCTGTGTTGTCGATCGTGATGCCTTCGACTTTGATGTTGATGATGAACCAAGACTAATGGCTAATATTTCCCATGGATTCCTCCAATGCTTTGCATACGAGGTACTAAAGCTATATGATATGGTTGATGAGCAAAATATTCCCAACCAAAGTACAACCAATGTAAATCGTTGAGTCGATATTGTAAACATGGTAAATAGCAATGTTATCCCATATGAGTAATATATAAAGCACGATGAAATTCGTTTACCAAGTGGTGCATTTTCTACCTTTAATGATGAATATGTGTTTAATGAGTACACTAAATATTCCGATGACCCATGACCACTAAGCTAAATATATATAAGGATCAAGTTTTCATCTATGGTCGACCATACGTGAGCAAGAAATGGATAGCCAACTCATTGATTACTTTAAAACAAGAGTTAAACTTACAAGAGAAACTTAATATCAAAAATAAGAACTTCAAGAAAATGTAACAACGCTTAAACAGAATTCAAAGAAAAGAATCAAAACTCCTAAATGGGTGAAAACAAGTTAGTCATATCTCACAAAACACGTAGTATTAAGTGATAAACACGGGAAAGCCTTGTAGATACTATCAAAAGGGCTCTTATAGATACTACCAAAGAGGACATAGAGTTAGAAAATGCTAGAAAGAAAATGGATAAGAAATTGAAGGAACCTAAATGTGTAAAGAATAGATTAAGTGTCAAAACTCCCAATTATTCTAAGGAAAACTTCTTAGACATGTTTAAACCACATACTCAATTAACCCCCGAACAAGTGTTTTGGAAGTTAGATATGATAAGAGAAAGGCCAAAGAACTTGTTGAAAATAATCCTCCCTTAGGAAATTGCTCAGCCACAAGTTGTATCCTTCAAATACACCGATGCATTTAGTGCCGTAACTCTTCCTATCCAATGCAAAACCTTAATTAGCATATACGTGTTGTGCTATTTCATTCGCTTTTAATATTTTCAAACTTAGATAAATTAGGATCATATACACGCGCAGTACCCGATCGATGTAGTATAGCCTTAGGTAAATCCGAGTGTCGCCCCAAGAGAGTGTGACCTTGAAAGAACTAAGATTATTAGAAATGATATTGATAATATTATAAGGTTGATATAATCCAATGATGTGCTATTATTCTACTCAAACAGACACTAGAAATTTAGGAAAAGAGATAGATAAACGAAGCTAATCAAAGACTACAAATATGAATTGATTCTTGATACGAAGATACAATATAGTGGTTAATTATAAACAGAATCCTTTGGTCGATTTGTCATGGTCTATGGTTCTTAGATTCCTCACCAAGATGAGCATGTCAAGAACCTAATAATCGTGAGATCTAGACTGGGGACGTTGAACTTAGATTCCCTTAACCTCTTAAATACCTCTACTTGCTAAGTGATCATTTGGTCGTCAAGACACGAAGAGTGGTCGCATTTATGGCCAACTCCTTCCTTGCTATCTATCGACCGGGTCGCTTAGTCATATCTCCCACCCTTTAGATACTATCGCTTATAATACTTAGCGATCAATGAAAAGACTAGCAAATGTCTATAAATAATTATAGAGAATAACAATAGCATAAATTCAAACTTCAATTAAAGACATGAATTCATAATATAAGGAAAATATAAAAGAATCCAAACTCGAATACAAAAGAAAGGACGAGGACTTCAAAGTGTTCTAAACCATGCTTCTTCTCAGAGTTTTGATCTCCTAAACCCTAGAAGGTTTGGGAAAGGAGAGATATCTAAAACCGGTGAAACCGTCGAGTATTTATAGGCTTCAAACTAGTTACGGCGTAACCTTATTAGGTGGTTACGTCGTAACTTCTTTCATTCATTTGTGCTTATCCATGGTTACGGCGTAACCTAAGCTGGGGTTACGCCGTAGCTTCTGTAATCCAGTGTATTTCTTCATTACGGCATAGCCTGTGAGGGCTATGCCATAGTCTTTGTTAATAATATGCTTCCAGTGATTCTGGCGTAACCGATCCGAGGTTCTGCCGTAGCCTTCATAAACTTTAGTTCGTCGTAACTTCATTACTTGGTTACGTAGTAGTTAAGAGACAATCGTATCAATAGGGCATGAAACGCCCAATAGCGACTTCCTTTCTCCGAATGGGTCTGAAGTGAAATAATAAGGAATAAGGATGTTTTCACTAGTATTTAACTCAAAATGTGGTGATATAGGGGAAATTAACGCTACAAACTCGGGACTATTTGATGTTATCAAATATCCCCCACTTAAACTCTACTTGCCCTCAAGTAGATCAATTTAGACCAGAAAAGATACATTCATGAAGAATTCATATTTTAATTTCCATGCTAGAATATTAATAAGAGCAAAACACCTCACAAAATGGGAACGAAAACACTCTCACTCTCATCCTATTCTAAGTGTTAATTTCGGGGTGATCACTCAATTGCACGGATATAATAAGTATTCTATCATAAGCTTAGCAATTACACACAACTCCACCACTAGAGCTAAGGTCAGGACAAATTTTAGAAAGCAATGTTGGGTTGTGTTTCAAAGGCTAAGGGGTGGTGTCATTACTAACGTGTCATGGGGAAGTGGACAAAATCAATGATACATGACCAAATCCATGGCCAAGACATCAAGGATTGCTCGTTGCATCACCTAGACACGCTTCATGACAAGAGGGTAAGGATAGGCATGGGATATCTTAATGGGTGAAAAAGAAAAAAGAAAGAAAATAATCTTAGCTTAAAACCGAGTTGCCATCGCCCCACCGATAATCCAAGGTTCATCTTCATATGGTCAATATATTCCACGGAGTCCACCATTATTTATTTATGAACTATTCTTCCAACCTTGAATATGATCGAGAAGATTATTCTCAATGCCAACTTCTTCATATAGTGCATATAATTCATCGCATATAACAACAATTTTTTTGCATCGAAATGCTTTCCCTACTTGAACTTGAACATAAGATGATAATTTTGGGGTCTTTGATGTTCTTCAGCGAGTTGTAGATGATAAGTAGCCATCAAGCTTTTTATTTTGAACCTCGAACTAGGGCGAACAATGACTTCAAGGTAACAAGGTAAGATTACACGGTAGGCTAAGGTGTAAGGGTGTAACGAAAATAAGGGTTAGAAAATGAAAGGATAGGCTCAAAAAGGGTGTAACTAGGGGTATCTTGCACTAAAGGTGAGTGCAACAAAAGGGTTAACACGGAGGTCGAAAAGCCAATGCGACTATTCGATAAACGCACACAAGTGAACACATATGGGCTATATGGGTTTAATCCTAAAACATTTACTTTTTTCAAATCGTCTTTTCCAAATACACCAAGCTAACTTGATACACTACTCGCTTATGGTCTCAAGTGATGTAAAGGCCAAGTTCTAAAGTTTACAATACTATCGGCACACTCAATTTATGGTAGATTTGGGTAAAATGGAAACGAAAAGGCTAAATCTCACCAATGGCAATGAGGGTTATAGTGTGCTCGGCTTAATGTTATTCTAGATTGGTTAAATGTATGACAATGTTTTTCAAATAAGCTTAAATTTTTGAAACCAACTAGAAAATTAGGGCAAGTAGGCTAAGTCATCATACACTTTATTTCTATTCCTATCCCCCCCCACTTGAAGTGTACAAAGTCCCATTTGTACGAAGAAAAAGGAAAAATAAAATAGAAATGAAAAATAATCAAGAAAGAAATAAACTCCCCTCTTGAATGGTTGCCCAAGATGTCTCACTAAAGGTTGAAGGTGGGTCGTGGGGTGGCTAAAGTGAATTGTTTCCAGGCTTTAATTATTAGTGTGGCTTC
Organism: Chrysanthemum lavandulifolium; assembly: GCA_022545495.1. Taxonomy (NCBI): domain Eukaryota; kingdom Viridiplantae; phylum Streptophyta; class Magnoliopsida; order Asterales; family Asteraceae; genus Chrysanthemum; species Chrysanthemum lavandulifolium. The sequence goes on along the minus strand of CM040244.1, from coordinate 266,928,316 downwards.
AAAATTTCCTACTCCAACAGGGGTTACGACGTAACCAATACTAAGGTTACGCCGTCGCGCTACAGAACCAAAACCTGCACAACATATAAGGAAAATTTTGTACCGACGGTACAATTGATGACAAATCACACAAATATCCAAATAGTTAAGTTATTACAAACATTAGTAGCAAATTGTTTTAAAATTGTTTCAAATTGTTTCATCAAAAGGGCAATCAGTCATCCCTAGGAAGATCATGCTCCATGGAGTGGAATTGGGAGGATCATATGGAGTGCTCGTGGCGCTTCGGGAGTAGTGTCGGGCTGCATGTATGCTACACCTACATGGACGCCAAGGTTGGGGATATCGGGTTGGTATCGTGCCGGACCTTCCCACTGGGTGACTCAAATGCATGTCTTTGCAGCATTTGGTTCCTCATATCCGCACTCTAATGGAAGAAACTCTGGGCACGGCTCACATGTTCCAATGTACCGAAAACCCTCAAACGGTTACTAAGAGCATAAAGACCCACTTCGAGGCTTTCAATCTCCTCATTGAAATGGGTTGACATTCCTCTATCCTCTCATCAATGATCCGCAATCTCCCTATGTTCACATGTGCCTCCTTCGACCCCCAGGCACCTACCTCGGCCTCTCTTCAAGATCACCCCAAAGACCACTAGCTTCCCGACTTCTCCTCGGGCGGTCCTAGCCAACTCAATCACTCCATATATATCCTGGTGCAAATCCCGAGCTCGACCGACTTAGGCAATCCTAACAAACTAGTCTCTACCCGGGTCACCCTAGCTAAAGCCGCATCGGTTATAAGATCAAAACTCCTAGCCAACCTCCCAATAAATGAGCCCCGCAAAGGACTCCTAGTGAAAACCCTTGGCACCAATGACCATAAACCTCGCCAAATAATAGGAACATCAATGTGGTTCCCCTTCCATGCCCCGCATTAGGTAAAGATCATCCATAGTCATCTTTTCTTTGGCGGAGTGCCTTGCTCGAATAGAGCAAGCAAGTAGGCGGTGCACAAGTCGACGAATGGGGCTCCTCACCATTACATACGACGGTGGGCTCTTCAAATCATAACCATCCATGACAGCAATCTGGTTGAAATAAGCAGCAAGATCTTGATTCTCATCCCTTCTTCTCCAACAAGTGTTATAAAACCGACGAAAAGCTTCAATATCCATTTCTGCCTCAGTGTACAAACCCATATGCATAGTAAACTGCCTAAGAGTCAATCTTCTCCAAACACCCCCCAAGCTGGAAAAAAATTGAAACCACTTCATCATTATCAACATCAGTACGAAACTCTACACTAGCAAGGAATTCACGGACGTACTCAGGAATGACTGGCTCCGTGATCCTGAATAACCTCAACCAAGCATTACACGTGAACTCCCCAGCATTACACGTGAACTTAACTTTGCAAAACTTCCTCAATTTCCGACTAGCTTTCCGCTTGCCAAATTTCCAAATGCCTCAAAATCAAGTTCCTCGGGTTGGTGATGTTCTTTCCCTTAAAATCTCATACTCTTCCACGCACAACCGCCTAATACCAAGATCGTGGTGTGCCAAAACCTAGGCCAATTAGCGGGGTTGTTTGCACGAAAATAAGACAAATAACGATAAGTGCGAGACCTATCGATGTCAAGTTACGGCGTAACCTTCACAAGAGTTAAGCCGTAATGGGCAATTTCAAAGGTTACGACTTAGCTAAATCAAGTCACTACGCCGTAATTCTGATTTTAATGGTTACGACGTAACTAAATCCCCAGTTATGTCAGTAACTTCCCGATTCGCGTAACTTCCCCGTTACTCAAAGACCTCGGATGTTCCAATTAAGCAATAGATTACGACGGAACCATCAATTTTTCAAGTGGTAAAAGTTTTCGATATATTTTAACCTATTAGTCTTGAGGACCGCGCCTAACCCACTAAGTTTGTGTTTGACCCAAAATCCAATTAAATAAAGCCAAAACACCCAAATCGACTCTAAAGGGATTGGACACGAGTTAAAATAACATGGGGAAATCATCAAAATCATCAATTAAACAAACCAATCTTAATAATTTATTCAAATAGGCAAGATCTCTAAAATATTAAAATATAAACCCTAATTGAAATAATCATAAACAAATCAAAAGAGTAGTGATAGATCTTACCGACCATGGGGAATGATTAGATGAAGAGATCTTGATGGAAAAATTTTGGAGAAAAATTTTCTTTGTTCGGTAAGCGGTGAAATTGTAGGTGTAAACCTAATTCTTATTCCGTAAAAGGTTTTATACCCTTGAGATAGTTACTGATAATTATATTAATTAGTTACTCCGTAACTAATATTTTTAGAATATTAAATGGTGGAAAAAGAGTTACATCGTAATCCTAATAAGGGTTACGCCGTAATTCAATTTTTAATTTTTATTCAAAGATTTAAATTTATAAATCTGATTGTATAGTGGTTACGTTGTAACTCTATAAAGAGTTACGTCGTAACTAATTAGTCAATAGTTTTTATAAAAATTTATGAATTGTAATAAGGTTGCGTCGTAACCCATGAAATGAGTTACGTCGTAACTAATATCGTCAGAGGATAAATGATGAATAATTGCAATAGGAGTGATTTAGAAACGTACCTTGCTTAAATCTCTTAATATGTTAAATAATGAAATACCTTAGATCTTTCATTAATTGCTCCCCGGCAGCGGCGCCAAAAAGCTTGTTGTGCTATTTCATCCTCCTTTTAATATTTATAAAACTTAGATAACTTAGGATAGACACATACTAACGGGCAGAGTACCCGATCAGATGTAGTATAGCCTAAAGTAAATTCGAGTGTCGTCCCAAGAGAGCTGTGACCTTGAAAGAACTAAGATTATTAGAAATGATATTGATAATATTATAAGGTTGATATAATCCAATGATGTGCTATTATTCTACTCACGAGACACCAAAAATTTAGGGAAAAGAGATAGATAACTAAGCTAATCAAAGAATACAAATATGAATTGATTCTCGATACGAAGATTCAATATAGTGGTTAATTATCAATGAGACTCCCTTGGTCGATTCGTCATGGTCTATGGTTCTTAGATTCCTCACCAAGATGAGCGGGTCACCCGGATCATTCGGCAACCTAATAGCAGTCATTAAGCACCAAATCTACTAGATCTAGACGGTGGGAACCCGACCGTTAGGAACTTAGATTCCCACTAACCTCTTAAATACCTCCACTTGCTAAGTGATCATTTGGTCAGTTCGCACACGAATAGTGGTCGTACTATGGCCAATTCCTTCCATACTTCGCTATCTATCAGACTGGGGTCAGTTGGTCATATCTCCCAGCCCTTTAGATACTATCAAGCTTATAATACTACCAAGGCTAGCGATCTATGAAAAGACTAGCAAATGTATATAAAGAATTATAGAGAATAACAATAACATAAATGCAAACTTCAATTAAAGACATGAATTCATAATATAAGTTCTAGAAAATATAAAAAGAATCCAAACTCGAATACAAAGGAAATCTTAGACGAGGACTCCGTTATTCAGTGCTCCTAAACCATGCTTCTTCTTCTGTGTTTTGATCTCCCCAAACCCTAGAAGGTTTGGGAAAGGAGAGATATCTAAAACTGGTGAAACTGTCGAGTATTTATAGGCTTCAAACTAGTTACGGCGTAACCTTATTATGTGGTTACATCGTAACTTCTTTCATTCATTTGTGCTTATCCATGGTTACGGCGTAACCTAAGCTGGGGTTACACCATTGCTTCTGTAATCTAGTGTATTTCTTCATTACGGCATAGCCTAAGCTGAGGGCTACGCCGTAGTTTTTGTTAATAATATGCTTCTCAGTAGTTACGCGTGTCGAGTTGAGGGTTACACCGTAGCCTTCATAAACTTTAGTTGCGTCGTAACTTCATTACTTGGTTATGCCGTAGTTAAGAGACAATCGTATCAATAGGGCATGAAAACGTCCAATAGCAGCTTCCTTTCTCCGAATGGGTCCTGAAATGAAATAATAAGGAATAAGGTTGTTTTCACTAGTATTTAACTCAAAATATGGTGATATAGGGGGAAATTAACGCTTAGAAACTCAGGACTATTTGATGTTATCAATACGTGATTTACCAACTATTTGATGATTTCGATAAAACATGTAAGAAGAGAATCACACCAACGGGTATTCTTCAAGGGAAAGGGTTTTGAGCAAACAAATGAGTGTTATTCATCGAGGTTATTCCATTCTTTAAGCAGTTGAAAGAACAATTTGAGGGTATTCAAAAGGCCTTGATACTTGAAGTTAAAGAAATAGAAAAGATGTTTAATGAACTGGAAATCGAGGCAAGAAATAAGGCATATGAGCTTAGAAGAAATGAGATTGAAAGAAAGAATATTCACATCCTTAATGAGAATTTGATTGCCAGATGCGTTGCCCAGGATGTGTTTTATACTGTCACTAATTATGCCATAACTGCTTCTCAATTTCACGATATGGTTATTGCATTTAAAGTTTCCCAAGAATGTGTCAATGAGCTTGAGACCGAGAATTCAAAATTGCATGAAATAATCTAAAAGAATGATCATGATAACATGATCATGCATTTTTCTAAATTAGAAGTTGAATATCTTGATTTGAAATTAAAATATCAACATCTTGAAGAAAGAATCAAAACCTCAAATGCCAAGACATCTTCGGATGCTCCTGAGTTTGATGCATATATTCAAATAAGTACACGTGATGAATGGATTCAAGCTCACTGCAATACGATCTGAAAGTTGAAATCTCAAATTTCCCAATTGATGGGAAAGAGGGGGTGAAGTGATTGGCACTTAGACACCTCCGCCTTTAGATTCTCATAATTTCCAACTTCAAAACATCATAAATAAATTGCAACAAGAAAATGAATGTTTTGAAGCTGAAAATTCAAAGGTTAGATTGCAATACAAAGAGTTATATGATTCAGTTAAGGTCAATCATGATAAACACATTGAAAAAATAACTTCTTTGCTTAACGAGATTGAGAATTCTAAAGCGTCAGGTGAAAGGGAAATTGCTGATTCCCACGTGCAAATATGTTGTTCCAAAGGTTTTTACTTGTAATAATTATGCCATTGATGTGTTGTATATTCCCCCTCCCCTTAGGAATAATGAACTTTCATATCAAGCCTATCTCTCATACCTTAAGGATAGTTTAGAGAGTCTCGATGAGATTGTAGAAGATAATAAAATAGAAAAACCACTTGATAGTGCTAATTCCTATGCATGCATGGATGCCAAACGATCTCAGGAACTCTTAGAATATGTCATTGCCATATGTCCTAAAACTGGTACTAGGCGAGATAGAATAGTTGCAACCACTTCAATGCCTAAGGTCAAGCATGCTACCTTTGATATACCTTCTAAAGTCTCAAAGCCCATCACTTCTAGGCCAAAATGCAAAAGTAGTGAAACAAACTAATATTCCCGCTGCTCCTTCTACAGGAGTAGCGGTGACACTAAGGCTAGCGGGTCAAAGCTGTGAAAAACTAGAAGGGGGTTGAATAGTTTGCCAATTAAAACTTCCTTTTAAACTATTTAGATCGACTTATGTCAATCTATTTGGATGTGTGTTAGATGTTGATAAACAAGCATATAGAGGTAAGTAATGAAAGATAAGAGTAAAGCACAAAACCACAACACGAGTATTTATAGTGGTTCGGCTACAAGGACACCTTCCTTGCCCTACTCCACCCCGAGTCACCTACTCAAGAGTTTGTAGTCACTACACCAATCTCCTTATGGCGGAGAAGCCTTCACAACGTCGCCTACCCTTTTTCCGGTGCTAGGCTAACCACCGGGTTCTTTCACCCAAGGTGAACCACACCTACACACCCTCGCCTACCCTTTATAAGGTACTAGGCTAAGTACCTAGTTCTTTCACTCCAAGGTGAACTACACCTTCACAACGTCGCCTACCCTTTATTAGGTACTAGGCTAAGCACCTAGTTCCATTGCAATGGAGGAACTACTACCACACTACACCAACGACTAATCCCAAAGGAGATCTACTCCTTTACAACATCATCAAGGATATCAATATCCTTGGATCTAATACTAGTCTATCTTGTACATCGAAACACACCATATCGAATGTACATCTAAGGCACCTTTCACTAATGCCTTTGAATAGATCTACAAGACACCTTTCACTAATGTCTTGTGTCTTCACTTCTAAGCACCTTTCACTAATGCTTCTTTGTCTTGACTTCTAAGCACCTTTCACTAATGCTTCTTTGTCTTGAATTCTAAGCACCTACCACAAGTGCTTGTCCTATAGACGATAGATAACCTTCACTAATATCTTCGCTCAGACACTTGAGACATCTTTCACTAATGTCTTCAACACTACACTTCTTTGAAGAAAGAAAGAGATCATCAACAAGAGGACTTTAATAGCCTTGATGATGAGGAAGCATGGCAACTCATGGACTTGAGCTTGCTCGACTTCAAAGGTGGTGATCTTGCCTTTAAGAGGAACCTAGAAGATCACAAAAACAAAACTACAAACATAGATCTATTGGATCTAAGGTTAGTGATATTTAACTTAGGGAGAAAGTGTGTTAGAAAGCGATTGAAAGGGGTTGGAAACAATGAAGAAATGGCTCACTATTTATAGAAAATTCTCATCGTTCCCCGGATCCCACGGATCCTTTCCACAAGGATCCGCTAGCACAAAGCTAGGGATCCGTGGTACGCTCCTCTTTGCCCATGGGTATTTTTGGTTATGGGTCATGGGTCATGGGTTATGGGTTGATCCATGGTTTTCTTTCTAGATACAATATATCTTAAGGATACAATGAACTTGGTTAAGTGGTATAAATAAAACCATGGGTTATGGGTCAAAACCATTTGCTAGTTTTTACCTATTTAGTATATACTTGTTTTTACCCATTTTAGTATATACTTGTTTGTTACCCATTTTAGTGTATACTTAGTTAAGTATATGTTATCCTAGTATGTAAACACTAGTTGTTATACATATGTATATCTAAAGCATAAAATCACTTATACTAGTTTTAGTGTTTTATGTGAAAGCGTAAGTGTGTTAGAAAACTATTAGTTCAAACCATTTACGTATTTTATTTGTTTCGTTAAAATGATTTTACTTTTGTTATCGACAAAACTTTAGAAGATCGTAAAACATAAATAAACGTTTTTACGGCTTATTTGTATTAACAATCTCCCTTTTTGTTGATGACAAACATAAGATTATTTTAAGGAAAATCTAAAATTGTAAGAGTTTGAATTTGTAGTTTTACTTTCTCCCCTTTTGTGGAAACAAAAGAGCTTTGAAAGAAAGCAACACTTTGTTAAAAAATGTGTGAAAATTAGAAAAGAAATAAGAAATAAAAAGCAAGTAACGTGAAAGGATCTCGTCGTTACTCCCCTTAACGAGTCCATCCCTAAGTAAGGCGCCAAGAAAATCTCGCTAATCTAGTTCTATTGCAAATTTTTGCAAAGTTTACGTCTATGTGACGGTGTGCTCCCCTAGATGATTGCAATTTTGCAACGGGAAGTCATGAAATATAAATCTAAGATTGCAAGTAATTTTGCAATGTATTGTTTTGACACCAAGCTCCCTTAGCTTTAGGGTGTCAAATTCTTCATGTGTTAATTGAATAACTACAATACAAAGGTTATAAAACAAGTATAATTCACAATTTCCTGCAAATGTGGTCCAAGTTAGTTAGGAAAATAGTTTCCTGTCTCACGGATCCCACAGTTCCCTCCTAGTAGGGATCCGTCTAGGCAATTATGAGGGATCCGTCTGGCCGATAAAAAAATCAAAGCAAAGGTGATATAACAAGTAATTTTATCACTAAGATGAGATATGAATACAAGGTAATCATATGCTCGTAAAAATAACAAGTAGCATGTAATTCCATTTAATAAAACAAGAGTTATGATATACATGACTCTAAAATAAGAAAATAAACAATACATGACTAGGAATTTCTAGACTAGCTAACGCTTGATGCTAGGACACCACTAAAATCTTCTAGCTCAAGTTTTGTTTAGGTTTCATCTCGTCAAAATGTTCGAGGAGATGATAGAACATGAAACGTTGGTCTTCTCGTACTTCATGTATCAAACTTTCAACATGTTGACAATGATAGCAATCTTTGTCATGGCTAGGTAGTGGTGGTAGAAGAAATGAAATGGTTTGATGCGAAGGATCAAGTGAAGCGGCTTACGAGCTTCAAATGATGGAGGAATGGTGGAGGTGCATTTGAGAATGACTCAACCAAGAATGATGGTGGTGGAGAAGTGTCAACTTCCATATGGTCGGTGGTTGACTTTGATGATTTCTCATAATCCAAATGGGATTATATGATGGAAACAGCGAAAAGGAAGCCGGAGCAAGTGTTGACTCAACACCTTGATTTTGAACCATTATTCCTCCTAATGAGGAGAATGTTATCGGCGGAAGCGGATGAGACAGCCTAGGAGGCAAGTCCTCTAAATTGTAGAGGTGTGGTGATGATAGTGGGGATGTAAATGAAATAGCTCTAGGAACCAATGGTGATGGTTTAGTGGAGATAATATTGCTTGCCCTAGGAGGTATGGTGGTGTTTGGCATTGGTAGTTTTGTGGGTACTATCCTTTTGGGAATTGGTTTGATTGGATGATGAAGAATTCTATCATTTGTTGGCTTTACGGAGATGATTCGGTTGAGGAGATTTCGTGTATAACACGAGCCTTTTCATGGGTGGTTCTTTGGTGGACAAGTTACTACTTGGGGTTTTCCTCATGATGAGATGATTTCAAGAGGTTGCAAAAGCTGAAATTTAAGATGAGAGTGATGACTATGGAGGTCCTAACAAGGTGGTTTATAAACTAAGATATTTGGCAAGTGCATTTAAGCTTTAAGCCACTAGATTCATTAGAATGTGATGATTGACATGCACAAGAGTCAACTTCAGAGGTTGCACTGATCTAGGAACTCATTTAAGATGAGATGGAGTGTTTGAGTTAGGATGATGAGTTGAAATGATTGTTTTAACAAGATTTGACCTATACTATCATCCGGATCCCAGTTCCTTCCTCATAGGGATCCGTCTAGGCTAATCGAGGATCCGTCTCTCGCCAGCCTATGAAAGAGTGGAAATGATGTTTCTAAGATCTAAGACCTATATCATCTTGAGTGTTTCAGTCCTCCTAAGTGTTTTAAATGAAGGGATGCTTGAGTACTTGAAGGTAATGAATGATGTAGCTAATGATTGTCATTTATGGAAGGATTTGGAACTTTCAAGAGTACCAATGGATGAGCAAGGATGACACTAAAGATTTAGAGTGTCAATTGAAACTAAATGATCCTAGAGATCAGGTTGTGTCTTAGGATAGTGTTTTGGAGAATATCCTAAAAGCTTTGAAATGGGAAAACTAGATTTTGATCAACTTTGATCAATTTTGAGGTGAGGATGATTTATGATCAATTTTGTCATAATCGAAAGATTTCTAAGAATAGATGTAAGGGATCAAGTAAAAAATGAAGTGTGAGTTTTGAGAGCGGAAGAGTGATGGATTAAAACACAATGATAGATCTATGAACGTCTTAGAGTGTGATCTATGTGAGTTGGAATGAGTAGGAAAGATCAACCTATCTTGATAAGGACTTAATCTGCCTTAAGACCCTATGTTTAGTTTAGTGAGATGTTCTAAGGATATGTTTTGAAATATAATGCTTGCAATTGCATTCTCTGCTTTTCCGGATCCCACGGTTCCCAAAGATAGGGATCCGTCTAGTACAACATTTGGGATCCGTCCATCTGCTAGATGAACCTTTACTAAAGGTATGAAATGATCTTGACAATGCATTATTTTCCAAGATTAATAAAAGGAGTTCTAAAACTTAGATATCAAATGTAAGATGTTTTATTTCATGAAGGAAATATGATTACATTGATAAAGCACGAATAGAAAAGGATTGATCCTATTTGAAATACTACTAAGTTCCTTGAGTGTTTTCGCTAGAGGATCATTATGTGATTGTTGAGTGTTGGTGGAATTAAGAATGAAGAAAGTCTTTATGAGAGATATGTTTAGCGGTTCCATCATCATGTTCACAAGTATGTACAACGGACTTTGAAATTGAGGATGGAAGTGCATAACATTATGATAGAGGCGTTTCAAGAACATTCTATAAGGGATGAGTTTATTCTTGGAGCCTTGAAGATTTGCAATTCGCCTTGTGAAGAAGTAGGCAAGATTGTATGGTTGTTGTGTTAGCAAACAATACAACATGTGAGCACAACAAGCGGGAAGAATTTCTCGATTTCCCCTAAGACTCCAAACATTTTCACGTAGGATGAGTGCAAGAGGCTTGTACTCTTCTCGGATATCCCTTGTAAAGATAATGTTTGAATCGGAGTAATATGGTCGAGGTTTTCATATTATGCGATTTAAATCTTCCGGAGAGGGTATGTGTGAACAATAAGGACTATTTTCTTCACAAAAGTTGAAGAGAGAATCAAGAGACCGATCTTTGGTGAAGGCACATTGTCCATGATTTGGAATCGAAGGATGTGAGCAAAATGCCCAAGGGTTAGAGTGAACTTTTGGTTTTGATATAAAACCAAAGAGATGAGAGCGATCCTCGTTACGAACGAGTTCGACTTGACGAAGAATTCCATTATGAACCTTGGACATATCTTCTCGTTGATTTCAAGAAGACATTCTAGTCCTATGGCTCGGAAGGAGGTATTGATACCTTCTTCAAATTGTAGAGAGGTGTCTCAAGACGTCCTTCATGGAAGTGACGGTTTCGAGATTATTGAACCCACGGACATGATTGGCGGTGTGTTGGGTTCGAGAGAGATGTTCGGAGTGTAGACGCTAGTGAGTGAAAAATCAAACTCATATTCATGCGTCATAGTTGAACCTATAGAGATGATGAGTTAATAAAGGTGATGTTTGTGATCAACCTATGATTATCTAACGTTTTTATTAAATTTTTATTAACAATGGTTATAAACAAGAAAGGCACTTAACTCACTTATGGTTTTAATATACTAGTGGAGAATTACTTTTAGAAGAAAAGTGGTTTTTAATTTGCATGAAAAATCGTTCTCCAAGAGGACGGATCCCACGGTTCCTTTTCAAAAGGGATCCGGCTAGTATATTTTCGGGATCCGTGGATCCAGTAGTAATGTAATGATTTGATAAAACATAGGTTTTACAGCTTTTATACCACGAAATGTGTTTTATCCTACATTTTCGTTTAGCATGCATACATGACTTCTAATGTATCACGAAGAATACAAAACATATAAATCAAAATAAGTGACCAACACATTATGATAAAAATAACCTAGATAAGCTACATCATTAATAATATTGCATTTCAATACTAACGATGATACAAAGGATTGGGTATATAACCCCAATATAGATTAACAACACAAAGTAAATGTCTCCGTATGTGAACTTCATCATAGGGAACACAAGTGCGATGAGTGTTAGAGCGATGAGCACGAGTGCGATGTAAACCATGTTGATGACGGATCTTCTTGGTTTCGGTTGAGATGAAATGAGGAGAAGATGAAGTTTTGAGTACGATGAAATTTTGAAATTGGAAGATTTGAAAAGTGAGGATTTGATAGATAGGTCGACGGTGGGAGTTTTTATAGGAATGAGGAATTTTGAAATTGTGTTTTGTTTTATTATTGGATTAAAAGAAAAACAAAACATAAGTTTTATAAACCACGACTTTAGACGAGAAATAAGACACGTATGTAAGAAAAAAGGCTTCCTAATGAAGCTTCATGTAAACCATGTAATTTGCACAAAAGATAATCATATAAATACCTAAATAGGTATACTTAATTATCAAGCAAAGTAAAAAGAAAATCATACCTCTAGCGCACTTAGGAATGTCTTTACAAATGACACATCAAATGTCACTTAGACTATTCCCGCTCCTTTGCGTTTAAGATACCTTCTTAAGGAAGGTATTCTTGTTACCAAGCGACTCCTAAAGCTTGGTGGGTATGAGCTTTGACTAATCAACATGACAAAGAAGATTAGTGCAATTAAGTAAAAAAAATAAAAAGAAATGTTGTTATCAACTCAACATCCAAACATATAGTTTTTTAAAAACATGGTGTTTGTTTTTATGAAAAACCTTCTTTGTAGTTTTCAATTAACTATGGATCGTATCAAGTTTTTAAAGTACAATATACTTCAAGAAACTTGGTAACTAAGCTCGATGCCAATTGTGGAAAACTAGAAGGGGGTTGAATAGTTTGCCAATTAAAACTTCCTTTTAAACTATTTAGATTGACTTATGTCAATATATTTGGATGCGTGTGTTGGATGTTGATAAACAAGCATATAGAGGTAAGTAATGAAAGATAAGAGTAAAAAGCACATGATGAGTTTGTAAATACTCATCATTTTGGTCAATCTGAACGCAAAACATTTAAAACACTCATAAATGCATCAAAATACTGAAAATATTCCAAGGATTGTATTTTATATGTTTCGGATGCAAAATGTTTAAAATCGATGAAAACGAGCTAAGTTTGCATAATTAGCGAGTTTGGTCCCCGACTTTCAAATCTTGACAAAATCAGTCCATGAGCATTTGTTTTGGAATAAAAGTCAACCCAAGTCCTTTCAAAATCAAAATTTATCAAAAATGATCCTTGGGTAAAAAGTTTGGAGAATTTACAAGTTTGGTCCTTCAAGTTTCAAAAGTGGCAAAAATAGTCCTTGGAAGTTTAAAAAATGGAAAATTATCTTTTATGGTCCTTGTACTAATCAAACTTGGCAAGATTGACCCTTGGAACAACTTTGAAAAATTGGCAGAATTGGTCCCTCAAGTTTGGTGAATTGCAATTTTGGTCCTTGTGTTATTTATAAACAAACCAAACCTTTGGACCATGACCCTTGACCCTTGCTTGAACCCCTGCCAATATACCACTTGACCCCCCCAACTTGAACCCCCTTCCTTAATAATACTCCCGGTCAAACAGTCAACCCCCACATCCTTTTCCCTCCAAAACACTTCACCTTCAATAACTGTCTGCAACTCTCACCCCATCACCATGCTTCCAGTTCATATACCTCCACCCTTATCACTCCACCTCACCTAACAAAACAAGAAACAATTAATGTTTCTCCTTCCTTGCACTCAAAACCCCCTAGTTGCTATACCCTTTTTGGCGCCAAAAACGAATCCACGGCTAATAACAACTCCAATAATCCAATGGTCCAGAAAAGAGGTGGGAAATGCTCAGAAGACATGTGGGAGCACTTTTGCTGATAAATAGAAGGAAGAGAAGGAGAGAAGAGGAGTAGTTTTTAGTTTTTCATTTTTCATGTATGTCGTTTTTACTTTTAATGTCTTAATTAATTTCTTAAATTGTAATCTTCAGTTCCTATGTATTGAATTTAAGCTTTTTAGTCACTTGTAACTCAATTCAGTATCAATTAAAAAGTTTGATTTAAGCTTCATGTTTTTAAATTTTCTTTTATTAATTCAGCTTACATGTCCTTAAATTTAAGCTTCAATTGGCTTATCTCTAACTCAAATAGGCTTACTTAAGCTACTGATAGCTTTTAGTAAGCTTATTACTAAGGTTCAAGCAAATTTGGCATTTGGTCAACAAAAGTCAAAGGTTCAGAATCATGGTTGAATTAATCTGTATTGCTGAGATAGCTATGGATTTGGGTTGATTTAGTATGATTTGGGGTTGAGAATTGGTTTTAATCAGTGGTTCTTTTGTATGTTTACAAGCCATAGTGGCTAAGGACTAATGTAAGTTCATTACTGTTATATTTTCTGTCATATCTGCATAATACATCTTGCATCAGTTAGTGGTTATATTGATTTTAGATTTGATTTGGTAGTGATTATGGATTAGTTGTAAGGAATTCTAGTAGTAGATTTCAAAACAGTTAACTTAAGGAGTGTTTGGCTCAGTTGGTTTATCTGAGTTATAGGTTAGTTGTGTGGTTAAAAGTGTCATACATAGTCATACTTAAGTGAATTCAAGTCTCAGAAAGCATAAAATTGTATTTGTGTTCAGCCTTAAGTCAAAATCTCTTTTAACTGCTCTTACTTCCATTTCTGTGTGAATCAGTTGCTCATATTAAGCATCTTGGATTAAAAATAGTTAAGCTAGCATTATTAGGTCTCATTTCACCATAAAACATCAAAGGTAACCAGTGTTGAAAGATTAAAGTTCATCAAAGTCAAAGATCATTTCTGTCATAAAAGTCAAAGAATTGCAAAACACCATTTTTCATCAAACTTTGTGTATTTTTCATAAGCTCATTTCTGGTCAAAAGCTTTTGTACGTTTGGGATAAGTAACTTCATCTGGTCTAGTTTTGAAAAGTGAATTTTTGGAATTTTGGGAATTTTCTTGACCTTGAATAAGCTCCTCAATAAGCCACCTTTTGCCCTGTTCACACTCAGTATTAACTGAGTGTGAATTAGGCATTCTTGCACCCCTTGTACAAGCTTCAATAGAGCTTGTCTTGGGATAATTCTTGGTTTATGAACTCCTTGCCAGGTCTACTTGAGATTGTGATATCTGGTTTTGGGTTCCAACTAGGGTAGATAGCTTATTTTTAAGCTTGAAATACGCACCTCAGGACTGAATTTCACTTGTTTGATTTTGTACTCATAAGCTTGTAGCTGGTTAGCTTGAGGTTCTGAGTAGCTGGAATTAGTTGCTTTAAGGTAGTTATAGCTTAATCTAGCTTCTGTGTTCATTTTGTGCTTTCTAGTGCTTATTTGCTTATTTTAAGTGCTTATTCTCAATCAGTTTGCTCTACAGCTTCATATTCTCACACATAAGCCCTAGTTTTTATATTTTTCTTAGACTTAGAATAATATTTTAGACTTTTCCTGAATTGTTCAGATTTTTCTATTACTGTTTGCTATTTTTCCTATTTTAAATCATTTTTTAAGACTTTTAAAATAGCTTTTAATACAAATAAATCAGAAAAGCTTCAAAAAAATAAGTTTTCAATTTTCATAGATTAAGATAAATATAAAAGCAAAAATAATTTTCCATTATTTTCTTAGTTTAAATAGTAATTTTAGCAATTTAATTAGTTTTAATCGTTTTAATTCATAGAAATTGAAAATTCATCGAAAAATACAAAATTAGTTTTGAAAATTCTCTTTAGTTATTTTAGATTTTTGAAAAATAGTTTCACAATTTTCCTCTTTAATTTCATAATTTTTAGTATTTTAATTTAGTTTTAAAGTTTAAAATTAGTTTTTAATTCAAATTTATAAAAGAAAAATCAAGAAAATCCAATTTTAAAAATAGTGATAGCGTTTATTTAATATAATTTAGCTTTTTAATTTTCTTTCATTTTTCCTTTGTCATCTAGTATCATCATTACCCCCTTTTCCTGTTCAATATCACTCGATCACTCTGATTCGTTGTATTACGGTTTACCTGACTCGTTGGGACTTAACAACCGGAGAAACACTAAACTCTCCGGACTTAATTGCTTTGGTTTCGATTGTTTGACTTTTATTACGGTTGACCATTCACAAGTGGTTGATTTGTGTAATAAACCTGGCTGTTTGGGACCCGATCAGTACATCTAAGGCACCTTTCACTAATGCCTTTGACTAGATCTACAAGACACCTTTCACTAATGTCTTGGGTCTTCACTTCTAAGAACCTTTCACTAATGCTTCTTTGTCTTGACTTCTAAGCACCTTTCACTAATGCTTCTTTGTCTTGACTTCTAAGCACCTACCACAAGTGCTTGTCCTATAGAAGATAGATAACCTTCACTAATATCTTCGTCTAGACACTTGAGACATCTTTCACTAATGTCTTCAACACTACATGTCTTTGAAGAAAGAAAGAGATCATCAACAAGAGGACTTCAATAGCCTTGATGATGAGGAAGCATGGCAACTCATGGACTTGAGCTTGCTCGACTTCAAAGGTGGTGATCTTGCCTTTAAGAGGAACCTAGAAGATCACACAAAAACAAAACTACAAACATAGATCTCTTGGATCTAAGGTTAGTGAGATTTAACTTAGGGGAGAAAGTGTGTTAGAAAGGGATTGAAAGGGGTTGGAAACAATGAAGAAATGGCTCACTATTTATAGAGAAAATTCTCTACTGTTCCCCGGATCCCACGGATCCTTTCCACAAGGGATCCGGCTAGTACAAAGCTAGGGATCCGTGATACGCTCCTCTTTGCCCATGGGTATTTTTGGTTATGGGTCATGGGTTATGGGTTGATCCATGGTTTTCTTTCTAGATACAACGTATCTTAAGGATACAATGAACTTGGTTAAGTGGTATAAATAAAACCATGGGTTATGGGTCAAAACCATTTGCTAGTTTTTACCTATTTAGTATATACTTGTTTTTACCCATTTTAGTATATACTTGTTTGTTACCCATTTTAGTGTATACTTAGTTAAGTATATGTTATCCCAATATATAAACACTAGTTGTTATACATATGTATATCTAAAGCATAAAATCACTTATACTAGTTTTAGTGTTTTATGTGAAAGCGTAAGTGTGTTAGAAAACTATTAGTTCAAACCATTTACGTATTTTATTTGTTTCGTTAAAATGATTTTACTTTTGTTATCGACAAAACTTTAGAAGATCGTAAAATATAAATAAACGTTTTTACGGCTTATTTGTATTAACAAAAAACTACAGGCAATACAAAGCAAGATAGGACCATGCGAGCTAAAAGTGATCAAGAAAAGAAAACAGAAGACCACCATAGGAATAATAAGTTTAAGTGGAACAATATGAATCGTGTTGATTCTTGTATTAGCTATAAGCGTACTGTAATTAATTCGAATTCTACTACTGCTAGCAAAACATGTAATGAATGTTTAAATTCTGGTAATCATGATGAATTTGTTGTGTCTTATTTGAGGTATTCTGTTAAATCCCTAGTTGATAAAGTTTGGAATACAAAATAGGTTAAGCAATACTGGAAGCCTACAGGGAAAAGGTTTATTAACGTGGGTCTTCAGTGGAAGCCTACAGGCCATAAATTCAAAATTGGTGAACCTTGCCCTACATTTTCTAGATCAGTGCCCCTTAAGAAATGGAAGCCCACTGGTAGAATTATACCTTTAGGAACTCAGCACACTGTGACTAGGTCCATTGCCTCTACTAGTGCAGCTCCCACTAATAATTTCAGTACATCTAGGGATGATGTAGGTTTACAAATTGTATGTGCTTACCAATAGGATCCTCATTCTCATGGGGATCCAATGCTTCGATTATCCATTCTCGTCTATTTTCAAATGCGGGTTGTACAAATCGTCATTTGGTATTCGAATTTAAATTGCTCAAAACATATGGTGAGGATCGCTCACGGCTAAAAACTTCATAAATAAATTCATCGGACATTAGATTTGGGAATGATCATTTTGGGGCTATTATGGGTTACGAAGATTATGTTTTTGGTGATAGTGTTATCTCCCGGGTATATTATGTAGAAGGACTTGGGCACAATCTGTTCTCTGTTGGTCAATTTTGTGATTCTAATCTCGAAGTAGCTTTTAGAAAACACACATGCTTCGTTAGAGAATTAGATGGTGTTGAGCTTCTAAAGGGATGTCGTGGCACAAACTTGTACACCATCTTTATCGAAGATATGATGAAGTCTTCTCCTATTTGCTTGTTGTCTAAGGCATCTAAGAATAAATCATGGTTATGGCATGTATGATATTGGATTTCACAAACACTCTAAACCATAATCAAAGTGGGCGTATAAGTATGTTAGAGAGAAAGTTCTAGTGAGAGAAAAGAAGAGAGTTGGGAACTATAGTGAGAGAAAGAAAATATTATTATGAGCTCCAACTCTACCTTGGAAGGTAGAGAGTATTTATAGTCTTACAATAAGCGCCACACAACGGGTGTGGATCGGGCATCAGATGGGTAAAGACCGTCCGTCCTCCATGGTGTTACTTAACTAAATACTACTTAACTTAAAGAACTACGACTACGAGCTTTTAACGATTACATATACTTGAGGTGACCGACTCTTTTGAACCTAGAATTTCTAATTCCTAACAATCTCCCCAAGGAGGTCACCTCAATCATGTACAAAAATTACATTGAATACAAAGCAGATATTACATTAAAATAGTTCTTGCATTCTTGATGTAGTACTTTGCTCGTAAGCTCGTAGACATTGATTCTTCGATTGCATGTTTGGATAGTCCAAGTGGAGGTCTTTCTTGATTCACGTGATAATAATTTTGAGGCGACTTTTGAGATCATCGGTAACAAAATCTCGAGACATCCATTGTGGTGTTGGTAATATGTGATGTTGTGACATTCGGACCGACATGCTCACATTCGGATCATGAAATCTTCTTATCGGAGTAGCGGAAGCTTTTGTTGATTCATGATATTGGCGCAGCGTAGCGAAGCATGGAGTGAAAATATCGAGTCATTGATCCCTTAATCGTGATTTCTTCGAGATGAATGTATTGAGTGAGCATGCGGCTATGGATTGACCGCTTCATTACGATCACCGCAAACGTAGGGAGTACCGCACAAAACATTTAGCAATAAAGCGCACGAAAGTGTCTTTGATCACTTCGTTGAATTGAGGTACACGCCCACGGTTCCCGTTGATCGGACAAGCATCGCTGTGATCGGGTAAAATTCAAGAATTTCCTTGACGAGGTTTCGCAATTGCTCTAGCGTTCTCAAACCGAAACGTCTCAAAGAAGACAACACGGAGTGAGTGAACCAGTGAATAGAGATTCACCGATTGATGAAAAAGATTTAAAAAAACAATCGTGTATTGCTCAATAGAAATTGTTTTACAATACAACGAAGGTTTTAATGAAAATAAATTATCAATCATAAACACCTTTTGAGTTGAAATATTAGTACACGGTCGATGTGCTAAAGAAAAGAGTTTTTGAGCACAACGACCGGTTTTCAAAGGTATCCGTCAATCCATAAAGCGAACGTGATTGATTCAAGAATTGAATCGCCCCATTGTTTCATTCGGTTGTCACATGGTTGATCTAATGAGTAGATCTCACATGCCACCTACCGGGAGCTTGTTTGAAGTTGGCTCGAAGGCTTTCCATCTTCATTGTGAATATGTAAGCATATCACTCGATTTTCAGCAATACCACAAGGATAATGCGTGGGACTCAAGATATAATCTCTCTTTCCACATTGTGTGAAGCAGAAAGTCTTCATTGAAAGTGTCCTAATGAGATTTATTGATGATCTCGTGGCTCTAGACTCAATTTGTGCATATTTGGATCCTATATCGGAGACTAGGAGAGGGTCTCCTTCTTCAATATCAACATCTCTAAGAGAAATTCGATAGATAATGTTGGTTCCCGTGAGAATGAAACAAGTCCTTTTAAAAGGAACTTGAGTGGTTTGGAAAGTTGAAGTGCGGTGCGTCCTTTGGGTCCATGACGTCTTGTCTTCAATACCGATGTTACCATCGGTAGCATATGAGTTGAACCCGTATCGCCTAAGGTTGAATCAATGGAGGGCTTTTGTTTTCACCCTTTCTCATTCAATTCTTTTAATTCTTCACCCTTGATGCTTACCAAGACTTCATAGCTAGAACCTTGTTGGGTTTATTCCATTACTAGCTCGGTCTCGATCCGCACTCTTCCCATATCTCATTTTCCTCCTTTTATCATCATACCTAAGAACTCTACACTAACTAGTGGATAGTCCTCGGTAGATCCCTCCATTCTGGCGGATCATGGGAACAAATACCTAACCTTATCATCCTTATATCACCATACATAAAGTAGAGTTGGTCGGTCTATTTGGTATTGTTCATCGCTATTTGGAACCAATTGAAAACCATTTCAAAATCAATTCGAGATACTTATGATATATTATCAAAGCATTTTGTACTGAATTGTTTTGATATTTTAAACGAGAACTCCCCCTCAAAATGTGCATCAAGCATTTGAAATATTTTTGCACACAGAGGCAAGAGAAAGAATTAACTTCTTTGATTACCATTTTCTAAAAGATATCAACATCACTTCCCCAATCGAATCAAGTAGATAAAGCATTTTGGGGAAGGATGTGGTTTTCATGATTTTGCTCCCCCTCAATATGTGTTTCTAAGTTTGAAAAGAGTTTTGCACATACTAGAGGGAACCTGCACATTGAGATAAATGATCACGTTTCAACACATTTTGATTTAAGATAGAAGCTCCCCCTCAACATGTGCATGAAAAATTAAAATCGTTTGGCACATGTGGGAAGGAGAGCATGTACATCCTTATAAAACCATTTACCAATTTATCAGTATAAATCCAATTTAAATCACAAATTCTCCCCCGATCACAATTATCAACTCATTTGAGATTTGTGATCTCTGTAGATTTAAATTGATTTTGAAAGCTTTTAAGGAGAATTGTGACTTGATTACGAAAACATTTTAACTGATATTGATCGGATATTAAGACTTTAGACTCCGTTGATTGAACATGCATGATTATCTTTTGAAAAACGATTGAATGTCAAATAACATTTTTAATTTAATTGAAATCATATTTTGACATGCATAGGTTGTCGATTGAGAGATAGATATTTTGACAAATAAGTCCAGATGATTATCAAAACTAGAGTCCGAGTTATTTTTCAAAACAATTTGTTTTCAGCAGATAACTTGTAAATAGAATCAGAGCATGGAATTTGGTTGATAAGAAGGTTTTTGATGAACGTTTAAAAAAATTCTCAAATCTTGAAAAACATGAAAAAGCATGGCTCTGTTCTTTCTTTGAAAAGCGGGTTCTTGCTGAGCGACAATAAACCATTATTTTCTTTTCTCTCTTTTTTTTTTTTTTTTTTTTTTTAATTTAATATATATATATTTTTTAAGAAAATTGAACAATATCTAAAGTCCGTGTCATTCTTTGGTGTGACAAAGACCGTAGATATTTATCGAGCAGGAAAAACATGACAAATTGACAATATTTTTGAAGATTTTTCAAATTTTCGATTTTTATGGATTTTTTTTTTTAAGTTTTATATTTTTGTATTTTGTTTTTTGAATAGATATATACAAGAGATAGATGAAGATAGACCTTTACTCCTCGTCTTCCTCACGAAGGCGTTTGAGTGTTTCGGTTGAAGGCTTTTCAAGCCAAGACGTGGAAGAATAAACTCAAAACGTTCTCTTGGAAGAGCTTTGGTGAAGATGTACGCTAGCGATATTCGAGACCTCACAAAATAGAGTTCCACCACACCTTTTCCACTTGTTCCCGGATGAAATGATGTCGAATGTCGATATGTTTTGCTCTTGAGTGTTGAGCGTTGTTGCATGAGAGAGCAATAGCACTTTATTATCACGATGCGAGAGGATTTTGTTGAATTCAAAGCCATAGTCGGATAATTGAGATCTCATCTATAAGATTTGAGCACAACAAGATGACATGGCTATGTATTCACCTCTGTAGAGAAATAGAAGTACTCATTTGCTTCTTTGAAGACCACTCACAAGCTTATCACCCAAACACGAGCACCTCGGACGTGCTTGACGAGTATCATGACATCCTCGCATGATCATCATACGCATAGGTCGTTAGTGACATACCGGTGTCCTTGGTACCAAAGTCCCATATTGATGGTTAGTGGAATACCGAAAGACCCGCTTAACCGTTTCAAGGTGCTTTTTAGTAGGCTTAGCACGGTATCTAGCACACATGCAAACAACGAACAAGATGTCCGGTCTACTAGCGGTGAGGTACATCGGGATCAATCATACTACGATATTTCGTTTGGTCAATCATGATCACCGAGTGGTCCTTGATGAGTGTCTAAATACTCATTATTTTTGTACCATTTAAGCGCAAAAACATCCGAAAACACTCGAAATGCATCAAAATGATAAAAATATCACAAATAAGTGTTTTATGTGTTTTAAATGCAAAATATCAAAATCGGTGAAAAACGTATCAAGTTTGCATAATTGGCGGTTTAGTCCCCCAAGTTTCAAAAGTTGTCAAAAACAGGTCCCTGGTAAAACAAAATAAAGAAAAATGTTATTCTAGGTCCCTGAAATATTCTAAGTTGTCAAAAATGGTCCTTGAATAAATCTTTTGTCAAATAGCAGAAAAGGTCCCTTAAGTTTTGAAATTGTCACAAATAGTCCTTGGAAAATTGAAAATGTCAAAACTGGTCCTTGTACTATTGGAACTTGTCAGTTTTGGTCCTTGTGACAACTTTGGAATAATGGCAGAATTGGTCCCTCCAAATTTCAGAAATTACAAAAAGGTCCCTATAATTAAAAACTAAGCCTTGACCCTTTTGCATTTTAGACCCCTGCCATTACCAATTGAGCCCCCTGTCAAAACCAGTGACCCCCCTTTTTGGACCCCTGGTCAACCAAAGTCAAACCCATACACCTTTTGCCGCCCACTGTGTTTCTTCCCCAACCACTTGCCCTGCAACACCTCTCAGCCTTTCCCATCACCCCTCAGGCCTTATCCCTTATCCTCTAACCCTCATCATCACCCCTACAATCCACCACCCCCCCTAGTTGCAGTTTCAGAGCCCCAAGACCAAAAACCACTTTTCCCGCCAAAAAACGTGGATGGCCAATATCACTCAAAACACATCCAATGGCTGAGATTTCTAGTGGGATTTGATCAGAGGACACGTGGAAAGCTTTTTGGATATAAAAGAGAGAAGAGAGGCAAAAGAAGAAGCAAGTAGTTAGTTTTTAAAAATTCATGAATGTCGTATTTTAAGTTTATGTCTTTAATTAAGCTTTAAATTGTAATCTTTGGTTTCATTGTATAAAATTAAGTTGTTTAAGTGTATTCAATTTGTTCTCAAGTGTCAATTCAAGTTTCATTTAAATTTCAAGTTTCATGGTTTCTTGTTTCAAATTTCAATCTCAAGCTGTTGCATCGAGCTTCAACAAGCTTATTTTTAAGTTCAAATAAGCTCATTGAAGCTTCTTATAGCTTTTAGTGAGTTTATCAAGCAGGTGCAAGCAATATTTGTCCTTGGTCAACAAAAGTCAACTGTGCAGAGATTTTGGTTCAAGTAGGTTGGAAATGGAATGGGGTTGTTGCAGAGCAGTGTTTGGATTGGTTTTGGAATAGAATAGTAGTATTGGGTTCTGTTTAAGCTGCCAAACAGGCTGGACACTTGTGAGCTTATTATTTCATTTTCATTTTTTTTATGCAGTTTTCATATTGTGCTCATATTTAAATCTGTGGTCATTGAATAGTTTAGACATGTTTAACTATTGGTAATTAGGGTCACTAGACTTAGTTTAAATAGTGGAATAAGTTAAATCAATAAGCGGCTCGGTTTAAATTACATCTAAAGTGTGTTTGGTTGGTTGGTATACCAAAGCTTAAGCTTTGGATTTTGTAAAACACGCATACTCGGTCTCAAATAGCATCACTTGATTCATTTCATCTTAAAATGGCATCTGCAAACCTTAAAAGTCAAAATGCATTTTAAATCTCAAGTTCTTGTCGATGAGATTTTGTGAAATCAAAACATGTTTTGTGTTTAGAATACATAGAACTAGCTTGAATTAGGTTTAATTCACCTTAACACATCAACATCAGTCCAATAAATTGGATCAAAGTTCATAAAAGTCAAATTCACAAAGCGTCAAAAGTAAAAATAAGTGAAAACTCGTTTTCTCCAAACTAGAGTGATTTTTCATTGACTCGGTTTTGGGTCAATTCAAGTGAGACTTTTTGTTTTAAAACTTCAACTGGTCAAGTTACTTGCTATGATTTTATTGATTTTAGAAATTTTCTTAAGCTCCAAAACAGCTTGTGGATTTGGTCTTAATTGCCCTGTTCACAAAACTCAGTGAATTCTGAGTTTTGTCAGCTTATTGCAGGGCTTGTCCAGAGCTCAACAGAGCTTCTCTTGGTCTAATTTTTGGTTTACAAGCACATAGCCAGGTCTACTTTAGATTCATACTTTTGGTTTTAAGTTTGGAGTTATCTGAGTGCTTATTCTTAAGCCACAAAGCAGACCTCAAAATCTGTTTTGGTCCTTGCAGTCAAATCATCAAATCATAAATAGCTTGCAATTTATAAGTTAGGGATAGTTGTATTTAGTTGTTTTAGAGTACTTTTAGCATATCTTAGCTTCTGTGTTGGATTGGTGCTCATTTGGACCCTTTGGCTTATTCAAAGTGCTTATTTATAAGCACTTACAACTGCAGCTTCAATTTCTTGACATAAGCCCTTTGTTTTCTATTTTCTTAGATTCACTTATTAAATTAGACTTTTCCTGAATTTTTCATATTTTTCCATAACAGTTTGCTATTTTTCTTAATTAAAAGCAGTTTTAGGCATTTTAATTAGCTTTTAATACAATTAATTCAGAAAAAGTTCAAAAAAATAATTTTCATTTTTCTTAGGTTAAGATAAATATAAAAAGTTAAAAAAATATTTTTCCAGAATTTTCATAGTTTAATTTGTAATTTTAGTAATTTAATTAGTTTTAAATAGTTTAAAATTCATAAAAAATAGAAAAATAATCAGAAAAATATAAAAATAGTTTTGAAAATTCTTTTTAGTTATTTTAGATTTTTCCAAATCATAATTTCATTTTTCTAGCTTTATTTCATATTTTCTTGTATTTTAGGCTATTATTTAATAAGTAAAAATAGTTTTTAATTAATAATAATTAGATAAATAGTTATAAAAATAATTTTCTTTTGCTTAAAATTTTCTCATATCATTAGGTTTGTAAAAATATCACTTTCATATTTTTAGGATTAATACTGCTTCAGTTTCACATTTTCTTGTGTACGTCACGTAGTTTTTAATTTAAGTTTTATAAAAGAAAAATCAAAAAAATCAGTTTAAAATTAGTGATAGCGTTTATTTAATATAGTTTATCTTTTTAATTTCCTTTAATCTGCATTTAAGCCCCTGTAATTTGTATATTTTTTCCTTAGTTATAATCAATCATATCTCTTTTCCATTCAAATCTTCTCGATCACTACACGTTTGACTATTCTCGCACAGCTCGTTGGGACATAACGACCCGGGGAAACACTATACTCTCCTGATCTTCATTGCATTTGTTTCCAGTCTGTTTTAAGTTTGTTACGGTTAGCCATTCACAAGTGGCTAGCTTGCGTGATAAAACTTGACCGTCTGGGAGCGAATCAAATTTTGGCGCCGCTGCCGGGGAGCTGTGCTAATTCTCTTACGTTTAGCAGATTAGTGATTTGAATATTCACTCCTTGTTTATATCATCTGTATGTATTTATATTTTCTTATAAAAATCAAAAACCCAAAAAGATTTTCATTCTTTGTTTTCATAAAATGTTTATCCAAAAAAACCCAAAAATATTCATCTTTACCCTCTTACCCTTTTTGATTCTTTATCCTTTACCCTCTATCCATTTGATTCTAACTTTTCTATTCTCATGGAATCTCTCATCGCTGACAATTGCGGGACGAAATTGAAAAACTTGGACTTTATCACAAATGTCAAGAATTCGTGTTGTTCGTGATGATCCATTAATTCTGCGTAGGAAATGGAGCGAGAAACCGGGGTGACAAGGACCGGTACTTCCTCTAATAATGGAAGTCTTGGAGGCGTCCAACCTACGGTTATCCAAAGATCTAATCCCTCAATTGCTCCTAAGCCGTCTAGAATTGATCCTAAACTTTCACGATTTACGGTTAAAAGCAAGCATGCAGAATCTAGACCGGTGACTAGCAAGAATGACTTGCCTAATCTTCACGTTTCTCAAGAACCAGAACCAGAGACCATAATGGAAGTGGTGGAAATTGCTAGCTCTCAGAGCACACCACTTGTCCCACCTCCGGATTTTTCAAAATGTTCTTCAAGACTTGATAGTCATTCAGATCACCATGTTGGTTTTGTTGATTCTTTGAATAAACCGATTCCGTCTCATAACTCTCAAATAGAATCGTTTATTCCTTGTGTCGGTTGCGGTGAGCCTCTTTTTGGTTCACCATGTCATTTGGTAACGTGTGTACAGTGTGGTAATGATATTAAATAACGGAGTTGTTTGTTTTGTGGTTCGAGAATTCATTTGATTATGATCCTAATCCGAACTCATTTAACGACCCTCAAATTTTCCAATTACTCACCACACCCGACTTATCTTCATATAATCAACATAGCTGCTGTGATTTTGTGGAGGTCCTCACCAAGGATCGAGTGTCAATCCGAAACACGTTTGTCTATGAACAGTTCTCGGTGATGCTCGAACTTTGGTTATGACCAATATCCATATAATTCGCGATCCAGACTCAGCAGTTTCTTGTTGTGAGAACTGTGGAGGTCCCCATTTCGACTCGATTGTCAAACAGGAATCCATTTCCTGCAACAATTACGACTATCCGTATCACGACCAACCTCCACGGTGCCAAATGACTCAAACTCCTCAACAAACCCAACAAGACACTTATCTAGAGCTTACGAGTCGGTGAAAAGAAGCGAGGAGTTGAGTAAAGCGACATTTCATAATGTTCCCGTTTTTCTTGTGTATATTGTGGGGTCCTCATGATGATTATCAATGTCAACCTTCCGGTTTGACAAATCTCCACTCCCACAATGTCCCGTCATTCAAAATTCACATGAGAATTCCATGGAAGAATTGCTAGGCGAAGAGGAGGTGCTAAAATAAATTCCCAAATTGCTTTTGAAAAATCTATTAGGAATCAATTGCAAAAGAAAAAGCGACCGGATCTAGCTCTCAATTCGTTTATTCACGATGATGATGATGATGAGGATGCACTTGGTATCCTACAATTTTATAAAGATTCATCAAGTTCATCGGTTGATATCCCAGTTGAGATTCATTCTCAAACAAGCGCTATCACACCCAAGCTCCCACTCACTCTCGAACATGGGGACGAGCATCTTGCCTTGTTCACGAAAAGGAATCGGACGAATTCATAAAGTCTAGTGTTGAGAACCTTGTCCCAATCCCGAGAGAGTCACAGGAACTTCGATCATATGTGTGATTCTCTTTCCCTCTTGAGTGTTCAAAGATCATTTTGAAACTTTCTCCGATGTTAGCGACGATTGTACTTCTTATGGAAACATCGAGTATGTTGAGGCATCACTCCCACGATCGATGCGATCATCCTCTTGAGGAGTTCACCGATGAACTCACTCGCATCAATCCACTTTCATCGGAAAGTAATGATAGTCTTTTGATTTCAAAGCCGATCCGGGAGGCGAAAGTCTCCTCGATAATGATCGTTCACTCACTTCTTATCCCAACGGTCAATAGAGAATATTAATCACTTTGTTCCTGAAGCATTCAAAACAACTCTCACCAATCCTCTATTTGAATTCAACTCGAATTCACCTTAATTTCGAGAATCCACTCTTTGATACTCAGTTGAGGATAGTGATGAGTCTGATGGAACAAGAATTCATGATTTACATCTTGTGATTGATTCTCTTCACGAGGAGTTCGCCGGTGAACTCACTCATATCATATCTCCGCCGAGTATGATAACTTCTACTTTGATCTAGACACACCCATAATATGTCTTGATCAAGCAAGCTTAACGATGAGATTCATGAAACTATGAATTCTCCTATTGAGGATGAAGAGTTAGTCATGATTTTTATCATGATTTTCTTTCTTTTCTTCATATATTCATCACTTCTCCCTGTTCTTCACTCCTTGGGAATGAAGACATTATCTTGACCTGACATTTCCATGTACCATTTGTGAGCCGGGTCTGTCTATGTATATCTCATCGGTGTGGAACTTTCACGTGCTTCAAATGTTTGTCCAAACATCTTGAATGAAAGTCCGATGGAGATTGTCTCTTCCACTTACTTCCCATGAACAAATTAATTCGGGGTCGAGTCAAGCTAGCGACTCGGTAATCAAAAACGATGAGTTAAACATGGGTTTTCACCGTGTGTACCACCCTAGTGTGGGGAGATGTCCCCATGTTGTATATAGATCTAAAAATGAATGAAAATTGTAAATATTAAAAAGAGAATAATTGTTGTGTTTCTACACTTAGCTAGTAATGTTATCTTTTACGTTCTAAGTTTGACATAACAGTAGGTACTTTGAATATTGAGGACAATATTCATTTCTAAGTGGGGAAATTCGCGAATTTGATCATAAATGTACCCTTTTAGTCCCTTTTTCCCCAAAATGGCCAAATTTTAAAAAAATTTAGTGGAAGTACTATGTACTAAACACAACAAATGGTAATCAGTCCACCATGTCTAACCCACATAAGGATTGGCTAATCCAGAGCAAGCGGCTCTTGGTAAAGATATCTCAAATCCGTTGACGACTTGCAATTTGCCCAAAATTGTATGGTATTATTCACCATATCCTTAAAAGTGAAGAGTTGGCTAGCCCGCAAGTTTATGGCTTGTGGTAAAGGCGATGGAAAACCATAATTGGTAATCACTCACCAAAGATATATTATCTAAGAGTTGGATAGTCCGAAGCAAGCGGCACAGTACAGCATAAATCAAATCCGTTGAAAGTCGGTGATTTGCTCAAAATCATTTGGTTATCGTGTACCAAAGTTCTTACTTGAACTGAAACATTTGGCTACTCCGAAGTAATGGCTTTTGGTAAAGAGTTGAAATCCATTAATTTTTCTCAAAACATTGCTAGGGACTAGCAATATCTTAGTGTGGGGATTGATGAGTGTCTAAATACTCATCATTTTGTACCATTTAAACTGCAAAACATCCGAAAACACTTTCGAATGCATCAAAATGATAAAAATATCACAAATAAGTGTTTTATGTGTTTTAAATGCAAAATATCAAAATACGGTGAAAAAGCGTATCAAGTTTGCATAATTGGCGCTTTAGTCCCCAAGTTTCAAAAGTTGTCAAAAAGTCTACGGTAAAACAAAATAAAGAAAATGTTATTCTAGGTACGAAATATTCTAAGTTGTCAAAAATGGTCCTTGAATAAATCTTTTGTCAAATAGAAGAAAAGGTCCCTCGAGTTTTGAAATTGTCACTATAGTCCTTGGAAAATTGAAAATGTCAAAGCGGTCCTTGTACTATTGGAACTTGTCAGTTTTGGTCCTTGTGACAACTTTGGAATAATGGCAGAATTGGTCCCTCCAAATTTCAAAAATTACAAAAAGGTCCCTATAATTAAAAACTAAGCCTTGACCCTTTTGCATTTTAGACCCCTGCCATTACCAATTGAGCCCCCTGTCAAAACCAGTGACCCCCCTTTTTGGACCCCTGGTCAACCAAAGTCAAACCCATACACCTTTTGCCGCCCACTGTGTTTCTTCCCCAACCACTTGCCCTGCAACACCTCTCGGCCTTTCCCATCACCCTCGGGCCTTATCCCTTATCCTCTAACCTCATCATCACCCTTCTGATCCACCACCCCCTAGTTGCGGTTTGAGCCCCAGACCAAAAACCACTTTTCACGCCAAAAGCGTGGATGGCCAATATCACTCAAACACATCCAATGGCTGAGATTTCTAGTGGGATTTGATCAGAGGACAGGTGGAAAGCTTTTGGATATAAAGAGAGAAGAGGCAAAAGAAGAAGCAAGTAGTTAGTTTTTAAAATTCATGTATGTCGTATTTTAAGTTTATGTCTTTAATTAAGCTTTAAACTGTAATATTTGGTTTCATTGTATAAAATTAAGTTGTTTAAGTGTATTCAAACTGTTCTCAAGTGTCAATTCAAGTTTCATTTAAATTTCAAGTTTCATGGTTTCTTGTTTCAAATTTCAATCTCAAGCTGTTACATCAAGCTTCAACAAGCTTATTTTTAAGTTCAAATAAGCTCATTGAAGCTTCTTATAGCTTTTAGTGAGTTTATCAAGCAAGTGCAAGCAATATTTGTCCTTGGTAAACAAAAGTCAACTGTGCAGAGATTTTGGTTCAAGTAGGTTCGAAATGGAATGGGGTTGTTGCAGAGCAGTGTTTGGATTGGTTTTGGAATAGAATAGTAGTATTGGGTTTTGTTTAAGCTGCCAAACAGGCTGGACACTTGTGAGCTTATTATTTCATTTTCATTTTTTTTATGCAGTTTTCATATTGTGCTCATATTTAAATCTGTGGTCATTGAATAGTTTAGACATGTTTAACTATTGGTAATTAGGGTCACTAGACTTAGTTTAAATAGTGGAATAAGTTAAATCAATAACTGGCTCAGTTTAAATTACATCTAAAAGTGTGTTTGGTTCAGGTTGTATACCAAAGCTTAAGCTTTGGATTTTGCTTAAAACCTGCATACTCAGTCTCAAATAGCATCACTTGATTCATTGCTGTCTTAAAATGGCATCTGCAAACCTTAAAAGTCAAAATGCATTTTAAACTGTCTCAAGTTCTTGTCTGGTGAGATTTTGTGAAATCAAAAACATGTTTTGTGTTTAGAATACATAGAACTAGCTTGAATTAGGTTTAATTCACCTTAACACATCAACATCAGTCCAATAAATTGGATCAAAGTTCATAAAAGTCAAATTCACAAAACTGTCAAAAGTAAAAAATAAGTGAAAACTCAGTTTTCTCCAAACTAGAGTGATTTTTCATTGACTCAGTTTTGGGTCAATTCAAGTGAGACTTTTTGTTTTTAAAACTTCAACTGGTCAAGTTACTTGTTATGATTTTTATTGATTTTTAGAAATTTTTCTTAAGCTCCAAAACAGCTTGTGGATTTGGTCTTAATTGCCCTGTTCACAAAACTCAGTGAATCTTTGAGTTTTGTCGACTTATCATAGGGCTTGTCCGAGCTCATGAGCTTCTCTTGGTCTAATTTTTGGTTTGCAAGCACATATCCAGGTCTACTTTAGATTCATACATTTGGTTTTAAGTTTGGACTTATCTCGAGTGCTTATTCTTAAGCCACAAAGGCACCTCAAAATCTGTTTTGGTCCTTGCGGTCAAATCATCAAATCATAAATAGCTTGCAATTTATAAGTTAAGGATAGTTGTATTTAGTTTTTTCAGAGTACGTTTAGCATATCTTAGCTTCTGTGTTGGATTGGTGCTCATTTGGACCCTTTGGCTTATTCAAAGTGCTTATTTATAAGCACTTACAACTACAGATTTCAATTTCCTCGACATAAGCCACTGTTTTTCTATTTTCTTAGATTCAGCTTATTAAATTAGACTTTTCTGAATTTTCATATTTTTCCATAACAGTTTGCTATTTTCTTAATTAAAAGCAGTTTTAGGCATTTTAATTAGCTTTTAATACAATTAATTCGGAAAAAGTTCAAAAAATAATTTTCATTTTTCTTAGGTTAAGATAAATATAAAAGTTAAAAAATATTTTTCCGAATTTTCATAGTTTAATTTGTAATTTTAGTAATTTAATTAGTTTTAAATAGTTTAAAATTCATAAAAATAGAAAAATAATCGAGAAAAATATAAAAATAGTTTTGAAAATTCTTTTTAGTTATTTTAGATTTTTCCAAATCATAATTTCATTTTTCTAGCTTTATTTCATATTTTCTTGTATTTTAGGCTATTATTTAATAAGTAAAAATAGTTTTTAATTAATAATAATTAGATAAATAGTTATAAAAATAATTTTCTTTTTCTTAAAATTTTCTCATATCATTAGGTTTGTAAAAATATCATTTTCATATTTTTAGGATTAATACTGCTTCAGTTTCACATTTTCTTGTGTACGTCACGTAGTTTTTAATTTAAGTTTTATAAAAGAAAAATCAAAAACATCAGTTTAAAATTAGTGATAGCGTTTATTTAATATAGTTTATCTTTTAATTTCCTTTAATTTGCATTTAAGCCCCTGTAATTTGTATATTTTTCCTTAGTTATAATCAATCATATCTCTTTCCATTCAAATCTTACTCGATCACTACACGTTTGACTATTCTCATACGACTCGTTGGGACATAACGACCTGGGAAACACTATACTCTCGATCTTCATTGCATTTGTTTCCGGTCTATTTTAAGTTTATTACGGTTAGCCATTCACAGTGGCTAGCTTGCGTGATAAAACTTGACCGTCTGGGGCGAATCGATCCTCATCTAGTTTGGTTCGATCAATCATGGGAGTGTCAATAGGGTCACTTGAATCAAATCCAAATTTCTTTAAGATCTCGGTTGCATATTTAGATTGATTTATGAAAATGCCTCCGGGACTTTGTGAAATTTGTAATCCCAAGAAAATGACATTTGTCCCATCATTGACATTTGAAATTTTGAACTCATTTCATTTGAAAACGGTCACACTCATTGGGGTCGGTCGAGGCAAAGATGATATCATCAACATAAATTTAAACATGAATTAAATGTTTGCTGACTTCAGTGAACAATGTTGGATCATTGCTCCTTTGCTAAATCCGGTAGATAGAAGAAACTTTGATAGTGTATCATACCATGCCCTTGGAGCTTGCTTTAAACCGTAAAGAGCCTTCTTTAAGCGATAAATGTGAGTAGGGCGTGGGTTCGAATCAATAAGAGCCTTCTTTAAGCAATAAGAGCCTTCTTTAGTTCGAATCGGTGGGATTGCGGAAAGGTGCGGGTTGAATCCCACTTCCTTCCCTTTATCAACTTATTTTTTTCAAATTTTCTTTGCAAACTTGAAGAGGCTATCCAAGTTAAGACTTTTTGTGAAAATTTTATTCTTGAAAGCTTCTTAATAGGCTGATGTAACAGCTTAAAGACTGCTGTTTTGGACAGTATACACCCAAACACCCTTTACAGCTTTTTAAGCGAAATATGAACTTCAAAAGCAGTTGAATAAGCAAAATTAATGCACAAATAAGCTACACATGAATTCTTAAACTAAAATAAGCTACTAAAAATCGAAAAGCAATAACAGAAATGGGGAAAAACAGTTGGACAATAAGCTATCTAGGGGATTCTTAAAACTAAAAGAATAGGAAATGAGCAATCTAAAAGACTACAAATAAGCACATAATAAGCTAAATATGATCTATCCTAATCTAATCTAAGTTAACTAATTGGTACCTAAAGAATCTAACTAAATTGAAAAGCTAGATAAGCTAAATGAATCCAAAAAAAACTACCTAAAGCTCTTTTTCTTTGTAACGTAATTTGAAAGGCTCGATGGGTGCTTATGGCTTATAAATAAGCGAAAAGACTCTCCAATGAGCAATAAATAAGCTACCAAGATGCTAGCCTAATCTACTTCACTAAAAAGTACTTGATACACCTAAATAAGATGAGAGAAACCGATTAGCACTAAAAAAGGAAAAAAACTACATTGTGGTGCTTGATGGCAGGCGCAAAGGGAGTTTTGAAGGCATAGATTAAGCAAGAGAATAAGCTCGGGAGTGAAAACAAGCTAACACTAATTGACCTAGTACAACTAACTACTAGTATGAACAAAAGGCAATCCTAAATCTAATCTACAAACTAGCTAAAATTAAGCTCTAAAGGTGGTGTTGGGGACATATGATTACAAAACGGCCGGTGAGCTTAGAATTAAGCTAACAAAAGACTTCAAATCCCAAGATAAGCTCTAACTAATTCCCATCTACCTATTAGCTAGCAATAAAACATAGATCGGGTTCTCAAACTAAACTTAACTACTCTAAAATTAGGAGTAAGAAGCTGCATTTGGGGACAAAATACACTACCTGAGACAAATTCTAAGTTTTTGCCTAAACTCTCAAAACCTTTTTGATTAAAATGACAATAACCAAAACCGATTAAAACACACTACACATAATTAGACTTTCCGGGTCAAAGTGGGTAAAACTCCCCTTTTGACCCAGAACCGAACCAATCCAAACACCCCTTAAGGGCAGCAAACTAAGAACTATTCTTAAAACAAATTGAGATTTAAGAAAACTTACTTGCAAAACTAAAATTAACCAACTTCAACACACCTTAAAACTTGAAATGCAACTTAAGGACATGAACTTAAAAGTGACGACAAATAATTAAAGGTAAGCGGAAAATTTTCATTAGCGGAAATTAAAAGTACAATTTAAAATGACAATGAAATTTAAAAGTGGGACTAGAACATAAGAATTCTAGACAACTTTCTACAAATCTCTATCATCCTATTTATACTAAAAATAAAAAGTCTTCTTCTCTTCACTTTTGTCTTTTACATTTGTGTTTTCTTTGTGAGACAAAACAAGCAAAAACACACCCATGTGCTTCTTGAAAACTTTACGAGCCATTGGATTACTTTTAGGTGCCTCCACGACCATTGATGAACTTTTTATCTTTGTACAACAACTAGGATTGATGACATGGAGAGTGGAATCATGTGAAGAGGGAAACACGTGAGCCTTTCTTAGGTGATGGAGAAGAGTGGGTTGGAGATTCGGGATTGAGAGGGCGGGGAGGAGGAAAATTGGCGCCACTTTGTTTTTCCGAGATTGGTTTTATTTTGTGGTTTCTTACGGGTTTTATGTTTTAGGGGAAAGGGAAAGTGAGTAGGAGGTAAAAAAAAAGGGTTAAGTGGTTAAGGTTTTTGGATTGGATGGGTGACGGGCTTGGGTTTATTTTGGGCCAAAGTGATGTAGTAATTAGGTTTAGGTAATAAGTGGACTAAGGATTAGAAATGGACCCATTTAATAGCTTAGGGACTAAAACTGCCAATTCTGAATTTCCAGGGACAAAACATGTAATATCTGAAATCATATTCCAAGGGCCATTCTTGACATTATGCAATAATCTAAGGACCATTTTTGCAAATTGTGAAACTTCAGGGACTGAATTTGCCATTTTCTGATTTCGGCTCGTTTTGCTCGTTTTGCTCGTTTCAATCCTTTTGTACCGCAAGACATAAACACACTCAGGATATTTTTAACATATTTTGAGCGTATTTGGGTGTTTTTGTTCATTTTGTGGTCTTAGGTGGGTAAAAGCGATGAGTAAAAGGCATTCATCAGACGCTCTTGATTCACAAATCCGTCTTTACATCCATCTGATAGACTACCATGTTCTTACTAGCGGCATTAGCCAAAAATATTCGATTGCCTCGATTCGAACAGCAGGAGCAAAAGATTCTTTAAATTCTATACCCTCCTCTTGACGGTATCCTTTAGCAACTAATCGAGCCTTGTTCTTCAACACATCACCATGCTCATCAAGTTTCATTTGAAGATCCATTTTAGAGCAATGATCATAGCACAATCTGAGCGGTACTAACTCCCATACATCAAGTCGATCAAACTCATGAATTTCATCTTGCATAGCATTGAACCGACTATCTTCATTCATGGCGGTTTAACATCTTTTGGTTCGATCTTAGAGTACGAAGTTGAAGAAGCACCATAAGGCATTGGTTGCAAGTTGTTTCCGTGTGGATCTTGGACAAGAGGAATTTCGATGATGTTGTCTAATGGATGATCGTGAGTCATTTTACGAGGTGTTCATGTGGTAGTTGTTGAGGACTAAAGTAGCAGAGTCGATGTCTCACGAAGAAGATGGTTCGATGAAGATTCGGGAGCAAATATGTTTTCAAATGGAGCATCTTGAGGAGTAGCAAAGGATTAACTTCATCATTGATGCGAAGCAGTTCCATGATGTACATTTGAAGAATGATGATTTGTTGATGAGGCGAAGGTTCGTGAGCAGCACTTCTTGACTTAATGATATAGAGGCGAAGGATTAACTTCATTCACAAGAATCGAGTAGCCTCTGCTTGAGGAGTCGTCAGT
Organism: Chrysanthemum lavandulifolium; assembly: GCA_022545495.1. NCBI lineage: Eukaryota > Viridiplantae > Streptophyta > Magnoliopsida > Asterales > Asteraceae > Chrysanthemum > Chrysanthemum lavandulifolium. The sequence goes on along the minus strand of CM040244.1, from coordinate 266,892,689 downwards.
TCATTAGCACTTGGCTCAT
>CM040244.1:266503821-266892570 GCA_022545495.1 Chrysanthemum lavandulifolium | reverse complement strand
CTGTTGGTTTGTCAGATTGTTCTATAGAGGTCTACAATGCCCAGTGCGATAGGGTACTCCTCGGCAACATAACCTAACAGTTTAGCCATGATTATTCAGTTTTTTGACAAATTGAACCGTTACAGGTCATGCAAACGCTAAGCAAAAATGGTCACCAAAAGTGTGTAACTGGTCTAGCTTTTTTTCCTGATAAGAAGATCTTGGTATCAGCAGGAGCTGATGCTCAGGTGCGTTTTTTACGCAATTGTCTATTTTCTTATTAACTAGAATGTGTTTCTTGTTCACTCAAATTTTAATTGACTCGTATGTTTTAGCTGTGTGTTTGGAGTACGGCGAACTGGAAGAAGCTCACAAGTAAATTTTTGAAACTACCATCTGGACGTACCCGCAATGCACGAGCTGAGACACGTCTTAACTTCAACGTAGACCAGTCACGCTTGTTGGTCATTCATGAAACTCACATCGCCACCTATGACCCTTTAAAACTTGACTGTATTTTGCAGGTACATTCACTAAGTAACCATTTCAAATTCTCTAATGCACAAACGATCATATTTAACTTTTATTTTGTGAATTGCTAGTGGCTCCCACCAAAGCGAGTGGGTCAATCACAGGCGCAGTGTATTCGTGTGATGGCCAATCAATATTTGTGAGCACGGAAGATGGAAGTGTGTGTCCTTACAGCAAATCAGCTCAGATTGAAGTGTAAAATCCATTACGCAGCATACTTGCCATCTAACCGCAGGTATATACAGTTTTTCTATAAAAGATACCATGTATATATCCGATACCACTTGTCATTTTGTGTAACATGCTGAAACTATTTTCTTACACTTTACAGTACTACAAAGGTGTCTCCTAATGCGATTGCTGCTCATCCTTCTAATCCAAGTCAACTTGCATTGGGTCTTTCGGATGGTGGAGTTTATGTGCTTGAACCACTAGAATCAGACAAAGAATGGGAAGTGATCCGATATCCGAAACAGGTGCAGGGTCTAGCCGCAACCATATATGTCGCCGCAAACCAACCAAGCCATAGGCGGTCTGATTAACTGAATCTTGCAGTTTAAGTTGCTGATCAGACCGGGTTTAGAATTGGCCCAACTTTATGAACTTCCGTTTATGTTTTCTACGTTTTCATTAGCAAGAGACTCTTTGTTATGCATCTGTCCGTCTGTTTTGTTTTCAAAGTTTTTCTATGTGAGATGTAGCTGGATTATCTATTAGGCTTGTTAATCTATGGTTCTATCTTTCTGCTTAAAAAGTGTGTACAATTTCTGTTATAACATTTTTAGCTTTTCGATCGCTTCAATCGTGGATCACTTAATTAACTCAACCAATGTGATCAATTGTTGATGTTAAACTGGAAATTTTGGAAACATGAGTCCATAACACAATGGCTAGTTGTGTATGTGTGTGGGACTCGGCTTTGTCCATAATTAATGATAATAGTCCTAATTTTGGAGCCAGCCTTCCGGCACTTATTCTTTCACTGTAACGCTTCAGTGCAGCTAGAAACAGAGAAGTTTTAAAAAGAACATAGGTCCTAAGTTTGTTCTCAACTCGCTAGAAGCTGTAGCATAATCTTGTAATGGGCATACCGTGCGGGGCTAAGTCATGGTGTCAAATACGTAAATTGGGTTAAAAGTGATTAGTTTATAAAGTAGGGGTTTTGAGATAGTTTTATTCCCGTTTTAATCCTAATAGGTTTCTTGTTGGTAAAGGCTCTTAATCTATTTAAAGAGCCGATTGTAATCTTTTATGTGTGCGCATTATCAATAAGAACAAGTTTTGGGTTAAATCTCTTTGATATTTGGATCTGTGTGAAAGTCGATATACCATTAAATTGGCATCAGAGCTTCAGGGAGATTAAACTAGAATCTGGCGAAGGTAATTAACGGTCAAAGGTCAAACGTTAAGCGGCAGGTTCAATAAACACAACTGGAGGAGGACGGGCTCTGGAAATCAAAACCAAATCGCAATCAAAGACCATAACCCTTCCCTTCAATGCCCGATATTGACAACAACAAACTATACCGTGTGGGCGATGAAGATGTAGGCGATATTCAATGTTTATGGTGTTTGGGAGATGATCGAGCCGGGTACCGATTCCGATGTCAAGAAAAACAACATGGCAATCGCTTTGTTGTATCAATCTCTTCGAAGAACAAGTCCTTCAAGTCGGTAATCTCATGAGGCTAAAGAGATGTGGAGCAGGTGAAGGTTCAACATCAAGGGGCTGATCGTGTGAAGGAGGCAAGGCTTGAGACGATATACGAATTTGAAGGAGCTAAAGATGAGAGATTCAAATACGGTTGATGAGTTTGCTAACACAATCTCGGGTTTAGCCTAGAAAGCGGCTTCTCTCGGATCAGTGATGGAGGACTCAAAGAAGGTGAAGAAGTTTTTGAATGGATTACCGGATAGATTCATTCATATGGTGGCTTCGCTAGAGCAGGTTATTGATCTCAAGACCACTAGTTTTGATGATGTTGTTGGACATCTCAAAGCCTATGAAGAGCGGATCAGTTTGAAAGAAAAAACTCAGGCTACAAAGCAAGATCAACTTCTCCTAACTTTTGAAGAATGGGAAGCACGAAAGAAGGAGAAATAGGGAAATGGTCATAGTAAGGGATCGGCTGAATTCAAAGGAAAAGGAAAAAGTCGTGGGAAAGACGAGGACACGAGAAAGGGAAGAATCGGGACTAAATCGAAGAAGGATCGATCAAAGTTAAAGTGTTTCGTTGTGATGAACTTGGTCATTTTTCTTCCGATTGTCCTACTCGGAAGAAACCTAAAGAAAATTACTTAGCTCAAGAAGAAGAACCCACCTATACATGATAACTCAAGAAGAAAATTTAATCTACTTAAACGAAGAAAAAGTTGATCCAAGAGTGTATGCCAAGAATTCAACCGACACATGGTTCCTTGACAATGGAGCTAGTAACCACATGATTGGTAATCAATAATGGTTCTCAAAACTTGATCAAAAGGTACAAGGGAAAGTCAAATTTGGAGAAGGGTCGCGAGTAGACATCAAAGGTCGAGGCGGTGTTATCCGGTGGGTAGATCGGAAAACAAAGAGTCTTAGAAGGCGTATACTTATATCGTCCCTTAAAAGCAATTTTATTAGCGTTGATCGATGGATGAGTCCGGCACCAAATCATCATTGAGAAGGAATTCTTTGGATGTATGAGCCAAGCGGAAAGTTGTTACTAAAGGTACCTCGTTCCCCAATCACGTTTATAAAGTTGATCTAAACGTGCTGCTCGGTGTGTTTACATGTAGATTTACAAGATGAAGCATGGCTTTGGCATGCTCGGTTAGAAGCATTTAAATTTTGATGCCCTAAAATCTTGTCCAAAGGAGCGATTGGAGTACCAAACGTATCAAAACCATCTAAAGTGTGCAGCGTATACATGGCGGGAAGCAAGTGAGAGGTCCTTTCCAAAAGGAGGTTTCATACCGTGCTAAAGAACCTTTAGAGCTACTATCTGCTGATCTTTGTGGAGTTATCTTACCAAAACACATCACGGAAATCAATATATCTTTGTTGATTGTTAATGATTATAGTAGATATATGTGGGTTTATTTGGTGAAGACTAAAGATCAAGTTCCAGAGATTCTCACCGAGTTCTTTAAAGGTGTTGAGAATAATATCGGGAAGAAGGTCAAAGCTCTAAGAACCAATAACGGAGGAGAATTTACATCACATGTATTGGGAAACTATTGCAAGGAAAGGGGCATACACTGACAATTCACGGCTCCCTACACCCCACAACAAGACGGGGTAGTAGAGAGAAGAATCAAACCGTCATCGGCCTTTGCTTGGTGCATTTATAAAGCAATGAAGGTACATGAAACTTTTGGGAGAAGCAATTCATCACTCAATTTATCTCTTGAACCGATCTCCTACAAAATCGTTGATAAATATGATGCCATTTGAGAAGTTAACGGAGTCAAGCGACTTCAAAAAGCGTGAAAGTGTTCGGTTGTGTTGGGTATGTTAAAGTGTTAACACGGTGTGAAGAAACTTGATGATAGAAGTACTTTAATGGTGTATCTCGATGCGAAATCGGGGGTGGTTCTTATCGGATGTCGATCCAACCAAAGGAAAAGTTCATTATGTTCGAGATGGAGATGTAAAATCAAAAGCAGAGGCATATGATTGGTCGATTATGCTCAAAGATATGATTATAGCAGACCTAAATTGGATCGATTTCACTTTTGAAAATGATCCATTTGTTACACCTCTTAACGAAGTCGATGAACATGATGCGGGTCATCCAAATCAGCGAGAACCTTTACGATGTAGCGATGCAAAGCAGATTGGTACCACCGAAAACCAAGATTAGAATCATCAAAGTCAGGTTTCACAAGCTTCACAAAATACAACCCAGCCTCAAAGATCCTCTCGTGTTTCAGTCCTGCCAAGGAAATTCAGCGACTACGAGCTGGAGGGTGTCCTTAATTTATACAGTGATGATTCCACCTTGTTGTTATCTATCGATGCTGAGCCCATAAGTTTTCGAGAAGCGATGAAAGAAAAGCATTGGAGGAAAGCCATGAAGATAGAGATAGCATCAATCGAGAAGAACCACACATGGAAACTTGTTGATCCACCACCCAATGTTAAATCGATAGGTGTGAAGTGGGTTTTTAAAGTAAAAAGGATGCTAGCGGAAAAATCACAAAGTATAAAGCTAGACTCATAGCAAAAGGATATGTACAAAGGTTCGGGATTGACTATGAAGAAGTATTTGCACCGTTGCAAGGTTAGAAGCGATTAGCTTGTTAATTGCACCTTTGGCGACCAAGTTATGGCTCGAAATACATATCTTGATGTAAAATCGCCTTTCTTCATGGAGAACTAAAGGAGGAGGTTTATGTCGATCAACCCGATGGCTTTATCAAGAAGGAAAAGAGAGACACGTTTACAAGTTGAGCAAAGCACTATACGGTCTCAAGCGGGCACCAAGGGCATGGAATTCAAGACTTGATGCAACGATGAAAGAACTTGGTTTTACTAGGTGCAAACAAGAGCAAGTTGTGTATCGAAGGAAGTGGATAAGCGGTTATTAATTGTTGGTACCTATGTTGATGATCTAATAGTTCCGGAGCATCGTTACAAGACATATAGTCATGTTTAAAAAGCAGATGGAATCAAAATTTGAAATAGTGACCTAGGTCTTCTACATTACTATCTTGGTATAGAAGTTCATCAAAGTAATAAAGGAATATCGTTGAAACAATCGGGTTATGCAACAAAATTTTTGAAATAGGCGGTATGTGGGATTGCAATGCAAGAAAGCATCCTATGGATCCGGTGAAATTATCGAAGGAGGATGAAAGTATAGAAGCCGATCAACTGACACCAAAGCTTGTCGGATGTTTAAGGTATTTGACACACACACGAGTTGATTTAAGTTACTCGAGAGGATATGTGCCGATTCATGCAAAAGCCAAGCGTGGCACAAAAAGCGATGAAACAAATCCTAAGGTACCTAAAGGGAAGTCTAGATCTCGGTGTTATATATCCAAAGGCGTAAAGCTTTTCGGTTTTACCGATAGTAGTCATTCGGTAGACATGGATGATGGAAAAGTACTACGGGTGATTTTCTATTTCGATGATGCACCTATCACGTGGACCTCACGAAACAAAATCTGTAGCGTTGTCTTCATGTGAAGTGAGTTTATGGCACCACATCGGGGCATATCAAGCATTGTGGTTAAGGAGCTTATTGTCGGAGTTGACGGGAGAAAAGAGCAAGTGGTAACTCTCAAAGTCGATAATTTGTGGCGTTAATGAAGAATTCGAGTTTTCACGGTGAAGCAAGCACATACACACTCGTTATCATTTTATAAGGGGTGTATTGAGCGTGACCAAGTGAAAGTGGAACATGTGAGTGTGGATTTACAAAGATCGATATCCTCACTAAAGCATTACCGAGACTCAAGTTCATCGAGATGAAAGGACTCGTTGGAATCACAAGATTAGGGGTGATTGTTAGCATAATCTTGTAATGGGCATACCATGCGAGGCTAAGTCGCTGGGTGTCAAATCGTAAATTGGGTTAAAAGTGACTAGTTTACAAAGTAGGGGTTTTGAGATAGTTTTATTCCAGTTTTAATCCTAATAGGTTTCTTGTTGGTAAAGGCTCTTAATCTATTTAAAGAGCGGTTGTAATCTTTTGTATGCGCATTATCAATAAGAACAAGTTTTGGGTTAAATCTCTTTGATCTTTAGATACGTGTGAAAGTCGATATACCATTAGAAACAATCGAACATTGCTTAGGGTCGATACTTAAAGAAATGTCAAAATCGACATTCACGGACATACTGAGCGATGTTTCTTCGCCAATTTGAACCTTTTCGAAGAAGCAATTTATGGGTTGAAAATTTGTCTCATAATGTGTTGGGAATTCTACTAAGTATGAATTATCTTGAGATTATTCTTTGAAGAGTTGTGGAATCTGTGAAGATTTAATTCTCTTTGAAGTAATGAAACCGTAGATGGTTTCTGGAGATAGATATTCAGCGTATTCTATAGTTAGTTAGGATATGCATGAGCTTTATTAGGAAGTTATATTGTATATCTTATTTAGTTTTATGTTTATCGTTTCTTGGAAAACGGGTTAGGGTCCCTCATGTATAAAAGGAACACAATAGTATGAGTAATGTACGAGTTGAAAAACAAAGTTTTAGTATTATTAAAAGATCCATAGAGGATCAAAGTGTTCTTAGTTATTTGTGTTTTTTCTTGTGTTTAATTTCCGCTTGAATACAAGTTATAGAGACTGTCTTATAGTGTGTTTGTGATTACATAAGCATTACTATCGATCTACGTGTGCTCTAAGATCTATCAAGGTCTATAGGTTCAACAGTGGTATCGAGCCTCGGGAGAGTCTACGATACTAAAACGATCTTATCTTTACACCCATACAACCAAAACAACCTTCACCATTCCCGGATCGGATGATGAAATTGAAGTCACCAACAACCAAAACAATACATCTCTGCAACAACTTAGTCTCTCAAACGACAAGAATGCAAAGTTCACATACCTAAAGAAGGAGGAGTATGATTTGTGGGCAATGAAGATGCGAGCTGGATCTCAACATTGATTGGAATCTACGGGAAATTGTGAAGAAGGAGCAGTTTGAAGAGGCATATCACGGATCGATGGTAAGGTTACCATCCTTCCTCCCAAATCTGCTTGAAGAGATATTGGTACATCGAGAGAGAATAAAGTCGAACTATTCTTCTTCAGGCTATACCTGAGGATCACTTGGGTGACTTTCACTACATGCAGGATGCAAAGGACATTTGGATGGCAGTCAAGGCTAGGTTTGGTAGGAATGAGGAGTCAAGGAGAATGAGGAAATCAATGCTGAAACAACAGTTTCAAGAAGGGTTATTGTACAAAAAAGTCAATAAAGTTTGCGAGAAATTTGTCCTAAGTCACTATAGTTTAAAAGTTGTCATTCAGGTTACTCAACTTATTGTGACCGGTTATATTTATTACTCTTGTTTTGGTAACCTAGAATTACGGTAATAATACTACGTGGCAAATATTTTAGATTTCATTTATATTAAAAAAATGAGTTAATATACAAATAAGTTACTAAAGTTTGTCAAAATGTTCATTTAAGTTACTATATCGTTTACATTTAAGTTAATATACAAATAAGTTGCTAAAATTGTGTATATTTTATACGCTTTTACAACAACTTTTTGGACGTTATTATACGTTTACATTCTTTTACATTTTTGTCTGTTTTGCATGTTTTTACAATTTTGCCTGATTTGTATTTTTATTTTTATTTTTTAATTTTTATTTACATAATTGGACGTTATTAGACTTTTTGGAAGTAATTTTTGTTTTGATATGTTTTCATACGTTATTATACATTTTGGATGTTATTATCGTTTTTGATGTTGTTATCGTTTTCTACATTTTATACGTAAAAGCGTATAAAACATACAAACGTTTAAAGAAGATAAAGCGTATAGAACATAAAACCATATAAAACATACAAATGTATGAAAATGAGCGAAAATGAACAAAACCATACGAATGTATGAAAGCGTAAAAGGTATAGAGAAAGCGTACACACATATATAAAAGCGGATAAATACATACAAAACGTGCGAAAATGGACAAACATATATACAAAATGTGAAAGCGTAAAAAGGTAACGACAAGAGAAATGCATACACAAACGTATAAAAGCGGATGAAACGTAAAAAACATACGAAATATACAAAAGCGCACGAAAATGGAAAAAACTTTAAAAAAAAAGCGACAACAAATAAACGTACACAACGATAAATACGCACGAAAATGGAGAAAACGAAAAATACAAAAGCGGATAAAACATACATAAATATATAAAAGCGGATAGTAACTTTTTTAAAGTTCAAGAACCTATTTAATAAACCCGGTGAACTATAGTAACTGCTTGTAACATCTCAAACTATAGTGATGACATGGACAAGAGAACGGTAAATCATCCAGGTTGCCCACCCCGTAGTAACAAGAATGTCACTTTTTAAGCGTTGAGTAACCCATATAATAAACCCGTTAACTTGAGTAAACGAATGACAACTTTTAAACTATAGTGACTTAGGACAAATTTCCGCAAACTTTAGTGACTTTTTGTATAATAACCCGTTTCAAGAATTCCAAATCTACGAGAGGAAGGTATCCACAAGGGTATGCGGGTTTCATAAGATATTGAGTCAATTGAATCGGTGAAGGCAAAGCCGAGATAATGATGACTGCAACTCAAAGTTCTTGCGATCTTTACCTTCATCTTGGTTGCAAGTAAGACTTGCCTAAAAGCTAAAGGTGGGTGGATATGCTCACTTTTGATGAACTATACAATGAGACTTAAATCGCTTGAGCACGATGTGAGAAGTCCATTTTGTTCATCCACTCCTAGTCACTTTGACTTTTGTTGGGGCCTCCTCAAATAGGATGACTTATGCTCCAAGTCCTGCTTCCTCAAAGATCATCATCCTACACTACAACTTCATCAGTTCTCAACCTAAATCCGGTGGTGTCTTTGGAAGATGTGATTCACTCTTTTGTTGCCGATTATGACACTCAAAGACAACTAGCTGAGGACCTTGAGCAGGTGGATCCATTTGACATGGAAGAGATGAACTTGAAGTGGCATCGGCTATGCTCTCAATGAACATCAAGAAGTTTAAGAGTAATCACGGGAGAAAGTTTGGTTTCAGGGAAGAGATCCATCAAAATTTAATGTAGTAAGGTCAAGTGCTTTACTTGTGGGCGGATGTGTCACTTCAGAGAATGCAAGGATAGGAAGGTTGGTGATGAGGTGAGATATTCTTCCTATCAGCAGATTCAAAAGGAAGTCGGAACTTGATTTCGGAACCTCCATAGCTCTTGTCACTATGGATGACCATGTCAATTGGAATGCATGAGCCCGATAATGATGAAGGTCTGGTTCGGAGAATATTGGATTCTTTGGCTATTTGTACTTGAGAGGATAGGCATGATCAAGTTGCCTTAATGGGCATCTCTCGGTACATAATTGTGTTTTTGGTTATAGTGAGCGATATAATGAACTTAAAGAAGCCTATGATGAATTGAAACCTAAATATAATGAATGTTATGTCAAAGTTGAGGCTTATAAAGCAGGGCTTTAAAAACATTAGAAAGACAAAAGTTTGGTTTCAAAAGAATCAATTGGCTTATGATGAAATGATCGTGGTGTTACAAAGTGATTTAGATTGTGCTAAAATTGATTTAAAGCGAATCGAGAAAGAAAAATGAGGTAGTTTCAAAACCAAGTGCTAAAAGAGAAACTAGATAAGGAAGTAGCTAGACATAAAGAATGGTTAATATCGGTGACAATCTAGCTAGACATATCTATAGTAGTCAATCGAGACCTCGGCGATAGGTTTAGGTTTTCAAAAGTATGTAGGATTAGAAGCTAGGAATGATGGGCGTAAAACTACACCAAAGAAGTTTAGCTAATTATGTTAAAGAAGGAACATTACATGTTGTCTCTCGGACCCATTAGGAGAACATATGCCCATTGACCTATCCTCAATGTTAACTTTGATGGATCACACCATATTTATGGCAAAAGTCAAGAGACTTGCGGACCTCGATTCTTCATCTCTCGACTTTGTCTCTTGTTGTGACAAATGACAAGTCCTCCGACCAAGGGTCTACTGCTACTGTGTGTGATTCAAATGACAAGTTAGACCTTCCCAAGACCTTGCCCAAGCCTACACCCAAGGCGCTTACAAGCCTATTAGAGTTGTCATTGAGGAATCAACTTCAAAGACGGTTTCCTCTGAAGACTTGTCTTTTAATTCTTTGCACAATAATGCTTTTAAGACTGTTAAAAACAATTCTGTTAATTTTTGTGGATTGAATGCTTTTGCATGTAATAGAACATCTTTCACTTTGAATAAATCTTCTAAAAAAAAAGACATGTTTTGTTTGTGGAAGTAAATTTCACTTGATTAAGGATTGTAATTTTCATGAGCAAAGAATGGGTGCATGTGTTGGTCAAAAGAAATCTAGACCAATGTGGACAAATATTAATGATATACCATCTTTTATTCCACAAGCAACTAATAAACCTTCTCCTTGGAGAAGATCTGTTGCTAGACCTTATATGAAACCAACAAGTTCATATTTTCAAAATGGTTATTGGCATGGATGTGTTGACTCAATGTATGATGGGAAGGGAAATTGGGGTACTGCTGTGAAGCCCTCAGCAGGTTGTTCTAGGACTAAAAAGGGACCTAATTTTCAATGGAGGTCTAAGAACAATAGTGGATCTTTTTCATCTATATAGCCTAAATCCTATGATCCACAAGGCAGGCTCAAGTCAGTAATGACTTGAGTCTCCATAGTGTACTAATATTTTGTATATATGTTATTGTTGTTGTTGTAGGATCATCCTCTTAAGCATAAGAAAGTTGGCATTGTTGATAGTGGTTGTTCCAGAAGCATGTCAGGAAACAGAGAAATGATGCATAATTTTGTACCCATTCAAGGAGGAGGCAATGTGACTTTTGGTGGAAGTGATGGTAGAATCTTTGGGAAAGGCACCATCAAAACACCTCAACTGGATTTTGAGAATGTGTACTATGTAAAGGAACGCAACACTTCAACTTGTTCTCGCCTAACAAATTTGTGACACCAAGAACAAAGTATTCTTCTCGAGGATGAATGTCTTGTGCTATCTAAAGACTTCAAACTACCAGAAGATACATCAATTCTGCTGAGAGTTCCTAGAAATCACAATCTATACACATTCAACTTGAATGATGTTCAACCAGAAGGTGACCTAACTTGTTTGGTGGCTAAAGCATCCCTGGATGAGTCTACAAAATGGCATAGAAGGATGGCTCATGTGAACTTCAAGACCATCAACAAACTTTCTAAACTTGGTCTAGTTGAAGGACTTCCTTCCAAAGTCTTCACCAATGAACATAACTGTGTTGCCTGCAACAAAGGAAAGCAACACAGAGCCTCATACAAAGCCATTACAGCTGTGAGCACTATTTCAGAACCTCTTGATTGTCGCATATGGATCTCTTTGGTCCAACCCAAGTCAAGAGTATTGATCACAAGTATTTCGTCGGTAATCACCGATGACTATAGCGATTTTGTTGGGTATTCTTTTTAGGACTAAAGATGAAACATCTCAAGTTTTAAAGAGTTCATTACCCTTGTTGAAAACCAGTTGAACAAAAAGGTTAAAGGAATTCGGTGTGATAATGGGACGAGTTCAAAATGATGTATTAATAGAACTCGTAAGTCTAAAGGGATAAAAGGGACTATAGCACTCCAAGAACCCCACAACAAAATGGGGTAGCCGAAAGAAAGAATAGGACCTTAATAGAGGCAGCAAGATCCATGCTTGCAGACTCTAAATTACCCACTATGTTCGGATCAAGCGATTAGCACGGCTTGCTATGTACTAAACAGGTATCCATTACTCGACCTCATTTCAAGACACCCTATGAACTTCTCACTGGGAAAGTTCACGCTATACATTACCTCAAACCGTTTGGATGTCAAGTGACCATTCGAACACCGTGATCCATTGGGGAAATTTGATGAGAAAGGCGATGAGGGGTATATTGTGGGCTATTCACTCATAGTAAGGCTTATAGGGTATATAATTTGAATGAGAAAGATTGAGGAGACACTTAACCTGAGATACTTAGAAGATAAGCCCAATGTTCAAGGTCAAGGTCATGTTTGGTCCTTTGACTTGGATTACTTAACTGATTACTTGGGTTATACCAGACATGTTGCTAACCAATCTGCAGGTACACAAGAGTCTCCCACTAACCATGCATGCAACTTGGATGTTGACTCAGAGAGTGAGTCTGATCATGATGAGCAACCGATTCTTGTACCTTCCTTCTCCCCTACCCATTTTGAAGGTGATCATTCAAAAGTGATTTCTGATAAGGATGAAGATGAGTCACACTATGCAGAGGATCTTGCTAGACTCCAGAAGCAAGAGCATGCAGCCAATCTTGAAGCTGAGAGGCTTGGTGGGGAGTTTGCAAAAGACGCATTCAGTGGAAACCTTGTTTCTCCTGACAGTTCTCCTGTTTCTCCTGACATCATCAAATCTGCTGACAGTCCTGCTGCATCTACTCAAACTCCAACTAGTGTGTCCACAGACTTTGAAGAACCATATACACGATTTCCAAGTCCTTCAGATCTTGGTAATCATCAATTCAAAGATGGAATCTTCACATCACCTTCCTATGACAGTGATTTTGAATCAACCATGAACAATCTTGACACCACAATTGATATCAACCCCTCTGCTACAAAAAGGATCAACAGTGCTCATCCTCAATCAAACATTATTGGTGATCCTAAAGCACATGTTCGAACTAGAGGTGTTGTGACAAGTTCCAAGTATGGTCAAGTTGCTTTTCTTTCATATGTCTCAAATCAGCAAAGGGACAATCACACGGACTTTAAGCATTATCATTTGCTTGCTTCCTTTCTCAAGTGGAACCAACCGGTGTTACTCAAGCTCTTGAAGATTCAAGTTGGCTTGAAGCAATGCGAGATGAGATGCAACAATTCAAGAATCGGAGGTTTGGATTTTGGTACCACTACCGATGAAAGTTTGCAATTGGGACAAATGGATCTTGAAGAATAAAAGAGATGCAAGGGGTATAGTGGTTAAAAACAAAGAAATATTAATGGCTCGGGGTTCGAGGCAAGAGGAAGGAATCGATTATGATGAAGTTTTGCACTGTAGCTAGAGTTGAGGCCATTAGAATATTCTTGGCCTATGATCCTATATGGGGTTCATGGTTTATCAAATGGATGTGAAAGGTGCTTTTACAGATGGTGAGATAGAAGAAGAGGTTTATGTCACTCAACCCAAAGGCTTTGAAGACCCGGATCATCCACAAGATGTTTACAAGGTTGTGAAAGCTCTATGGACTTCATCAGCACCAAGAGCATGGTATGCTAGGCTATCTCAGATTATCAAGCATGGTTACAAAAGAGGTGCCATTGACAAAAACTTTTCCTAAAGAAAATAATGAGACATCATTCTTGTGCAAGTTTATGTGGATGACGTTATCTTTGGCTCCACTAAAGAAGCTTGGTGCGGTGGAGTTTGAGGAGTTAATGAAGGAGAGTTTCGGATGAGTGCTATGGGGAGCTTACTTTCTTTTGGGTCTACAAGTTCACAGAACCCGATGGTATTTTATCGGTCGGGATAAATATGTGAGAGACATCTTGATGAAGTTTGGTATGGAAACCGTCGAATCGCCACTACACCTTATGAAGCTCAAAACCAAACAACAATATTGAACCGATCCAATTGTAAATGTTCACTTATACAGATCTATGATTGGTTCCTTAATGTATTTAACACTTCGGGCCCGATATTACCTTTTTGTGAGTGCTTGTTCTAGACATCAGGTCACTCCACTTACTTCCAACTTGAATGCATCAAAAGATCTTCAAGTATCCGAAAGGCCAACCTAAATTAGGTCTTTGGTACCCAAAAGAGTCTCCTTTGTATTGGACGCATATAGTGATAGTGATTATGTTGTTGCGAATCGGATAGAAGATCCACAACCGAGGTTGCCAATTTCTTGGTAGAAGATTGATTTTTGGCAATGCAAGAAACAAACTATTGTTGCTACCTCTACCATCAAGCGTAGTATGTTGCTGCCGCAAATTGTTGTGGTCGGTACTATGGATCCAAAATCGAGTTGTTGGATTATGGGTTTAATTTTATGAACACCACAATCTATATTGATAATCAAAGTACCATATGCATAGTTAAAAATCCAGCTTTTCATAATAGAACTAAGCATATTGAGATCAGGCACCACTTTATAAGAGATGCTTTTGAAAAACATTTGATAAAGGTGGTTAAGATTCACACAGATGAGAATGTGGCAGATTTGTTGACTAAAGCTTTTGATGGACCCAGGTTTGAACACCTAGTTGTCCATATTGGGATGCTTAACCCTTGACTACAAAGTTTCAGGGGAGGCATAGGCCTCAGGGGAGGCATATGCCTCAGGGGAGGATTTTAGTTGTATATTTTGTAAACTTTGTAGATATTTGGTTATCTTTTTGTTTGCTAACATTACTAACCTGCTAATGTTCTTTGAGTTTTGTTTGTTTTGGTTTGGTGTGTTTGCTACTCTGTGTTTGTTTTGCAGAATGCTTATATAAGTTGAAGTTCACAAAGTTGGTTAATGGAATATGGTCGAGTAAGCTAAAAGCTTGTTTCTCATGAAAAGGATCTTGAAGTGATCTAATTATTTCTCTCAAGAGAAATCAAGGTTAATTGTTCATTCATTCAAGAAAGCAGTTTGACTTACGACTTACAATCAACTTCAAATGAAAAGACAAGACCATTTCTATACAAGATCTACCAAACCTATACTAGTTCCTATCATCTATTGCAAAAGCTGGTGGATATGCATGACCAGTACGACGAAGAAGCTGAAGCTGAAGATGAAAAGGATGGATTGATGAAAATGACGATGAAGATGCTCAAGAACCTAGTTTTATATCTTTGGCTCTTGGCATGGTAGATGGATTTGTGATACGAAAAATCTTGATTGTTCCATCTACTGCTCCACCATAAAGCATCACTCCATCTTCCCTTTTCCATTTCCGCTACTCGCCTCTCTTGCCCTTTCCTTGCTTCCATGGCATGAAGCACCGGTTTCAGGCGGGAAGTGCAATCACCACGACACTTGGCTCTAGACGATCCGAGGAGTCATCGAATCACTAGAAGACTCACTGGATCTACTACACTATCATCTTCGAAGAAGGGAGAAGGGGATTTCAAAGGTCGAGGTTCATCTTGATAAGGATATCGAAATAACAGGCTTGAATCATCACTGGCTGATGATGATGATGATATTGATGATGGAGAGGAGGATGGATCAATGACTTCTGGTTTGGTATACATTGTTATTGTTGATGATTGTGGAGTTTTTGGTGTAATTAGGGTTTGTGAAGTAAATGGGGGTAATTGATGTGTGGTAAGTGTGCATTGGGATTATTTTATAGGCGGATTCAAGGTTTTATGACAATTAATGCGAGTTGGGTGTCACAGTAACACTCAAGATATTTACCGAAGATACTAAGTCGCTTGAGTTGTTTCTGCTGATTGACCTTCTTCAGCAGATTGACCATCGTTTCTGCTGAAGTGTTAGTTTTGAATTGGGGTTATTTTACACGTAAGATATGGTCAACGATTTGTTACGATACTTTTGACTATAATTGGGTAACTTCAAATAATAACCATCTTCGCATATCTTCGCCAAAATAACTGATTCCCACTTCACTCGAGTTAAACACACTTCCAGTTGCGTGAATCATAACCCATAATCACAATTTCTCATATGGAGCTTCAATTTAAGAAATATCATAACAAAGTTGCTTTTCTGGGAAAAGCAAAGGGTCATGAATTATATGAACCAATGGTGGAGTTCTTGAAGCGATCCAAGATTCATTATGCTTTAACGCACTCTCCAAATGTGATTTATGGATCATTAGTTGAACAATTTTGGGCTTCTGCTAGTAAACGGAGTGACACAGAGATAGAAGCGACGATTGATGGAACAGTATGTTGTGACCGAGGGTTTGATAAGGAGACAACTCCGTTTAGAGGATGAAGATGGGGTTTATCACCAAATTCGTGGAGATACTTGCTGGGCTAAGGGGTGGGTTATCAGTGCTAGAAATCAGATGTGGCACAAAACAAGCTTTGCCCCATGTGGAGATTTTTGGTACACTTTATTTCAGTGCATTAGTAATAAGTCGGTGGATGGGACCAATTTTCTACTCAATTGGGTTGTGGGATTGTATGTCTTTCACGTGGTTTAACTTATAATATTTCTAAGTATATTTTGATAACATGGTTGAAAATGTTCAAAAGAAAAGCATAAGTTTCTTATGTATCCTGTGTTTTTGCAAATAGTTTTAGACATACAAACCCAAGACAGTATTTTGTCCCATCGAGCTCTAAGTTCTAAAGTGTTTGCTTCAATGAAAACTAATTATGTTGGGACACATCATCCTTTGCTAGCTATGTTGCCTCAAGGCAATGAGGTTCTTGATGAGGGTAATGTTGTTGGTCCTCCACCACAGCACAAATGTTGCCGCCGATGGTAATCCATCGGTTGCCTTGATGAGGCCCTTCCATGATCGGCAAGCATCACATGTTTCTCCCGACCAACCTACACCTTCACCTTTACCCACACCCACACCTAGTCCTGTAAGAGAGCCTTTTGTTGAAAGGTCTCCTATCATTGAGCATGTACATATTTCTCCTGAAAGGTCCAATGAAGCTCCCATTACCACTGAGCAATCTGCTGGTGGAGCTGAGGACCCTATTACTCTTATACATGTATATGCTTTGCTCAACAGGACTGTGCAAGAGGTTGCAGATCTTAAAAAGGAGCTTGCTGAGACTAAATCTTCACTTGGAGGTGAGATTGTGGAGTTAAAGAGAAAGATTCAGGATTTAGAGGAACAACTTGGGCAAAATAGCAAAATGAGGCTTGTGGTTTCTTCTGATGAGGAGCAAGAGGATACTCATTTGGATTCACTTGATATCTTGGTTGATGTGGCTCAAAAGACTCATGCTTCTTCTCCAGTTGTTGTTGCATCCTCAAAGAAAAAGGAACCTATTATGTTTTCTAGAAGAAGGAGAAGAAAGTATTTGAACAAGGATTCCACTGAAGCTTCAAAGGAACCAAGTGTTGAAAAGGTTACAAGTCAAGACAATATTGATGATGCATATGGTGGATGTTGGTTCGCACATTGTCAAGGTACATCCGTACAAGAACCATCATGTCCTACACCTTCAGCAGAGGATCATGAAGTATTTCTTGCTGGAAGAAGTTTTAACCTGGATCCTATTGCTGATGTCTTTTCTACACCTGTTGAAGATCTTTCTCAACATGTTTCTCCTGATGCATCCTTGGATGTTTCTTCTGAAGTTCTAATTGATGATACTCCTCATGATGATTCTGCTAAGGACCCTGCTGACATAGGGACATGAGTAATGATTGATGAAGAGCTTGGTTCATATCTTGTGAGTGAACAGGAAAGGAAAGAACAAGCAAGAATGCTAGCTGAGTGTGCAGATATGAAGAAGAGTCATGCATTGGCTCAAAAGCTTGAAGCTCGCTTTACTACAAATTTGCCTCCCGAGAGACAAAGAGACATTGATGAACTATCTACTCAGACATCGATGAGCAATGGATGCATATACTCATCAAGTCGCATCCAATCCTACTCTTGCACAAAGTATCTTAGGTCTTTGCTTTTGAAAGTGACAAATTTTTGAACAAATGGTGGATCTTGGGGAACAAAAGAAGCAATTGCAAAGCAAAGAGAAAATCCATTCTCGCCGTAAAACTCAAGCTAAGCGCGAGACCACCAACTATGACTCAAAAGAAATGTTATATAAGGAATGTAGTGTATAACCAAAGTACAACTCTATCAGTCTGGTTTGAAAAAGAAGCAAGTCTGGGCTTTATCTGATTCTGAGTTGAATTGCATGTATCATAAGATTATGAAGCAGATTACACCACCTTCTAACTTGAAGAGGGTTACTTGTAGTGTAGATGCTCCAAAGGCAAAGAGAACCAAGAAAGTTGAGATTGTGGATTCTTTTGATAATGTTACACCAAAGATGAGTTCTCCGTTGTTACTTCAAGCATTCATGAAACTATACATTCAAATTTGAACAGGTTCACTGTTTGTATCACATGTTGTTTCTTCTGAAGCATTATCTAGTGTTGCACCTGTTGATAAAGTAGGAGCAGAGTTGGGTAAGAAAGCTGAACTAGCAGATGCTAAAGCTAAGAGGGCCAGAGAGGTGCTTGAGAGAATGTATGCATTGCGTGGTGCTGTTCCAGTTTCTTCTACTTCTACTTCTTCCATTCCTACTGAAGATGTCCTTGGTGCCTCTGAGAAGGTATCATCTTCTATCTCAATGGAAATTTATATACCAGGTAGGAGGAAGAAAATGATGTCTAAAAGAAGACACATTTCTCTAAGGAGATCTGTGAGATCAGCTAGGGTTCATAAGTCTAACAAGGGTAATTCTTTGGATACAAAGGTCACGATTCAACTTTCATTAAAGAAGGATCTCACGATGCTTTTCTTGAAGCGGTCTCATGGTGTGTTGTTGCTTGGACTTTGACCGATGGACGCCTTAACACCATCTTTAGGTGGATAATTCTTCTATGAAGTTTAACTTCAAGGAAATACTTCATACGGTGGATAGGCAAGATTTGAATACTCTCTATGGTCTTGTCACTAAGCATTATGATAATCATTCACCACAGTGTTCTAGTTTATACTTGTTGGGTGATCTTCAAGTTCTGTTTGACTCTCAATCTCCAGATGGTAAAGGGTATTCTATTCGGAAGAATTCACATAAGTGGAAGGTTGAGTCTTGGAGATTTTATCCTATGCCATGTGTGCATGTGGTGGAGACAAAGTGTGGGATGACTGTATGTATGTTATCTGATAAGCTTTATCCTTTATACGTGTCATTGATGGAAAGAATGCTTAGAAAGAAATTGGACGTTCCTCCGGATCCATTGGGAATGATATGCTACATCTTGAACAATTGATTGGATTGATTAAGACTCACCAAGAACATCAAGCATATTCTTGATATTGGTATCTTGTATTGTTTTGTATTATTTCTTTCTTTTCTTAAAAAAAAAAAAAAAAAAAAAAAAAAAAAAACATGTATATTCTTTGTTTGTCTAACTTTTCTTGCGCTTTGTTGTACATTATTGATGGTTCTCGACTCACCAGCTGTGCCTTGTGTACATCAAAGAGTTGGCTAGTCCAAAGGGTACAGCTTTGGTAAAGACACATCAAATTTGTTGATAGCTGTAATGATTTGCTCAAACTCATAGGGTATGCAACTCACTCATGCTTAATTGCTGAGGGTTGTATGGTCATCAATTCACCATGGTTTATTCCTTTTTGGAATCCAAGAATTGGCAAGCCCACAAGTATATTGCTTGTGGTAAAGGCAGTGGAATACCATATTGGGTTCTCAATTCACCAAAGGTGATTCTTTCTCCTAAGAATTGACTAGTCCTGAGCAAACAGCTACAGGTAAAGACATCTCAAACCGTTTATGGTTGCTGATTTGCTAATAAATCGATGGTTATCGATGTACCATGGTTTTCGAACTTAAACATTTGGCTACTCCAGTAGTAATGGCTATTGGTAAAGAGACATCAAATCCATTATTTTCAATGATTCACCTCTCACAGGAGTTAACACACCTGGATGTGATGAGAATAGTATGAAATAAATATGTTTTGATGTACATTTTTTCATTTGTTGCTGCAAAGATTAGGAGTTTCCAAGTTTTATCATCATCGAGATGTACTTGTTTTGGTTCTTTGTTGTCGATGTTCGATTACAATCCTCTTATGTTGTTGTGTTAAAGATCTATCAAGAAACCGGAACTTAACCTAGTCAAATTCAGTTTAGGGAGGATTGTTGGGAATTCTACTAAGTATGAATTATGCCGAGATTATCGTCAAGATTCTCACTAAGAGTTGTGGAATCTCAAGATTTAATTTCATCAAGTAATGAAACCGTAGATGGTTTCGCGGAGATAGATATTCCGCGTATTCTATAGTTAGTTAGGATATGCATGAGCTTTATTAGGAAGTTATATTGTATATCTTATTTAGTTTTATGTTTATACGCTTGGGAAACGGGTTAGGGTTCTCGTGTATAAAAGGAACACAATAGTATGAGTAATGTACGAGTTGAAAACAAAGTTTTAGTATTATTAAAAGATCCATAGAGGATCAAAGTGTTCTTAGTTATTTGTGTTTGTTCTTGTGTTTAATTTCCGCTTGAATACAAGTTATAGAGACTGTCTTATAGTGTGTTTGTGATTACATAAGCATTACTATCGATCTACGTGTGCTCTAAGATTTATCAAGGTCTATAGGTTCAACATAATGGGACACATTTGTGCTTGTTTCAAAACTGATTTCTCGCATTATGCTTTCTATAATTAACATGAGCGCCCTTTTAGGACTAACAAACATATGCAAAGACATAAGAGTGAAAAATAAGACAATTACACAATTGTTTGTGCAACGGCGGACCTTTGTGGAGACAGGGAGAGTCCCGGTCTCTTAAAGTTTTCGGTTAATAGTGTAAAATGAGTAATAGTTTGAGAATGATTTGAGAAGTTTTCATTATCAGTATTTCGAAAGAATAAAAAAACCAATCTCGAAGCAATTAATCAACTGTTACCTTGTCAATTTTATATCCATAAAGTTGATTCATGCAAACATATTTGATAACTTGACTATATAAAATGGATTTGTTTATGTCAAAAACCAAATAAGTTTATTTATTATCATGAATTAGGATAGATCTTTTTATGATCTACTAGTTGTTATAATAGTTTAGGTTGGATTTGGGTTAAATCAAGTTAGTATGATAATAGTTATAGAGTTTATCATTCCAAATATGTAATTCATAAATGTAAAGATCTTAAAGATTGTCGAGCTAAGTTGAAAATTTTAGTTTTTTTTAATTAGTAAAAAGTGTTTCATACATCCGGTAAATTTTATTACACCAAAAAACATTTAAGTATATATGATGTGAGTAAATCTCACACTTCAGACCATTACAAAAACAGGAAAACAAACACACCATTTGTGTTTCAAACCAAACCTATCATAAGTATGACAAACCAAAACTTATATAAATCTATTCTATAAACGAACGTCTAGTATGACGATGAACCTTTATACCAAAAGTATCATAAATAGCTAATTGCTCATCAGTTAAATCTTCCCATTAATCATTGTTTCAATAAAACCTCTTACACTTCATTATCACTATCCTCGTCACCCGTACCAGCCACATTAGATGTTGGCTCCTCATGTGCTACAAAAGTAACATCATTAGTCGTACTTGGCACAATCTGAATAGGCTCCGCATCAGCCTTTTGCCCCTCATCCATAGTAGTTTCAGCCCTCATAGACTACCCCCATTTGAACCTAATACATCACATTTTCGACCGATATAAGTGCATCAAAGGGATTTGAACAACCTGCCTCTCTACTAGGTGTTTCAGTATTGTTCTTCGTACCACTTGTAGTAGCACCATTCTTCTTAGTAACAGGTTTATATACATGTTTGTTCGACTTAAACTAAAATTTAGAACCCATATTAAAACCACTAACATGTTTCTTTCCACCAACTCCAGGATTACTTCGATTCAACTTCGCACTACAATAATGCACCTCCCAACGATTCGTAGGCTTGATAGTAACCGTTTTAGGTCAATTTTCAGATTCATGTCCAAAAATATTGCAATTGGCACAACGTGAGGAGTCCATTCGTATTCAAAATGGTTTCGTACATGTATCCCTCATCCTCTAAATTTAGGATAGCAATAACAACTAAGTCCTTCAAAGTGTTTTCAGCACTAACTTCAATCATAGTACGTGCCTAGCTATTTCGACCCCATGATTCGTTGCACATCGTACTAAGCATTAACGGATTATCAATCTTAGTTGCAATAGCACTAAGTCTATCAGCAGTAAATTCCGCCATAGGAACATCATGAAGTTGAACCCAAATTGAACACGAGTTAACTCCTCTTTTTTCAAACTAATAGAAGTAGTTCATTTTTTAAGAAGTGTCAATATGGTACAAATAATCGAAGGTTCATTCTCAAGTACATCATCAACCATTTTTTGGAACCAAATTTGAAAAAGAATAAACCATTGGCATTCATCATAATCTTTTTTATGTCGTACTTTCCCCAAGCGTTAAAAACATAATTCTTCACATCTGGAAACGCCACACGTTTACCAATAAAATAACCGTGTAATGAGTTCGTCAATCTACCACTTACCTCCTCCACAAATAATCTATGTATTACTACTTTGCATTTACTAGAAGCAGACGTAGTAAGAACACGAAAGTTAACTTGAGTTTTGTTTCTGTCAACATTAAGTACATCAATACATGAACTCAAATTATTATCAATTATTTTTTCCCCCAGATGCATCCACTTGCTTTCTTTTATTAACAGTATTTGAAGTACCACCAACATCATCAGCTATGATACTTTCCTCCCTCTCCACGTATGTACACACCATTTTTGAAGCATAATGAGAGGCTTTAATGGTTTCCCATAATCACCAACTAACACGAGCTTTCCTTCAAGCATTTGACTCTCTAACTCACAGATGTTTGCATCTAACGAAGTAGTATTTGGACTACTAAACGCCTCTGACAAACTAGGGAACGATCTCAAACCATCATTTGTTCCTCCTATTGAACCAGTCGAATTATCGGCCGAAACATAATCATTTTTTGTCCATTATTTTTCTTGTGATTGCTACCCCTCCCACCGAATCAAGAAATCCCTTCTGCATGCTTACATAAATCTAACCCAATCAAAACCGCAAAACCAAGAAGTATACACAAAGCCCTAACTTCAACTCAGACAGGTGAAACCCTAATAGGATTTCGAAAACTAAACAACACAGATTCAATAGTTCCACGATCCAAATAAGATAAGTAAATCAGAAAGCATACTCTGAACGTGTTTAATGCAGGTAATAAATTGTGGTAATGACAGCACAAGTGCAAACCCTAAAACGATTTGGTATTGAAAAAACCCTAAAATCGAAAACAAATAGTATCTAAAAACTTAAACAAAAAGCGACCAAGAACAAAGATATGATTAAACACAAGGTATTACAAACTTCATAAAGGGTCGATATTTTTTAAGGATTGAAAACGATTGGACATGCTCGATTAGGGATAGAAAAATTCGCCAAAATCGTCAAAGGGAGAGGGGGAATCAGTTTCTTATTAAAGCAAATAGAAATCATTTTTATTTATCAAATATTTTTAGTGTTTTACGAGTCTTTTCTCGTCTTTTATATTACATGTAATGATTTTTGTTTTGGCTCTTCTAACGAAATTGTTTAAGTTTAGTCACTAATTTGTAAAAAAAAAAATATATCAAATGTTTAATTATTTTATTTTTTATAATATCTCCAGAATTAACAAACATCTAAAGATGCTTCATGTTAGCAAATGTTAAAAAGCAAAATTAACATTTCAATTTAACTACGGCCAATTAAACTTTTTCCTTAAGCTAAACCAAAGTTCTAAATCGCCGTTCAAAAAAAACCAAAGTTCTAAACAATATGATTCCTTCCAAACTATCCAAACGATCAAGCCACAATATAATAAACAAACTAGTATATAAGTATAAAAATAAAATAAACATACGTCGGCTTCGTCATTCTTTTGGATGGGCATGAAATAGTTTAGTAACACGTGGCAATGTGGCGTTCAATATATATCTCAACATGCACTCTCATAGTCTCATGTGTCAACACGTAGTCATCCTCTGTCACACACTTATACCCTCATTCCATTTAACAATCACAATCCAAATCCATCAAACACACAACACACGTACGATACATTTCTCTAAACACAATAGTCAAAACTCATTTCGCAATGCAAACAACAATGATGGGAGTCAAGCACGACAACATGCACACAACCATCGAACCACAACAACAACATTTACGTGACAAAAAAGTTAAGGAGCTAGTGTCCGACAAAAGGCGGCTAGTTGAGGTTCCATACACAGCCACCTTAGCACACACAATGAATGCACTTGTAGCTAACCAAGTAGTGGCTGTCCCTGTGGCGGCGCCGCCAGGACATTGGATTGGGGCTGGTGGGTCTATGATATTGGAATCTGATAAATATACGGGTGCTGTTAGGAAACATTATATTGGTATGGTGACTATGTTGGATGTTTTGGCTCATATTGCGGGTGATAATGTTGAGACTAGTGGTGAAGAGACGAATTTGGAGGAAAGGATGTCGGTTTCGGTTTCTTCGGTTATCGGTCATTGTCTTGAAAGTCTTAGCCTTTGGACACTTAATCCTAACACTAGGTATGTTGGCTTTCTTTTTATATTTGTTTAGACTTTAGAGTAATGTTATATAGGCCTGCTCATATGTATACTTGCTGCGTATACCTTAGTGTGTACCTGTGTCCTTATCGTTCTTACTAAGTCGTGTTTCATTAGACTATGTTTATCAATGGGTTGGCAACCCAACCGATTGAATAGATCATACACAAATAATAATATTTTAATCAAAATTCTCAAATCCTCCCGCAACCAAGGTCACATGGCACCTAAATTGCCAACCTCCAATCTGTCATATGGCGGCTAGTAAATGGCTATTTGTTTTATTTTTCTTTTTTCCTAAAGAATAGATTGGTTGTATGTATAGGTTGGGTTGGGTTGTCGGTAAAAATGTATAGATTGATTGTGTAGGTGAAGAAAATAAAAAATAATATTTTAGTAGAGATCGGGTTCTAATAGATTGTTGATAAAGATAGTCTTACAGCATATCGACATATTGTTGATTAGTTGCTCCCTATTATATTAGCTAGAAAGGTTCATCTTCAGTGTTGAATGTTTTCTAGGTAGTGATCCTGTCTTCTTTGCCAAGTACTGGTAGTTGACAAAGGTTTCAAATTCATCCAAAAGAAAGTCTATAGCTCGTTTGTCAAGTAAATAATAAAAATTTGATATGAATAATCAATTTTCATGCAAACGATAAAAGGCCCATGACCCATATATCTTTGTTATATTTGGTGCAGCATTATGGATTGTATGGAAGTGTTTAGCAAAGGGATCCATCGTGCTTTAGTGCCACTAGACAGTAACATGGAGAACGTAGCAGGAGTTGAGCTCGTGGAGTCAGCTTCATCATATCGAATGCTCACACAAATGGACCTTATCAAGTTCTTGAAAGGACACGAGTCTGACCTCAAACATGTAAACGACCGAACAATACGCGATCTAGGAGCATTGGTCGAGCCTATTTTTGGTGTCACAAACCATACCAAAGTCATTGATGCCATCAAGTCAATGAGAGCTGGTTCTCTTAATGCTGTCCCTATCATCGAGTCTATAGATCCCGATACAGAAGATCACTTGCAACTCGTAAATGTAAACCTCAGCTCAGATTTTATTTTTGCCTCATTATAGTTTCGATGTGATAATGTTGGTGGTTTTGTGCAGGGGAAAGGTAGAAAGGTGATTGGTACGTTTTCGGCCACTGATTTAAGGGGTTGTCCGGTTTCTTATCTACAATCATGGCTGCCGCAAAGTGTTATGGAATACACGACGAGTCTGTTGTCTGTGGCGGCTAATATGGCTGGGTCGACACCTAGGGAGCTTGTGACTTGCTATGCTGAATCGCGGCTTGGTGAAGTGGTCGATAAGGTGGTGGCGAATCATGTTCATCGTGTTTGGGTCGTGGACCATGAGGGTTTGCTTGAAGGGCTTGTTACGCTTACTGATATAATTCGTGTGATTAGGAGCTCATTACTAGAGTAGATAGGATTTTACTTGTATATGGTAGGGTCGGGTGTTTTTGTTTTGTATCGCACAAGTGTATCGAGTTTTTGTTCCTGTGTTAGACGCTTTACATGTCCAAGTCGAATGATTATAAGGCTTCTCTAGAGATTGCTAGCTAGGCCAATCGGGCAGGTTTGGGTGAAGGCCGACTTTGGCAGAAAAACGAGTTCAACTGATTCAGTCAGAAGTCGCTTTAAGAGAACTTTTCAAGTAGTCTTATTTTGTTTGTGCTACAACAATCTCTGTTCTCCCGTTGCTAGTCGAATGTTTCTGTCCACTGTGTTTTTCTATAGGATCTCATCTTTGGCAAGGAGAGTAATAAATTCAAGTACCTACAATCCGTATAGGAGGGGGAAGGGATCAAATAGAAATTTTCCTTCCTTTTTCAAAGTGTAGAAAAAGCCTCTTCTCTTGTCCCTTTCTTCTCCTCCTTTCTCTCTTTTTTTATCTTTTGAGCCTACGAGTCATCAAGTATGATGTACTTGCTAAATATCATAGATGAACATCAAAATATGATGTGAACATTCAGACATTAGACCCAAATTGATGAACATTAAGATTTCAGAATATGATAAACATCAGTATATTATGAATGTTCATACCTTTATTGATGAACATTCAGATTCAAATCGAAGAATATTTGATGAGCGTTAATATATGATGAATATCAAAATATGATGAGTCATGCTTGATGAAGATTCAAAACATGTATGATGAATATCAAGACACGATGAACCACATCAAGATATGATGAATTATAACTGATAAATATTCAGACCATGATAAATATTCAGACCATGATTGATAAACATTCAGACAATGATTGATGAATATTCAGATCATGGTTGATGAATTTTCGATAAACTAATGCCCAGAGTATTGCTAAACATTCGACAAAGTTAGATTAAAATAAAAAATTAACAAATTGGAAAACTATAAAACATTTTATATTGATGAACATTAGAACATTCGAACATTATTTGATGAACTTAACAAGTTATTTTGAGCTATTCAAGACAACTTACAAGACTCGTAAAAAATCAAATCACAACACTCACATCTCCAAATAACAAATTCTTTATTTCTTCATGGCCAAACACTTCAAATCCTACATAGTCAGTCACTAAATACTATTATTAACCTTGCATCTTGTTACTCCTTTATCTAAATATTTTGCGTCTGTTCAAAAAAAAAAAAACTAAATATTTTGCGATAAACACCTACAAACTCTAAAATCATAAAATTAAAGCATTGTGTGATGAACACTTAATGCACTTGATAATTAGTTCTCTTTTATGAACATTTTGTGATAAACACTTGTTTAGCGAACATTTTGTGACGAACAATTGCATTCATAGTTTTGTTCATCACATTTTTAATCATTGTTCGTCATTCTTAAAAACAGTAGATTTTGATACTTCATGAACACAACATATTTAGGGGAAAAAAACAGATGTTAATCATCGTTTTAAGGTTGTTCGTTATAAATTAAAGCTTGTTCATGATAATTCAAAAACGCTTTTTTTTTTCTTTTATAAAAATATCTTTGTAAAACTTTTCATAATTCACACGTATTTACTATTAACGAATACAAAGCAAGTGTTTAAGAAGAAGAAAATTTAAAAATTGAGATATTTCATCAAAATCTGGTAGGCAATTTCATAAGGGTTATATATCAGATAGGTTACCCAACTTTCCAACTTTGTTCGTCTAAGTTACCCAACTATTTTTTTGTTCAAACGGGGTATTGGACTACGGGGTTGACATTCGGTCACCGAACTTCAAAAGTGTGTTCAATCAGTTACTATTGACAAAAATACCCTTCTTTTCATTTTGTTAAGTACATAAATGGTCCCTCCGTTTGCGGTGTTATGGATTGATCCATTTTCATTTTTATTACGTTTTGTAAGTTTTCATAAGTTTTCGTCGTGTTTAAACGTTTTGTCCGTTTTATGTGTTTTTGTCCGCTTTTATACGTTTTGCCGCTTTCTTCCATTTTATACATTTTCTTACATTTTATCCGTTTTCATCCGTTTTCCTCGCCTCGATCCATTTTATATGTTTTTGTGTGTTTGTTAAGTTAGTATAAATTACAAAGCACCATTTTCTTGTTAGTATCACGCCAAAGATAAAGGTGTCGAGTGTGTTTGTTTTGTGTGAAATCGTCCGTGAGAAACACCAATAGGGTTGTTTGGCTAACGAGACACACGAGGTTGTGAAAGTCTTTGTTGTGTTGCTCTCGGTTAAACAATCAATCCACATAGGGTGTTTATATTTATTTCTTAGCTTATTTTTTGCTTATTTGATAAGTGTATAAAGGGGGTGTTTGTGGATTTCCACTTATTAGGGTGCGTTTTGTTAGCAGTTAGGGTACGTTTGGTCATATAATAGGTCGAAACACATAACAGTTTAAAAGAGAGTGTGTCGCTTTCTTTTATAAATGATTTTACATAACAGCCGGGCATTACTTGGGATTTTGTAATTGAAAACGTATAAAACGGATAAAACGTAAGAAAATGTATAAAACCAAGAAAAAGCGAAAACGTATAACCACGGACAAAACTTATGAAAACGTAATAAAAGTGAAAATTGGACTAAATTGTAACACCAAAGTAACCGGAGGGACCATTTATGTACTTAACTAAAATGAAAAGAAGGGTATTTCGTCAATTTAATCATTCAAGAACCGAATGAACTTATTTTGAAGTTCAAGAACTCGAATGTCGATCCCGTGTAGTTCAATACCCCGATTGAACAAAAAAATAGTTAGGTAACTTAGGCGAACAAAGTTGGAAAGTTGGGTAACCTATCTGATATATAACCCATTTCATAAATACTTGAACTTTATGAAAGATTAGAATATAAACATCCAAAAATATATAAAAATATGGAATTGATGTTCTCTAATTAGGGTGTTCACGGATTGGGTAATATCCACAAGAATGTGGCGAAACCGAACCGAACCGAAAATAATCGAACCGAATTTGTGACCGAACCGAACCGAACTAAATATTTGGTTATCGGGTTGGATATGGTTTTAATGAATAAAACCGAAACCGAATTCATATAAAATATATATTTTTCTATGTATATATATGAAAAAAAATCACTAAAACTCTTTTTAGTATAAATATAACATGATTTAAGCTTGAAAAAATATTTTGTGCTAAAATATATATAATTAAATAAAATAATAATTAAAATTATGTAATTCGGGTTATTCGGTTCGGTTTTCGGTTATAGGGTTCGGTTTTCGGTTATTCGGTTCGGTTGAATCAAATTTAATTTCGGTTCGGTTCGGTTTTCGGTTATACCCAGAAAAAAAAATTAGCCGAACTAACCGAACCGAATAAACCGAATAACCCGATAACCGAACCGATGAACACCCCTATCTCTAATGTTAACTTAGGTTTATTAAATAAGTGATTGCCATGGTAATTTTGCTTTGACTCAAAGTCGACAAAATCTTAATTTTGATGAACTTTTAATTTTTGAAAATTGTTGTAATTAGTAGCGATTGAACAGGTTTATGATGCAAGCAAACGAAAATCAGAACCTAGTTTTTTGATTTTGAATGAATAGAAACTGAATTTGAGAAGGAAAAAGAGGTGTGGATGATATATGTAATTTGGGAGAAGAAAGTGTTGCTGAAAATTAAAAGAAAAAGACGTGGTGAAAAGGGAGAAAGAAAAAGCTATACGAAAAGAACACTCATTATCATATAAAACCCATTTTATATTTTATAAAAACTGGTTTTCCTGCACTTTGTACACTATCGCAACTCATCCTTATAAACCTCAACTTTTTGTGCCTCTTGTTATTGTCATATAATTTAATGAGTAAATTGCAAAAACCGTCCTTATCATTAATTTGGCGAAATTGTATGTTTCGTATGTATGGTTCGGAAAGTATAAGCGACACTTTTGTGAAAAACCTTTGGTCTGATTTCGTCTTTTCATAAACTGAAATTACTTAAATACCCTCATTAGTAGAAAAATAAAGAAGGAAACTGATGATAGTATTTTAGTAATTTCCGTTTAGAGAATAACGAAATCTGACTCAAAGTTTCTTCACAAAAATGCCGCTTGCACTTTCCAAACCATACGGAAGAAACTTGCAATTTTCACTGAACCACAAGGACGATTTTTACAATTTACTCTAATTTAATTATAATTTTTTTCCATTCAAAAAGAAGAAAAAAAGATAAAAATAAAAAATAAAAAATTATGAGGTTTCAGGTTTCATTGATTGTCGAGGGGTGTGATATGTGTCCATAAGCAATCTTCAACATTTCCAAGATTGTTACTAGTTTAATATCTTATTAATAAGCATTATCAAACACGTCATAGACTATAATTTCGTTATTTAAGACAACCAATGATTTCTAACAATAAAAAACGAGGACGGAAAGAAATGAGTGTTGAATTTAAGTCAAAAATCAGGTAGGGTAACTAACATTTAACACGTTTAGCCAAGGGACACTTGTGGTATCATATCACGTCTCTTTAATGTCAAATATCTCCCCACGTATTTCTAACCTAACTATGTGGCTGCTTCTTAATGAAACTACTAACATTTAATACTTCCTCATTCTTTACGAGTGTATATATTTATTTACCCTAAGTGTTACGAGGCTTGTAAGTTACACTAATTCAGTCGATCTTGTTTACAAGCTTATAATATCAAAGAACTCGGCTATATATCCTACCTAACTTCACCCGTACGTGTATATAAATATAAGTATTGCTAATCATCACTGGTCTAACATTTTTTTATTAGTATAACTTTTCGTTTGTTGTATAATTTTAGAGAGTCAGATACATTACCAAATATATCATATCTCTTACAAATAAATTGAGTAAAAGTTAAACTTGTACATCTCATTGGTTTTAATTTCATAGAACAGTTTTCATGTATGATTTGTCGTCTAAAAGCAAGTCTAGATAATTTATTAATTAGCAACCTTGATCTTGGTTCATTTATTTAGTTATGACTTAATGAAAGCCTTTTTTTAAGTGGTTTATGACTTTTTGGCCGACTAACTAATCGATGAAGCTTGAACCCTTCACTACACAAAGTCAGACTAGTTAAAGCTTTCTTTTTACAAAAAGTTAGTGCTACCATTTCATGATTTATAATACCTAGCAGGGATTGAACCTAATATCTTATACATTTTAATGTGATAGTATCAAGCTTTTTAATGTTGGACAACTCATGAGTTGGAGTTTTTAAGTTTAGATTATTCGGACATAGTTTGGGTTTTGAGAGTTGGGAATCGCATGGATGAGATTTGAGTAAAGCGACGTGTGTATATATGGTTAAATGGTCAATTTGCAAGTTGACACTTGTGGATTTCCATTTTATCTTTTTTCTTATCTACTCAAGCACTTGTTTCTTGTTTGTCATACTTTCTTTTTAAAATTTCATAAACATAGACCAATTTTTCTTGTTAGTTACGAGTATTAGTGAAACGTGAGTTGACACTATCGAGTTTGAGTTCATGTTTAGGGATGACTCGGTGGCTTAATGAGTTTGTTGATTAACATACAAAGTTTGATTAATGACTAGTTGAAATGTAAAACACCTATTATTTCAAATGGTCTAGTTTACCAACTTAAGTTGGTGAACTCGCAGGTCATGATCAGTGTCAAATAAATTTTCCAAAAGCATGTCATCTTGGTTGACTTCGATCTACCTTTACTATAGATACAGTATACTTTATGTACGATTCTTGTTGGGTGTGCAATGCCCATCAAAGACGAGTAGTTTACATGGAATTGCCCAAAAATTTGGGGTTTACGTGATTCGAAACAAGACCAATTCATCTCTCTCACAGCTAGGAAGGCAAATGAGACTATTTTCATTTTATTTAGGTTTCGTGTCAAGACAGCGGAATATGTATTATAACTGAGAATGAAGTTTGATTTCATGTATTTTGAGGTTGATACGACTCAAAGCTGTTAACAAACCCTTAAGCATATTAGGTCAGTAAGATTTTTAAGTCGGTATGCATAATTATAGCCTAATCTTCTATAATCGACCGTTCAAAATAGATTGTTCACGCAAGAAAATGTCTTTGGTAGGTAGGTTTCAAGCCAGACTTATTTCATCTTGATGTACATTTGCAATTTCTTTTTGGTTTTACTTTACAATAGACGAGCACCCGTCATGATAATGAGTATTTATAGCGGTTGATAATTATAGTATATTTTTGTTAAGTGTCACCGTAGTATTTATGCATACAACGTAAAACAATCAAATTTAATTAAAATTGTTGCCGTAAAAAAATTAAAAACTGTAGCGTACAATAATTCAAGTAAAATAACGATTTTCAAAATATATCAAGTAACGTATCAAAACATTTTAGTGAAACTGAAAATAAAAACAACTTTTCTTAGTCGTGTAACACTACAAAAAAATGCACCATTTGGCACGACATTCTCGCGCTAAAATGCATGGATGTCGACCCAAAGAAAAAGCGACGACACGTCGCGCTTTTGCAATCTGCTTCATGACCCAAAAAATTTGCACGACACCATGCTTTATATTTTGGCACGACAAAGTTGTGGCCCAAACGCAATTCAACCCGAAAATCCTCTTTGCCACGACAACCTTTTGCAAAATGGCGCGACATTGTCGTACCATTTTTTAAATCTTTTAAAATAATGGAGAAAACGTTAATTTAATTCTAAAAGGCACGACAACGTGCGTAAATTGTAATAACACGTAAAAACACGTGGCCTGGGTGCGTAATGGCACGACATGTGTGTGTATATTAGGGACGACAATGTCGCTCTAATTTTACTAGGTGGGCAAAAAAATGCAAAGAACCGCAGATTTTCCAGATTTTTTCCGGATTTTTTCCGAAAAAATCTACCAAAACAAGACAACTCAGAATCAATCACAATCCACAATACCAAATCGATAATATGATACAATACCAAATTATTAAACGGATCGAATAACATTCCACATTCTACGATACCATTCAACAAATATGATACAAAGTAAACTACTCTTAAACTATACAAGGCGAAATTTCCTAAATAACATGTCTCAAACTAACAAGTCACTAGCTTATAAAGCTAACATGTCCAAAAGTTATAAAGTTAACATAAATACACGATAACATTCGATAAATACAATACTATTCCATAATATTAATAAGTCTAAAATTCACAAACTAACTTCCCGCCTACTCATCAATGAATTGTGCCCGACTCATCATCGAACTCGTCGCCCCTACTCATTATTATCCCCACTATTATTATCAACATTATTATTCAAATCATTACTATCAACATGATCATTTTGGCCCAAATGAGGATTATTTTGTGAGTTGTACTGGGTTAAGGTCGGGTGTGACATTGCATAGTTCGAACTAGTACCGGACACGTGATAGAGTTGGGAAAGGTGTGGTGATAACAACCCAAATGCATTATTGGGGTTGAAAGTGGAAGCTTGGAAACCATAAGGTACGGGAGGGGAAAAGGGTCATGAATGGGTACCAGGGAAAGGGAGGTGAAAATGGATTACCTTGTTGGTTGTAGTGGTGAAAAAATTATGAAGGTAAGATTCAGATGTCCCAATGCGGCTTGGCATGGCAATAAGCTTCCTAGCCGCATGACAGACTCTTGCCTAGCAGCTGACACTTCCGCCTCACCGACGAGCCGTTCTTGAGCACCTTGGTTACCCTCATCGCTTCTACCATATGCTCCCTAGTAACGTAATCTTCAAGAACATGCCACGTGTGAACTGCGAGCGGTTGAGCCACCACTGTAACCTCCCGCCTGCACCTTGATTCAAGCGGTTGTCACCGGAACTACACGCAATATTTCCAAGCCGCCAAGTACGGGATGTGACGGCTCGACTTGCTCTTGAAGGGCCCTCATCTCATTCTGTAATTTCAAAAAATTATAAATAAAAAAATTAGGAAAAAATAATAAATGAGAAGTAACTTAATATAATGACGATATTAAGAGATAAACTACTTACGTAAGCCGCCTCGTTCTCTCGTCTAAAATGTGCCATCTTTTTTGAATGGCCCTTCCTCCAAGTTTCAAGCAGGTCTTCATTTTGATTGTTATTGTTGACCCTCTATACATACAATATAAAATAAATTGATAACGAGGTAAATATAAACTGTAACGCCCCGACCCGACAAGGGTAAAGGAATCACAAATAATGGTGTCATATCAAAGCAAACATAAATATCCAAAAGAAGTCTTAACATAAATGCGGAAATAATTCAAGTCAAAATGACTTCAATACATAGGTCCCAGCGGAAAAACAAACTCCAATAAAATATCTGAAATAGTAAAGTCTTAAATGGCCTCATAAGATCAAAGCTAAATATCTCTAAGGTAAGTCCACTCAAGACTCATCCCAAAGCAAAACTAACTCAATGCTTAGATACCGCCGCGGAAGAAAAGAAATGCGGCCGAGCTTCAAAAGCTCGGTGAATGATATAAAAGCAAAGCGAATACGAAACGATATCGAATACGAAATATAATGAACGAAGATAGCAAAATCATAATCATTTTCGTAGTATAAATCGAATTATCGAATAAGTTTTATAGTTAACTACCTCGAGCCCGTAAACAAATATCGATCAAAATCATATTCACATAAGGCAACATTTGTAGGGAGACCAACCAGAGTTATGAAGGACGTGCATGCACGCAAAGATCAATCATCGATAATGAGATAACATATAACGGATAATGATCTAGGATGCATCCATCGCCCCAAGCGGATATTGGTCATATAACATAACTTGAGCTCATAACGGATAGCGAGATAAGGGCGTGGCGTAACATCACTCATCGCCCTAGAGTCATGTCGAGGTGCATCATCGACACGGACATGGAACCCCATGACTAGTGAAATATTTGGCTCGGGTGTCAAACTATCTTAGGTCCAATCGTAATGTCAAACCGACATGCATCATACTTTATCGAAGATTAATCATATTTCCAAAATCGTAGTTTTCATATCATATAGTTCAAAATCGATGTTTTATAATTCGTAAATCGAGTTCGGATAAGCAACAACTCAAACAAGCAGAATGGGGTTCATAGCAAAGGCTTAGGAAACCCTAATATAAAAGCTAACGAAAAGAAAGCGTTATAAGGAACCTTCATTGAAAAGGTCGTAATATCTGCCTTATTCCAAAGCAAATGACCAAAAGCGTAAATACGGAAAGCAAAGGATTACTCCTTCTTCACGTAACCTATACACATTAACTGGTCGTACATGTTATTTATGATTCCATAATTGTCGAAATGATCTTTTAATATTTGGTGTTCATACTTAATGTATTCAATGATCTTAATACTTTAGAGATTTATGATTAAATGAGACTTAAGTGTTTTATAACAAATATTGTAGATTAAGGTTCATTATGTCATTTATTAAAGTTTAGGGTTAAATTTGAAAATAGTTTAAAAGTCATAACTTACACATGAAATAACGAATTAATATAATTAGCTTCAAACCCTAATCGACTCTCATTTATGTTCTAGGGTTTCTCAATCTTTAATATCATATCAATGTGCATTTACTTTACATATTACGTCATTTAATGACTCATTACTCTTGTTTATTTACTCAACACATTCATGTCTTAACCATCGTTACTTATACACATATTATCGTCAACTTTTATACCCATGCACGTCTATGATTTCATGTGACTACACAAGTTACTTATTATCCGGATTAGATATACATCTACACACATGCACAATAGCTTCGACTAGATATGAACACGTACTACGCTTACATCGACAAGCTCACTGACTCACAACACACGCCAAGATGGTACACGGTTCACAAACCATTTAGGGTTCGGCTCACACATCACTTAGGGTTTAGGTTTTGCATGATCTTTACTCATTTAATACACTTCCACAAACTCTTACATGTTTGGTTAATACATAGGTTTGGCTAATATGTTTTACGAAACCCTAACTCTTCTACGTACTTTACATATTCACGTTTGCATGTTTCACATAAGGTCCGATTCATTTATATATGTGGTTCGGTTCTATGTGGCTCGACTTATTTAAGATCCGATTCATACAATACGACACATACATGCTCTTTAATATTATAAGGTTCAATTCATATTTGTTTGTTGGTTTCGTATGGTTCGCCATAAAAAGAACACAAGCTCGACTAAAACAAAACATGATACAATATATTATACGTTAGGTGTTATCAAAGGAAGACGAAAACATGTTATACCTTAACTCGTTGGAAACAAAGTCTCGACACCAAAGGAGTTAGGGCTTCTACCGAATGAAAAGAAAAGAAAAGAGGCAAAACTAGGGTTTCAAATTGTGTTAATGTGTTGTATTTATAGTGGTACAAATTTGGTTAGGCTTGAGGGGGCTGGGCTTCTAGATCCAACCGAACAAAACAAACACCCTGTTGGGCTCTCGCTTTTGATCCAACCGAACACAAACAACACGCCCATCTTGGTTCACCATTAAGCGAAAACAAGGCCCAAACGAATGGCCCAACTATTTACGCGAGACGCTAACTTCCGTCATACAAAGTCGATCACATACACATATTTGTTAAGTTTTAGTTATTCGTAAGTTAGGTTTTAATTTCGTTGAATGAATATAAATGTCTTTACGTATTTTATAAATTTCGATTCCAAGGGTATTTTAGTCTTTATTCATGTTTTAGATTTTCGGGTTTTACAACTCTTCCTCTAAAGAAGAATTTTCGTCCTCGAAAATTGAAATGTAACGAAACTAAAGCGAAACGAGAACATACCAAACTATTCAAAGAAATGAGGATAACTAGCTCGCATCGACTCCTCGGTTTCCCAGTAGCCTCACGCCGGGTGATTTTTCCAAAGAATCTTAACGAACGGAATGACTTTATTTCTCACGACTCTTTCTTGTCTTTCTAAAATAGCTTCGGTTCTTGAGATAAAGACATATCGGATGAATTTGATCAAACGGATAGAAGCAGCAACGTAACGGATGATAGTTGTATCCTCAGGGTGATACATGGAAAACGTCATGAACATGCGATAACCGAGGCGGAAGTGCTAACCGATGAAACTTCTCCAATACGCTCCAATTTCAAGCGGACCGATGAATCGAGGACCGAGCTTGCCTTGATTCCAAAACGTTTCACACCTCTAAACGCGAAACTTTCAAAAATACACGATCTCGGACCGAAACTCTAAATCACGACGATGCTTGTCGGCATAACTTTTCTCGACGAGACCTAGCCTCCTTGACTTTTCTCTAGCAACAACTACTTTCTCATTAGTGATCTCAATCATTTCGGACCTTCAATTAAGCGTTCACCTACTTCATCCCAACAAGTAGGTGCTCTACATTCCTTCCATAAAGAAGTTCAAACGGTCTTTGCCTTAATGCTAGCATGCCAACTGTTGTTGTATGCAAACTCTACTAAACACAAATATTCATCCCGGTGCCGTCCATTCTAAAGCACAAGCCCTTAGCATGTCCTCTAAGGTCCGAATAGTCCTCTCGGTGACCATCCGCTTGAGGATGAAATGTCAGATCTTGAAATTAAGTCGAGTACCCCAAGCTTTTGCAAACCTTTCCGTAAGCGAGAAGTAAAACGCGGATCTCTGTCTGACACAATATATGCCGAGTACCATGAAGTCTAACTATCTCTTGTCGAAAATTTCCGCCAATCTACCAATACCATAATCCTTTCTAATTGGTAAGAATGAGCGATTTGGTTAGTCGATCAACAACTACCCAAATCGCATCATGCTTCTTCCGAGTAAGAGGTAGCCAGTCACAAAATCCATAGATATCTTATCCCACTTCCATGTTGGAATATCCAATGGTTTGTAATAATCCACTAGCCCTTTGATGTTCAATCTTAACTCACGACAAATCATACACTTCGACACAAACGTCGCCACATCTTGCTTCATGCCATTCCACCGAAATCTTGTTTAAAATCCCTATACATCTTGGTAGAACCGGGATGGATAGTGAAAGGAGAACTATGAGCTTCACCATAACTTTCTCAAGCACCGGATCATTGGGAACACAAAGCCTATCTTCATACCATACAATTCCGTCATCATCAACCTTAAACTCCGTCGCTTACCTTCTTCAACATTTTGCGCCACGGCCCACAACTCGCCATCATCTTTTCTCGAGCTTCTTTAATTTGCGGTATAAGGTTCGACTCCACCTTCATACTAGCCCAAGATCCATCAAACCTCGACGATAGCTAAACATCCAAACGCCTAAGTCACGAATAATCCTAGGTTCAATCTCAATACTTGCAAGAATGCACGATTTTTGGCTAAGTCGTCGAGAACTACATTAGCCTTACGGATGGTCTTGAATGTTGGTGTAATAATCCTTAAGAAGTTCTAACCATCTTCTTTGTCTCATGTTAAGTTCTTTACGGTGAAAATATACTTGAGACTCTTATGGTCGATGAATATATCACACGTCTCTCCATACAAGTAATGCCTCAGGATCTTCAACGCGAACACCACCGCAGACTAACTCAAGGTCATGAGTTGGATAATTCTCCTCATAAGGTTTTAGGCGCCTTGAAGCATAAGCTATTACCTTTCCATGTTGCATCAAAACACATTGATCCTTTCTTAGATGCATCACTATAAATTTGAAATCCTCCGAACAGTTGAAGAGTCAAAATAGGAGCGGACACCAATCTCGTTTCAACTCTTCAAAACTCTTCTCTCGTTCATCCGTCCATACAAACTTTTCACCTTTTCTCATCAGTTGGGTTAGGGGCAAAGCTAAGCGAGAGAAACCTTCAACAAAAGCGTCGGTAGTAACGGAAGTCCTAGAAAACTCCTAACCTCGATCAACATCGTCGAGGTCTTGGCCATTTAGTGACGGCCTCAACTTTAGAGCGGATCCATGGTGATACCATCGCGGATACAATATGACCAAGGAAGCGACTTGTCTTAACCAAAACTCGCACTTCAAAATTTGGCGTACAACTTCTTCTTCCTCGTAATCTCTAAAACTATCCGGAGATGTTGCTCGTGCTCTTCTTTAGACTTGGAGTAAACTAAAATGTCGTTGATGAAAACGATAACGAACTTGTCGAGGAACTCATGGAAAACATGATTCATTAGGTCCATAAACACAAAGAGCGCATTTGTCAAACCAAAAGGCATAACGAGGAATTCATAATGACCATATCCGGTGCGAAACGCGGTCTTAGGAACATCTTGCTCCCTCACACGTGGTCGGTGATAACCGGACCTCGGATCAATCTTAGAAAAGAACTTGGCTCCTTGAAGTTGATCAAACAAATCATCAATACGTGGCGGAGGATAACGGTTTGAATGGTAATACGGTTGAGTTCACGGTGAGTCGATACATGACGCATGCTTCCATCCTTCTTCTTCACAAACAAAGCAGGTACACCCCATGGAGAAACACTGGGTCGAATAAATCCATTTTCTATCATCTCTTGCAATTGTTCCTTCAACTCCTTGATTCTCTGGTGCCATGCGATACGGAGCCTTCAAATCGGTTCGGCACCAGAATTAACTCAATGCTAAACTCAACTTTCTGGCGGGGAAGACCGGGTAGTTCATCGGGAAAAGCGATGGTGAATTCACAAACAACGAAGGTTTTCAATGTTAGGACTCTCCAAAGATGTGTCCTGCCGGATGCCGAAAACCTTGGCACCCATGAGCAATCATGGTCCGTGCCTTCATAGCGAAATGAGCTTACAGATTTGAGAGGTTGAGAACCATAATAAACAAATTCGGGATGTTTTATGTCTCCAAAGATCACAGTTCTAGCATAGCGATCGATGGAAGCTCTATGATAAGCCAACCAATCCATGCCTAGAATGATATCAAAGTCGACCATATCGAGAGGATCTGATTTGCAGAGCGAATCGATCATCAAAACAAAGAGGGCACTTAACGATTTATGATCAATTATCATGTGGTTTTCATAGGCGAGAAATCGATAAGTGATTTGTTAATGGTTTGGGCTTTATATTAAGTTTCTTAGCAAATGCGAGATATAATGGAGTGTGGCACCGTATCAAATAAAGCGAAGACAGAATAATCATCAATGAA
Source organism: Chrysanthemum lavandulifolium (assembly GCA_022545495.1). Classification (NCBI taxonomy): domain Eukaryota; kingdom Viridiplantae; phylum Streptophyta; class Magnoliopsida; order Asterales; family Asteraceae; genus Chrysanthemum; species Chrysanthemum lavandulifolium. Next base: position 266,852,473 of record CM040244.1, on the reverse strand, counting down.
AGAGTGCGTAATGGTACTCAAGTGCGCTCACTTTGATTCAGTAGTAGCATAAGCGCGTCCGGTGGTAGGTGGCGGCTTGATGTAATTTCCGTGAATCACGGGTTCTTCTTAGGGTAATCCTTGATCTTGTGAGTAGTGGAACCACAAGAGAAACATCCACCATGGCCTTGAAACACGGCCCGGATGAGCCTTTCCACAAGTAGTACGAGATAGGTGGGGAGGCAAAACCTCACCGTCCTTCTTGACGACCGAAGATCACGGCACGACACGATATGATCCTCGGTGGCGATCCTTGTTATGTGGCGGTTATTGTTACCTTGATTACGACGATCATTTCCATTCCTACCGCAGCTGCTATCGACTCCTCGCCTCGGGCGCCTAGAGTCCACATTCCTTCTGGTGACCCCACCGATCATAACTCCTATCCACTTGACCCTCGAATCATAACTCCCGCCGAATTTCCCTTATAATCATTACTGAGTCCTACCTTGAATTCGATCACCATCAGCAGTTCGCTTGTTGGAACCCGAAACCTCATGAAAGATCTCAATGTTCTGATTGCGTCATTGCAGCCGACACATCCTCATACTCAATATTAAGCGATCGGTCCAACACCCACTTCTTCGGCCCCCACTTGAAGTGCTTAGCTTGGCGCCTACCATCTCCAAAGAATCATTCCGCCAAAACTTACCGGCCTCGTAAACATGCCCGTGTACTCATTGGGTTCTCATGATCAAAGCGGTAAATCGCTTGATAATCCCTCTCATACCTTTCTTTCAAAGATCGTGAAAGTGATTATAGAAGATAGTCGAAATTCGGTCGTGTACAAGTAATAGCAAAAGCATCTTCTCCTCTTTTTGTTTGAGTGCCTTCCACCAATTCAATGCATCACCTTCCAACTTAAATGCGCCAAACAGTCTTAAACTCGTCTCCACAACCAATACTTCAAGCGACTTCTCAATATGGTGATCCGGTCCTCGGCCTCGATTGGGAGTGGCGGTGCTAAAGAAAGAGGCTTGAGCTTACCAAGCGCTCGAGCCAAGTGTGAATGCCGGTGGGTTGATTACCTCCACCACTACCGAAGCACCGGTCGATTCACGAATGTTGTTGATCACGTGTCATCATCTCGGTGTGGTGAGACCGAGGGAAAGAGTGTTGAGAGCATTAGCAATCGCGGCATCCATGTTAGGAGCATCATCGTCCCTTCCGAAAGTTACCGTTACGACGAGTTTGAACCATCGAGCGATATTCAAACGATTAGCAAAATGAACAAAGGTGAGATATGAAATGGAAGTTCGCGAGAAGGAAACCTAAAGTCTACCCAATCCTCACGGTCATAGCCTAAGCTCTAAGGGTCTCAAAACCTAGGGCTCGATACCATAAATTGTAACGCCCGGCCGACAAGGGTAAAGGAATCACAAATAATGGTGTCATATCAAAGCAAACATAAATATCCAAAAAAGTCATAACATAAATCACGAAATAATTCAAGTCAACATGACTTCAATACATAGGTCCCAGTGGAAAAACAAACTCCAATAAAATATACGAAATAGTAAAGTCTTAAATGGCCTCATAAGATCAAAGCTAAATATCTCTAAGGTAAGTCCACTCAAGACTCATCCCAAAGCAAAACCCGGCTCAATGCTTAGATACGCGCGGAAGAAAAGAAATGCGGTGAGCTTCAAAAGCTCGGTGAGCATGATATAAAAGCAAAGCGAATACTAAACGATATCGAATACTGAAATATAATGAGCGAAAGATAGCAAAATCATAATCATTTTCGAGTATAAATCAATTATCGAATAAGTTTTATAGTTAACTACCTCGAGCCCGAAACAAATATCGGATCAAAATCATATTCACATAAGGCAACATTTGTAGGGAGACCTACGAGTTATGAAGGGCGTGCATGCACACAACATCAATCATCGAGATAACGAGATAACATATAATGAGATATGAGATAATGATCTAGGATGCATCCATCGCCTCGCGAGACGATGATATTGGTCATATAACATAACTTGAGCTCATGCGAGATAACGAGATAAGGGCGTGGTAGAACATCACTCTATCGCCCTAGAGTCATGTCGAGGTGCATCAACGACACGGACATGGAACCCCATGACTAGTGAAATATTTGGCTCGGGTGTCAAACTATCTTAGGTCAAATCGAATGTCAAAACGGCCACGGATCATACTTTATCGAAGATTAATCATATTTCCAAAATCGAGTTTTCATATCATATAGTTCAAAATCGGATGTTTTATAATTGAAATCGAGTTCGGATAAACAGCGGCTCAAACAAAGCGAGAATGGGGTTCATAGCAAAGGCTTAGGAAACCCTAATATAAAAGCTAACGAAAAGCGTTATAAGGAACCTTTCTTTGAAAAGGTCGAATATCATCGCACCTTATTCCAAAGCAAATGACCAAAAGCGTAAATACGGAAAGCAAAGGATTACTCCTTCTTCCAGAACCTATACACATTAGCGGTCGTACATGTTATTTATGATTCCATAATTGTCGAAATGATCTTTTAATATTTGGTGTTCATACTTAATGTATTGATGATCTTAATACTTTAGAGATTTATGATTAAATGAGACTTAAGTGTTTTATAACAAATATTGTAGATTAAGGTTCATTATGTCATTTATTAAAGTTTAGGATTAAATGTGAAAATAGTTTAAAAGTCATAACTTACACATGAAATAGCGAATTAATATAATTAGCTTCAAACCCTAATTGACTCTCATTTATGTTCTAGGGTTTTCTCAATCTTTAATATCATATCAATGTGCATTTACTTTACATATTACGTCATTTAATGACTCATTACTCTTGTTTATTTACTCAACACATTCATGTCTTAACCATCGTTACTTATACACATATTATCGTCAACTTTTATACCCATGCACGTCTATGATTTCATGTGACTACACAAGTTACTTATTATCCGGATTAGATATACATCTACACACACATGCACAATAGCCGACTAGATATGAACACGTATTACGTTTACATCGACAAGCTCACTTGACTTACAACACACGCGCATGGTACGGTTCACAAACCATTTAGGGTTGGTTCACACATCACTTAGGGTTTAGGTTTTGCATGATCTTTACTCATTTAATACACTTCCACAAACTCTTACATGTTTCGGTTAATACATAGGTTTGGCTAATATATTTTCGCAAACCCTAACTCTTCTCATTACTTTACATATTCACGTTTGCATGTTTCACATAAGGTCCGATTCATTTATATATGTGGTTCGGTTCTATGTGGCTCGACTTATTTAAGATCCGATTCATACAATCGTATTACATACATGCTCTTTTATTTTATAAGGTTCAATTCATATTTGTTTGTTGGTTTCGTATGGTTGACGAAAAAAGAACACAAGCTCGACTAAAACAAAACATGATACAATATATTATACGTTAGGTGTTATCAAAGGAAGACGAGAAAACATGTTATACTTTAGCTCGTTGGAAACAAAGTCTCGACACCAAGGAGTTAGGGCTTGACGAATGAAAAGAAAAGAAAAGAGGCAAAACTAGGGTTTCCAAATTGTGTTAATGTGTTGTATTTATAGTGGTACAAATTTGGTTAGGCTTGAGGGGGTGTGGGCTTCGGCTTCTTGATCCAACCGAACAAAACAAACACCCTTGTTGGGCTCTTGGCTTCTTGATCCAACCGAACACAAACAACACGCCCATCTTGGTTCACCATTAAACGAAAACAAGGCCCAAACGAATGGCCCAACTATTTACGCGAGACGCTTAACTTCCGTCATACAAAGTCGATCACATACACATATTTGTTAAGTTTTAGTTATTCGTAAGTTAGGTTTTAATTTCGTTGAATGAATATAAATGTCTTTTACGTATTTTATAAATTTCGATTCCAAGGGTATTTTAGTCTTTATTCATGTTTTAGATTTTGGGTTTTACATAAACAATATAAAAACCTTTAAAAATCACAAAAATTATATGAGTCTTACATGATGGTTGCGTCCTTGAGCGAGCATTGTCGACCTTGGTGAGTTAAAATCTTGTTTTAGATCGATTTTCTGCATTTGTGGTCGATCTTGCCATCCGTTCGGGTCTAACCACCGGTCAACCAACATCTCCCATTCCTCTTGGGTTCATTCCCCAGGCTTTACGGGGTGGCGGATGTGCCCTGCCATGTGGCGTCTTGTGGATATCAAAGTATTTAGACTTGAGCCTGTGTTTGTATTTTCGGGTATAGCGTCCTCTGCTTGTTATCACACCCCAAATTACATTTTGGCGGTGGAATGGAATTCACAGGGATTGATGTCATAGCATCACAATCACGATTATATTGAGCGACCTAAAGTGTCGTTTGGAAAATACATCGCTTGAATTAATAAAAACATTCGAGTTACAAAGATAGGTCCCAAATGAAAGTTACTATGTGCGGAAAATAAGTTTGTTATAAGTCAAACGATGTTTTAAAGTTCATAAAACCCAAGTGAGGCGCGTCGTCACCGCGACTCTATGATATGTCCACATGCATGCCATGAAGTGAATGCCTTAGATACGAGATAAAACATGCTAAAAGTGTCAACACAAAGGTTGAGTGAGTTCATAGAGTTTGCGTTGAAATGTAAAGCCTTTCAAAAATGGTTTATGCAAAGAAAGGCATTGTAAATCTACTCGGTTCAAGTTCGCCCATACAAAACTTGCAACTGTGTGTTCACAATCCACTTTGCCAAAACATGTATAGTTTATGCTAAATCACAAGATGTCAAATGAATTCACAATAGTACCTAACTCGACATAGGACAAATAACACATAATCAATAGCACATGACTTAATTTATCAAGAGTCATCGATTTAGAACATTATCTGACGTAGAACTATAGCACATAATCAATAGTACATGACTCGATATATCGGTGGTCAAGCGATTTAGAACATTATCTGACGTGAACTATACCAAACAAACAAGAACAATTAATATAGTACAACATTCAGTTTTGAAACAATGGTGATCATGATAGAAATTATCATTAAAATCTAAAGTACTTGTGAAAAATAATTAAGCATGTATCTCCCCAAAATAGTACAAAATAATTGAAAGTGGGGCTATGAAAACTCACTTGGACAATGATGCGATGGCAAAAGTGAGTACACCGAAATGTAGCGTGAATCACTAAACTTGACCTATTATGAATGATATGATACATAATAATTTATGATGTAATGTTATGCATGCAATTCGGATGATATTTATACCACTTGTGAATTTTTGAAGATAATGTTTATCGTCAAAATATATGTTTACAACATATCGTCATTTTATAAAATACTTTACAAGTATTTACGTTGAAACAACCTCCTACGATAGTCGTTTAGTGATTTATTGTGAAATTATAACTTTTCGTCGTAAAATAATATCATTGAAAATTTCATGAAAGTGACTAAACGGCCTCTAAAAGCTAGTCGTAAAATGGTGCGTCGGCGTTAGGAAACAAACTCAATGGTTTTGGGAAGCTTGTATGATTATCTCAAAGTTTTAGTACATGAGTTTCCATCCTAGAGGTCTCGAACAAAAATAAAATAGAGGTTAAATATGGTACTTTTAGTCCAAAATATAGTTTAAGGATGGTTTTTCGGCAAAGTTTAAGCGACCGTAATTAATTCATTACAACTCCGCTAAACAAGCGATCGGACATTTTGGAAAGTATACTTGGCGATTTCACTTTTACTAGAAGACATCTTTTATAAAAGTTCTAATTCAATGTTAAAACAACCTTTAACTTGGTAACTAGTTTTTTAGTAAAACTTGCCTATTAGAAATAATATTTAGTTTTCTTATATAATAAAGTTCACGGCAACTTTTGTAAACGTGTATAATTTAATCGTTACAAATCCGTTTCCTCGTTTTAAGGTCCTTAGCTTTGTATCAAAGTATACTAACATATTTTTGACAAGTCGACATAATTTACAACATCCAAGCTTCATTTTTGACTCGTACAAAATAGATATTGTTCTTGAAATTTCCGAAATTTATAGTTTTAAATCGCATAACTTGAAAAATTCATAACTTCTTCGTTATAGCTCCGTTTTAATCCGTTCAAGCGCCACGTTTTCGTTTTAAAGTATATTTTCCAAATATCTAGCCCAAAATATTTTGCTTACTGTCGGATTTTCAGATTTTCAAAATAAGGACAGACCTTTTTCCAAACTTGTCGAAATGAGTTTTTCTCGCCAAACCTATTCTAACCTATTCAAAACAACTCAAGCTATTCTAATCCTACCATACACCTTCTTAGGGTGTCATGGGTTCATAGACATCACCAAAATTATATATATAACAAGGAGTAATTATAGGATGGATTATATATATTTAACACTTAAAACCTTAAAAGTGGTATAAACATCACATAACTTGCATGTTTCTCAAATAAAATGATATGACCATAACAATGAATGTGAAATAAAAACATGAATATGAATGCTTACAAGAAATATGATGAGGTTTAAGGACAAAGGGTTTTTCCTAATCACTTGAGGTTTGTATTGCAAAACCTATGAAACAAATGATACTAGAGTTTAATAAACCTTGTCTTGAAAACTTGAGATGATCCTCCACCTTGGTCCTTGGCTACCGAATTTTAGAGAGGAAGAGAAAGAAATAGTTTGATCTAGTATTGGTTAAATGAAGTGAAATTGTGTTTAGTAATATTATACCAATTACTAGAGATATTTGCAAATATTATTGGTGACTCATCCCTCCCTTGTCGACAAGGGAGGATGTACATACTTTTTTTTTTTTTTTTTTTTTTTTTTTTTTTTATGTATAAGTGTAAGATTTGTGAGGTTAAATGAGGTTAAATGATAAGTTGTAGTTACTTTTGAATATTTGGGGTAGCGTTGGATAAAAGTAACTTTTCACGGTCAAGATAAAATATATTTAGGTCATAAAATTATAAAAATACATTTCTTGCAAAATTTGAGTGAAATAATAATAATTGTTTAGAATTTAAGAAACCGTAGTAATTATATAAATATAACAATTTATATACAAAATAAATTTAAAACACTGGGTAAACTCATAATATTATTTTTATAACTTAATATGAGTATAAAATATATCGGGATAATTTTGGAATTAATGGATCAATTGTTCAAAATAATTACTTACGCGATAACGTTTATTTAATATAAAATTAAGCGTTTAACGAAAAATGCAAAACCATGCATAATATTGATATGAAATGATGACAATGATGTTAATGAAATGTAAACTAAACTTAGTCTATATGAAATGACCTCGATGATATGATCATGAATTCACAATAAACCATTACGGTTCGTGAATTTGATACTGTAAACCTAGTTTACGATAAGCGATAAATGATGAAGCATGAATATTGTTTTGAGAATGACCCGAAAATACTGAATTGTCACAAATTGTAACCATAGCCCAAGTCCTACCCTTTCCCCACCGTATAAAGATTCTCTCAACTCGAAATCATTCTCATTATTCAACCAAGGCGCCGGGTTGAAATAGGTCTACAAAAAGTATCGCATTTAAACAAACACACAATTTAAATATAACAAGCATATCTAAGCGGTCAATAACAATAAGAATATAAATAAAATAAACAATAAATATAACCTGTAGGGTCGAGCATTATATCGCCTTATAAGAATCGAAATTTCTTCCCATTCGCAATCAAGGAAGTGGCCTCACTTGTTCCCCAATAAGACTATTTAAGCTGCGGTGCATAAGTGCCTACCCGAGAAGGTGCCTTGATCATCGGTATCAAAGCCTATAGGCAAAGGTTGTCCGTTATTCTCCTAAAAGCCTTCCTTAAGGCCGATTTGCCGTCTCACGGTGATCATTGAACCTACAAATATAAGTTATTAAGTTGTGAAAATACATGTAAAAAATTCAGTTTTATCAATAAAATTATATAAAAATAAAAATAAAATAATAAAAAAAACACTATTTGTTACTGCATAATGGCAAGCAAAGTAAATGAGGGCCGTCTTGGTGGATCACCGCTTGACATCCCGTCGTGTGATCTAGGTTTGTACACGCCATTTGTAAAAGTACAAGTAAAAGAACACATAATTTCGTGGACCAATTAACACTAATATACACATTCATATAAATATACATTCATATAAACATATAGTAACAATTTCATTCAAATTACAATTTAAAAACAATAATTGTCATAATCAAATTACAATTCAAAACAATTAATTGTCATAATCAGAATCATCACTAGATAAAACTTCTTCAACAACAATAGTGGGGTTCACTTCATCATCATCAGACACGTCAACATTATCATCATCAAGGACATGAGCAACGACGTTATCTTCATTAGTAACAAAATCAGCATCTTCTTCAGCAACAACATCTGAATGCGTATGGAAGGCAATCCTAACCCACTCTTTGAATGTGTCGTCTCATATATGAATGCGTATAACTGATTTACTATTTGAAAAAATTGGTGACATTTCCCTCAACTCCCCAAATATGTGCATTAAAGACATATTCGTAGAGTCAAAGGAAATTGTTGATACAAAAGATGGACGTTCGATTTGGAGCTCGGTTCTTGTACCAATTGAAATTCTTTGCTTGAGACACTGCGACTAAGAGACAAGAAACACCGTTAGGCTTAGTGGGATTGTCTCCCACGATTATCCTCCGTGAGAGTAAATGTCGGTTTAGGGTTTAAAGAGTTTAGGGTTATGAGATCGTACCTTAAGCGAGGGGTATTATTCCTTTATATATGCACGGAATCCTTGTTGGTTCCGTGTTCCCCAACCTTCGCGTATCCCGCCTAAGTCGGTTAGAATGATTATCTTCTTGTTTTAGAAGATATCTATATCCATTCAAGTAAATAGATTTGGGCTTGGGCTTGTGAGTCCAATCCTTTATTGATATTGGCCCAGTCGTCTTTGGGCACGAAAGTATCGGATTGTAGTCGGGTTCATGACCCGACTCCGGACTCGTCATCATGTCCCCAGTCTAGTATGCTTGCGATGCGTAGCTGCGGATGCTAGACTAATACCGTAGTCCAAAAACAAATAATATCTTAAACGTATCCAAGAAGCCATATACCTACCCGTAGGTACAATGTATCGAGACACCCATGTGAATAGTCGAGGCCTCGTTAATCGGGGAAAGTTCGCCCGTTGTCACATCAAGTCATCTCATCCACACTGATGAAGCTTAGTGGGATCACGTGTCGCCAATCGTGTGGAAAAGGAGAAGTATATAACTTGGGAATTCATTTCACCGGATTCTTCACGGTAAAACATCTTTCACTCTTTCTAAAGCAAATTAAGGGTCATTATTCCAAAAGTAACCAACCACCAAGGTAACGGCGTCTTGTAACAAGTAACGATATATCACCATGGTTAAGCAGTTGTCCGACTTCACCTCGACCTTAATTTAATCGATCGATGGAATTTACCTCAGTTACTTTATACTGGAATGTGCATCCGGTAGTACCGGATGCGCAAGCCACGATGCAATTTCCCGAAGGAAAGTGGGTGTATACACGTTTTCAATTGCGAATCAACGTGTGCCCTGTCACGCTCCTATGCGATGTGTTAAATTATTATACACTACACATATCGCAGATTACAACTTGCAAGGCTTGACCAAAATTACAATTTCAAGTAAATTGCCGTTTGTTGAGGATTAATCCACCATCAACTTATTCGCATTTTACCACACTACATTGGCGCATGGGTGGGTAACTTTTCAAACGCTTGGGTGATCTGCGATGCTATACGGATAAATTAGGCGCCTTAGGAATTGGAGGAGTATTTCTTACGGGTAGATGATACATGTTTCCGTGGAATTATGAGTTCTATCGCGAGGAAATCTGAGAGGATGAGTGCCCATTGCACAGGTCTTATAACGTTGAGGATGCGGTTGATAAATGCGAACCGCATCCCTATTAGTCATATATCTGAGGATTTTTGGTGCACATGGGAATCGATCGCAATTATTTTGGCCCCAAGATGAGATTCCTATCTTTTAGGCGCCAATGGCGGTGGGTACTTATTCCCGCACCTCTGCGTATAAATAATGTAAGAGTAATCTTCCGTCTTGTTTGCGCATTATATAACTTTGTTTGTATATGTGTTTTGCTGCGAGAGATGGATCTATTCACCGTCGTGCGATTGGCGAAGCCGTCAGTAAGAGGCGAGTAAGACCATTGAGGATGACGAGAGCCGATCTTAGCCGCAATCGAAGGCGTGTCATGGGCCGCTGCGGGGATACAGAGGAACTAGTTCCTCCGTTGCGATGGAGCACGCGCTACAAAGTCGTCCCAATCACGAGGTGGCGTCGGCGGTAGCGCGATCGGCGCCCATAGGCTGAGTTCAACTTTGAAGAAGAAGAAGAAGAAGCGGCGCTTAGCGCAAAGGACCGACAAGATCATGGTGCGGGTCCGCCAAAGAAAAAGCGTCTGTGGTTCAAAGCTGTGGAGTTGTCCTCCACCGATGAAGCATCGTCGCACCCATCTGCCGATGATGCGGAGCCAAAGTAAGTAAAACATACATGTATAATCTTCTTTGAGTTGGAGAATGTTCTATTTAGAGTCTAACATTGCTGTTGTTGATCATTCGCGGGATGGAGCAGTCATAGAATCACCGCCCATGAGTCCACCACTGGTCGGCAGATTACGAGCCGTTGAGCGGGATAATGAAAACCAAGCTGATGCAGATGTGCCCCTGGGTCAATTAGTTGAAGAACTGGTTCAAGTGTCCGCTCATCAGGCTTCGTTAATCGTGAAGCTGAAAGATCAGGTATCTGGTGGGGAGGACCAAAGCTCAAAGAAAGATCAAACAATAGCTATGTTGGAGGCGCAGCTTGCAAGCACCCAAGCGCAACTGGATAGCGCTCGTGTCGAGTCTGGAAAGCTCAGCGCATATGTGCAAAAAACAGCCGATGACAAGATGGCGCTAATGTGTCAATTAAGTCGAGCGTCTTGAGGTCGCCAAGTATAAGTCTACGTCTTCTTTGGGCCTTGAAACACCTAGATCGTGGAAAGAGAGTTTGTTTTGTGATTGGGGAACTTGGGAGCACCGTGTTTGGTCCTTGAGTGCAGGAGGCAAAGCTGCGTGGTGAGCATCGAGTACGATGAAGAATTGTATCCGCATCTTATGTCGGTGATTGCAGGCGTGGGTGGCTCATAAGCCGCGGTCTTCGCATCATTGCGCTTAGTACCCTAAGTCGTCGGAGGTAGTGAATGCATTCGGGGAGGTTGTGCAGTGCGCTCTGGGCGTGGTAAATCGGGCGGTGGAACAACTTCATGACGCAGAGTCATTGAAAGCGCTGCTGATAAGATACCGGGTACAATCTTTGAATCATATGATCACTTGGTCGCCGCCATGCAAAAATGAAAGACTTAGAGCTTCCAATGATTTGAACTTGGCGCGATCAAGATTATCCGATCGGTGTTATTATGGAAGGGTTGACATTGGCGCGTCATCGTCTTGAGGATCTGCGACACACGGTAGGACTTTTCACGAAACCTCATGAGTGTGACTCAAGTGCCCGTCTTTGCGCGTCCTAGGGATAATCGAATCCTTTGCATTGGAGAAAGAGGTATCTCAAAGGAGGTCTTGAAGCGCATGCCACCCGTCTTGCCAAGAAAAAGGGTATTGCGGTAAGGCCGTTTGTGTGGACTAGGTGCGGCTCACTGCGAGGTGCGATGGAGTGCCGGTCGGTGTGGCTACCGTCGCCTAATGATTGAGATGTCTTGAAGAGCTTGGTGAAGTTAGAAGCGACAAGTCATGTTGGCACCGTCACTTAGGCGTTGTAGTAGCATGTAGCGGATATGTTTGATATCGTTTGTAATAACTCATAGTTATAAATAAAATTTCTTTTTGCTTGTTGCTTGTAGGCATTTGTAATGTATCTGAGATCATGCCGCCAACGTAAGAAATTCATAGTCATATATGAAAATCGGGTATACTTTGGAAAATAATTCTAAGTATTTAATCATAATCGTGTATGTTATGAGTCACGTCTTGTAAACATCGTATTAAGGAAGCAAGTGTATTGGTTCCAAAGTTGTTAAACATGCACGTGTGCATTATTGTGCTTGCAACCATCGTGGGATGCGCATAGCTTATTCAACGTCTTGAGAATAAGGTGTTTAACAAGGATGCGTGATCCGGTATTGATGGGTTTGCAACCTCTTACTCAACAAGTTAGTTAGTAGGTCAACTTATCCTTTTACCATCATTGGGTTTATGTGTAGTGCATGCACGCCATCGTGAGCAAAATAAAAATTGTTAAAGCATACGGTATATGGAGATAACAACTTAAAATGTGTCATGGAGTTAGCTAGAAACCGCGACATTTTTATTAATACTTGCAAGTTTATCAGAAATAACAAAGAAAGCAAGTAAATATGAAAAATAAAAGCGATTACATGAATGTTTATTGAGCACTAAGAGTGCGGAGCGTCTGCGCTATGCCGTGGGCAATTTTATAGGTAGCACCTCTTGAGGTTCTTGATATTCCATGTCGCGGTGAGTCACGACCATCCAAACCTCGTAGTCGATGCGCGCTGTGCCGTTGCTTGATAACCTCATAAGGTCCTTCCACTTAGGTCCGAGCTTACACCGTATCTTCGTTGCGGCTTGCCTCATTGTCATGCGGTGAACAAAGTCACCGGTCCTGAATGAAACACTGCGTACCTTGGCATCATAGTATCCTTTCATTTTTGACTTCGACCTTGCCTCCCGTATAGCTGCGCGTTCGCGTCTTTCTTCCAGTAGGTCCAAGTCGACACGTCTTTCATCGTCGTTTGTAGTCACATTAATCTCCGCGATGCGGATGGTTAGCATGCCGATCTCGGTTGGTATAACTTGCTTCGTCCGTATACAAGAGAGAGGGGTGTCCCTGTCTTTGGTTTTAGCGAGGTGCGGTGTGCCCATAATACATGTGAAAGTTCTTGACCCACCTTCCTTTGTGCTTGTCCAAGCGTGCTTTGATTCCTTCACCGAGCTTGGTTTGCGCTCGACTAAACCATTGGTTTGTGGAGTGCGTAACGACTTAAGTGTTGAGTGATGTTTAACTTTTCGCACCAATCTTTAAAGGGTTGTCGCAATTGTTTCCGTTGTCGAGATGATTTCACGGTGTAAAGGCGGCATACAATGTTATCCCGACAAAGCGTTTTACACAGTTGCCGAATTATCGCCATCTTGCTTTTGCCTCGATCCACTTGGTGAAGTAGTCTATAGCGACTATGAGAAATTTGAGACCTTTCTTTGCTCTTGGAAAAGGACCGGCGATATCAATGCCCATTTGTAGAATGGCCGTGGCGCCGTGATTGGTGTTAACTCATCTTTGTGGTTTCTGTGATGCAGGTGCGTGGACTTGGCGGTCATTGCACTTCCTTATCAAATCCAGCGCATCCTTATGCATGGTTGGCGATGGTATCCCGATCGCGTGGCGCGTGCTACAACAGACCGTGGTCCTGCGTGCATGCTACATGAACCCTCATGGATTTCTCATGACATAATTTGCTTGTACGGGGCCTCGCGCCGAAGCCATGGTCGGAGGAAAGAACGTCGTCTGAGATGTTGTCGCGTGATTAATTTCTACTGTTGTCGCGCCGTGGCGTGACTTCATCTGTTCTTGGGTAATGTCCTTTGCTTAAGAAATTTGCAATTGGGGTCATCCATGTAGGACCATCCTCCTCATGATTGCGAAACTTCCATCTCCGCTATCGACTTGCTTTTCGGTGTTTCCACCAAAGACTTGCTTTGATAAGTGTGCGAAGCTTGTCGAGGCTATCTTGCTCGATGCATCCGCTGCGATTTTCTCCTCTAGGGACTTGCTTGATAGTAAATCATCAAAGCCTTTGATCGGTGCTTTAGTCTTCTCAAGATCTTGAATCATGTTTTCTTCTTTGGCCACGATTCACCCAACACATGGTTGGCCACTAGTCGAGTCCACATTTGCTTCGAGTTACGCACACCCATTCGATTGCAATGCGTAGTCCGTGATCGTGGCTTCGTATACGCTTCGTTGTTTGTCGAGGTAAATTCAAAGCGCAGGTGCGTAAGTGAATTCCATTCCTACGGGTTTGTGAGAATAAGGCCGGCTCTGAGCCATCCACGACGAGACCCATCATAAGCAGGATCCATGGATCTTGTAGTGCTTTTCGCTTGGTGTAGGTACCTCGTCGATGTCGGCTTCTCGATGATGAAGTCCGCGAATTTGTCCTTTTATTGCGACGCGTGGCTGTAAGAGATGTTATGTTCACCTAGCAACACACTCCACTTCGGGTCGATCACGGACGATCGGGTTTGGAGATGATCCGCTTGATGGCTTGATGCGTAATTACCGCTATCGGGTGCGCTTGGAAGTAGGCGCGATCGCTTGGCGGCAAACACTAATGCCAAGACCAATTTTTCCATGGCGCTATAGTTCATCTCCGTCTTCTTGAGAGCTTTCTTGACAAAATAGATAGGGGTTTGCACCGAGTCCCTATCTGTTAGTAACTTCTTGTTGGCCGCCGTGAGTTCTTGTGGATACATGATCGCTCTTCCCACAGTCGGGGTGCCACGAGTGTTGGGGCGTTGCTAGATCTTTGTTTGAGTGTGGTGAAAGCTTCTTCCGCCTCAGTTGTCCACCGAAAGTCACCACTTTTATACACTTGAGTGTTTTGAAAAAGGCGATGACTTTTCTGGCGATTAGATAGGAACCTTGTTGAGGCCGGCTAGTTTTCCGTTGAGGATTGGACTTCCTTGACGTGCATGGTGAGGAAGCTCAACCACCGCCTTTGTCTTTCTGGACACGGTTTTATGCCATCGGGTTCTATCAAGTACCCTAAGAACATGCCTTGATGGCAGCAAGGTGCATTTCTTAGGATTGAGCTTCATGTTAATCTCGCGCGAGTTTTGAATGTTTCTTCTATGTCGCGCACCGGTTCCTTTCGGTATGGCTTTTAATGACCGGTCATCACATAGACTTCGTGTTGCGGCCTACTTTTCGAATGCATTGTCTACCAACGGCGATAGGTGGCACCGCGTTCTTCAAGCCAAACGGCATTTTTGTGTAACGATGGCGCCTTGGCTTGTGGAATATTGTCTTTTCCTCGTCTTCTTGGGCCATTTGTATCCGGTGATATCCGCTG
The DNA here is from genome assembly GCA_022545495.1 of Chrysanthemum lavandulifolium. Classification (NCBI taxonomy): domain Eukaryota; kingdom Viridiplantae; phylum Streptophyta; class Magnoliopsida; order Asterales; family Asteraceae; genus Chrysanthemum; species Chrysanthemum lavandulifolium. The sequence goes on along the minus strand of CM040244.1, from coordinate 266,837,294 downwards.
TACGCGCGTCGAAACACTTCAATGGGTATCCACACAGGACTCTATCTTCAATCTATCTACGTAGCGGATAGCGATCGTGGGCATGCTTTATTAAGGTCGGTGAAGTCTACACACATTCGCCACTACCGTCGCTTTTTGACCATTCTTTGGTTAGAAAGCGATCGTGGTAATAGACTTCACGATAATTCCGCTTTAACTAATTTACGTACCTCTGCTAGAATTACTGCGCCTCTGCGGAGCTTGCCACGCTTCTTCGGCGTATCGGTAAGTATCCTTGTCGGATTCTAAGTTTATGCTCGTGATCGGCGTGTACGCCGATCATGTGTTTGGGCTCCCATGCGAAAATATCTACGTTCTTTTGTAGGGCGCCGCGACAGTAGCTTTCTTGGTTGTCCACAATGACCCTCGATGGTTATCTCTGATGCGGATATTACGGGTGGTGCGACCTTAAAGTTGGGGATTTTGGCGCGCATTGCTTGAGGATTGGTTCCATTTCGCATGTAGCGTATTACATTCTCGTTTAGTACCGTGGCATTGTAAAGAGTGACAATGCCCCTTACTGAGAATTTAAGCATCCGTCTTGTTGTTGATGCACTGCTGCATGGTGATATCCGGGTCTCCCAATAATGCCATTATATGATGAAGAGATTTGATCACCATGAAATTCATCGAGTTGTTGTAGAGTGCTCTGCGTTGCCAGCGACTAGCGATCGTGGTTGGCCCATAGGTTATATCTTCTCACCTGTAAAACCGGTGAGTCTGATTGACGAGATGTAATCGACTACGTATTTGGTCGTAGTCTTTTAAAGCAATGCTCATACATAATATTTGCCGATGCCCCACCATCGATGTACATGCGGTGTATGTCATGACCACCGCGCTAATTTCAATAGTAAGGGCTCTGTCATTGCGTTGTCCGCCGTCAAAGTAGGAAGAGATTTCACTTCTTGGAAAACTCTTGGTGACCTTCTCGTCACGGTGGTTCATTGCCGCGTCTGTATCATATAGATTGTGTCGGCCTTCTCCTTGGGTGTCTCCTTCTTGCTTTCGTTCTTTTGCTTATCTCTTCCTCTTTAATGTTTTTAACTAAGTGGTCCGGCCTGCCCCTTCGACCATCTTGTCGATGAGTTGGCGCATTGGACACACTCGTTAGTGGTGTGACCTTTTTGTGCATGGTAGTCACAATATCCATTCCCAAGCGCTTATCTTACGGTGTGCGCATCTGCGGCGATCTTGGGAAATTAGCCCTTCTGCTGCGAGTATTTCCTTTGGGGTTTGATCGGGAGTATACTGTCATTATCCCTATCTCTGCCGCTCCTACTCGGCTGCGATAGCTCTATTACGGTTATTACCTCGGTCATTGGATTGTCTCCCTGTGTTGTTCTGTGACCGTAATCGAATGGTTCTTTTGCTATCCGCCGGTGGCTTCTCCTGGACAAAAGACCGAGGCGCTTCATGAGCTCATCGAAGGTCTCGAGGATCTTGTCGTTCAATCTCTTGATGAGTTGGGTTATTAATCCCATTCATGAAACCCGAGATCTTTAAGACTTCGGGCATGCTTTAACTGCATGCACTCGTCTTTAAGCGTTCCATGAGCGCGCTCGTGATTCTCCACAGTTACATTTTACCTGGCGAGTTCGACGGGATTTTTAGCACACTTTTGCGTTGAGTAAAATTTAGGCGAACGCCTTTCAACTCTTCAAAACCATTCACGCTTCTTCGTGGGAGTTTGTTGAACGATTCGCGCTTCCCACCGCCGTGGAATTAAACATATGGCACCAAACTGGTTGTGGCGGTTTTCGATGGTCATGGTGATTCAAAATTTTTAGGTGATCGTCGGGATCACTGTCCCATCATATGTTTTAACATTTGCGGGCATGCGCCTCTTGTTTTCGGAGAAATCACTAATCGTCGGTGAGCATCCACTTTCTGCGGCGCCATGGGAGAGACATGTCTTCCTCTTGGCTATCGCGTGCATACGGATTTCAATGCCTGTATCACTATCCTCGTTGTCCGAGGAGTTGTCGAAGATGAATTTACCTTCTACGGCGCTTGCGCAAACCTTCCTCGAATCGACTCATAGTGCGGATCGAAGGGCTTTCACTGGGGAATATTTCCGCCCGAGTCTATCACGTACTCTCGGCTACCCGATCATGCGTGACACGGCACGCCGATTCTCCTATCATCATCGCCATCGCTTAAGTGTTGCGGTGAGATGTCTCATCACCCTCGACTCTCTTCCCGATTACATTAAATCTTGGGGTTCTATGACCGGTTCCTCTGCGCTTTCCGCCGGGTTGCGCGGGAGAAATATCGTACTCAGAATCGAAATTGAGTCGGGCCTTCGAGGTTCATACGATCTATTCTTCTCTTCCTCTTGCATGAGGCGGCCCAATGCCGTGGTTTTGGGATCTGAAGCTTACGGTGCTGAATGCAGCGCGACTCCTCGAGGTGAGTGCGTTTGTTTCTCTTCGCACCACTTATCCCGACTTGGTGCCTCTGGTACCTTTGTCGGTCGGTTTCGCACCGATTGGAAGGAGTAGTAAAGGCGGGTTGTTTCCGAAACGCGGTGGGTCTACTCCACTCGTGGGGTTGTAGTGACTTGGGTTATTCCCGAGTGCGGTTCTACGAGAGGAAGATCAAGTCTTGACTGACCCTTACTTTTAGCAATATTGGTTGTCCGTGATGCGCTTAGGGGTTAGTCCGCTCTGTGACTTCTTCCCCATGAGATCCGATGCGATCGGCGATTGCGTGTTTGTCATTCTAGTGTCGATTCTTAGTGTGGGTCCCACGGATGGCGCCACTTGTTGATACAAAGATGGGCGTTCACGATTTGGAGCTCGGTTCTTGTACCAATTGAGAATTCTTTGCTTGAGACCGCAAGACTAAGAGACAAGAAACACCGTTAGGCTTACAGTGGGATTGTCTCCCACGATTATCCTCCGCGTGAGTAAGTAATCGGTTTAGGGTTTAAAGAGTTTAGGGTTATGAGATCGTACCTTAAGCGAGGGGTATTATTCCTTTATATATGCGGAATCCTTGTTGGTTCGTGTTCCCCAACCTTCGGCGTATCCGCCTAAGTCGGTTGGAATGATTATCTTCTTGTTTTAGAAGATATCTATATCCATTAAGTAAATAGATTTGGGCTTGGGCTTTCGTGGGTCAATCCTTTATTGATATTGGCCCAAGTCGTCTTTGGGCACGAAAGTATCGGATGTAGTCGGGTTCATGACCCGACTCGAGACTATCGTCATCAATCTTCCGAATTTCTCTCAAATAGTAAAAGCAGTTATACGCATCCATATCCTAAATGAGACAAAACATTCAAAAGCAGTCCCAACAGGGACTTTCCAAACAATTTCTAATAAATTAATTTGGACATGTTTTCTATAGGATGATTAACCCGGACAGGAATTTCCAAATTAATCACTAAAATCCTAAAGCAATTAAACTCTAAAAGCAGTAACACAAGTTTAACAATCACAATATTACTAACCAAAGTATCATTTTCATTATCGACAATTAATAACATATCACATGACATTTTTTCCGATATCACATATCATTTTCATTTTAACACGGTCACTTTAAGTTTATAAGTAACAATTAATAACAAGTAATAAAAGTATATATATATAACAAGTAATAACACTTTAAGTTTATAAGTAACAATTAATAATAAGTAATAAAAGTATATATATATATATATATATATATACCTATTTCGCGGCTGAAATACAAGAAGTGAAGAAAAGAGAAAGAGAAAAAGACGTGGTCGCTCGACCCGGCCTGACACGGCTGTCCCGGCTGTCCCAAACACTCCGACTGTCCCAAACACTACACATAAAACCATAATTAAACAAACTATTGTCGTCCCAAAACACATTGCATATATATCCTCCTGAAAATCAAAATTGCATATATATCCAAAGCATGCATAAAACCATTGTACTATGTGCATAAAAACTTGTAAAAGGATATATACGCAATTATTCACTTTGGGAGGATATATATGCATTTTTGCCAAAAACATTAAAAAAAAAAAAAAAAAAAAAAAAAAAAAAAAAAGTCACTAACCAACGCAAAGGTGGTGGTGGTGGGCTACATTGCTGCGGTTGTTGGTGGTGGTTCACGGCGGTGGTTCACGGTGGTGGTGAGCTGCTGCGGTGGACCATCTAACCAACACAAACACAACATAAAACCATTGTAAACAAACCATAATTAAAGAAATTAAATTAGCAAACAAAATTTTAACAAAAAAAAATACCTTTAAACAAAACAAAATAACAAAAATTATACAAATTTTGCACAGTGGTGCGTGTGTAATTGATGGTTACGAGTGATAGTGTCGAATTGAAGAAAAATGCATTTTTAGGATTTTTATGGAATTTTTTCGTTTTTACGAATGTTTTGTAGCGCTTTTTTGGTTAAGTGTTGAGAGAAGGATCAAGATAGATCGGTGTCAATTATTGATGAAATTTTGGGACGACAGCAAATAGGGACGACAATGTCAGTCCTTTTAATCGCTTTTATGAATTATTGGCGGGTTATTTGACTTTTCGTGAATATTTTGGTAAAAAAAAAAGTGTCGACATTTCGTTTTTTTTTTTTTCCTTTATTTCATGTATAATATAATGTGTTTAAATTATTTAATTAATACTAAATATATTAAATTTGTTATAAACTTTTTAAATAATTTAAAAATTAATTAATTTGTTATAAAAAGTTTAAATAAATTTAAAATAATTTAAATTAGTTATAAAAAATTTAAATAATTTAAATTAGTTATAAAAAAATTAAATTAGTTATAAAATATAGGTGCTATGTTATACATCAATACATTATTATTATTATTATTATTATTATTATTATTATTATTATTATTATTATTATTATTATTATTATTATTATTATTATTATTATTATTATATTATTATTATTACTACATAGTTCTTTTATACATCAATAATTTAAATTAGTTATAAAAAATTAAGTCGTACCTTTTTAAAAAAATTAAATTAGTTATAAAATTGATTGAAAATGATTTAAAATTAATTATAAATTTTTATATAAATTAAAGCGGATGAAATGATGTAGTTATACATGACATGTTAAACGGATGAATTAATGGCGCCAAAACTTCCTCCAAAAATCTGGCGCTAAAACTTCCCACCAAAATCTACCAGATTTGCTCTATATATCACATAAAAAACTTGAGATCTTATCCCACCAAAAGCCACCGATTTTATCCTCAAAACTACTCAACCTCACAACCTCTTATCTTCACACAAATTTCAAAACACGAAATGGAGCCATTTATTCCTTTTATGTGTTCTTGTGGAGCGGAAATATAAAATTAAGAACATCGCATAGAGAATATTCATACGGACAACAATATTATTCATGTCCTCTCATCGAAGGTGAACAATCATACATTTCTTATTTATGTAAATATACAAATAATTGGGTTGTAATCTTTTAGAATTTTCTTATTATGTAATGTTAGGAAAAGATAATGGGTGTGGATATTTTATGTGGAAGGATGCATTTGATTTAGTACTTAAGAACAATCTACACCAACAGAGTGCTCATTTGCCATGAAAAGATCTTAGGATAAGCTTGTCGGAAACACAAAAACATGTGCTAGAGACAAGAGTAAGGTTCTTTGGAGGCCAAACTTGAAATGGCAAGGATTCCCGACGACCACGCATGTCGGTCGGATGCATTACTTCGTGAAATGTTAGGTGACATGGAAAATCTTCGTATGTAGTAGTAGTTGTTGTTCTTGTAGTTGTAGTTGTAGTTCTTTGTTGTGCGTAGTTGTTGTTGTTGTTCTTTTAGTTGTTGTTGTTGATGTAGTTGTTGTTCTGGTAGTTGTTGTTGTTGATGTTGTTGTTGTTGTAGTTGTTGTTCTGGTAGTTGTTGATGTTGTTGTTGTTGTTCTTGTAGTATGTATCCGTCAAGTATTTTTATAAATTAAAGCACATGTTGGATTTGTAAAGCTGGTCATGTTCTAAGTTAACCTATCACTTATTACTATGTACCTTTCAATTTGACCATCTCCTAAGTTAACAAGATTATGGTTTCCAAACACCCTTTTCCAATACTAAATTACACATGAATAAAGAAACAACTTGACAACAAAACGAAGCAGATCAAAGCGAAACAACTCGGCAAGCAAACGAAACAACTCAAACGACATGATACACAACACGACATAGACCATATGCTACACACGACATACGAAACAACTCAAGCGAAACAACTTGACAACAAAGCGAAGCGAGATCAAGCGAAACAACTCGGCCATTCAATTATTTTCCTGCTACTTCCATTTCTGCTAGAACACGCACCATCTTTTCCTTCCTTTGCTTGACTAATTGTTCAAACAATGCTTCAAGATTTGTTACCCTATTTCCGCATCATCAAATGTGTGTCGAGCAGGCTTTTCGACTTCATCTTTTCCTTTCTTTGCTTGACTAACCGCTCCCACATTGCTTGACTTCGATGGGTTTGCTCCTCCATTCGAATGTAGAATCGACTTCACGGTCCAAATACACTGTAGAATCTCTCTTTCCTTAACCATTCCGAATCGGTCTCTCGTCAAGCGGGTCTATGTTCTTATAAGAACCATATTCATCATAAATTCGACCCATACGTATCAAGAACTCGAGTAAAGAGATATATGGACGATAAAACCGGTGACCACTCTTTTCCCACAGAATCGACCATTTTATTATTACGTGTGTTTTGTGGTTATTTATGTTTTGACGGGATATATAAGGAAAACTTTCGGGAAAAATAATGGCGGGAAAAATAATGGGGGAAAAATAATGTTTTAATTCTATAAATGTATTTAATTTTAAATTAAAGTATTTAATTATAAATATAAACTATTTAATTTTAATTCTATATTAAATAAAATTATTTAAATTAAATAAAAAAATTAAATTAAATAATTTAATTAAAAATTGGTTTATAAAGTTTAAAAAAAATAGATTTGATTTGGGACGACAATGTCGTCCCAAAACGTTAGCGGGATAAAAAAAAGGCGGGATGTATTTATTTACTTTAATGTTTTGTTAAAAGATTTTAAATAACAAGAAACAAATAATTACAAAAGCAGCGACGTTGTCGTCATTTTTTGCGTGCGTCTTAAAACATTTTGGTTGATCTGTATTTGAAAGCGTGTGGGTCCTACTTGCAATTTAGGGACGACAAAGTCGACCCAAATAATTTAGCCGTCCCAAACTATGATTTTGGTGTAGTGTAAACATACGGCAAACAACATATGACTACTTTTTAAAACATAAATCAACTATTTTTGGTAGGTTATTAAACAAAAGTTTAAAATTTAAAACCATTAAAATTAACACACTAAAATTAAAGGGGTAGTTTAATACTTTAAGCATAACACATTACTCACTTTTAATCTTTTAAGCTTTAGAAAAATATCAAACAGTAACGTTTATAAATACAACGTAAAATAATCAGATTATAATTAGAAAGATTATAACATGTGATAATTCAACTCAAAGAATAATTCTTAAAATATATCAAAAACATATAAAGACATTTAGTGAAACTGAATATGAAACATTACATTAATTTTGAAATATGGTGTTGTATATAGTAGAGTTTGCGGATGAAGTTTTAGAAATTATTAATGTTACGATTAAAACAAAAAACATCTCATTTTTATAGAAACTATATTCGAAAATGTTTTTAAGAGTTGTCATGCATAATTTCAAATTTTCAGTGAAAACATTATTAGGGCAACTATTTATTTAAGACAACATAATTTGACATTTTATGTGGAATGTAAACAAAAGTTTGAAATTTAAGTTTTAAAAAGCCATTTCGGGGATTGAACATAACTCATTTTTAAGTTTTTTGCAAAAATATTTTTACTTTATATATATTAAAGACTAGATGATTATCCGAGCATAGCAACGACGATTAATAGTAGTGTTAGTTTGTGTGAGCCATTTTTTGTTTATTAATTATTTAATAGAATGTCTTTTATAAATAGGAGTATTTTAATCCAACAATATTACTTGTTTTTTAAGGTTTCAAGTAAATGTTGTTTTCCTTATATGTAGCATAGATATTTTAGTACACGCGTAAAACAATACGGAGGCGAGTAATATATTTAAGAAGGGTCGTTTTATCTTTCTGTGGATGGCATTTTTTATTAATTGATGATAGCTTTTGTGTCATGAGCTTATGGTGTGAGATTGTAAAGAGGTTAATATATCTTATTATTACGTGCAATTTGAAAAGTTATGGTTTCAAATTATAAGTATATTAAATTTAGTTATATTTTTATGAAAAATGATTGTTGTGCCTACTAATCAAGCATACAAATGAACCTAATGATTTGATTGGTTAGTTTAAAAAAATGATTGGTAGGAATTTGGAGAGAGAAAATATTTAATGCGATTATACAGTGATTTGTCGTTAGAACATAATTAGAACATGTTGTATGTCTAAATAGCATTACTCATATTTTATTACTTTAACATCCTTTTTAATGCGGTAAGTAATGTACAATTATTATAATTTGAAGTTTAATATTAAGTTATTAAATAAAACGAGATGTGTAAACTTAAAAGTTTTAAGATTTTCAAAAGTAAAAAACTTAAATACATTGTATATAGTAAAAATATAGATATTTAAGTATATATATTAGGCGTTCTTCATGCATAATGAAAGTGCATAGTAGCATTAATTTGTTGTGTATTTGTTTTATTTTTCTATATATTTTGGTGCAAGGTAAACTGAAAAAAATTGCGAATTAAATTGTAACTTAGTATTTAAATAATTAATAGATTGTATTCCTTTTAAAAACAGGAGTATTTTAGTTAAACAACATAACTTATTAAGTTATTTAAGTTTTTAAGTAATATTAACGTTTGAGAATTTTCTTTTTATATATAGTAAAGATATACAGTTCTCAACAATTAAGGTGGATATTGACTCTTTTTAATTTTACATCGATCACTCTGTACAAATACACCTATTGCTAGTTTGTGGCACAATATCCTTGAAATAAGCCATCAATTTGACTCTGTAAGTGGATTTTCGTCAAATGCAGTAAACGTGTGCCTGCTCATACTATAGCTATTTAAGATTTAGATACTCATGTAAATTCTATTGTCGATGGACTTTTATGTGGTTTAGCAAACTTTTTTGTGCTTGCGGATGTTCATGATAATTAATGCGAATCGTGTATTTCAATTAAAAAAAATTAAAAAAAACAATAATACCAACTTAAATGTGGATTAAATCCATAGTTTACGTATCAAATATCTCATTAATGGACTAAATCCATATATAGTTTACATTTTCACTTGTATCTTTGTCATTTGTTTTGGTCTTAGTCTATAACAAAATTTTTGTTACAACGAACCAATAGCTTTCTTCATTTTCTTCCCAACAGTAAAGTACCACTCCGTAGTAAAGACACGAGAACGGTAAGGTGGTAACTTTCTAAATATAGTAACACAATTAATACATTCCAAGGCTCAGGTCTGAAACCAGTAATCATGACACTTCTTTCATAACAAGATCTCCACCTCACACTTTCTCACACACTACTATTTCTTATCGGAATATCCGTCACTCACACACTATAAATACACACACACACTTACATATTATTTTCTCACACACTAAAACTATTTTCAGTTCCAAAAATGAAAGGTCATGATAAGCTTCACAACCGTTCCGTACCACAAACAACCACTCTCCTCAAAAAACCTAACAAAAACAACATTTCCATAAATAGCTTTAACCTTACAAAACCAAATAATGTTTCTAATAAGTGGTCATTGTCTAATGCGTTTTTTCTACAATGGAGTGTTGCAGATGTGTTTGGTGTGTTCAAGTACCATCCTGTGCCATGTTTCTTTGCTGCTTGTTTGTTGTTTTTCATGGGTGTTGAGTATACGTTGAGGATGATACCAGCTTCTTCTCCACCGTTTGATGTTGGATTTGTGGCCACTGTTTGGTTGCATGGTGTCCTTGATTCGAGTCCTGTGCTAAATACCATTTGTGCCGGTCTTAATACGGTATAAATAATTATATGTTGTCATATAACCAAATCTTGTTTACAAAAGTCTAATATTGCTAATTAACCAAACGTACATACATGTTATCAGGGACGGGTTCCGGGACCTCATGAATTGCATACGGTCCATCGAAATGTATTTCTAATGTTATTTAGTTGGTATACTCAAAAAAAAAATTGCACCGGGTCATATTTGTTTATGGTTCCGTCCATGCATTTTATACGGCTAAAGAATAAAATATTTGTCAAATTTCCAAATCTTTTCTAAATGAGTGCTGATATTACTAATTAATATTGTATTGTAATAAACGTTAATGTAAATGGTACACGGCAAATGTTTCATGTGCTAGCTAGCTAGAAAGAAAAGTACATTTTGTATATATATAGTTGTTTGTAATTTCTAGATCCGGATATGATATGGTATGACAAACAGGGATGGAACCGTGGGTTCTCGCGGGGTCCAGTGTCTCATGGATTTTTTCGATATATTACATTATGGTTCAAAAAATTTTGTGTATTCGGTCATATTTGATTCTTCTTCTGTCCCTAAATTTCAACATGCAAAAGAAATCTAATGTTGATGATTATGATAATTTGGAAATGAAGGTGTTTGTGGGGATGCAAACGGTGTACATACTATGGACATTTGTGGTTGAAGGGAGACCAAGAGCCACCATAGCAACAGTGTTCATGTTCACATGCAGAGGGATTTTGGGCTATTCGACACAGCTTCCATTGCCACAGGTACATTGTTTTTCTGCCGACATCAATTGAATTGTGGCAATAAGATAGATATTTAGTCTCCACCGTCCATTTATGATGATGCATGGGTTTTTTTTTCTTGGTTTATAATGACTCATGTTTTTCAAAAAATAATGAGTCATGTACTTATCTCATTCACTCATTAATGTGAGGATGTAACTAGAACTATTTTATAGGTCAACTAATTAATTGTATGTTTTGTTTCATTTAATTATATTAAATCCAATATAACGAAACCGGTTGATAAACTTATGTGACTCATAAATTTACTTCACATAGTTATTAAAATGTTTTCCACACATTTTGAGGTCATCCACGACTCCACATGCATACACTGAAAATAAAATATGATGTGTCTCATTATAGAAATTAAGATTGTTAAGTTATGGATATACGACGGACCTACATGGTTGTCGGGTGTGACACAGGCAACATCCGAGTTTAGGTAACGAAGTGATTTTTTTTTTAAATTGTCGTTTTTTAAATGTGCAACATCCAAAACTTTCTTTTTCTACTTTCGTTTCTTACTGTATAACTTTAGTTAGCCCAATAATATTTTTGTACAACACTCTTTTAAAAATCTTTGATCCATCCCTCATAAGAAATAGACACTTTCTCAAAAGATATATATAAGGATGTATATTAAATTTCTGGATTTGTTAAATTATGCATTAAGAAGTAATAATATGGATTTGGTAGAAAGAAAACAGACCCATATGAAGGTGGGATTTTTTGCTAGTACTAGTTGACGTGCGTGTGGGGTAAAACTTTATATTGGTCCCAGTAATTTAATACGATGTCTCTTTTCTAGTTATGCTTTGTTAAATGGTACTCCCTCGTCCCTAATAAATGTGCAGTTTGACTTTTCAGAGTCAAACTTGTTCAACTTTGACCGTAAATATTTTTTTTGTGTTATATAATAGTTGATGAAAAACTATACCAATGAAAATACACTTAAAACCGTCCATTCATATATTTTTCATAGTATTATATGTAACACTGAAAATAGATAAGGTCGAAAGTTGATCAGGTTTAACTCTAAAAGTCAAAATGGACATGAAATGATTCTAAATGTTAGACATTTTCGTAATCTCAAGATATAAAATGCCTAAAATAAATATTTACTATGGTTTACTAGTTTTTAAACATCTTCATAATTTTATAAACTTTTTCATAAACCAGCATAGTAGATGCTCTAAAACTTTAAGATATTTATACTATAGTAGCAGAAATAGATTTATCAACTCAAAATGTCTAAGTTATTCATGTGACATAAAAATTTTAATTTATAAAGCTTTATAATAGTTTATCATAGTAAATACCAAAAATTTATAAAAAATAGTTTGGTTATCAAATAATATTTAGAAGGTTTCTTAAGAAAAAAACTTGTGAAAGGTAGTTTAGCTTACTAGTAATCTTGAGTAATGACTAATAAATCTTCCAAAAATTTGTAGTTGAAAAGATTAAAAACTTTTTCCTGTGTTTCTATTAAATCCCATGTGAAAAAGTTGTGTCATAAGAAAATAAAGGTGCCTTACCGGCCATCTTTTGAAATTTGAAGAATGCATAAGTTTGGTGTGACTTAAAAGTCCATAATGATTGGTACGACAATATTAAGTTGAACATAATCTAATTTATGTTTTATTCGGGTCATGTAGCAAGATCGGTCATTCATATATTTTGCATCGGCTAAAATTAACAAATCTACGATAAAAAGTAGAAAAGCCCAGGCGAATGATTGAAAAAGTATCATCTACATAATTTTTTTTTGGGTGTGAACAATTTTTTTCTTTTGTGGGTAATTTCTTTTAAATTTATTCTTTTAGGGTATTTTGCGAAATTTTGGACGTTTTGCCTCTTAGTTAATAGAAATTTTTTTCCCCAAGAAAACGTGAAAATCATCGTATTCTAAAAAGTATGAATTTGAAAAAATCTTCATAAAAGAAAAAAATCGCTACTCACAAAATAAATGGTGTAGATGATACTTTTTCAATCATTCATTTAAACTATACTACATGTGTTAACAATTACTACATATTTTGTATTTTGCTAGGAATTTTTAGGCTCGGGTGCAGACTTTCCGGTGGGGAACGTGTCCTTTTTCTTGTTTTATTCGGGTCATGTAGCAGGATCGGTCATTGCATCTCTTGATATGAGGAGGATGCGTAGGTGGAAATTGGCGCTTCTATTTGACACCTTGAACCTTTTACAAGTGGTGCGGTTGTTGAGCACCAGAGGACACTACACCATTGACCTAGCCGTTGGAGTAGGTGCAGGCATGTTGTTTGATTCCCTTGCGGGAAACTACATCAACAATATTGTTGCGGCTAAAAAAAGGGACAAAGATGGGTTGTATACAAATGGACATCTCTCATCTTGATCTTTTTTTAGGTTCGCTATGTTTGTAGAATAATTTTGAACTTTGTACAATTTTACTAGGGTTTGAAGCACAATTAAATATTGGTTTTTTATTTCATTTGAATATGGGAAAGTTTAGTTGATGGATCAATCATATGAGCTACTGCTAACTGCTTTGGGAAAATGTTCCACTAATTTATGTGACTTTATGGAAAGATATTGTGTTATGTGTTACACATATTTTTCAGCAAAACATAAAGGTCTAGGCCCATCAACTCATCAAGTTTAAAATGGGCTTTATTTAGAATTTTAGCTTGCGCAGTTATGATTTTATGGGCTGCGTTGTTAATCCAAATGTTTCGTATTTGGGCTGTTGATTACTACACCTAATCTACAAAAGAGAGTTTACTATGAGATTAGGAGCTGGTTCATGGCTTAAAAAAATATAACCTCTCCTCTAAAAGCAACATGTTAATGGTTTTAGCAACACCAATGTTACAATTTGGGCTTTAACGCTACCCGTAATGATCAGCACAACATGACCGAGGACAGTAATGTCACAACTATTATTTTTTCACCATCAATATATACCCTACAAAAATCAATTAAATTAATAAAACACCCACACATACAAATATACTCACACTACTCGGTCTTAGTTACGACCGAGTTCTCCTTTCTCTTGGCTTAGGACGCGTCGGGTTGGGTGGGGGGTAATGGGGAGGATGTGTCTTTGTGGGGGTCGACCGAGTTTACGACCTATGCACTAAAGATGGCTTAAGTGGTTGAAATCTTTTTGACTAGTTTTTTCTTTAACTGCAACTAACAATTCACAATATATATACCACAAATTTATTCGCAAATATTAGGCCATTATTATTTTCTCATAAAATTTAGACTTGTATTAAGAGAAAATCACACTACCATAGTGAGACAAGAATGAGGCAGTTTTGTACGTTTTGAACCAATTCGCCTTTTTATCTAGATTTGTTGCCCTAGTAAAATCTTGCGGGGTAACTACATATCTAGCTGACTCAGTATAAACTCGTTCCGTAAAAATCTTGTACTTAGTACTTGTAAGTTTTTACAAGAAAAACGCGCACAGTCATTTTCAACCCAATATTGTTTTCTGCACAAAATTTTAGAATTTATTGGTTATTGATGGCGCTCGTACAATTAAATCATATTTTTCGAACTTTGTAACTCGTAGATTTTAACAATTTCAATATTATCGATTTATTTGTGTTTTTTAGCACAAAAAAATATATAACTTTGAAATTAATAATAAATGAGGTATTAAAATATTGGGTAAAATAATTTAATACAAACATTCGTAATGTCATGATACATTAACACTTGTATTGCTTAATAATGCATTATGAGTGTCTCACATAATTTATATAGATAATGTCATTCATCCATTATATGTAATATTGATATTGATGTGTGTAATACGTATTAAAACATATTTTTCACTTAACACTTTACACAATTGTGCATTACTGTCTTGTATAGTGTGCATTACAGTGTTGTATAATGTGATGTAAGTATAAGAAAAAATGGTGTGAGTATCAAACCCCCAATTTTATAGAAAAGATTTACATTATTTTTTTGGTTGATTTTTTCGAAAATTTCAAAAGGTGTCCTGATTTTTTCGATGGCACTATATGGTTAACGTATATTTTTCAACTTTGTAGCTCGTTAATTTTAACAATTCAAATTCTATCGGTAGGATTTTATTTATTTATTTATTTATTTTTATACAAGTTCAAAAAATTAATAAATGAGATATTAAAATACCGCTTTTGCTTTTGGTGCTTGTTTCGCTTCTCTTTGAAGATATATCTTTCGTCATTGTCGGATATCTTCGTCAATAATTTATTATTTATGTTTTTGTTTTTCTCTTTATGACATAGAACTTTGTGATTTCATCGATTCAAGCTGTGAGAGAGTATTAAAGGATAGATTTAGTCAGCCAAGCTTGTTTGTTTGTTTGGGTCCATAAAATTTATCTAGAGTTTTCGGTGCAACATTGTACTCTATATAAGGTCATGAGTAATAAAAGATAATAATAAAGGGAATTGCAACTTCTAACAGATATAACTTAAACAAAATTACTTTTTTAACTAGTTTAAAACATTTTCTTGTAACTCTTATTAGTGTGGATGTCTTTAATTAGTTGAATTTCATTCTAGTTTTCAAAACTTCATGATGGCTTTGTTAAAAATAAAAAATAAATGAATGTTATCTAAAAGTTACTAATGGGTACCGACCCAAATAGTCACTCAAACCATCCGTAATGAATGGTCGTTCTTGCTCGGTCACTCTATCTAAGAGAGAGTCTCCTTTGTTACACCTCTTCAATAAATGCGTCCAACATGATCTTTTTACAAAGACTAAGTCGTATACTCGATTGAGTCATGTGAAAATGTTTGTCTGTGTGGGATTTTTTTCATCTTTTTTTCTTTTTTTTTGAACGGCAATGATATATTAAAAAAGGAAAATCAAGAAGACGCTAGAAATTATAGAGGCAACTGCAACCAACCGCTCCTGCTATTACAAAGATTACCTCTAAATTTAAGCCAAGAAAAAGAAAGAAGACAAATAAAATAAAAAATGTCGCATTTCCTCATAGAATGAGAGTTGAATGTGATATTGTTTCTATAACGCCAAAGGGTCCAACAAGTAGGCGCGAAGATGGTATAAGCACGAGACTCCTTATCTTTAGAGGCGTGCCAAGAATCAAACCAAATGTCCTAGTCTTCACACGAGCAAAAGATCGGGAACGAAAAGCCAGTCTAAGAACGAACAAGACGCCAAACAGAAGTAGTCGTGTCACAAGTGAAAAAAGTATGCGCATTTGATTCTACAAACCCGTTGCAAACCATGCAAGAAATTGAATCAAGGTCCAAACCTCAGGAAGACAAATTTAAGCAATTAGGGAGCCTATCTAAGAAAATCCGCCACATGAAAATATTGATCTTTTTAAGACAAGTTTTTATTAAATAATTTTTATAAGTCATATTTGTGTTTAAATGTGGTATGTTTATCGCGATCACCTTATTACACTAAGTTAGTCATGAAAAAGATTGTAATGAGTTGACTATGATGTAATAGTGGTGACCGCGATTACGTGTGCTCACCGTTGTCTTATATGTTTAACATTGTTTGTTCAAACCTGATTAGAGATGCGAGTGTAAATAGTTTTCGTGACAAATGTGTCTAAAAGCTAGTGTGACATCATTATTTTCATATTTTAATATGGGATATTTTAAAGTTCAGACCTTTTAGCCTTTGAAAGTGAGTTGATCTCAGGGATGGCAAAGACCAAACCGATGAATGGGAAAACCCGAACGGTTGGGTCGGGTTGAGAGGTTCGCGGGTTTGGATCACGGTTCGGGTAGATATATTCTTTTCTTTTCAGATGCAGTGCAGGTTGAGTTCAGTAATACCTGCATGGTTTACCCGTACCGTATCCGTATACCAATTTGTACTGTTTTTTGCTAATTTATATAAGGTCCAAATATGTTTTGATCTCTTAACCTTGTACAATTTTTTTTTCCTACTCTACTCCTTAATAGCATATATCTTGGTAATTACAAACTATTAAATTAACACTTACGACTGACGATTTAAATCTCACACATGACACAATAACTCTTTAATCTTCAAACATTACGAATATTGAAGTCATTTTCTTTAACTTCAAAAACTTTGAATATATTAGGGTGTTTTGGTT
The DNA here is from genome assembly GCA_022545495.1 of Chrysanthemum lavandulifolium. Lineage (NCBI taxonomy): Eukaryota > Viridiplantae > Streptophyta > Magnoliopsida > Asterales > Asteraceae > Chrysanthemum > Chrysanthemum lavandulifolium. Next base: position 266,820,363 of record CM040244.1, on the reverse strand, counting down.
TTTAGGTTGAGTTTACAACGATGATTTGAATTGGGATAACCGACACCATGGAAACCGATAACCCGATGGATAATAATAATCGGGTGCCATCGGGTATTTAAGCGGGTTCGGGTTTGGATATTATAAGCGAGTGCAGTGCGGGTTCACTAAAACCCGCCCCGAACCCGACCCGTTGCCATCCCTAGTTGATCTGTTGATGTTTTGGATTTTGTTCAACTTTAATTGATTTGGGTTTCTATAATTCCTGGCCACAAAGGCATTGCTAAAGCTGGATCTACTAAAGTTATTTGTGCCACTTTTGCTGTGCTAAACAATATTGCTTCGAGGAGTATGTTACACACTAATACACAACTATTGTTCTGTTTTTTTAAAGTTAGTCTGGACTCTGGAGTTTGAAATTTCAATAACGTTGATCATTCTTCTTAGTACATTATTTGGAACAAAGAGAATTGTACATTAATTGACAATCAAAAACCTTGCAACAATTATGCTCATAAGGCGGAAAGGAAGAACAATTCGAAAGGATGATTTGTCATTAACACAAATTTACTGTTAAATGGCAAATGCCGCAAAAAAACACATAAGTTAATAGCTATTTCCAATCAAGGTAGTTATTTATTTATTTATTTGCATGAAAAGATATCAATTTAACTATTTTCGTCAAATATTTAATGATCATTCGTAAGTTCTACATTTCAAATTCACCGTCGTCGCCGCCACCACTACCAATCACCGTCGCTACCACCAACTCCACCCATCACAATCACCACCAACCACCGCCGCCACCACCACCACCACCGCTACCACCACCCTACCCATATACCGTTTTATCCCAACACCATCGCCACCTGGCACTGTCGTCACTACCACTGTCACCCTTTAACAAACAATGTTGTCATTACCAACCGAACCCAACCCACTGCTGCCATCACCACTATACCCACCCACCACCCTCGGGGTGGTTGGTGGTGATACTAATGGGTGGGATTGGTGGTGGCGGCAGTAGTGCACATGAAATATTAAACTTAGAAATGATCGTTAAATATTTAATGAAAATATTTAAAGTGGCCAGTAAAATAAGATAGCTACCTTTTTATGAAAAAATAAAATTAGATACTCGGATTGAAAATGAATTCTTACTTGACTTTGTTTTTATGACATTTAACCTTTGTTAAACATCACTTTACTAACTTTTGTAGTACTCGCCATGGCTCAAAATTTGAGGAACTCAAATTTATCCTGAATATTATTAGAAAGAGTCGTCACTTTTAATTTAGCACAAGTTTAAAATGCATTGACAAGATAATTTATACCTTAGATCGTTTTAAGAAATCTTATGAGCGGTTTATTTTACGTATTTTTAGCTTTTCTTTTACAAAGCAATGTCGATAGTTCTGCGAGAATAAGTTTTGGAAGCATAATCATTTCTTCGTACTCATTTGCTTAACAAATGGAGTCAAGCATTAAGCAAACGTATTTATGAAACAATGAGTCATCCAACAATATAAAATAATAAGGTTGCGTTTAGTTGAGGAAAAACACCCTTGTTTTCCACAAAATGTTTTGTGGAAAACAAGGAAACTAAAGATCGCGTTCAAATCAACGTTTTCCAACAAAATGTTTTGCAAAACACAAATCCTTTATTTCTAACTTAATGAGGAAAATTACAAACAAATTTTAGTTGTTTCAGCTTTTCCTTTGAACCTCAACCTCCTCCCTTTCTTCAAATGTAAAATAAAACATCAATTAAACGTTTCTTTATTTTCGTGTTTTGTGGAGATTAATCTCTTTCAAATTTTACAAAACTAAAGATAGAAAATAAGAGAATTTTTCTCCAACTAAACGCACCCTAAGATTCATGAATTTGATTCACATAACTTCGAAGTTCGAATGATCTTATACATTTTGCCAAACAAATCACTGAATATTTGACTATTTAACTAGTATATTCCCACCGATGATAGATTTTGAGATATAGTTTTGAACTAACTTGTATTTGTCTCCTTTGCAAGCATATTGCTTTTACAGATTCCGAAGAGTTAAAAAAAAAAGCTAGACCCACATAAAGAATTCATAAAAAAAAATTAATACATTAAAAAAAAAAGAAAAAAAAAAGAAAAAAAAAATAAATCACTCGCTGACTTGTTAACGGGTGATTGATGTATCTTGTGACAGTTTTTCTCCTTTCTATGGTTACATCTATCATCCGCAGACATGTCAAAGAGTGGATTTTTTTTTCTTTCTTTTTTATGACTTCCTTATATCGATCTAGCATTACATTGAGTCGTCGAGACTGGGGTTGGTGGAACAAGTCTTGTTTTTGGGTGTTTAGTGGCTTAATTTTCCTGTTTATGGATACTTAATTTTTTTTTTTTGGAAGGTGAATTTCTTATAAAGTGCTTTGTGTCGCGGTTCGACGGTGGGAGGTCTAGACTACGTTGTCTAAACCGGTCCGTAGAGAGCTCCCTCGAGCGAAACGCTTATTTCAACATCACGATGGAAAACCCCTACTAATCCATGAAAGCACAACAATTAATAAGGGTAAACTCGCTTTTCCAAGATTCGAACGCAGGGGTTCTGGGCTCAAACCCCTTCATTAAAGGACTACGGCAGGAAAATCCTCACTCAAACCCCTTGCAAGATTTGAACTCAAGACCTCCTCCCAAAAGCGCAAAAAGTCAGGGTGGTGGTGAGTAATTAGTTTAGTTTCTTCTAGTCTTCAAAACCTCATGATGACTTTATTATTAACAACCCAAGTAGTCACTAAGAAAGACTCCCATCCATAACAATACACAAATAACACTGCCGTCGCGTCGCCACATCGCCTTTAACATTTAACATTAACATCCCCAAAAACACTCTCATCCATAACATCTCAATAACACTATAACACCAATAATATTTCATATTTTCAATTCCACCCCTAAACTAAAACAAACACTTCATTTATTAAAACACATATTACCCCCCACACAAACATAAAAACACAACCCATCATCTTCATCCTCTCTCTCTCCCTTTCAACCCTAGCCGCCGACCACCACTTCACGCCGCCACCACCACCACACCGCCACCTCCCCAACCACACCACCCACCTCAAAACACTCCCCTCACTCTCGTCTACACGATCCCCAAGGCCACGCTCCTCAAAACCCTCGCCATACCCCTCGTACGTCACTCATGCGCCACCTAACACCACCACAACGCCACCACCGGTCATTTCATTGTGTCAAAACAAAACAAACACTCCAAACAGCCATCATCGAAGTTCGAAGGGACCAAAAATGAAAAAATTTGATTTTTTTTTCTACCCCTTAACGGGCGTTAAAGAGGCAACGCCTCCCCTCTAACGCCGTTACTGAGCTACGCTTCGGCCAGTGCGGTAACGGCGTTCAACGGCAAGCACCGACCCTAACGGGCGTTATGGAGGTGATGGATGGGAGTGCTCTAATAATATCTAACATTGTACGTGTGTTCGTACCTGGTCAGAGATGTGGGTGTAAAAAATTTGTCGGAACAATGTGTTAAAAGACATTTTGGATTTTTGTTCGACTTTTATTGATTTGAGTTTCTATAATTCCAAGCCACAAGATCAGTTGAGGCCTGCATTTGTTCAGCTGGGTCTACTATAGAATCATTTGTTGCCACTTGGGCAGTGCTTAACTACATCGTTTTGAGAGTATGTTATTCACAATAATGTATCTGAGTTGGGTATCTTTGACGAAATGAGCTGGAGCTATATATCACGTACTTGCTCGATAATGATTTTTCATACGACACTTAGTCTCGACTAAGTCAGCCTTTTTCGAATACTCACCGAACTAGGCAATCAAAGAGAGCTTTAAAGAAAAGAACAAGGAGTTCGGAAAAACTTTAGGGTGTGTTTGGTTAAGAGAATTGAAGATGGAGAAATGGAAATGGTTTTAATTTCGTGTTTGGTAGCGGGAGAAATGGAAGCAGAGAATTGGAGAAATTGGTGGGGAAATGGAGAGTTGAGTAGTGTAATTTAAGTAGCATTTCCATTAATTTTGTGGAGAAATTGGAGAAATAGATTAATTTTTGAAAAATGTTTTTTTTTTTTTTTTTTTTTTTTTTTTACATTTAAAAAATTAAAAAAAATATTTTTAAAAATTATTATAAAAAAATAAGTTTAAAATTATTTTTTTAAATAAGTTTTTTTTTTTAAAATAAATACATTTTAAAAAATATTTTTTTAAAAAAAACAAGTTTTTTTTAAGTAAATACATTTTGAAAAAATAAGTTTTTTTTAATAATTTTTTTAAAGAAAGTACATAAATTTTTAAAAATAAATTTTAAAAAGAAAGATATATTTTTTTTTAAATAATTTTTTTTAAATATTTTTTAAGAATTTTTATTTAGACAAAATATTATTTAAATAAAAAATTTCATTTCTCGGTCAGTCTGCATTGTTACTAAACATTAGAATTGAACAAAATTTCTCTTGATTTACTATTCTCCGAGATTCTATTCTCTACTTCGTTTCTTTTCTTCGAATTTCTCTACCAAACACACCTTAGATTGCTAGAGAGAATTTACAAGATAAGATTACAAGTTAATTGAGATATAATTTTCTCAATGCGGATGCTTCTATTTATACTACAAAATTAAAACTACTATATATGTACAAACTCTAAGATGGACCTCTATCTACACCTTCCATGAGAGGATCATACATAGATTACGATAAGATAGATATTTTAGCCCAAATAGCTAAAGCCTTTGGCCATAACAGCCCACAATATCAAAAGCTCACATCAACGTCGCCTTCCCGGACTAACATTAGCCAAACACAAAGCGACCCTTCGTGGAAATTAAAACTAATTTCGGGAAGAAGAGTCTTAAAATTTATCCATGAAGCCGTACGCACTAACACCACGTGTAGCTACCTCATTCGTAGAGGTAGTATCGCAAATGTTTAGATTAATCGTGCATATCCTTTCGAATATTCCAATAACCACCTAAGCCAAGGATATCACGCCAAGAGTCATTCTTGTCTCAACTATTGAATGTTTATCATGTGGACCATCTAGGATCGTTAGATCACATAAGCGAGACATACAACCTCAAATGCATCCCTATAAATATCGGTGCATTTCATGAGAAAGATCAGTGATCTTTTCCATTTCTCAAACACAAGACCTAATCGTATATGCATGTTACCCTAACTCGAGATAACGTTCTTAACTGGGATCCTTAACAAGCGTGGGAAACCGAACATACGATCACACTCATCTCACACCATTGATTTACCCAAATCCTTGTTTTACGTACCATACGTAAACATGGCGTCATCCGTGGGACCCATGACGTAAACAAAGCCATCGGTTTCATCTTTTCCGGCATCGAAAAAATTAAAATATTCACTTCTTCGTTACATACAAGACCAAATATCCCCATTTTCACCTTCATCATTAAAAAAAATAATAAAAAAATAAGTAAATAAATAAAAACACCTCTATTTGAAACATGCGGATATACAAAACCAATACAATCTGAAAACAAACCAAACACTCAACAACTACCTCACGTACATGATTTAAACACGGCTACGGTAAAGACACGATGCGTTGAGGTACTTGAGGAATGGGCTTCGACAACCAAGGAGCAATTTTCGTGGGAGGGATTCATACCTTCATCAGATCCAATAGTCACTACAGTCGTAATTACTTCACAAAAAATAAGCAGAATCTACATTTATTGGGGCAACTCAGTCAACATCATGTACGATCATTGTTTCAGGAAACTACCTAAAAAGGTCAGGGAACTGATACGTTCTGCAACTATTCCTCTCATTGGATTCTCGTCTAAGAGAACTATTCCTGAAGGAGTAATCAAGCTGGAAACCACAGTGGGAACTCACCCACTGTCGCGAACAGTGATCATGGAACTTCATATCGTTAAATCAAATTTCAAATACAATATCTTGTTCGGGCTACTATAAGAAAATTATGTGTGGATTTGTCCACGATTCGGTCACATGTTCAATTCCCAATAAAGTCATGGATGGCTACAGTCAAAAGCGATTACCCAGGGGAAGACGTAGAGTTTTTAGCAGCAATGGAACATGACGATCGGGGAAATCCAGTGGAAAGCTATGCGTGGAGATAACAACAAGGAAGAAATAGTGGTCATCAAGGAAAAATACCCATAACAACCAATCACCATCGAAAAACACCTCATATCCCTAGGAAAAAAATCAACTCGTTCAATTGTTGGCGAATTGTCTTGATGTTTTTTCTAGACACCAGCCGACATCACAGGCGTTCCAAGAGAATTTGTTGAACATAGCATAGGTCTCGACCAATATGCACCACTGTCGGGAAAAAAGGAGAAACCTCTCCTCGAAGGTCGAATCCACGAACACGGATGTCAATGACCTTATACATGATGGAATCCTTCTTGTAAAATATTAAACACGGGTTGCAAATCCAATCATGGTAAAGAAGGAAACACTACCTAACACATGTGTGTTGACTTCTTGACCTAAATAAAGCATGCCCCAAGGACAATTATCCGCTACCTCAATCGGTGAAAAGGGTAATCCTCTCGGGTTTACATACAAATATTTCCTTGAAGCCTACAAAGGTTACAATCAAATACTTATAAAAAGAAAGATGAAGATAAGACAACCTTTACGGAAAATGAAGAAATATATCGCCACACAAAGATGCCTTTCGATTACGAAGAATGCGGGGCCGCGTATGAGGCCTTTGGTTGACAAAGTTCGGTGTCGGATCGGTATAGATAATGTCATTCATCCATTATATGTAATATTGATATTGATGTGTGTAATACGTATTAAAACATATTTTCACTTAACACTTTACACAATCATTCTTGTCTGTTTCAGATAGTGTGCATTCATGATGTTGTATAATGTGATGTAAGTATAAGAAAAATGGTGTAGTGATCAAACCCCAATTTTATAGAAAAGATTTACATTATTTTTTTGGTTGATTTTTTCGAAAATTTCAAAAGGTGTCCTGATTTTTTCGATGGCACTATATGGTTAACGTATATTTTTCAACTTTGTAGCTCGTTAATTTTAACAATTCAAATTCTATCGGTAGGATTTTATTTATTTATTTATTTATTTTTATACAAGTTCAAAAAATTAATAAATGAGATATTAAAATACCGCTTTTGCTTTTTTGGTGCTTGTTTCTGCTTCTCTTTGAAGATATATCTTTGCTTGTTGTCAGATGTCTTCGTCAATAATTTATTATTTATGTTTTTGTTTTTCTACTGCAGCATGGGCTTTGTGATTTCACCGTTCAAACTGTGAGAGAGTATTAAAGGATAGATTTAGTCAGCCAAGCTTGTTTGTTTGTTTGGGTCCATAAAATTTATCTAGAGTTTTCGGTGCAACATTGTACTCTATATAAGGTCATGAGTAATAAAAGATAATAATAAAGGGAATTGCAACTTCTAACAGATATAACTTAAACAAAATTACTTTTTAACTAGTTTAAAACATTTTCTTGTAACTCTTATTAGTGTGGATGTCTTTAATTAGTTGAATTTCATTCTAGTTTTCAAAACTTCATGATGGCTTTGTTAAAATATAAAAATAAATGAATGTTATCTAAAAGTTACTAATGGGTACCGACCCAAATAGTCACTCAAACCATTTAATGAATGGTCGTTCTTGCTCGGTCACTCTATCTAAGAGAGAGTCTCCTTTGTTACACCTCTTCAATAAATGCGTCCAACATGATCTTTTACAAAGACTAAGTCGTATACTCGATTGAGTCATGTGAAAATGTTTGTCAATGATATATTAAAAAGGAAAACTAAGATAGAAATTTTTCATCTTGTTTTTCTCTTTTAAGAAAGGAAACAAGATGATATATAAAAAAGGAAAATAAAAGAAGAATGTGATATTGAAATTATAGAAACAAGTCGCGAAGACCAACCGGTAGTGGGCTATTACAAAGATTACCTCTAAATTTAATCCAAAAAAGAAAGATATTTAGACAAATAAATATAAAAATGTCGTAAGTTAGCATTCTTAGCGTTGAGAGTTGAATGTTCGATATTGTTTTTATAGTTTTCTCTAACTTTTTAATATATTTCCGCCTTTCCAACAAGTAGCGCGAAGATGGTATAAGCACGAGACTCCTTATCTTTAGAAAGGCGCCAAGAATCAAACCAAATGTCCTAGTCTTCACACGAGCAAAAGATCGGAACGAAAAGCTAGTCTAAGAATGAACAAGGCGCCAAGCAGTAGTAGCGTGTCACAAGTGAAAAAAGTATGCGATTTGATTCTACAAACCGTTGCAAACCATGCAAGAAATTGAATCAAAGTCTAAACCTCGGAAGATAAGTTTAAGCGATTAACTAGGGAGCCTATCTAAGAAAATCCGCCACATGAAAATATTGATCTTTTAAGACAAGTTTTATTAAATAATTTTTATAAGTCATATTTGTGTTTAAATGTGATATGTTTATCGCGATCACCTTATTTAAGTTAGTCATGAAAAAGATTGTAATGAGTTGACTATGATGTAATAGTGGTGACCGCGATTACGTGTGCTCACCGTTGTCTTATATGTTTAACATTGTTTGTTCAAACCTGATTAGAGATGCGAGTGTAAATAGTTTTTCGTGACAAATGTGTCTAAAAGCTAGTGTGACATCATTATTTTCATATTTTAATATGGGATATTTTAAAGTTCAGACCTTTTAGCCTTTGAAAGTGAGTTGATCTCAGGATGGCAAAAGCACCAAACCGATGGAATCAAACCCGAACGGTTGGGTCGGGTCGCATGGTTCTCGGGGCCGATCACGGTTCGGGTAGATATATTCTTTTCTTTTCGGATGCAGTGTTTACCGCACCGTATCCGTATACCCAATTTGTACTGCTTTTTTTTGCTAATTTATATAAGGTCCAAATATGTTTTGATCTCTTAACCTTGTACAATTTTTTTTTCCTACTCTACTCCTTAATAGCATATATCTTGGTAATTACAAACTATTAAATTAACACTTACGCTTGACGATTTAAATCTCACACACATGACACAATAACTCTTTAATCTTCAAACATTACGAATATTGAAGTCATTTTCTTTAACTTCTAAAAACTTTGAATATATTAGGGTGTTTTGGTTTTTTTAGGTTGAGTTTTACAACGATGACTAGTTGATCTGTTGATGTTTTGGGTTTTGTTCAACTTTAATTGATTTGGGTTTCTATAATTCCTGGCCACAAAGGCATTGCTAAAGCTGGATCTACTAAAGTTATTTGTGCCACTTTTGCTGTGCTAAACAATATTTGCTTCGAGGAGTATGTTACACACTAATACACAACTATTGTTCTGTTTTTTTAAAGTTAGTCTGGACTCTGGAGTTTGAAATTTCAATAACGTTGATCATTCTTCTTAGTACATTATTTGGAACAAAGAGAATTGTACATTAATTGACAATCAAAAACCTTGCAACAATTATGCTCATAAGGCGGAAAGGAAGAACAATTCGAAAGGATGATTTGTCATTAACACAAATTTACTGTTAAATGGCAAATGCATAAAAAACACATAAGTTAATAGCTATTTCCAATCAAGGTAGTTATTTATTTATTTATTTGCATGAAAAGATAGCAATTTAACTATTTTCGTCAAATATTTAATGATCATTCGTAAGTTCTACATTTCAAATTCACCGTCGCCGCTACCACTACCAATCACCGTCGCTACCACCAACTCCACCCATCACAATCACCACCAACCACCGCCGCCACCACCACCACCACCAACTACCACCGCTACCACCACCCTACCCATATACCGCTTTATCCTAACACCATCGCCACTAAGACCGTCATTACTACCACCGTCACCCTTTAACAAACAATGTTGTCATTACCAACGAACCCAACCCATCACGCCATCACTATTATATCCACCCACCACCCTCGGGTGGTTGGTGGTGATAATAATGGGTGGGATTGGTGGTGGCGGCGATAGTGCACATGAAATATTAAACTTAGAAATGATCGTTAAATATTTAATGAAAATATTTAAAGTGGCAGGTAAAATAAGATAAACTACCTTTTATGAAAAAATAAAATTAGATACTGTGATTGAAAATGAATTCTTACTTGACTTTGTTTTTATGACATTTAACCTTTGTTAAACATCACTTTTACTAACTTTTGCAGTACTCGCCATGGCTCAAAATTTCGAGGAACTCCAAATTTATCCTGAATATTATTAGAAAGAGTCGTCACTTTTAATTTAGCACAAGTTTAAAATGCATTGACAAGATAATTTATACCTTAGATCGTTTTTAAGAAATCTTATGAGCGCGGTTTATTTTACGTATTTTTAGCTTTTCTTTTACAAAGCAATGTCGATAGTTCTGCGAGAATAAGTTTTGGAAGCATAATCATTTCTTCGTACTCATTTGCTTAACAAATGGAGTCAAGCATTAAGCAAACGTAATTTTGAAACAATGAGTCATCAAACAAAATATAAAGTGATAAGCATTCATTTTTGAACGGAAATAATAAGCATTCATGAATAAAGATTCACATAACTTCGAAGTTCGAATGATCTTATACAGTTTGCCAAACAAATCACTGAATATTTGACTATTTAACTAGTATATTCTCACCGATGATAGATTTTGAGATATAGTTTTGAACTAACTTGTATTTGTCTCCTTTGCAAGCATATTGCTTTTACAGATTCCAAAGAGTAAAAAATAAAATAAAAAAAATAAAAAAATGAGGCTAGACCCACCTAAAGAATTCATAAAGATAAAATCACCGACTGTTGACATTTCTGGTGATTGATGATTTTGTATGTGAGTTCTCTCCTCTCTATGGTTACATCTATCATCCGCCACACATCAACGAGTGATTTTTTTTTTTTTTTTTTTGAATTCCTTATATGGGTCTAGCATTACATTGACTTGTCGAGAATGGGGTTGGTTGAACAAGTCTTGTTTTTGGGTGTTTAGTAGCTTAATTTTTTGTTTATGGATACTTAATTAGTTTAGTTTTCTTCTAGTCTTCAAAACCTCATGATGACTTTATTATTAAGTAGTCAACACCGTAACACCAATAACACCGCCCGCGTCCGCCACATCGCCTTTAACATTTAACATTAACATCCCCAAAAACACTCTCATCCATAACATCTCAATAACACTATAACACCAATAATATTTCATATTTTCAATTCCACCCCTAAACTAAAACAAACACTTCATTTATTAAAACACATATTACCCCACACAAACATAAAACACAACCCATCATCTTCATCCTCTCTCCCTTTCAACCCTACGCCGACCACCACTTCACGCCACCACCACCACACCGCCACCTCCCAACCACACCACCCACCCAAAACACTCCCTCACTCGCTCACACGATCCCCAGGCCACGCTCCTCAAAACCCTCGCCATACCCCTCGACGTCACCATGCGCCACCTAACACCACCACAACGCCACCACGGTCATTTCATTGTGTCAAAACAAAACAAACACTCCAAACAGCCATCATCAAGTTCGAAGGGACCAAAATGAAAAAATTTGATTTTTTTTCTAATATATCTAACGTTGTACGTTTGTTCAAACCTGGTCATAGATGTGGGTGTAAAAATTTGTCGGAACAATGTGTTAAAAGACATTTTGGATTTTTGTTCGACTTTTATTGATTTGAGTTTCTATAATTCCAAGCCACAAGATCACTTGAGGCCTGCATTTGTTGAGCTGGGTCTACTATAGAATCATTTGTTGCCACTTGGGCTGTGTTAGATTGTTGTAGAGAGAATTTACAAGATAAGATTACAAGTTAATTGAGATATAATTTTCTCAATGCGGATGCTTCTATTTATACTACAAAATTAAAACTACTATATATGTATAAACTCTAAGATGGACCTCTATCTACACCTTCCACGAGAGGATCCTTCTATAGATTCCGATACAAGATAGATATTTTAGCCCAAATAGCTAAAGCCTTTGGCCATAACAGCCCACAATATCAAAAGCTCACATCAACGCCGCCTTCCCGCACTAACATTAGCCAAACACAAAGCATCTTCGTGGAAATTAAACTAATTTCGGGAAGAAAGAGTCTTAAAATTTATCCATGAAACCGGTACGCACTAACACCACGTGTAGCTACCTCATTCGTGTAGAGGTAGTATCGCAAATGTTTCGTTAATACGTGCATATCCTTTCGAATATTCCAATAACCACCTAAGCCAAGGATATCACGCCAAGAGTCATTCTTGTCTCAACTATTGAATGTTTATCATGTGGACCATCTAGGATCGTTAGATCACATAAACGAGACATACAACCTCAAATGCATCCCTATAAATATCGGTGCATTTCATGAGAAAGATCCAAGTGATCTTTTCCATTTCTCAAACACAAGACCCTAATCGTATATGCATGTTACCCTAACTCAAGATAACGTTCTTAACTCGGGATCCTTAACAAACGTGGGAAACCGAACATACGATCACACTCATCTCACACCATTGATTTACCCAAATCCTTGTTTTACGTACCATACGTAAACATGGCGTCATCCGTGGGACCCATGACGTAAACAAAGCCATCGGTTTCATCTTTTCCGGCATCGAAAAAATTAAAATATTCACTTCTTCGTTACATACAAGACCAAATATCCCCATTTTCACCTTCATCATTAAAAAAAATAATAAAAAAATAAGTAAATAAATAAAAACACCTCTATTTCAGAAACATGCAGGATATACAAAACCAATACAATCTCGAAAACAAACCAAACACTCAACAACTACCTCACGTACACATGATTTAAACCTGGCTACCGGTAAAGACACGATGCAGTGAGGTACTTGAGGAATGGGCTTCGACAACCAAGGAGCAATTTTCGTGGGAGGGATTCATACCTTCATCAGATCCAATAGTCACTACAGTCGTAATTACTTCACAAAAAATAAGCAGAATCTACATTTATTGGGGCAACTCAGCCAACATCATGTACGATCATTGTTTCAGAAACTACCTAAAAGGTCGTGAACCGATACGCTCGCAACTATTCCTCTCATTCGATTCTCGTCTAAGAGAACTATTCTGAAGGAGTAATCGTCGGAAACCATGTTGAACTCACCCATCGTCATGAATAAAGGATCATGGAACTTCATATCGTTAAATCAAATTTCAAATACAATATCTTGTTCGGGCTACTATAAGAAAATTATGTGGATTTGTCCACGATTCGGTCACATGTTCAATTCCCAATAAAGTCATGGATGGCTACAACAAAAGCGATTACCTGTGGGAAGACGAGAGTTTTTAGCAAAGAATGGAACATGACGATGGGAAATCCAAAGGAAAGCTATGCGTGGAGATAACAACAAGGAAGAAATAGTGGTCATCAAGGAAAATACCCATAACAACCAATCACCATCGAAAACACCTCATATCCCTAGGAAAAAATCAACTGCTCAATTGTTGGCGAATTGTCTTGATGTTTTTCTAGACACCACCGACATCACAAAGCGCTCCAAGAGAATTTGTTGAACATAGCATAGGTCTCAACCAATATGCACCAATTCGTCAGAAAAAAGGAGAAACCTCTCCCTTGAAAGGTCAGAATCCACGAACACGGATGTCAATGACCTTATACATGATGGAATCCTTCTTCTTGTAAAATATTAAACCTGGGTTGCAAATCCAATCATGGTAAAGAAGGGAAACACTACCTAACACATGTGTGTTGACTTCACTGACCTAAATAAAGCATGCCCCAAGGACAATTATCCGCTACCTCCAATCGACTGAAAAGGGTAATCCCTCTCAGGATTTACATACAAATATTTCCTTGAAGCCTACAAAGGTTACAATCAAATACTTATAAAAAAGAAAGATGAAGATAAGACAACCTTTACGTAAAATGAAGAAATATACCGCCACACAAAGATGCCTTTCGTCCGAAGAATGCAGGGCCACGATGAGGCAATCGGTTGACAAGAAGTTCGTATCGATCGGAGTTAACCAAAGCTAACATGGACTACATGGTGAAAAAAAGAGAGACTGAAGATTCATTGCCGAAAGAGCTAGTAGAAACATTCAAGAATTTGAGAAGAATTAACATGAAGCTAAACCTAGCTAAATGTTCTTTTAGAGTAGATTAGGGTCAATTTTTGGCGCACATCATTAGCCCCAAAGGCATAAAAAGCAAACCCAAAGAAGATCAAGGTCGTACTGGCGATGACATCACCAAAGACTCTCACTCAAACACAAATCCTGAATGCTAAAATCATAACTCCCAGTCGATTTTTATCACGAGCTGCCAATAAATCTCTCTCATTATTTAAGCTGATAAAAGATCATGTGGGAGAAACTATATTCAAGTGGTCGAAAGAAGCTAAGAATGCTTTCCAAGACATGAAAATCTTCTTAATTAAGTTACAATATTTGACAGTCCTAATCACAGGTAAAACTTGTTGGAATGTGGAAGTTGGATTAGCATAAAACAGCTAGAGGTGTGTGAGCCTATTGGGGGCACACACAACAAAACATTAGAATACGTTTTCACGTTAAGCTTAAATTTAACCCGGTTTGGACACGAGATATACTAGACCCAAAATCCACTTGTTCTAAGCTCATATGGCCGGTCCATACAGGGGTTTTAGGAGGGTAGTTTTGGTCTAGGGCTTTCCAAAGAGATATGGAATGTTTGTCAAGTTGTAAGGCTTAAAGATTAAGTTGAAGCCCATTATTAGCTAGGGTTTGTAGGCTATATAAACACCTCATACCCTAGCTCATATACACGACACACACATTGAAAACATCATAGTTTTGTGCCTTTCTCTTTCTCATTTGATTAGAACTAAAACCGGTTCTAGGGTTTTGGTTTTGTTCCACTTTAAAACTTGTTACTTGCATCAATAGATCCAAGGTGAGGATAGGTTTTGTTTCTGTGTTCCATTAGGTTCCATTCGAAGCAGAAAGCAAAGGGTTTTGGTTTTGTTTGGTGCGTAATTTGACAAAAGTGAAGAACCCGATCGGGTTTGTTATACCCGATATCGGACAATTCTTTGGATTGTTCTCGGTTTGTTTCCTGGTTCTCGGACAACAAACAACGGTAGGTTGGTTTGTTTTGGTTCGGGGTTTTGAGCATTAACACTAGTTGTTTGGGTAAACGTGATAGACTAACACTTCGAGCGTATTCGGTTTAACGTGTTTGTGTAAGCACTCGTAGAGGTGATTACTTTAATTACTAGTTTCGTGTTTATTTGCGGGTGACTACAAGGGTTAGTTTTCTTGTTTCCCTTTTAATTTAGTTTGTTTATTATACGTGTTAATTGTAATTACTTAAACTAGATCCATTATCCGTTGCGTACTCGTATTTAAAATGCTTAACTTGTTCTTTAATCCCAACAGTGGCATCACGAGTCAACTCGTTTTTATGATTATGGGTTACACGTTTTAATAAACACGCGAAAAGGCTGCATGATATCTAGCTTAGTTATTTGTTTTATTTTTGTTTTGATAACTATAATGCAATACTTGTCAATAACTAATAAAAAATACCTAGACACAAATAAATTAAATTAATGGTTAATTAGATACATAAAATTACATAATTAAAGGTTTATTAGTTTTCCATGATTAATTTTATGTGTGTATTCCGGCCATAAGACCCACTCAATTGGTTTTTTTGATGTATGGGGCGATCTAAGTATTGCACCTAGTGACAGTCTTATGGTTCTCCTTTTGGGGAAGACTTGCGAGAGAACTCGGATCAATATATGTTAATCTATTTGTTTATGTGTTTAATTCCTTATGTGCATAATTGTTACATGTTTTCACACCTAATTGCATGCAATATGGATTAATACATATTGAAACCATGACATTAATATGGTCTTAATTTATACGCCTAAACACCATGCTCATTATGACCTGCTATTTGATTCGTGAAAAATTATTTTTGTAAAATTAAGTGACTTAATTATTGAAACAAGTTTTTCATGAAATTAAAAACTGGATGCTATGGACACTTGAGATGTACGGCTCACCCACCAGAACAAACTATAAGGGGGGTTTAAGGCGGTGCGCACAGTCACGCCTAAATAATTTCCTACATCGCTTAATGACTGCTCCTCTGCCTCCTTGCGAGTTCGATTGGAGCTACCATGAACCATGGTGATCACTACAGTGTCATTACTAAAGTTTTTTAAATAAGTGTTACAAAGTTGTTTTGCATGCTTCTTTGTACACGACTTTACCACATTTATGTGTATACCCTATGTGTAAATTTTAAGTTTATGCCAGCCAACCAAGAACATGTGCATTTGGCTTGACCTCTTTGGTTAGACCTTAGTGTCATTCCAACCCATGGCGAATTTTGCTCATTGGTGAGACTTTTAGCGATATTTTCATGTTCTTACCTCGTCGACTTATTTCGAGTATGCTTAGTCAGACCTTGGACCCGAGGCATAAGATGAGACTAAACATGCTCTTGACATTATTACTTGTTTACTAATGCCTTGATCAGTCTCACAAGTCTAAGAGTTTCATTTTATACAATTAATGCTCGTCGCTTACCTCTTGCCCTACTTGTTTACAAATTGGTCAGACATTTGGTAATAAGTGAGAGGCCAAGATGGATCTTAGTCTTATTAGTAATTAATTTGGTAGTTAAGTCTATTAACAAGTTAATTATTGAAAATACTAATTATTTGAACTTTTCTAAATTGTAGATAACAACCTCGGTCAGAAACAATTCGGTACTCAGGAGTTTCTTTGAGAAATATAAACTCAGTGGACCTAACTTCATTGACTGGTATCTCCAGCTTCGCATTATCCTGTCAGCTGAAGATAAGGAAACCTACTTGGATTATCCCATTCCTGCTGCACCTGTTGCAGCTCTTGGCTACCAAGTCCCTCCCGAGGCTCTTGCAACTCACACTGCTTGGGTCAAGGGATCTAAGGACATTGTTGCCTTCATGCTTATGACTATGGAGTTAGAGATCCAACGAAATCTAACTCACCTTGGTGCATATGACATGCTACAGGGGCTGAATTCTTTGTTTGCTCAACATGCAGAACAAGAACTTCTTCAAACCGCGAGAGAATTTCACGCGTGCAAGCAAGAAGAAGGTCAATTTGTAAGCTCATATGTTCTTAAGATGAAAAGCTACATTGACAACTTGAAGCGTCTCGTTCATCCCGTCACTCTGAACTATGGAGTTAGTCTGATCTTGATTGGTCTTTCTAAAGAGTATGACACCTTTGTGCAGAACTATAATATGCATAGCATAGGGAATATTGTGAATGTTATGCTTAAACAACATGAGCAGAAGCTACCCAAGAAAGATGTTGCACCTGCAATTCATAATATACATGCGGGAAAGGTCTAGAAAAACCATGGGAAAAATCGTTTAAGGCTGCTAAGGGGAATCAAGGGAAGGGTAAGTACAAGTTGACTTATGCTCCTGAGCATAAACCATCTTATGCTCCTAAGCCTAAGATTCCTCCACCATCCAAGAATGATAATCCTGCCGATGCGAGTGTTTTATCGCCGTGTTTTAATATTTATAATTACCGTTATACCTATGGTCTACTCCTAATGCACTAACGGGCAGTGTACCCGGTCGTGTGTAGTGTAGTATTCGTAAAACCGAGGTCGTCCCAAGAGCTATGTGTGCGGATTTATACTAAGTCTAGGTGTCACAGATTTTAATAAATTTAAGGGGTGAAATAATTAATTAACTTATTCATCCTATCAAGCTAAGTTTATATTTAATTACTTCCATCTACTTCAAGTGGGGTCAAATTCGCTAGGACAGC
The DNA here is from genome assembly GCA_022545495.1 of Chrysanthemum lavandulifolium. Classification (NCBI taxonomy): domain Eukaryota; kingdom Viridiplantae; phylum Streptophyta; class Magnoliopsida; order Asterales; family Asteraceae; genus Chrysanthemum; species Chrysanthemum lavandulifolium. Next base: position 266,802,534 of record CM040244.1, on the reverse strand, counting down.
ATTTGGTCAGTTCGTCCTAACCTATAAACAAAGGGTTCCACTGGAGATGTCAGGTGACCCGTCGAAAGTTCAGTTGTTCTTAGCCCCCTAAGCCAAGTCATTAAGTACCTCTACAAGCAAGATTTGTAACAATGAGTGCCCAGGCGCTAGCAACTTAAACACTCATCCCCGACTTCTTAAGTTCATCCAAACGATAGGTGATCAGTTGGTCAAATCGCACAAGCAAAAGGGTCTTGATTGGTTATATCTTACCCTTCCCACTCGGCCTACCTACTTAGGGTCATTGGTCATATCTCCTAAGTAACTAGCCACTACCGCCATTTAAAACCATCAAACAAGGGTAGCTCCTAACAAACTATGCAAGCATACACTAGAAATAATTATGTGGAAGCAATGTAAACATAAACAAAGCACTTAAGGAATCATAACTAGGTTAGCACCAGAGGTGCTTAGCCGCTCATATTAACTAAAACAATCGATTCAATGTTTAACATTAAGAAATACATGAATTGAAAGTAAAGAAAAGATAAAATGCTAATGCTTATCGTAGGGGAGTGATTTCTCCCTTGGAGATGGCTCCGTATGCTCCCTAAGATCTGCCCTCCACTTTCTACTCAAGTTTACAGATGTTGTGTGTGAAATGGGATGATTAGAAATGCTGTAAATCGTGGGGTATTTATAGGCCAGATCTGGTTACGGAGTAACTAATCTTAAGAGTTACGCCGTAACACCATTATCTTCGTAATTTGCGCTAAAATGCTGGTTACGGCATAACATCTAGAAGGAGTTACGCCGTATCTTCAATAAATCCATGTTATGACATAAATGAGGCAATAGTTATGGCGTAACTTGCAGTGGCGCGGAAGCTCATTTGACCTAGTTGGTTACGTCGTAATCTTTGGAGGGAGTTACGCCGTAATCTTCAGTTGAGTTGGTTTTCTGAGCCACGCTTTTGTTACCGGTTAATGTGAGAGAGGAGTTAAGCCGTAATATATTCAAAATGAGCATACTCTGATATATCTTTAGTTATTTACTAAACTCTCCAAATCCGCGTCTCATTAGCTGCAATGCTCGTAATTTACCTGAAAGTAAAATGTAGATGAAAACAAGCGTAAATCCATATAAATAATGTAAAATACGAGCATTATCGGGGGAAATTGACACTTTATATTCAGGACTATTTGATGTTATCAAATATCCTCCCACTTGAACTCTACTTGCCCTCAAGTAGACCTTATTAGATAGATTCCTAAAAAGATATCTCCCATCACCTGGAAAATATAAGTTTACAAATCTCTTATGCTAGAATAAAACAAAGCCGAACACCTCACGAAATGGGAACAAAACACTCAAATATCTCAACTATTCTAAGTGTCAATTTCGGAGTGATCACTCATTGCAAAGTCATAGCATGTATTCTATCATAAGCTTGGCGGTTACATAAATCTCCACCACTAGAGTTAAGGACTAAACAATTCTTGAAGGCAATATGCGTAGATACGACAAAGGTTAAGGGTGATTTGTCATTACTAACATGTCACGGTGAAGTGGACAAAATCAATGATACATGACCAAATCCATGGCCAAGATACCAAATATTGCTCGTTGCATCACCTAGACATGCTTCATGACTAAGGTAGGATAAGACATGGGATAAAATTGGTGTAAAAGAAAATCAAGTAAATAGTCTAAATCTATAACCAAGTCATCACCACTTACCGTTCGCCCAAAGTTCAAGTTTCAAAGTTAAGAAACCGGATCATGATATTACCAGGTAGATGTGCCATTAGAGGATGTCATGATGGGCACACTTCCAACTTCATTCTTCAAATGTGACCGAGGTGGCCTCCTCGATACTAAATCTATAGTAAACTCAAAACAAGAGTGCTTATAACATCGCACTTTACAATCAAATGAATAACCTTTTTTTTTTCTTTTCGAATCACTTTTTTTTAAATCATAACTAAATAACTAAACATACATCCCCCCACTTGAGATGAACAATATTAGAATTTGGGGGTCTTCAATGATGTCGTCGACGAGAGCGTGATTCCCGAACCTTTTCACTTGAACCTTGAACTTAGGCAAATAATGACTTCCCAATTACAAATAAAGACTACAGGATAGGCTAAGGTGTAATGGTGTAACGAAACAATATATTGGGTGAACAAAATGAAAGGAACGGCTCAGAAAGGTGTATCTAGGTGTATCTTGCACTAAAGGTAAGTGCAACAAAGGGTTTAACATGGGGCTCGAGAAGTCGAGGTGACTAATCGATAGACACACAATGAAAGGCTGTTTGGGTGATAATCCTATAATACTGCCTTCTTAAACTGAAAAGTCCAAATACATAGAGCTAACTCAACATACCTCGTCTATGGTCTCGAAATGATATAAAGGCCAAGTTCCAAAGTTTACAAGCTACCGGCACACTCATAATTTGGTGAATTTGGGATAAAATTTTAGAAATGGATAGGCTAATCTCACCATATGATATCAAGGGTTATAATGTGCTCGGCTATAGTCTAATCTAGTTAGGTTACGAAAAACATGTCAAAATTTTTAAAATGGCATAATTTTTCAAAATAAACTAGAAAAACGAGGGCAAAATAAAGTTTAAGAGACAATTCTACTCCTGTCCCCCCACTTGAAATGTAAAAAGTACCATTTCTACTAAGCGTTAAATAAAGGTGAAGAGAAAAGTAGAATTAGGGCGAGAACTTCCCTGAAATTTTCTTCAAAAAAAAAGAAGGCCCACAAAAAGAGTCGTGCCTTCGCATAAGCATCCACGAGCAAACTTTAATCCCTAAAATCACACTACCGACAAGAATAATTCTGAAAAAGAAAAAAATGAAAAAGAAACTTAACTCACTTTCGTAGGAATCACGGTTGCATTTAGCGTATGCAACAAGCCTTTTAAACCACTTGGTGTCCCAAGTGGACGAGTGTAGTCTCGTGAGGGCTTACAGAGAACATACCCACAAAGTTCATTTGAAAACTAATACAAGGTTATTGTGTTTAAAATGAAAGAAGTGTCAAAAAGGGTAGTTATGTCGTAACTCTTATAAGGAGTTACGCCGTAATTAAGCAAAACCTGGCAGACGCTACAGAAGTGTAGCTACGGCGTAACCATTGAATGGGATTACGCCGTAATTGGTATTGCTCTGAAGTTATGCTTCAAAAACTATGTTACGGCGTAACCATAAGAATGAGTTACGCCGTAACTATGGATAGATCAGGTCCCCGTTTAGCATGGTGCAGCAACTTTTTCCCGAAATCCTGCAAATATGGTTAAAAACACAAAATCCAGCAGAAATGGAAATAAAACAAATGAAAGGGATAATTTGGGTTGTCTCTCGAAAGAGCACTTTTCTTTATTTGCGAGTTTTTAAGTTAGACTCAAAGCCTCGGGGCTTTATGGTGGCCTTTGGACTTGGTCAACTTCCTTTGTTTCTTGGCAGCAATCATTCATTCCTTCAACAAAACCTCTTTTTTCAATTGCGTTACCGATGATATATGCACCAAATTTTTGTGAGGGCCACTTGTTGAATGACTTCCCGAACTCGTCTTCTTCAATTATGGGATTTTCAACAATCGTGGTATTCATGCTTGATCTTTCATTGTTGGTCAATTTACCAATAAGGGGATTTTCATTGTAATCGCGTATCAGCTGCTTTATCAATCCAGAATTGATGTTCCAGTATTCAAATCTTACCTTGTACCAATCATAGGATAGATTTCCAAACTTAATGGCGTGTCTTTTATGCGGGTATTGTCCATTCGTACACCTTCATACTCCTATTATAAATTTCATGAGAGGGTTTATATGAGGCACATGCTTTTTTTATTTGTTATGCTTCGTTGTTATAGGGATGTAGTGATGCTTGTTAGGGTCCGAAGCTTCCTTAATGATTGGGATAATTTTTTCCTGTTCCTGATCACAACTATCAAAATCTTGCCTGCAATTGTTAGTTCTTAGGTCACAACATAAAGGCGGATTTGACAACATCAACATTATTTGAAATTTCTAGTCTTGGATTTAATTGTTCCTTCATGCTGAAAGTGATTCGTTCCTTTTCAGTTCCCAAAGAAATTTGTTTTTCAAAAACCTTTATATGTACTCGACAAGTGGCGTAAAAGGTCTTCAAACAATTAAGTTGTAAGTCTCTCGTTTCCCATGTCAATAACTACAAAATCAAGAGGGAAAAAGGAATTTACCAATTTTAAGGAGAACATTGTTAACCACTCCCTATGTACAGCTTTAGAGGAATCAGCCATTTCAATCATTATTGTTGTTTCTTTTAAGTTCGTAAGTTTTACTTTCTCAAACAATGAGGTAGAAATAAGGTTTACACCAGCCCCTAAATCAGCTAAAGCGGGAATTTTAAGATTACCGATATTGCATAGTAGAAGAAAACTTTCCTGATAGTGTTCCTTCTCAGGAAGTTGGCTTGGCAGGTCCTCGTCGTCTTTAGTTTTGTCATCTTCTTTTAAGTAGTTAATACCACAAAAATAATTAGTGACAGAAGAGGTGCACTGTTTTTCCTTCGGTTTATCTTGTGCAAATATGGCTTTGCAAGCAATGGCTTTGTCATTACTGGTTTCAAGATTTTTAGCTAATTGCCCAATTTGGGTTTCGAGATTTTTAAGCGCAGCATCTTGGTTTCGCAAGTTCATTCTTTTACCTTGACCATACATTCTTTGAGTCTATTACTTTCTTTGTAGATTCTTCGATATGTTTATGCATTATTTCTTTGAGGCTTGGTCTAGGAGGATTGTTGTTGATTCTAGTATAGAACCCTGGAGATTTCTCCCAGTACCTGTTACCATTGTATCCGTTGAAGGGACTTATGCTTCCATATTTTACTTCTTCAATCCTTTTCACTTCCTCGTTAGATGAGCACTCCTTGTAAGGGAGAGTGTCATTGTGTTCACTTCGTCCAACTTGTATAGAATTCACATTTTCCTTGAGCTTTTTCATGTCTCTTTTGAGGCTTTCTAATTTGTTATTTATTGCTGCAAGGCCTTCTATATTTCCATTTTTACTTCGATTGCTCCCCTCATTGTACCACTTGTGAGAGTGGTCTGCCATCTTTTGAATAGTTTCTAAAGCCATAGTTGGAGTCATTCCAGGTATTGGTCTTTGAACATCGATCATCTTCCTGGAGGGGATGTTAAGACCTTTATAGAAGACGTTCACCTTTTGCTGGCTATTGAGGTCATGAGTAGGGCATTTGTATAATATTTCATTGTATCTTTCCCATGCTTGGTACAATGTTTCATCACCTTCTTGTTTGAAGTTATGGATTTCTTCCAGTTGTTTTGCAGTCCTAGATGAAGGGTAGTACCTTTGAATGAAATAATTCTTTAGGAGTGGACAGGTGTTAACTATCCCGGCTGGTAATCGATCAGCCCATCCTTTAGCAGCTCCAGTGAGTGAAATAGGGAATACTCGTAACATCACAGCATCGTTTGAGACTCCTGGAATTTTAAACAGGCTGGCAATGTATTCCACGTTGTCCACATGTTTATAAGCATCATCGGTAGTGCTTCCAGAGAAAGGGTTTGCACGAAGCTCCCTCATAAATTGTGGTTTGATTTTGAATTGAGCATTCTCGGCTATGGCCGGCCTAACGATCACCGGCCCTTGTTCTTCTCTTGTCAACGCCAAATATTCCTCAAGAGTGAGGTCATCAATGTTAACAACTTCCATGTAACCTGAAACTTGAAAAGAGATCGTGAAAAATTGAGAAATTTTTTTAAAAGAAAAAACAAAATGTAAGACTTAATAAAAATCCAAAAAACTCCCAGAAGGCGCCAAAACTTGATGTAGGTTTTATCAATTTATTTTAATATTTATAATTACTCGTTATACCTATGGTCTACCCTAATGCACTAACGGCGAAGCATGCGGTCGGTGTAGTGTAGTATTCGGTAAAACCGAGATCGTCCCAAGAGCTATGTGTGCGGATTTATACTAAGTCTAGGTGTCACAGATTTTAATAGATTTAAGGGGTGAAATAATTAATTAACTAATAAAACAAGAAAATAAAGAAAGCAAATAGAGGCGAGTGTTGTGATCAATAAGGGAGAAGTGTGCTAACCTAGTTATTCATCCTATCAAGCTAAGTTCATATTTAAATACTTCCAATTACTTCAAGTGGGGTCAAAGTTGCTAGGATAGAATTTGGTCAGTTCATCCTAACCTGTCAACAAAGGGTTCCACTAGAGATGTCAGGTGACCCGTCGAAAGTCCAGTCCCCTAAGCCAAGTCATTAAGTACCTCTACAAGCAAGATTTGTAACAATGGGTGCCCGGGCGCTAGCAACTTAAACACTCATCCCCGACTTCTTAAGTTTATCCAAACGGTAGGTGATCAGTTGGCCAAATCGCACAAGCAAAAAGGGTCGTCAGTTGGTCATATCTTACCCTTCCCACTCGCCTACCTACTTAGGGTCGGTTGGTCATATCTCTTAAGTAACTAGCCACTACCGCCATTCAAAACCACCAAACAAGGTAGCTACCAACAAACTATGCAAGCATACACTAGAAATAATTATGCGAAAGCAATGTAAACATAAACAAAGCAATTAAAGAATCATAACTAGGCTAGCACCAGAGGTGCTTAGCCGCTCATATTGACTAAAACAATCGATTCAATGTTTAACATTACGAAATACATGAATTGAAAGTAAAGAAAAGATAAAATGCTAATGCTTATCGTAGGGGAGTGATTTCTCCTTTGGAGATGGCTCCGTATGCTCCCTTAGATCTGTCCTCCACCTTCTACTCACGTTCACAGATGTTGTGTGTGAAATGGGATGATTAGAAATGCTGGAAATCGTTGGATATTTATAGGCCAGATCTGGTTACGGCGTAACTAATCTTAAGAGTTACGCCGTAACACCATTATCTTCGTAATTTGCACTAAAAATGCTGGTTACGGCGTAACATCTAGAAGGAGTTACGTTGTATCTTCAATAAATCCATGTTACGCCGTAATGAGAAAATAGTTACGGCGTAACTTGCAGCGGCGCGAAACCTCATTTGACCTAGTTGGTTACGTCGTAATCTTTGGAGGGAGTTATGCCGTAATCTTCACTTGAGTTGGTTTTCTGAGCCACACTTTTGTTACGGCGTAATGTGAGAGAGGAGTTACGCCGTAACATCTTCGAAATGAGCATACTCTGATATATCTTTACTAAACTCTCCAAATCCGCGTCTTATTAGCTCCAATGATGGTAATTTACCTGAAAGTGAATTATAGAGGAAAACAAGCATAAATCCATATAAATGATATAAAATACGAGCATTATCGGGGGAAACTAACACTTAATATTCAGGACTATTTGATATTATCACCTGCTAACGACGCGACCTGTCACAAATGTGGTGAAATAGGTCATTGGAGAAGGAACTGTCCTGTGTATCTCGCCGAGTTGATGAAAAAGAAGAATCTATCTCAAGGAGGTAGCACTTCAGGTATTTTCACCAAAGGACGTACTCTACTATTTTCCTAATACATCTTGGGTTTATTACATGGGTTGTGGTACTACATCCGTAATACTACTGTGGTCTCGTGGGAAGTAGGAAGTCGGGCCGGAGCTTTAAGTCTATACATGGGCAATGGTCAACACGCAGGATTTGAAGCTATTGGCCTTTTTCATTTATGTCTCCCTAGTGGATTAGTGGATGTTTTGAACAATTGTCATTATGCCCCTCTATTACTAGAGGAATTATTTTAATTTCTTGTTTGTTTGACGATGGTTTTGTTAATCGTTTTGAATCGAATAATACAATTTCAGTTTATAGGAATAATGTTTTCTATTTTAGTGCTATCCCAAGGGATGGTATTTATGAAATTGATATGTCTTGTTCTAAAACTAATGAAAGTTTTATTTTTCTTTAAGCAATAAAAGTGCCAAGCATTCCTTGGACTCTACTCTCTTGTGGCATTGTCGCCTTAGAAACATTCGCAAAAACACATGGAGAAGTTGCAACATGATGTACTTCTCAACTCAAGTCGACATTAAGTCATTTGAAAGTGTATTTCATGCATGTCTACGGTAAGATGGCAAGAAACCCTATTCACATCAAGTAGAAAGGGCTAAGGATCTACGTGAACTAATACACACCAATGTATGTGGCCTATTTAGAATTGTGTCAAGACAAGGAGCAAGTTACTTCATTACTTTATCGACGACTATAGTCGGTATGGTTATGTTTACTTGTTGAAACATAAACATGAAGTATTTGTGTAATATAATGCTTATTGTAACACACAAACACACTAATCTATGGTTCGAATATGTATAAGATTTTAGAGAGAGAAAGTGAGAGGATGGGAACTTCTAGTGAGAGAAAGTAAAAAGATATATTATGAAGCTCCACCCTCTACCTTGAGAGGTAGAGGGTATTTATAGTTCTTTACAAATACGCCTCCTACGAGCTGTAGATCAGGTATACAGTGGGTAAAGACCCCGTTCGTCCTCCATGGTGTTACTTAACTATCTACTTAATATGACTAAATGTCTAAGACTACGAGCTTTCTAATGCTTACAAATACTTGAGGTAACCGAGTCTTTAACTTACGGATTTACTAAATCCTAACAATCTCCCCCTAAGGGAGGTTACCTCAATTACATATAGATAATACATTTTGAGCTCTAGCATTCTATTACACGTTCTTTGTTTTGTAGCTCGTAGCCTTTGATTCTTCAAAGTCTCGTGACACGTGTACTTTTGGGTGGAGGTCTTTAACTGATCCATGACTTGGTGATCTTTGAGCTTTATTCGAGATCATCAGCCTCAGTAAATCTCTGAATCATTCTATGTTGTATCACCTCCATGTGATATTTGTGACTTCTGGACCGACATGCTCACACTTTGTTGGATCACGATATTTTGCATCAGAGTAGCGGAAGCATTACTTAAGGTCTTTAGATTATCATGATTTCTTTAAACGTGAGTGTGAGGTGTGAGCATGTGGTTATGGATTGACTTCTAAATTTCGATTAGATGCAACTGTTCGATGTTCCTAAAAACAACAGTTAGTAATAAAACACACAAAAGTGTCTTTTTTCACTTTCATTGAATAGGTTAAAAGAACCACGGTTCCCCGTTGATCAGTATAAATATTGCCTATGATTAGGTAGAATTCCTAAGAATCTCCTTATGTGGTTTCGCGACTTGATCTAGCCGTTCTCAAACCGGGCGCCCCGTAGTAGACAACAGAGTGAGTGAACCAACGAATTAAGATTCATCGATTGATGAAAATTGATTTGAAAACAATCGTATTCTTTCAAGAGATAGAGAGTTTTTGCAATACGACGAAAGTTTTATGAGAAAAATCAAGTTTTAATCATAAATACCTTTTTTTGAAAAATTAACGCACAGTCGATGTGCTAGAGAAAAGAATTGTAGAGCATGTCGAAAGGTTTTTCAAAAGCATTTGTCAATCCATTTCGTGGAACAAGTTTGATTCAAGAGTGAATCGCCCCATTGTTTCTTTCCAGTTGTCACAAGTTTGATTCTTGAAGAATCTCACATGTCACCCACCAAGAGCTTATTTGATGTTGGCTCTAGAAGGATTTCCATCTTCATCGTGAATATTTTATATATCACTCGGATGTTCTGGCAATACCATGAGGATAATGCGTAAGACTCTCAATATATATTCTCACTTTTTACATTGTGTGAAACAGCAAGTCTTCATGAATGTGTGTCCTAATGAGATTTTGTGGATGATCTCTTGCCTCTAGACTCAATAGTGCATTTTGTTTTCCTATGCGGAGATTAGGGAGAGGGTCTCCTTTTTTAATATCAACCATATCTAAGAGAAAGTCGATAGATTATGTAGGTTCCCCGTGAGAATGAAACAAGTTCTTTTAAGAGAACTTGAGTAGCTTGGGAAGTTTAGTGTAGTGCGTCAATGGGTCCATGACATCTTGTCTTCAATACCGGCGTTACCTTAGTAACCACTAGCAGCATATGTATTGAACCCGGTTTCTGCCCTAAGGTTGAATTAGTGGAGGGCTATTTCTTTTCACCCTTTCACTTTTGATTTTTTTTCATTCTTCAACCCCTTCAGTGCTTACCGAAACTTCGTTATTAGAACCTTGTTGGGTTTATTCCAGTCCTAGCTCTATTTTAGTCGGCACTCTTCTGTTATTCTCACTTTTCTCCTTTTTTATTCATACCTAAGGACTTCTATACTATCTAGTGGATTGTCTCTGGGTAGATCTCTCCGGCTCTAGCGGGATCACGAGAAATAATACCTAACCTTACCATCCTTATAACTCCAATGCATAAATTAAAATGGTTGGTCTTGTGGTACTGTTCTTTCCGCCTTAAAACCAAATGAAAAACAATTTGAAAAACCTATCAAGGTACCTGTGATATCAAATCAAAGCATTTTGTACCTCAATTATTTTTGAGATTTTATAAATGCTCCCCCTCAACATGTGCGTTGGTTTTTGAAATCATTTAGCACATGGAGGAAGGAATGCTTGCTTGAGTCATTAAACGATCACCTTAGAAAAATGCTTCTAGTTCTGTTAAACCTCAACAAGTAGCTACACCTACACCTAGCTCATCTAGGATTTGTTCAAAAACATTGACAAACCAAGCATTAAAAATTTAGAGTTTTAGATGACCAGTGTTTCAACTTGTTACTTCGGTGACATCGTTTTCTTCTGGTTTTAGATGAATGCTCCCCCTCAACATGTGCATCATGTATTTGAAATAGTTTGGCACATAGAGGAAGGAGTGCTTTTTATTTTCTAAAACAATCACCATTTTATCAGATTTGATATTTAAATCACAATATCTCCCCCGATCAAAAATTTCAAACCTTTTGAGATTTGTGATTCTAATTGATTTAAATAATTTGAAAATTTTGGGGAAAGATATGGGTTTTTTTAAACGCCATCGATCGGGAACATTTTGTCGCTCCCCTTAATTCATGAGGGAGAGTGTTGGTGTCGGTATGATGCTTTGAGAGATCTTTAAGTAAAGAAAATTTTCATTTTGAAATATCTTTGAGTATAACGAAAGATCATACACTGACACCTAATCAACAAAAACATTTATTCACTACTTTATAACGTACAAACTGGACAAAATTACTCAAAGGAACCCATTTGATGAAATATTGTTTTGAAAATATGAAGTTTGAAATCACTCTCCCCCTCAATCAATGACCCAAGTGATAGATTGAGTGATAAAAATTTATGAAAAATGGAGTTTGATTGATTTTCAAAAAATTTAGTCCGATTTATTTTCAAACAATGTTATCACCATGAGAAAACAAATATTTTTCAGAAGAATCTTAGAATGAAAAACATTGGTATAGGAACAACCTTCTTTTTGGCGACGAGCTTTCCTAATTTTGTTTTAGGAAAAGTGCAAGAAATTAATAAAAACGATTTAGCGAAGCACTTTCCTTTCTTTAAAACCGGGTTACAGTTTGAAATAACTGCAAGCCAATGTTTAAGCGCGGGTTGCAACCTGAAATGACTATAAATCATTGTTTAAGCGTGGGTTATAGCCTGAAATGACTGTAAACCATTGTTTAAGCGCGGGTTACAGCCAGAAATGACTGTAAACCATTGTTTAAGCACGGGTTACAACCTGAAATGATGACAACATCAAATTATCCTGGATATTAAGTGTCAATTTCCCCCGATAATGCTCGTATTTTATATCATTTATATGGATTTACGCTTGTTTTCCTATGTTTTACACTTTCAGGTAATTTATGAGCATTGAAGCTGAAGAGACGCGGATTTGGAGAAGTTATTAAAGATATATCATAGTATGTTCACTTTGAAGAAGTTACGACGTAACTCCTCTCTCTCATTACGCCGTAACTAAAGCATGGCTCAGAAAAACCAACTCAACAGAAGAATACGGCGTAACTCTCACAAAGATTACGACGTAACCAACCAGGTCAAATGAGGTTCCACGCCGCTGAAAGTTACGCCGTAACTATTGTATCAATTACGGCGTAACCAAGATTTATTGAAGATACGACGTAACTCCTTCCATAGTTACGCCGTAACCAGCATTTTTATTGCAAAATAAGAAGAATTGTATGTTACGGCGTAACTCTCTTAAAATTAGTTACGCCTTAACCAGATCTGGCCTATAAATACCCCACGATTTCCAGCATTTCAAAGCATACCATTTCACACACAACATTCAATTAACGTGAGAAGAAGTCGAAGGCAGATCTAGAGGAGCATGCGGAGCTATCTCCAAGGGAGAAATCACTCCCCTACGATAAGCATTAGCTTTTTATCTTTTATTTACTTTCAATTTATGTATTTCGTAGTTAAACATTGAATCGATTGTTTTAGTTAATATAAGCGGCTAAGCACCTCTGGTGCTGGCCTAGTTATGATTCCTTAATTATTTTGTTTGCGTTTATATTGCTTCCGTATAATTATTTCTAAGTGTATGCATGCATAGTTTGTTGGTAGCTACCCTTGTTTAGGTAGTTTTGAATGGCGGTAGTGGCTAGTTACTTAGGAGATATGACCAACTGACCCTAAGTAGGTAGACTGAGTGGGAAGGGTAAGATATGACCAACTGACGACCCTTTCGCTTGTGCGAGTTGACCAACCGATCACCTACCGCTTGGATGAACTTAAGAAGTTGGGGTGAGTGTTTAAGATGCTAGAGCCCGGCACTCACTATTATGAATCTAGCATGTAGCGGTACTTAATGACTTGGCTTAGGGACTAAGAACCTTGGTCTTATGACGGGTCACCGATTTCTCCAAAGGAGACCCTTTGTTGATAGGTTAGGATGGTGACCAAATGTTGTCCTAGCGACTTTGGCCCCACCCGAAGTAATTGGAAGTAATTAGACGTGAACACTACTAATTAGGATGATAACTAGGTTAGCACCCTCTCCTCTATTGATCACAACCTCGCCTTTATTTGCTTTTATTGTCTTAGTAGTAATTAATCATTTCCTCCTTAAACTCTATTATAATCATGACACCTAGACTTAGTTTAAATCCACACATAGCTTCGGGACGACCTCGGTTTTACCGAATACTACAATGCACACGATCGGGTACACCGCCTGTTAGTGCATTAGGGTAGACAATCGGTATAACGAGTAATTATAAATATTAAAACATGGTCAAGAAACTTGCATCAAATGACTGTAAACCATTGTTAGGCATGTTTTGAAAAAATTGAACTTCTACTCGAACTTCATCTAAAATCTCGTGTCATTATTGAATGACATTTCTAGGATTGTAAATGTTAATCGTAGGATCGTGATATTTATGTTGTTAGATGATTCGTGGTCTAGGAATGTGATTAAACAAGAAAGCTATTTTAGAGATGAAGAGAGTTGAGAGGAGGTTCCTTCAAGAGAGTTGCTTAACAAATGAAAGGTTTATTCAAAGAGCGCACCCTTCCATGGATGGAAGGGGTATTTATACTTAAAATTACACGACCTCCTATCGGCGATGGATCGTGCATACATGGGTAAAGACCCGTCCTTCCTCCACGGTGTTGCACTAAACTAAACTACACTAATAACTAACTAATAAACTAACAAATAACGTAACTAATGATATGTCTACGAGCTAATTTATGCTAGATAATACTTGGGGTGACCGACACTTCACTATGGAATTTTCTAATTCCTAACAATCTCCCCCAAGGAGGTCACCCCATGTTTTACATTTGAATCCTAGCATTCTATTTTATCTTCGCCTTGAGCTCGTAGACTATAATTCTTCACTTCGCAATCTTTGTGCTTAAGTAGTGCAACTTCAAAGTCCGCATTGATTTGTACTTTTAGTGGAGGCCTTTAACCGATCCACATATTTGATGATCTTCGAGCTTTCATTGAGATCATCACCACGATAAATCTCGGATCACCCTTTATTGTGTTGCCATCATGTGAAGTTGTGACTTTTGGACCGACATGCTCACACTTTTGAATCATGACATCTTTCCATCGAGTAGCGAAGCCTTCTTGGTTCATGATATTTGCAAAGAAGTGAAAGGTAAGTATAGTATAAAAATATCGTAACCGTGTTATGTAGATATGCACCGCTTATGATTTCTTCAATTAAGTGTGGTTGCGGTGAACATGCGGCTTTGTATTGACTCCTCAATTCGATCACCGCAATCATCGGGTGTACCGCATGATGCTTAGCAATAAAGCGCATGAAAGTGTCCTTGATCACTTTCGTTGAATTGAGGTACACGCCCACGGTTCCCCGTTGATCAAGACAAATCGCCTGTGATCGTGTAAGATTTCTAAGAATCTTCGACAGGTTTCACAATTGTTCTAGTCGTTTTAAACCGAGCGCCTCAAAGAAGACAACACGGAGTGAGTGAACCACAAATTGAGATTCACCGATTGATGAAAATGATTTGAAAACAATTGCGTATTGCTTGAAGAAAGAGTTTTGCAATACGACGAAGGTTTTATCAAAAGATCAATTTTCAATCAAAATACTTTTTGTATTAGAGAATGAGTACACATTCGACGTACTAGCGAAAAGAAGAGATTCGCACATCGAACGGTTTTTCTAAAAGTATTTTCAATCGAGATACTCTTTGAATTTGAAATGAATACGCATTTGACGTGCTTGAGAAAAGAAGGTTTGCACATCGAACGGTTTTTCCAAAAGTATTCGTCAATTCCATTCTGGACCAAGGTTGATTCAAGAATGAATCTCCCATCGCTTTCTATCCGGTTGTCACAAGCTTGATCTTACGAGAAGATCGACATGTCACCCACCAAGAGCTTGTTTGATGTTGGCTCTGAAGGATTTCCATTTTCATCGTGAATACTTTTACATACCACTCGGATGTTCCGCAATACCACAAGGATAATCGTAGGACTCTTAATATGTACTTACTTTCCACATTGTGTGAAACAGCAAGTCTTCATGAATTTAGTGTCCTAACGAGATATTGTGGATGATCTCTTGGCTCTAGACTTAATTGTGCATATTTGGTTCTGTGTCGGAGACTAGGAGAGGTCTCCTTCTTCAATATCAACAATCTCTAAGAGAAAGTCGATAGATAATGTCGGTTCCCGTGAGAATGAAACAAGCCCTTTTAAGAGGAACTTGAGTAGCTTGGGAAGTTTAGTGCGGTCGTCCACCGGGTCCATGACGCCTTGTCTTCAATACCGGTGTTACCTTAGTAAACACTAGTAGCATATGTATTGAACCCAAATTCGCCCTAAGGTTGAATTATTGGAGGGCTATTTCTTTTCACCCTTTTCATATTCATTTCTTTTCATTCTTCAACCCTTCAAGTGCTTACCGAGACTTCATTACTAGAACCTTGTTGGGTTTATTCCAAGACTAGCTCATCTCATCCGCACTCTTCCCATTTCTCATTTTCTCCTTTTTCAATATACCTAAGGACTCTACACTATCTAGTGGATTGTCTCGGTAGATCCCTCCGGCTCTGGCGGATCGTGGGAACGAATACCTAACCTAACCATCCTTATAACACCATGCATAAAGTAAATTGGTCGGTCTTTTGGTATTGTTTTTCCTTCATGAAACCAATCGAAAATCATTTGGAAAAATAATCAAGGTACTTGTGATACGAGATTAAAGCATTTTGTACCTTAATAGTTTTGATCATTTTAGAAATGCTCCCCTCAACATGTGCATATGATTTAGAAATTGTTTAGCACATGGAGGCAAGAGGACTTAGAAATATTTTCTTTGATCACAATTTTAAATCGAAAAACCATTTGATTTTCTTGGTAAAATTCTCCCTCAATATGTGCATAGGATATTTGAAATTATTTAAACACATAGAGGCAAGAGTTCTTTTGAAGCACATCCACGAACACAAAAGCCATTTAAGAAACCATTTGAAAACTCAATCAAGGTACTTTATGTTAAAACATAAAAGCTTTTGTACCTCAATAGTTTATTTTCTTTAAAATGCTCCCCCTCAATATGTGCTTCGAGATTCGAAAGCGTTTAGCACACAAGAGAGAGCATCATGCACAATTAAATCAAAACGATCACCTTTTATCAAATTTCATTATTAAATCACAAATTCTCCCCCGATCAAAAATATCAAACCCTTTGAGATTTTGGATCCCAAGTGATTTAATACGGTTTAGAAAACATGGGAGAATATGTGGCTCGGTTTAAATACTCATCATGTTTTGGATAAATCCTCCTCCTCAACATGTGCATTGTATATTTGAAATCGTTTGGCACATGGAGGCGGAGTGCCTATAAAGGACTAAAACCGATTCCATTAAAGCAGATTTGAGATTTAAATCACGATCTCACCGCGATCGAAATATCAAACCATGTGAGATTTGTGATCCCAACCGATTTAAATCATATAGAAAAATTTGGGAAAGACGTGGCAAGATTCAATTTTGAAAGATGATGATAAGGACCATTTAAGACATTAAAGATTGTTAGTGTCGGTATGATAGATTTTAAGAGATCTTTTAAGTAAAACAAAACAATTTCACAATCAAACAAGAATGTAAAAATTTCATTTTGAAAGACCTTTAACCTTTGAAGAAAATCATACCATGACATAACATTAAATCTTTAGATCACCACTTATTTTGTACAAACGGACTTTTATGAAGAAATATCGTTTGAAAATAATTTATTTTAAATCACTCTCCCCTCAATCGATAACCGAATTCGATAATTGAGTGACTTAAGTTTTGATAAAATGAAGTCCGTGATTTTCAAAATTTAGTCCAATATATTTTCAAACAACATTTTTCATTTTCAAAACAATTTAATTCAATTTACTCAAAATTGTTTAAAATGGTATCTGCACAAAGATTCGTTAGGTGGTTGAGCCGCTTTTGTTGTTGTTCTTTGTAGGGTTTGGAAGAAAACCATCTCACGATGCGGTGAGACTTCTTCACGTTGCATTTTGAATGCCAACCGAGGTCAAATTAAGCTCCGTTTCTTCAATCACTTAGAAGAAAATCATCTGCTGATGCAGTGAAACCTCTTACATTGCATTTATGCCAATCTCCATAGAAGTCCAATTAAGCTCCGTTTCTTCATTTGTCAACCGAAGATATAGTTACCCTTTCCTTTCGGCATCCAATCATCTTCAATTGTGGGATACGGATCGGGAACATTCTTTTATACCAATATACCTGCATATGTTAGTGAACACACATACAAATATATGGTGGTCGACATCACCCAAACAACAATCGACTAATAAAAGTCAATGCAACATGTCAATCAGATCATATAAAGTATGGGATTATGTGTTCATCAAACTCTAATCATCTAAACCTAACAATCACATCCTAGAAACCTAGTCCTTCAACATAGGCAATTGTATTTTCTGATAAGCACACGTGATGATTAAGATAATCTCGTTAGATGATCTGATTTGAAAACATTCTCCCCTCAATCAATGACTTATTTTCTAAACATTTTAAAAGCTGAAGTCATTGATTGAGTTTTCAATTTTAATAAAACTCATCACCGATTGATTTTCAAGCAACTCATTTACCACCACTTTTGAAAACAACAAATATTTTTCTCAAGAATTTTAGACGGAAAAACATTTGAGTAGGAACAACATCCTTCGACATACTTTCCTTGTTTTGTTATAGGATAAGTGCACAAAATATTTGAAAACTGGTTTAAGTGCAAGACTTTCCTTTCTTTAAAAGAGCGGGTTGCTATAAGAAATAATAGCAAACCATAGTTTAAGCACGGTTACTGACTGAAATCAGCGTAAGCCATATTATGAAAGCGTGTTACTGATCGAAATAATCAGTAAGCCATTTTTTTATTTGTGACATGTTTTGCAAAGGAATATTTACACCTCCTCGCTCGAACTTCATCTAAAGTCCCGTGCCATTATTGAATGACATTTCTAAGACCGTAGATGTTATCGATACCAGAAGACATGTCTTGAGAAAACATATTTTTGGTCTTTTCAAATTTTTCGATTTTTATAGGTTTTGAAGGTTTTATATTTTTCTATTTTCTTTTGTTGGTCTTATATTTTGTATTTTGTTTTCGGATAAATATATACAAAGATAGAAGATGATATAGTAAAAGAAGATGATGATCTGAGTAGAGATAAGGATATCAAGCACCCGTTGTAGAAGATGAAGTCATCATTTCTTAAACAATCACCACCAAAGCTTCCGAGGCTCCGCATAGAAGATAGAACATGAGCCTTTGAGAAGCAGAGACTTTGGAAGCTTCCCCAAACAAAAATCCTTTAGCAGAGCGATTCAAAGCTTTCTTTCAAGCTTTCATTAGCAGTGTACAAAGAAGCACACCATTATCATCGATCCTGCCGCTCCTTTTAAGAATAATCACCGTGATTCTTCGCTCGAGGTTATATCATCCAAGAGAAGAACAAAGAACGTATCATCCCACATTTGAATACCTCTTCTCAAATTTCCTTTCTCATCAAGTCCAAACGATCCATTCCAAAAGGTGTCAAGAGAACACTTCCCCGTGTAGTTGAAAAGATGCGGTCGGTCTCTTAGTATAATGCTCAAGAACTCTCCGAATACACTTCATATGGGGAATGAAGAACACCTTCCCATGTTCACATTTTTCTTCCACGATGAACGTGTATGAAGCTCAAGAACCGAAGTACACCACTATCCAAGAACTCTCCGAATACACATCATGAGGGGAATGAAGAACACCTTCCCATGTTCACATTTTTCTTCCCCGATGAGCGTGTATGAAGCTTAAGGACCAAAGGTACACATTCCCAAAGAGAGAACAACCGATAACATTGAAGAAGCGGGCCGAATCATCGATTATCTGCGGATGACAATCTCTGCGGATGTCAACTCCGGAATAAGTGATTATATCTACGAATCACCGATTAAGCCCTCAAGTGAAACAATTTGAGCCCCACTGTACACAATTCTCTCTCTCCGATGATTGTGATAACATCGAGATCATCACGCACTTGTGTACCTCATTTATCTTGAAACTAACTCTTTCATCGCTTCCCACATAGTTGGAATAAGAATACTAAACGCCTTGATGAGTAAAACCTTGAGTTTCTCTGCGGTCATGACATTTGTTTTCCGGGATATCTTCAATCACTTAGAAGAATTAAGTTCATCAAGTTTACTCGCCATGAGTCAAACCTTGAGTTTCTTTATGTAATAACATTTGTCTTCCCGGATATCTTCAATTACTTAGAAGTATTAAGTTCATCAAGTTTACTCGCGTTTAGATGCTTGTCTCCTTACCCCTACGGTTTTGATACTTCAAAATCAACAACTCTTTGAATGCCCAAATACTTGAAATTTGTTGAGAAGATTGCTTGAAGTCTTTGTGAGAATCAACATGCTAAATAATGTGAGCAAGTCTAATTGGGGATTAAATTCAACATATCACATTCCCCAATTAGTGCTCTCCCTAAACCGACAATCTGTTTGATAAATGCCTAGATTAAGAAGAAGTATTTAGATCGTTAAATGCAACACGTCTTTAGTCTTCTAACATGTAGCGTAAAATGTAGAAATGGACTAAAGACTCGACCTTCTTCAAGATTGTGCAGTTGGGGAAAAGATAGTTAACATCTTCAACTCACACCAAAAAGCATCCCACCAAAAGCATCCCAATTAACTTACATCTTGCAAATCCCCTTAACTAAAATCCTCCCACTCAAACAAGAACAGAGAGATGTTCATCAAGGAAATAAGAAATCGAAGCCACAACGAACACACAAGATGGTAACACCAAACTACCAATCACATCAAACAAGAACGTAGAGATTGTTCGGAATCATCATGTTGATGTATACGTGAAGCATTAGCGGAAGCACTTTGTCGATAAACTCATCAATCCGAGTGAAGATGTCAACCAACGGCTCTTAGAAGAGAAAAACTCCATGTGAAGATGACTCGATAAGAAGAAGCTCGGTTCTTACATGAGTTTAGAGCCGTATGACCATTTATATTCTCAAATATCAATCGACAATGCAAAAAATTCACACTCCTTCTCCCCCTCAAGAATTGCATACGGAGATGCCATTCTTGATTAAACAAGTGAACATTAACCAAATGTAGTCTATTCACACTTCTCCCACAAAATTAGCACATGATGTCGCCATCGTCATTATAGTTGAGAAAGTGGAATCGAAAACAATCAACAAGAGCCGGTTCACTTGATGACCAAGCGCATGGAAAAAGTATGAAGCATGTTAATGAGAATGGTCATAAATGAGAAGATTTCTTCTTCTTGAAGATAATGCGCATTTCTTTTCTTTGAAATGTACACATTTCTTTTCTTTAGAGTACGAGGCATGAACTTTTCCGATGTGTTCATCGTCATAAATCTCTCTTTTCATCTACTCTTGCAAACTTGTAATCGACCCATTATCATTCAAGAGGCTCTTTGTCGTGACGGTGATGGAGAAAACCCAATATGATGAATTTGACCACAAGTAAACTAACTTGAACTCGTGACTTATACTTGCACATATGAAACAAAGAAGCGGTGCCGATTTCCATTAGCATCTCTAAGTACTCTCTAAGTACTCTATACTCTTCATCCAACCAACCATCAAGTATAGACGTACACTACCTCTTGAAAATCCACAATTGAATGTGACCTTCGAGCACTACAACGTAATTCCTTAAAGTGATAGTTATTTTGTAGTGGTATGAGCCCAATTCCCCAGTGGTAAAAGAAAAGGTAAAGACACCCAACAATAACTAGATTTCCAAGTCTTCATTTTTGATAATAAGCTCGAACAAGGATCATGAAGAATCTTCATCCAACCATCCCCTATACCTTCAGATACTAAGTACACTCGCCCGTGATATTTCACTTCAACCTCAAATAAATAATATTGAATTAACGCCTCTGTCACATCTTCTGAACAACTCAAATCTAGCCTACTTTGACATTTAAATGAACTTTGATAATGGTTTCATCCTGACCATGGTTAAAAGCACGTAACTCCGTAAAACCTTGTACTAGCCAAACTGCCATGAGGACAATCCAAACACACATCCAATTCATGAAGTACACCCTTTTATCCCTTCTTCGAAGTAGAAACCGTAGCACCAGCATCAGATAAGATATTGAAATACATTTTCCATTTCTCCAGGATGGTTCCATCATTACGGGATTTTACAACTCTATGGTTTAAACCGAGAAATAGTTTCTTTCGCGGGATTTTACAAAACCAAGAAAAAAATCGTAAGATAGATCCGAAAATGCACTTTACTAATACCATGATGTTTCCATTGTCACGGATTTTACAAGTCTATGATTTAAACCGAGAAATAGGTTCTTTCATGGAGTTTTACAAAATCAAGACAAAACCGTAAACAATGTCGACTTGAATGTGTTATGACAACCTCGGTGAATATGTGTTTCAGGGGAACATGCAACGGTTCATCTACAATTCAATTACCAACACCAACACCATCATCAACCATCCAATTAAACACATGGTAAACACATCATTCACGAATTCACGGCTATTGTAGTGACCACATGGAGAAGTAATCCGATATAACTAACTTGATCATGAAGTAGAATTCCCCAGTTGTTACTTAAACTTGTACTAATCCTCGTGAAAAGAAATGGTGTACCCAATGTACAAAACCTCTTGACATATTCTCAAATGCGTGAGACACCAAGTGATAGCTACGTTGTGGGTTAAGCGAGAAAGAATCACAACCGTAACTAAATAGCCAAGTCTTTATCACACTCAATAAACGCACAAACAAGTCATCTTGGCGAAGGGTAGAAAGAACGAAGACGAAATAAGCAAACGCGCAGGAAAACCTCACTTCAAATCCAAATAGGAATTACTGTCCAAACAACCCCGTATTCAACCTCGTTCCAATAACAATTCAAGCCGAGACAAATTGTGAAACTGCATAAACCAAAGTATCAAGCCTCATAACTCATCAAATTTCATTATCAAATCTATTCAAACTAAGTCTCATAAACTCTAAATCTCATAAATATAATCCATGAATGAGAGGCCCATTGGTTCATTACCCAAACCCAAGTCATCACATTAATAATTCAATCCCGGTCGTTTTCAAGATATATCAACACTTTTGTATTCACAAATTGTTTTACCACCGTTTCATCAAACAAGTTATTTCAACTCCCATGAATAGATCCAACAACGAGCTCAAGTGAATGAGTGTGGTTAATTATTCCATGAAATAAATCACTATCCAATATACTAGCTCACATGCAAACTATCCAAATCCAAACACCATTGAGAGTAGTAAGGGCCCAAGTCAAAGAATATCAACACTCCGATTATCCCATGTGAACTTCAAATGCACGCTCCACAGAGTGATCCGAATACCATATCTCTTAGACACAAGCATTAAGGAAATTGATATTCCAAGTCAAAGAATATCAAAAATCCGATTGACACAATTCTTGGCCCATCCCCAATTATTACATCACGACCCATTTCGGATTACTTGTGTGAGCGAACAAAGTCATGACCGGACTTTAGATACCCTAATATTCAGGACCTATATAAAGACACACCATAGACACTTGGGTTCCTAAACTTTAGCAACCCTAAACCTAAACACAAAGACTGCGCCCCCATAACTTCATTATATCCGCCTCTCACCTATCAAAACACTTCACCCATCTTAACAAATCGATTCATAAACCCTAATCATCTACTTAAATAATTTTCCCCTTAATTAATTGATCCGCTCCTATTGTTTATCAACTTGCATAAAAAACAATGATAGCACCTTGGGTTGGCAAGATGGTCCCGAGAAGGCATAGATATCACTACCACGAGAGATGGTTAGTTTATGCGACGACCACAGAGATGGCGTGATGTCTTGATTAGGCAAAGCTACGGATCAAAACATAACTTCAAGGTAGGTTTAATTATGAATATGGTTAAAGTATCATTAATAACGAACATATGAACAAGATATAACATGTTTTGTTATCATCTTTTCATTTTAGTTTCGGATAGTAAGTGAAGCGAGTCTTCAACAAGATGGATCTATGATGATTTCATAACTCGTGCTTATGGACCCTTGGTCTTGAAAAACCTTTTAAATTTCACGACTTATGAGAAACTGAGATTCCTTTATTTGTTTTCGAGTCATGGTCAACTAGAGTGATTTTGAGTCTTGATGTATTCTCCTTATAGCATGAACAAACTGAGATCCACCATTGATATTATTAAATTTGAAAAAAAAAGTATCATGGATCTGTGATGGTTAAGTCTTTACGTGTATAGATCTTTGGGATCGATGGCGAGTTGTGTACGACAAAGACGAGGCGAGATCATTAGAGTCATTCAATTAATAACGAGTCTTGATTTTGTTTGTTGAGGATCGATGATGGTTGTTTATCCAGGTCGTGAGGTCGTGATGTAAGGTATTTGTAAGGTGATTTGTTTGTTGTGGCCGTGTTTACTTTGATGACACATTCTTCTTCATCTCTTTCTTGCAAACCTCAAATGGTTTGTGTTTACTACCCAACTTGAAACAAACCCAACTCGCATCATAACCCACTCATATCTTACCCAACTCGCATCATACCCAACACGCTATTCACAACACGCATCATAGCAACACGCTCATTAAACCTTATGCGAGTTAAGTAACTCGCATTGAGACAGAACCAGTACCCATCTCGCTTCATAACTACAAGTACTCAACTCGCATTCAAAAATGCGAGTCCACAACTCGCATCGGGTTCCTTGAACTCGCACAACATCTCAACTCGCATTTTTATGATTAGACAACTCGCTCAATAGCAAGTCGCAACTCGCATCCAGTTTAACCCAACTCGCTTTGAAGAAAATGACCAGATTAGACCCAAAAATCGGAAGAAGTTTAGACCATGATATTTGAGAGTTATGTGAAAGCTCATAAGGAACAAGTGACATGATGAAACACTTAAAACCGAAATGACCGTATCAATAACCATTCAAAACCAACTCGCTTAAGTGTATAAACATTCAAAACCAAGAATAAGTTTGTAAAAAAGCAGTTAAAACCATAGCTTTAAAAACCAAATAAATACAACAACAAACTACACCAAGATCATGTCAAACTCATTTAAACAACACCAAAAATGAATCAAACCGCATCAAACCGCCAACTACAAACCATGTAAATCATCAAAACAACACAAACCTGGCTCTGGTACCAATTGTAGGACCGTGATATTTATGTTGTTAGATGATTCGGGTGGTCTAGGATTGTGATTAAACAAGAAAGCCATTTTAGAGAGATGAAGAGAGTTGAGAGGAGGTTACTTGAAGAGAGTTGCTTAACAAATGAAAGGTTTATTCAAAAAGCCACACCCTTCCATGGATGGAAGGGTATTATACTACAAATTACACGACCTCTATCGGCTGTGGATCGGGCATACGAGTGGGTAAAGACCGTCCTTCCTCCACGGTGTTGCACTAAACTAAACTACACTAATAACTAACTAATAAACTAACAAATAACGTAACTAATGATATGTCTACGAGCTAACTTATGCTAGATAATACGTGGGGTGACCGACACTTCACTATGGAATTTTCTAATTCCTAACATTATCGATACTAGAAGACATGCCTTGAGAAAAACAATATTTTTAGAATTTTTTGATTTTTCAAAATTTTATGGGTTTTTGTTGGTTTTATATTTTTGTATTTTACTTTTTGTTAGGAATTAGAAATTTCATAGTGAAGTGTCGATCACCCCATATATAATCTACCATAAGCTAGCTCATAGACGTTACGTTATTTAGTTAGCTTTTTAGTTTAGTGCAACACCGTGGAGGACGGACGGGTCTTTACCCACTGTATGCCTGATCCACAGTACGAAGGAGGACGTTTAGTTTGTAACTATAAATACCCTCTACCTCCCAAGGTAGAGGGTTGGACCTTTCATAATTCTAAATCTAACCTTCTATGTTTTCTTTTACTTTCTCTCTCTAGAAAGGCTCCCACTTTCTCTCTCTAAACTCTATACTAATTCGACCCATATTATTGATGTGTTATGTGTTTATGAAATCCAATATCTTACACTTTTTGAAAAATATGTACAAGGAATTGGTGAAGAAACTCCTAGACTCCTCATCCTCTTCCTAAAGACATTTGAGCGTTTTCGGCTGCAAACTCTTCATGACGAGTCGCGGGAGGATAAACTAAAACTGATCTCTTGGAAGAGCTTTGGTGAAGATATCTGCCAACTAATACTCAGTCCTTACAAAGTAGAGTTCAACCACACCTTTCTCTATTTGTTCCCCAATGAAGTGATGTCGAATGTCAATGTCCTTTGATTTTGAGTGTTGCACAATATTGCAGCAGAGAGCGATGGCATTTTTGTTGTCATAGTATGGAGGAACTTTGTTGAATACGAAGCCATAATCAGATAGTTGGGATCTCCTCTATAAGATTTGAGAACAACATGATGACATGACAATGTATTCAGCCTCTGTAGAAGATATAGAAGTACTCATTTGCTTCTTTGATGACCAACTCACTTATTTATTACCCAAAGACTGAGCACCTCCTGACGTACTTTGACGAGTATCTTGACACCCTGCATGGTCAACATCTTCATAGGCTGTTAGTGACATGGCGATGTCCTTCGGATACCAAAGACCCATGTTAATGGTTCCTTGGAGATACTGAAAGTCCCGTTTAACGCTTCAAGGTGATTCTTAGTAGGCTTAGCCTGGTAGCGAGCACACATGCATACAGCGAACAGAGTATCAGGTCGACTGGCAGTGATATACATCAAGGATCCAATCATACTACGATATTTAGTTTGATCAACAGGGATCCCAGAGAGGTCCTCATCCTGTTTAGTTCTATCCATCATGGGAGTGTCAACAGGGTCGTCACCAGAATCAAGTCCAAATTTCTTTAATATTTCATTAGCATATTTAGATTGATTTATAAAAATGTCACCGGGACTTTGAGAAATTTGTAAACCTAAGAAAAATGACATTTGTCCCATCATTGACATTTAAAATTTAGAGCCCATCTCTTTAGAAAAACGGTCACATTCATATGGGTCGGTCAAGGCAAAGGTAATGCCATCAACATATATTTGAACATGAATTAAATTTTTTCCTAAATTTTGAGTGAACAGTGTGGGATCAACAACGTCTTCGTAGAATCCATTTGCCAAAATAAACTTTGACAATCTATCGTACCATGCCCTTGGAGCCTGCTTCAAGCCATAGAGAGCCTTTTTCAGACGGTAGACATAGTTAGGATTCAGGATCCATAAAGCCTTCTGGTTGACTGACGTAGACCACTTCTTTGAGATCGCCATTAAGAAACGCAGTCTTTACATCCATTTGGTAGACTACCATATTCTTGCTGGCAACAATAGCAAGGAAGATTCTGATAGCCTCAATTTGTGCAACCGGAGCAAATGATTCCTCAAAGTCAATACCCTCCTCTTGTCGATATCCTTTAGCAACAAGTCTTTCCTTATTCTTCAGAACGTCACCATGCTCATCAAGTTTCACTTTGAAGATCCACTTTAGAGCGATAATCATAGTACAATTTGGAGGTGGCACCAATTCCCATACATCAAGACGGTCGAACTCGTGAATTTCATCTTGAATAGCACTAAATCAGCTGTCCTCAGACATTGCAGTATTGACAACTTTTGGTTCGATCTTGGATAGTACAGAATTAAAGAAGCACCATAAGGCATCAGTGGCAAGTTGCTTTCTAGTAGATACCGGATGAGAAGGATTCCCAATGATGTTATCCAATTGATGATCATGTGTCCATTTTCGGAGATGTTCATGTCGTTGTTGGTAAGGTACTGAAGTGGTAGAGTTAGGGTCCCCTGGTGAAGATGCCTCAAGAGTGGGTTCTGGGGCAAATATATTCTCAAATGGAGCATCTTCAGAAGTGGCAAAGGGGTTGTCTTCAAAATAATTATCAACAGCATTTCCTTGATGTACTGAAGATGATTGAGGATTCGATGATGATAGTGAATGGTCAGCAGATGGGCTTCTTGTGTTATGGAAATTGAGACCGATTAACCATTTGAATTGGTTGGTGTAGGAGGAGCAGCAGCTAGTGGTGCAGGAGTATCATCAGTTGTAGGCTCAAAGTATTCATAATATATCAGATCGAATAGCATATTCAAATCTTCTTCTGAGGGAGGTACATAAGGAGCTGCAGGCGTGGGATTCGGTACGAGACCCGAACTAATTGGTCCAGGTGTCAAAAGTAGAGGTGCGGGTCTAGGACTGGAGTGTCCAGGAGCCATTTGCTCAGTCAGCTCATCAAACGTAACATGAATAGTTTTCGTAATATCCCGATTTCTTTTGTTGTAGATTCGGTAACCCTTCCGATCAGGTGCATAACCAACAAAAAATCCAATATCAGCTTTAGCTTTCAACTTTCTCAGATCTTGGCCATCATTGGTTTGATAGCATAAAACCCCAAACACACATAGAAATAAGAGAGCTGGTTTTCTGTTGTGCACTAATTCATATGAAGTTCTTCCATAAAGAATATGTATTAGGGATCGGTTTTAAGTGTAACAAGCAGTGGCAATGGCTCCCCCCCAGAGAAACATTGGAGCCTTTAAGAATATTAGCATAGTCCTAGCAGCTTCCACAAGAGTACGATTACGCCTTTCAACTACACCGCTCACGAGAGTGCGTGGAACACTTTTCTCGTGACCAATTCTAATGCTTTCATAGAACGAATGAGTTGTTTGTTCACAAATTGATTCATTGTTTGTTCGGATGATTCCGGCGGCTTTGTTAAGCCTAACCTGCAATTGTTTGATAAGCTTAATGATAACCTCGGGAGTTTCATCCTTGGTTCTCAAGAACTTTACCCAAGTGAACCGAGAGTAATTGTCAACAACAACTAGCACATACTTCTTCCTATTGATACTTTGTACTCTTATGGGTACGCATGATTCATGTGAAGGGTATGAAGAACTTCCATGATCGTATTGGCAGGTTTTGGTTTATGGGCATAATTTTTGCTTTTTCCCAATTGGCGAGCAGAACAAAGATGATCTTTTTCATATTTTAACCGGGGTAAACCTCTCACAAGGTCCTTTCTAGTAAAATCATTAATGATGCCGAAGTTCAAATGATTGAGTTGACGATGCCATGTTAGGAATTAGAAATTCCAGGTTTAAAAGAGTCGGTCACCTCAAGTATATGTAATCGTTAGAAAGCTCGTAGTCGTAGTTCTTTTAAGTTAAGTAGTATTTAGTTAAGTAACACCGTGGAGGACGGACGGGTCTTTACCCACTGTATGCCTGATCCATAGCCCGTTGTGTGGCATTTTATTGTAAGACTATAAATACTCTCTACCTTCCAAGGTAGAGAGTTGGAGCTCATAATAATATTTTCTTTCTCTACCTATAGTTCCCAACTCTCTTCCTTTCTCTCACTAGAACTTTCTCTCTCTAACATACTTATACACCCACTTTGATTATGGTTTAGAGTGTTTGTGAAATCCAATATCCTACAATTGGTATCAAGAGCCATGGTTTGATCACTCATCTTTCATGCTCTTTGTTTTGGTGGATTTCATAAGGTTTTTGGAGTATTAAGGGTTTAGGAGAGTTTGATTCATTTGGACAAATTCTAGTGTTAAAGTTTGAATTTTGCTTGTACTTTTGTGTTTAGGATCATCATATGTGTTTATGTTTTGAATTGGAAGGCTTAAATCATTGTGGTTTGGTTGTTTTGGATTGATAAAGTGGTTATTTTTTAAAGAAGGACGAAGCGAGTTGTGTCTCAGACTTGTTTTTTCTTCAAAGTGAGTTGCTTAGTTATTTTATGCGAGTTGGTACATGCGACTTAGCTATTTAGCGAGTTGATCTTTATGCGACTTGGGTTCTAAGCGAGTTGTTTCTTTAAGCGACTTGAGATCTAAAGCGACTTGCTATTTAGCGAGTTGTAACGCTAGCGAGTTAACTTAAGCGACTTAGTGCTCAAGCGAGTTGATTGTGTTGCGAGTTGAGACTAAAGCGAGTTGGCTATTTAGCGACTTGATTAATTGCGAGTTGAGTGTGTTGCGAGTTGATGCTAATGCGACTTGGCTATTTAGCTAGTCGACCGCTTATGCAGTGGTGTGTTTAGCGACTTGTTCATTTAGACTTGTTACTTCTTTGTGATACATTCTTACGGCCGTTCTTTTGGTTTAGTAAAATCCCGTGAAAGAATCAATTTCCGGTTTAATCAAAGAATAGTTATATCCCGTAGAATTTGTTATCATGGCAAACATCGTTCCTACCGAAGGCTTCATCGATGGTCGACGATGTTCAAGTCACAGCTCGGATACTCGCCCACCCATGCTTGATGAATCGACTATGACTCTTGGGCTCAACGAATCGATTGTCTTGTCTTGGAAAAGAAAATGGGGTTAACATTCTCAAATCCATTGATGAAGGACCCACCGAGTTGAGACTACTAGAGATGTACTTGATCTCGTGAAGATGGAACTCGATTTATGGAATGGATGGACCAAAGATGTATGATGAGCTTGACGATAAGGAGAAAAGAGATTCGATGCGACATCCGAGCTTCCGACATTATCTCGCAAGGTCTACCAAAAGACATCTACAAGCTTATCAATCACAACACCGAGGCAAAAGTTGTTTGGGATAATGTCAAGATGCTTCTTTCTAGTTTCGAGCTAACTGTTGAAGACCGAGAATCACAATTGTATGATGAATTTGAGCACTTCAAGATGAAACCGATGAAAGTGTCTATGAGTACTATGTGAGATTTCATAAGTCGATGAATGACATGAGGAACATCGAATGACTATGCCTAACATTCATTTGAACTCAAAGTTTGTAAACAACATGAATCTGAATGGCACAAATTTGTTACTTCAGTAAAGCTTACTAAAGGATTGAAGAATACGAATTATGAGCAACTCTATGCCTTCCTTCTTCAAAATGAGAGGCATGCCATGTTTGAAAAGAGGATTCTTGATCAGTTCAAAGCTCAGGGAGAAACAAGCTCAACAAATGATTCAACTAACTTTTACTCAAATATTGGGATTACCACCAAAGCTTCTCAAGTTGTACCAATGGGTAATGGTAATCATAAACTCATTCCTGATCCAATGTTCAAACAAGCTTATGCAGATGCTGGCATAGGAAACTTCATCAATCAACTGGCACTTATGATAAGTCAAAACATGAATTCTCTCCCACAAACCAACAACAACCTCGAGCTTCTAACCCGCACAATCAAGCTACCGTCGAGATGGGAAGATTGTTGTGCAACCGTTCAGAAAGACAGATGATCGGGAAGAGGTGGAGCTAGCGAGAGGTTATGTTGCAAATCGAATCGGGTAGGAATGGAAATCAAGGTCAAGCTAAGCCGATCAAATGCTATAACCGTGGTGGTGAGGACACATTGCAAGGAACGCACATCTCCAAACGCCCACGTATCGCCGAGTACTTGTGGATAAGATGTTGCTAGTACAAGCTCAAGACAATGGAGCGACTTTGGATGAAGAGGAGTTACTCTTTCTTGTCAAGGAAATGCCAAAACCTATGATGTCGATGTTGATGAACAACCGATTCAAGAGATAGGTCATAATCATCAGAATGCTTTTCAAGTGGCTGACTGTGATGCATACGATTCTGATGTTGATGATGGACCTTCTGCACAAACAATTTTCATGGCAAGCATTTATCCAATGGTCTCTCCTAAGGTCTCTTCTTCACCACCAACTGGATCATCCAAAGACAAAATCATCTCAGAGGTATTAAAACTATATGATGATATTGATGAGCGAAAGATGCATAATGAAGTACAATATTTTGAGACCTACGACTCATATATTGATAATATGGGTAATAGTAATGTTGTCCTACACGATCAATATGTGAATCAAAGTGAAACTAAGATTGTACCAAGTAATGCATCTTCTGCAGTCAATGATGACTATGTCGTTGATGAATTCACTGCATGTACCCCTGATGATTCTTTTATCTCTGAACTGAATGCATATAAAGAACGTGTTGCTATTTATGAACAACGTGCAAAATTTGAGTTGACCACCCCGTGAGTAGGAAATGGATGGTTTAGAGAAGAAGTATTAAAACAAGAGTTAAAACTCCTTACAAGAAAAGCTTTCTAAAACTGCTAAGCAAAAGCAAGAACTTCAAGAAAATGTTAAAATGCTTAAGCAAGAATTCAGTGCTAAGGAATCAAAACTTTTGAATGATTTTTCAAATCTAAAAACCTTGAAAAACAAGCTTGAAAATAAGTTGTACGTATTAGGAAATACCATTGATCGCCACTTAATCACTAAGCATAGAGTCTTAAGCGATAAGCATAGCATTCCCTTGTTGAAGAACCAAATCCAGAGGTCATTAAAAGGCTAGAAATGAAATCCTTAAACCTAGATGTAAACCTAGTTGCGTTGAGTGCACTAAGGAAGATAAGAAATCGATGAAGTCACTAGGAAAAGATGAACAAGAAATTAGATGATCCTAAATGTAAAGAGAAGAAAATAAAGATCACACCCCATGATTACAAGAAGGAAAACTGATTTCTTGAACATGTTTAAGCCTCGGACATTGTTGAATCCCAACAAGTTTTCCGGAAAATGGATTTAGATAAGCGTAAAGTCAAAATATTGTTGAAACAAACCTCCCTTGGAAAATGCCTAGAGCGATCGTGTATCCTCCTAAATACACCAATGCATCTTGTTCCTAGAACAATTGCCACTAAAAGCAAGACCTTAATTAGTCAATATGTTATCTTTCAACTATTTGTTGATTTTGAGAAAACTTGCAAGAAAAGAATCACACCCACCGGTATAATCAAGGAGAAAGGGTTTGAGCAAACAAAAGAATGTTATCTAATCGAAGTCATGCCTTTCTTTAAACGCTAAAAGATCATTTTGAAAGTCTTAAAAGGGAATGAACTTAGACATTAAAGAAATGGAAAAGGAGTTTGATGCAATGATAGTTGAGGTTAGTGACTATGAGCGAGCAATCGAAATATAATGAGATTGAGAGAAAGAACTTGCATACATTAAATGAGACTCTAATTATGAATGTGTTGCTCAAGATATGTTTTTCATTGCTACAAATTGTTCTATTAATGCTTCCCAATTTCATGAACTATCTGCTGCCTCGAAAGTCTCCCATGATCGTGTCATTGAGCTTGAAAAACTAATTCTAAACTAAATGAGAAAATTGAATCGATGATCACGATAATTTGGTTAAACATTTTTCTAATCTAGAAGTTGAGCATTTTAATTTACAACTAAAATATCAACATCTTAAAGAAAATGTCAAAACTTCAAATATCAAGACATCCTCGATGCTCCGAGTTTGATGCGGTTTTCAAATTAACAAACGTGATGAATGATTCAAGCTCATTGCAACACGATCGTAAAGTTGAAAGCCCAAATCTCTCAATTAAAGGGTCAAACAAACAATATGACAGCTCCCAAATGCCTCCTCCTCTAGATTCTCGAATTCTCAAACGTTTCATCTTCAAAACTTAGTAAATGCATTACGAAAGGAAAACGAATGTTTGAAAAGGTTAAACGTCATTTCAATGAGTTATTTGAATTTATAAAGGTCACTCAGAATAAAAATAACGAAACGGTAGCCTCGTAGTAAAAAAGAAATTGAGAATCTAAAGAGTCGTAAAAGGGAAGATGCCAATGACCAATGGGGAGAATGGTGTATCAAAGGTACATGTCTCGTAATAAATATGCTTTGTCTGTTAAATATGTTCCTCCTCATCTTAGGAATAACAAACTTGCTATTCAAACATATTTTCACATCTTAAGGATAACCTAGAATGTCTCAGTGAGATTGTTAAAGAGGATAAATTAGAGAAACCACTTGACAATGCAATTGGGCATGCATGCTTATATGCCAAACGATCTCAAGAAATTCTAGAATGCTTAATCACTATATGCCCAAAGTCCTTAGGTGAGAGTTAATCCTTTGATTCCATGTTCGATGCCTAGTGCCAAGTATGATATTCATTCGATGCCAAATGTTTTAATGTGAACCTTAGTGTGCCTTTTAAGTAGTTCAGATTCCGGATCCACAATGCTAAGAAAGAGAAATCTAGTGTGCCTTCTAGGAGTATAAATCCCAGACTTCTAGTGTTATGAAAGTGAACCTTGGTGTGTGCGCATGTAATTCGGATCCGGAACATCTAAACAGAGATGCAAAGAGTAGCAAAACTAATGTTCCCATTCCTCTACAGAGTAAGCGGTGACATTAAAGCAAGGTGTCAAAGTCTCAAGACAATACAAGGAAGGACACGACCGCAAGCTAAGAATGTGCATTGGAGAGAGTAGAAGACCAACTTAGGAACTTTAAGTTTGAGCCGAATAAAATGAATTGTGTTGATTCTAGTATTAGCCATAGGCGATCGTAATTAATTCAATTCGATACTATTTTTAAACCTTGTATTGATGTATGCTTGAATTCTATTTCTAATCATGAATGTGGTGTTAATGTTTTGCCTAATGATGTCAATTGTCCATTAATATTGTTAATGATAAAAATCATGCTAAGAAGGCTAAAAGGCAAAACGAAAGAAAGTTAGAAAATAGTAGAAACCCACAGAAGAACATTTAGTAAGATAGGCTATCATTGGATACCATTGGTCATAAGACTAATCGACAATGCCCACTAGAAAATGGATGCCTATTGGTAGAACTATTCCCTTAAGAAGTGAGCACATTTTGAATAGGGCTAATACGCACACTAGTACCGCATCTATTAATAATGATTCTATTGCCTTAATTTATGATATGAATGCTTCTATTTATGATGTGGGTGTTCCAACCATTGTTACTAACCAAAATGGAACCCATTCTTGCATGGGATCCCAATTATCCGCTTATCCATTCTTGTCTGTGTTCAACCTGCAGATCATTCAAATCGCTCGTGGTACCGGACTCGTGCTATTCCAAACATATGATGGCGACCGGTCGCGCTCATGAACTTCGTGAGCAAATTCATCGAGACGATTAGATTCGGGAATGATCATTTCGGTGCAATTATAGGTTATGGTGATTATGTTGTTGGTGATAGTGTTATCTGTAGTATACTATGTGGAAGGTCTTGGTCATAATCTGTTCTCTGTTGGTCAATTCGTGATTCGATCTAGAAGTAGCCTTCGTAAAACATACTTGTTTTGTAAGAGAACTTGATGGTAAGGAACTGTTAAGCGGAACTCGTGGTTCAAATCTATACACCATCTCTATCGATGATATGATGAAGTCTTTTCCAATTTGCTTGTTGTCAAAGGCTTCAAAAACAAAGTCATGGTTATGGCATCGCTGCCTCAATCACTTGAACTTCGGCACCATCAATGATCTCTCCGAAAGGACTTAGTTGTAGGTTTACCTAGACTAAAGTATGAAAAGATCATCTTTGTTCAAGATGCCAATTGGGAAAAAGAAAAAGTATACCCATAAACCCAAACCTACAAACTCAATAATGAAGTTCTTCATACCCTTCATATGGATTTATGTGGACCAATGAGAGTGCGAATATCTTTGGGAAGAAATATGTGTTAGTTGTGGTAGATGATTACTCTAGATTCACCGGTCAAGTTCTTAAGGACAAATGATGAACCTCTCGATATCATCATCAAATTCATCAAACAATTCAGGTGTTCGACTTAACAAAACCGTCGAATTATCCGAGCAGATAATGGTACCGAGTTTGTTAACAAACAACTTAGTGAATTTTATGAAAGCAATGGAATCACCATCAAAGAAGTGCTCCACTAACTCCTCAACGTAACGGTGTAGTTGAAAGACTAAATCGAACTCTTGTGGAAGCCGCTAGAACAATGCCGATTTACTCAAAGGTTCCAATGTTTCTCTCGGGCGTAAGCTATTGCCACCGCATGCTACACACAAAATCGCTCCTCGATTCACACCGCTCATGGAAAAACTCCATATGAACCGGTCCACAATGAAAACCTAATCTCTCCTTCCTTCGTGTGTTCGGTGCATCGTGTTATCCAACTAATGAGGTCAAGACTTAGGCAACCGAGAGCTAAAGCAGACATTGGAGTCTTTGTGGTATGCACCAAACAAAAGGGATACCGAATCTACAACAAAAGAACCCGAAATATCATGGAAACAATTCACGTCACATTTGATGAGTCGATCGGTCAAACGGATCTGGACAATCCGATTCAGACCCGACTTCAAAATAAATCCCATTGGTTCATCCTTGTTCCAAACTCCTCTCAAGAAACTCTATATGTACCTCCATCCGAAGATGATTTAAAGAAATTGTTTGATCCTATGTTTGATGAACAAGATGAGCCAAGTGCTAATGGCGACGACTCCTCGCAGAGGCTACTCGATTCTTGTGAATGAAGTTAATCCTTCGCCTCTATATCATTAAGTCAAAGTGCTGAACCTTCGCCTCATCAACAAATCATCATTCTTCAAATGTACATCATGGAACCCATTTCGCATCAATGATGAAGTTAATCCTTTGCTACTCCTCAAGATGCTCCATTTGAAAACATATTTGCTCTCGAATCTTCATCGAACCATCTTCTTCGTGAGACATCGACTCTGCTACTTTAGTCCTCAACAACTACCACATGAACACCTCGGAAAATGACTCACGATCATCCATTAGACAACATCACTGGAAATTCCTCTTGTCCAGTATCCACACGGAAACAACTTGCAACCAATGCCTTATGGTGCTTCTTCAACTTCGTACTCTCTAAGATCGAACCAAAAGATGTTAAAACCGCCATGAATGAAGATAGCTGGTTCAATGCTATGCAAGATGAAATTCATGAGTTTGATCGACTTGATGTATGGGAGTTAGTACCTGCTCCAGATTGTGCTATGATCATTGCTCTAAAATGGATCTTCAAAATGAAACTTGATGAGCATGGTGATGTGTTGAAGAACAAGGCTCGATTAGTTGCTAAAGGATACCGTCAAGAGGAGGGTATAGAATTTAAAGAATCTTTTGCTCCTGTTGCTCGAATCGAGGCAATCAGAATATTTTTGGCTAATGCTGCTAGTAAGAACATGGTAGTCTATCAGATGGATGTAAAGACGGATTTGTGAATCAAGAGCGTCTGATGAATGCCTTTTTACTCATCGTTTTTACCCACCTAAGACCACAAAAATGAACAAAAACACCCAAATACGCTCAAAATATGTTAAAAATATCCTCGGAGTGTGTTTTATGTCTTGCAGGTACAAAAGGATTGAAAACGAGCAAAAACGAGCAAAACGAGCGAAATCGAGAAAATGGCAAATTCGGTCCTCAAGTTTCACAATTTGCAAAATGGTCCTTAGATTATTGCATAATGTCAAGAATGGCCCTTGGAATATGATTTCGGATATTACATGTTTTGTCCTCGAAATTGAATTGGCGCTTTAGTCCCTAAGCTATTAAATGGGTCCATTTCTAATCCTTAGTCCACTTATTACCTAAACCTAATTACTACATCACTTTGGCCCAAAATAAACCCAATCCCGTCACCCATCCAATCCAAAAACCTTAACCACTTAACCCTTTTTTTTACCTCCTACTCACTTTCCCTTTCCCCTAAAACATAAAACCCAGAAGAAACCACAAAATAAAACCAATCTCAGAAAAACAAAGTGGCGCCAATTTTCCCTCCTCCCCTGTCCCTCTCAATCCCGAATCTCCAACCCACTCTTCTCCATCACCTAAGAAAGGCTCACGTGTTTCCCCTCTTCACATGATTCCACTCTCCATGTCATCAATCCTAGTTGTTGTACAAAGATAAAAAGTTCATCAATGGCTGTGGAGGGCACCTAAAAGTAATCCAATGGCTCAGAAAGTTTTCAAGAAGCACATGGGTGTGTTTTTGCTTGTTTTGTCTCACAAAGAAAACACAAACAGAAAAGACAAAAGTGAAGAGAAGAAGACTTTTTTATTTTTTAGTATAAATAGGATGATAGAGATTTGTAGAAAGTTGTCTAGAATTCTTATGTTCTAGTCCCACTTTTAAATTTCATTGTCATTTTAAATTGTACTTTTTAATTTCCAGTTAATGAAAATTTTCCGTTTACCTTTAATTATTTGCTGTCACTTTTAAGTTCATGTCCTTAAGTTGCATTTCAAGTTTTAAGGTGTGTTGAAGTTGGTTAATTTTAGTTTTGCAAGTAAGTTTTCTTAAATCTCAATTTGTTTTAAGAATAGTTCTTAGTTTGCTGCCCTTAAGGGGTGTTTGGATTGGTTCGGTTCTGGGTCAAAAGGGGAGTTTTACCCACTTTGACCCGGAAAGTCTAATTATGTGTAGTGTGTTTTAATCAGTTTTGGTTATTGTCATTTTAATCAAAAAGGTTTTGAGAGTTTAGGCAAAAACTTAGAATTTGTCTCAGGTAGTGTATTTTGTCCCCAAACAGCAGTTCTTACTCCTAATTTTAGAGTAGTTAAGTTTAGTTTGAGAACCTGATCTATGTTTTATTGCTAGCTAATAGGTAGATGGGAATTAGTTAGAGCTTATCTTGGGATTTGGAAGTCTTTTGTTAGCTTAATTCTAAGCTCAGCTGGCCGTTCTTGTACTGTTATGTCCCCAACAGCCACCTTTAGAGCTTAATTTTAGCTAGTTTGTAGATTAGATTTAGGATTGCCTTTTGTTCATACTAGTAGTTAGTTGTACTAGGTCAATTAGTGTTAGCTTGTTTTTCACTCCTGAGCTTATTCTCTTGCTTAATCTATGCCTTCAAAACTCCCTTTGCGCCCTGCTACTGAAGCACCACAACAGTAGTTTTTTTCCCTTTTTTTTAGTGCTAATCAGGTTTCTCTCATCTTATTTAGGTGTATCAAGTACTTTTTAGTGAAGTAGATTAGGCTAGCATCTTGGTAGCTTATTTATTGCTCATTGGAGAGTCTTTTCTTGCTTATTTATAAGCCATAAGCATTTCTCGAGCCTTTCAAATTAACGTTATTGAACAAAGAGCTTTAGGTAGTTTTTTTTGGATTCATTTAGCTTATCTAGCTTTTCAATTTAGTTAGATTCTTTAGGTACCAATTAGTTAACTTAGATTAGATTAGGATAGATCATATTTAGCTTATTATGTGCTTATTTGTAGTCTTTTAGATTGCTCATTTCCTATTCTTTTAGTTTTAAGAATCCCTAGATAGCTTATTGTCCAACCTGTTTTCCCCATTTCATTATTGCTTTTCGATTTTTAGTAGCTTATTTTAGTTTAAGAATTCATGTGTAGCTTATTTGTGCATTAATTTTGCTTATTCAACGCTTTTGAAGTTCATATTTCGCTTAAAAAGTCAGAAGGGTGTTTGGGTGTATCTTGTCCAAAGCAATGATCTTTAAGTCGTTACATCACCTATTAAGAAGCTTTCAAGAATAAAATTTTCACAAAAAGTCTTAACTTGGATAGCCTCTTCAAGTTTGCAAAAGAAAATTTGAAAAAAAAAAATAAGTTGATAAAGGGAAGGAAGTGGGATTCGAACCCAGTACCTTCTGGCAATCCCACTGATTCGAACTAAAAGAAGGCTCTTATTGCTTAAAGAAGGCTCTTATTGATTCGAACCCACGCCCCTACTCACATTTATCGCTTAAAGAAGGCTCTTTACGGTTTAAAGCAAGCTCCAAGGGCATGGTATGATACACTATCAAAGTTTCTTCTATCTACCGGATTTAGCAAAGGAGCAATGATCCAACATTGTTCACTGTGAAGTCAGCAAACATTTAATTCATGTTTAAATTTATGTTGATGATATCATCTTTGCCTCGACCGACCCCAATGAGTGTGACCGTTTTCAAATGAAATGAGTTCAAAATTTCAAATGTCAATGATGGGACAAATGTCATTTTCTTGGGATTACAAATTTCACAAAGTCCCGGAGGCATTTTCATAAATCAATCTAAATATGCAACCGAGATCTTAAAGAAATTTGGATTTGATTCAAGTGACCCTATTGACACTCCCATGATTGATCGAACCAAACTAGATGAGGATCGATTCGCTCCCAGACGGTCAAGTTTTATCACGCAAGCTAGCCACTGTGAATGGCTAACCAGTAATAAACTTAAAATAGACCGGAAACAAATGCAATGAAGATCGGAGAGTATAGTGTTTCCCGGTCGTTATGTCCCAACGAATGTCGAGAATAGTCAAATGTAGTGATCGGTAAGATTTGAATGGAAAGAGATATGATTGATTATAACTAAGGAAAAATATACAAATTACAGGGCTTAAATGCAAATTAAAGGAAATTAAAAGATAAACTATATTAAATAAACGCTATCACTAATTTTAAAGCGATGTTTTGATTTTCTTTTATAAAACTTAAATTAAAAACTACGTGACGTACACAAGAAAATGTGAAATCAAGCAAGATTAATCCTAAAAATATGAAAATGATATTTTACAAACCTAATGATATGAGAAAATTTTAAGAAAAAGAAAATTATTTTTATAACTATTTATCTAATTATTATTAATTAAAAACTATTTTTACTTATTAAATAATAGCCTAAAATACAAGAAAATATGAAATAAAGCTAGAAAATGAAATTATGATTTGGAAAATCTAAAATAACTAAAAGAATTTTCAAAACTATTTTTATATTTTTCTCGATTATTTTTCTATTTTTATGAATTTTAAACTATTTAAAACTAATTAAATTACTAAAATTACAAATTAAACTATGAAAATTCGGAAAAATATTTTTTAACTTTTATATTTATCTTAACCTAAGAAAAATGAAAATTATTTTTTGAACTTTTTCCGAATTAATTGTATTAAAAGCTAATTAAAATGCCTAAAACTGCTTTTAATTAAGAAAATAGCAAATGTTATGGAAAAATATGAAAATTCAGGAAAAGTCTAATTTAATAAGCTGAATCTAAGAAAAATAGAAAAACAGTGGCTTATGTCGAGGAAATTGAAACTGCAGTTGTAAGTGCTTATAAATAAGCACTTTGAATAAGCCAAAGGGTCCAAATGAGCACCAATCCAACACAGAAGCTAAGATATGCTAAAAGTACTCTAAAACAACTAAATACAACTATCCTTAACTTATAAATTGCAAGCTATTTATGATTTGATGATTTGACTGCAAGGACCAAAACAGATTTTGAGGTCTGCTTTGTGGCTTAAGAATAAGCACTCAGATAAGTCCAAACTTAAAACCAAATGTATGAATCTAAAGTAGACCTGGATATGTGCTTGCAAACCAAAAATTAGACCAAGAGAAGCTCATGAGCTCGGACAAGCCCTATGATAAGTCGACAAAACTCAAAGATTCACCGAGTTTTGTGAGCGAGGCAATTAAGACCAAATCCACAAGTCGTTTTGGAGCTTAAGAAAAATTTCTAAAATCAATAAAATCATAACAAGTAACTTGACCAGTTGAAGTTTTAAAAACAAAAAGTCTCACTTGAATTGACCCAAAACCGAGTCAATGAAAAATCACTCTAGTTTGGAAAAGCGAGTTTTCACTTATTTTTACTTTTGACAGCTTTGTAATTTGACTTTTATGAACTTTGATCCAATTTATTGGGTGATGTTGATGTGTTAAGGTGAATTAAACCTAATTCAAGCTAGTTCTATGTATTCTAAACACAAAACATGTTTTGATTTCACAAAATCTCACCAGACAAGAACTTGAGGCAGTTTAAAATGCATTTTGACTTTTAAGGTTTGCAGATGCCATTTTAAGACAGCAATGAATCAAGTGATGCTATTTGAGACTGAGTATGCAGGTTTTAAGCAAAATCCAAAGCTTAAGCTTTGGTATACAACCTGAACCAAACACACTTTTAGATGTAATTTAAACTGAGCCAGTTATTGATTTAACTTATTCCACTATTTAAACTAAGTCTAGTGACCCTAATTACCAATAGTTAAACATGTCTAAACTATTCAATGACCTGATTTAAATATGAGCACAATATGAAAACCGCATAAAAAATGAAAATGAAATAATAAGCTCACAAGTGTCCAAATTGTTTGGCGTACTTAAACAAAACCCAATACTACTATTCTATTCCAAAACCAATCCAAACAACGCCTCGCAACAACCCCATTCCATTTCGAACCTACTTGAACCAAAATCTAAGACAGTTGACTTTTGTTTACCAAGGACAAATATTGCTTGCACTTGCTTGATAAACTCACTAAAAGCTATAAGAAGCTTCAATGAGCTTATTTGAACTTAAAAATAAGCTTGTTGAAGCTTGGATGTAACAGTTTGAGATTGAAATTTGAAACAGTAAACCATGAAACTTGAAATTTAAATGAAACTTGAATTGACACTTGAGAACAGTTTGAATACACTTAAACAACTTAATTTTATACAATGAAACCAAATATTACAGTTTAAAGCTTAATTAAAGACATAAACTTAAAATACGACATACATGAATTTTAAAAAACTAACTACTTGCTTCTTCTTTTGCCTCTCTTCTCTCTTTTATATCCAAAAGCTTTCCACTGTCCTCGATCAAATCCCACTAGAAATCTCAGCCATTGGATGTGTTTGAGTGATATTGGCCATCCACGTTTTTGGCGTGAAAAGTGGTTTTGGTCTGGGGCTCAAACCGCAACTGGGGGTGGTGGATCAGGGGTGATGATGAGGTTAGAGGA
Source organism: Chrysanthemum lavandulifolium (assembly GCA_022545495.1). Lineage (NCBI taxonomy): Eukaryota > Viridiplantae > Streptophyta > Magnoliopsida > Asterales > Asteraceae > Chrysanthemum > Chrysanthemum lavandulifolium. Next base: position 266,760,933 of record CM040244.1, on the reverse strand, counting down.
TAAGGGATAAGGCCCGAGGGTGATGGGAAAGGCCGAGAGGTGTTGCGCAGGCAAGTGGTTGGGAAGAAACACGATGGGCGGCAAAAGGTGTATGGGTTTGACTTTGGTTGACCAGGGTCCAAAAAGGGGTCACCGGTTTTGTGGGGCTCAATTGGTAATGGCGGGGTCTAAAATGCAAAAGGGTCAAGGCTTAGTTTTTAATTATAGGGACCTTTTGTAATTTTTGAAATTTGGAGGGACCAATTCTGCCATTATTCCAAAGTTGTCACAAGGACCAAAACTGACAAGTTCCAATAGTACAAGGACCAGTTTTGACATTTTCAATTTTCCAAGGACTATAGTGACAATTTCAAAACTTGAGGGACCTTTTCTTCTATTTGACAAAAGATTTATTCAAGGACCATTTTTGACAACTTAGAATATTTCGTACCTAGAATAACATTTTCTTTATTTTGTTTTACCGGACTTTTTGACAACTTTTGAAACTTGGGGACTAAAGCGCCAATTATGCAAACTTGATCGCTTTTTCACCGATTTTGATATTTTGCATTTAAAACACATAAAACACTTATTTGTGATATTTTTATCATTTGATGCATTCGAGTGTTTTCGGATGTTTTGCAGTTTAAATGGTACAAAATGATGAGTATTTAGACACTCATCAATCCCCACACTAAGATATTGCTAGTCCCTAGCAATGTTTTGAGAAAAATTAATGGATTTCAACTCTTTACCAAAAGCCATTACTTCGGAGTAGCCAAATGTTTCGATTCAAGTAAGAACTTTGGTACACCGATAACCAAATGATTTTGAGCAAATCACCGACTTTCAACGGATTTGATTTATCTGTACGTGCCGCTTGCTTCGGACTATCCAACTCTTAGATAATATATCTTTGGTGAGTGATTACCAATTATGGTTTTCCATCGCCTTTACCACAAGCCATAAACTTGCGGGCTAGCCAACTCTTCACTTTTAAGGATATGGTGAATAATACCATACAATTTTGGGCAAATTGCAAGTCGTCAACGGATTTGAGATATCTTTACCAAGAGCCGCTTGCTCTGGATTAGCCAATCCTTATGTGGGTTAGACATGGTGGATGATTACCATTTGTTGTGTTTAGTACATAGTACTTCCACTAAATTTTTTTAAAATTTGGCCATTTTGGGGAAAAAGGGACTAAAAGGGTACATTTATGATCAAATTCGCGTAATTTCCCCACTTAGAAATGAATATTGTCCTCAATATTCAAAGTACCTACTGTTATGTTGAAACTTAGAACGTAAAAGATAACATTACTAGCTAAGTGTAGAAACACAACAATTATTCTCTTTTTAATATTTACAATTTTCATTCATTTTTAGATCTATATACAACATGGGACATCTCCCCACACTAGGGTGGTACACACGGTGAAAACCCATGTTTAACTCATCGTTTTTGATTACCGAGTCGCTAGCTTGACTCGACCTCGAATTAATTTGTTCATGGGAAGTAAGTGGAAGAGACAATCTCCATCGGACTTTCATTCAAGATGTTTGGACAAACATTTGAAGCACGTGAAAGTTCCACACCGATGAGATATACATAGACGGACAGGCTCACAAATGGTACATGGAAATGTTGGGGTCAAGATAATGTCTTCATTCCCAAGGAGTGAAGAAACGGGAGAAGTGATGAATATATGAAGAAAAGAAAGAAAATCATGATAAAAATCATGACTAACTCTTCATCCTCAATAGGAGAATTCATAGTTTCATGAATCTCATCGTTAAGCTTGCTTGATCAAGACATATTATGGGTGTGTCTAGATCAAAGTAGAAGTTATCATACTCGCGGAGATATGATATGAGTGAGTTCACCGGCGAACTCCTCGTGAAGAGAATCAATCACAAGATGTAAATGCGAATTCTTGTTCCATCAGACTCATCACTATCCTCAACTGAGTATCAAAGAGTGGATTCTCGAAATTAAGGTGAATTCGAGTTGAATTCAAATAGAGGATTGGTGAGAGTTGTTTTGAATGCTTCAGAACAAAGTGATTAATATTCTCTATTGACCGTTGGGATAAGAAGTGAGTGAACGATCATTATCGAGGAGACTTTCGCCTCCCGGATCGGCTTTGAAATCAAAAGACTATCATTACTTTCCGATGAAAGTGGATTGATGCGAGTGAGTTCATCGGTGAACTCCTCAAGAGGATGATCGCATCGATCGCTGGGAGTGATGCCTCAACATACTCGATGTTTCCATAAGAAGTACAATCGTCGCTAACATCGGAGAAAGTTTCAAAATGATCTTTGAACACTCAAGAGGGAAAGAGAATCACACATATGATCGAAGTTCCTGTGACTCTCTCGGGATTGGGACAAGGTTCTCAACACTAGACTTTATGAATTCGTCCGATTCCTTTTCGTGAACGGTGGCAAGATGCTCGTCCCCATGTTCGAGAGTGAGTGGGAGCTTGGGTGTGATAGCGCTTGTTTGAGAATGAATCTCAAGCTGGGATATCAACCGATGAACTTGATGAATCTTTATAAAATTGTAGGATACCAAGTGCATCCTCATCATCATCATCATCGTGAATAAACGAATTGAGAGCTAGATCCGTCGCTTTTTCTTTTGCAATTGATTCCTAATAGATTTTTCAAAAGCAATTTGGGAATTTATTTTAGCACCTCCTCTTGACTAGCAATTCTTCCATGGAATTCTCATGTGAATTTTGAATGACGGGACATTGTGGGAGTGGAGATTTGTCAAACCGGAAGGTTGACATTGATAATCATCATGAGGACCCCACAATATACACAAGAAAAGCGGGAACATTATGAAATGTCGCTTTACTCAACTCCTCGATTCTTTTCACCGACTCGAAGCTCTAGATAAGTGTCTTGTTGGGTTTGTTGAGGAGTTTGAGTCATTTGGCACCGTGGAGGTTGGTCGTGATACGGATAGTCGTAATTGTTGCAGGAAATGGATTCCTGTTTGACAATCGAGTGAAATGGGGACCTCCACAGTTCTCACAACAAGAAACTGCTGAGTCCGGATCGCGAATTATATGGATATTGGTCATAACCAAAGTTCGAGCATCACCGAGAACTGTTCATAGACAAACGTGTTTCGGATTGACACTCGATCCTTGGTGAGGACCTCCACAAAATCACAGCGATTATGTTGATTATATGAAGATAAGTCGGGTGTGGTGAGTAATTGAAAATTTGAGGGTCGTTAAATGAGTTCGGATTAGATCATAATCAAATGAATTCTCGAACCACAAAACAAACAACTCCGTTATTTAATATCATTACCACACTGTACACACGTACACCAATGACATGGTGAACCAAAAGAGGCTCACCGCAACCGACACAAGGAATAAACGATTCTATTTGAGAGTTATGAGACGGAATCGGTTTATTCAAAGAATCAACAAAACCAACATGGTGATCTCGAATGACTATCAAGTCTTCAAGAACATTTTGAAAAATCCGGAGGTGGGACAAGTGGTGTGCTCGAGAGCTAGCAATTTCCACCACTTCCATTATGGTCTCGGTTCGGTTCTTGAGAAACGTGAAGATTAGGCAAGTCATTCTTGCTAGTCACCGGTCTAGATTTCGCATGCTTGCTTTTAACCAGAATCGTGAAAGTTTAGGATCAATTCTAGACGGCTTAGGAGCAATTGAGGATTAGATCTTTGGATAACCGTAGGTTGGACGCCTCCAAGACTTCCATTATTAGAGGAAGTACCGGTCCTTGTCACCCGGTTTCTCGCTCCATTTCCTACGCGAATTAATGGATCATCACGAACAACACGAATTCTTGACATTTGTGATAAAGTCCAAGTTTTTCAATTTCGTCCCGAATTGTCAGCGATGAGAGATTCCATGAGAATAGAAAAGTTAGAATCAAATGGATAGAGGGTAAAGGATAAAGAATCAAAAGGGTAAGAGGGTAAAGATGAATATTTTGGGTTTTTGGATAAACATTTTATGAAAACAAAGAATGAAAATCTTTTGGGTTTTGATTTTATAAGAAAATATAAATACATACGAGATGATATAAACAAGGAGTGAATATTCAAATCACTAATCTGCTAAACGTAAGAGAATTAGCACAGACTCGGCACGTGGCGCTTAAAATTTGATTCGCTCCCAGACGGTCAAGTTTTATCACGCAAGCTAGCCACTGTGAATGGCTAACCGTAACAAACTTAAAACAACCGAAACAAATGCAATGAAGATCGGAGAGTATAGTGTTTCCCGGTCGTTATGTCCCAACGAAATGTGCGAGAATAGTCAAACGATGTAGTGATCGGAAGATTTGAATGGAAAAGAGATATGATTGATTATAACTAAGGAAAAATATACAAATTACAGGGGCTTAAATGCAGATTAAAGGAAATTAAAAGATAAACTATATTAAATAAACGCTATCACTAATTTTAAACCGATTTTTTGATTTTTCTTTTATAAAACTTAAATTAAAAACTACGCGACGTACACAAGAAAATGTGAAGCTCAGCGGTATTAATCCTAAAAATATGAAAGTGATATTTTACAAACCTAATGATATGAGAAAATTTTAAGCAAAAGAAAATTATTTTATAACTATTTATCTAATTATTATTAATTAAAACTATTTTTACTTATTAAATAATAGCCTAAAATACAAGAAAATATGAAATAAAGCTAGAAAAATGAAATTATGATTTGGAAAATCTAAAATAACTAAAAAGAATTTTCAAAACTATTTTTATATTTTTCGATTATTTTTCTATTTTTATGAATTTTAAACTATTTAAAACTAATTAAATTACTAAAATTACAAATTAAACTATGAAAATTCTGGAAAATATTTTTTAACTTTTTATATTTATCTTAACCTAAGAAAATGAAAATTATTTTTTGAACTTTTCTCGAATTAATTGTATTAAAAGCTAATTAAAATGCCTAAAACTGCTTTTAATTAAGAAAAATAGCAAACTGTTATGGAAAAATATGAAAATTCAGGAAAAGTCTAATTTAATAAGTGAATCTAAGAAAATAGAAAACAAAGTGGCTTATGTCGAAGAAATTGAAGCTGCAGTTGTAAGTGCTTATAAATAAGCACTTTGAATAAGCCAAAGGGTCCAAATGAGCACCAATCCAACACGTAAGCTAAGATATGCTAAAAGTACTCTAAAACAACTAAATACAACTATCCCTAACTTATAAATTGCAAGCTATTTATGATTTGATGATTTATTTGCAAGGACCAAAAGCAGTTTTGAGGTCGCTTTGTGGCTTAAGAATAAGCACTCGAGATAACTCCAAACTTAAAACCAAAAGTATGAATCTAAAGTAGACCTGGCTATGTGCTTGTAAACCAAAAATTAGACCAAGAGAAGCTCATGAGCTCGACAAGCCCTCATGATAAGGCGACAAAACTCAAAGATTCATCGAGTTTTGTGAGCAGAACAATTAAGACCAAATCCACAAGTCGTTTTGGAGCTTAAGAAAATTTCTAAAATCAATAAAATCATAGCAAGTAACTTGACCAGTTGAAGTTTTAAAACAAAAAGTCTCACTTGAATTGACCCAAAACTGAGTCAATGAAAAATCACTCTAGTTTGGAGAAAACTGAGTTTTCACTTATTTTTTACTTTTGACAGTTTTGTGAATTTGACTTTTATGAACTTTGATCCAATTTATTGGACTGATGTTGATGTGTTAAGGTGAATTAAACCTAATTCAAGCTAGTTCTATGTATTCTAAACACAAAACATGTTTTTGATTTCACAAAATCTCATCGACAAGAACTTGAGGCAGTTTAAAATGCATTTTGACTTTTAAGGTTTCAGATGCCATTTTAAGATGAAATGAATCAAGTGATGCTATTTGAGACCGAGTATGCGTGTTTTACAAAATCCAAAGCTTAAGCTTTGGTATACCAATGAACCAAACACACTTTAGATGTAATTTAAACCGAGCCGCTTATTGATTTAACTTATTCCACTATTTAAACTAAGTCTAGTGACCCTAATTACCAATAGTTAAACATGTCTAAACTATTCAATGACCATGATTTAAATATGAGCACAATATGAAAACGCATAAAAAAATGAAAATGAAATAATAAGCTCACAAGTGTCCGACTGTTTGGCGACTAAATGAACCCAATACTACTATTCTATTCCAAAACCAATCCAAACACGCTCTGCAACAACCCCATTCCATTTCCAACCTACTTGAACCAAAATCTACTTGCAGTTGACTTTTGTTGACCAAGGACAAATATTGCTTGCACCTGCTTGATAAACTCACTAAAAGCTATAAGAAGCTTCAATGAGCTTATTTGAACTTAAAAATAAGCTTGTTGAAGCTTGGATGCAACAGTTTGAGATTGAAATTTGAAACAGTAAACCATGAAACTTGAAATTTAAATGAAACTTGAATTGACACTTGAGAACAGTTTGAATACACTTAAACAACTTAATTTTATACAATGAAACCAAAGATTACAATTTAAAGCTTAATTAAAGACATAAACTTAAAATACGACATTCATGAATTTTTAAAAACTAACTACTTGCTTCTTCTTTTGCCTCTCTTCTCTCTTTTATATCCAAAAAGCTTTCCACGTGTCCTCTGATCAAATCCCACTAGAAATCTCACCATTGGATGTGTTTTGAGTGATATTGGCCATCCACGTTTTTGGCGGGAAAAGTGGTTTTGGTCTTGGGGCTCAAACCGCAACTGGGGGTGGTGGATTGTAGGGGTGATGATGAGGGTTAGAGGATAAGGATAAGGCCCGAGGGTGATGGGAAAGGCGAGAGGTGTTGCAGGCAAGTGGTTGGGAAGAAACACGAAAGGCGGCAAAAGGTGTATGGGTTTGACTTTGGTTGACCAGGGTCCAAAAAGGGGTCCTTGGTTTTGACAGGGGCTCAATTGGTAATGGCAGGGTCTAAAATGCAAAAGGTCAAGGCTTAGTTTTTAATTATAGGACCTTTTGTAATTTCAAATTTGGAGGACCAATTCGCCATTATTCCAAAGTTGTCACAAGGACCAAACCGACAAGTTCCAATAGTACAAGGACCAGTTTGACATTTTCAATTTTCCAAGGACTATTTGTGACAATTTCAAAACTTAAGGGACCTTTTCTCGCTATTTGACAAAAGATTTATTCAAGGACCATTTTTGACAACTTAGAATATTTCGGGACCTAGAATAACATTTTTCTTTATTTTGTTTTACCAGGACCTGCTTTTTGACAACTTTTGAAACTTGGGGGACTAAACCGCCAATTATGCAAACTTGATCGCTTTTTCACCGATTTTGATATTTTGCATTTAAAACACATAAAACACTTATTTGTGATATTTTTATCATTTTGATGCATTTCGAGTGTTTTCGATGTTTTGCGTTTAAATGGTACAAAAATAATGAGTATTTAGACACTCATCAAGGACCACTCGGTGATCATGATTGACCAAACGAAATATCGTAGTATGATTGATCACGATGTACCTCAACGCTAGTAGACCGGACATCTTGTTCGTTGTTTGCATGTGTGCTAGATACCGTGCTAAGCCTACTAAAAGCACCTTGAAACAGTTAAACGGGTCTTTCGGTATTCCACGGAACCATCAATATGGGACTTTGGTACCAAGGACACCGGTATGTCACTAACGACCTATGCGTATGATGATCATGCGGGATGTCATGATACTCGTCAAGCACGTCCTGAGGTGCTCGTGTTTTGGGTGATAAGCTTGTGAGTGGTCTTCAAAGAAGCAAATGAGTACTTCTATTTCTCTACAGAGGTGAATACATAGCCATGTCATCTTGTTGTGCTCAAATCTTATAGATGAGATCTCAATTATCCGACTATGGCTTTGAATTCAACAAAATCCTCTCGCATCGTGATAATAAAGTGCTATTGCTCTCTCATGCAACAACGCTCAACACTCAAGAGCAAAACATATCGACATTCGACATCATTTCATCCGGGAACAAGTGGAAAAGGTGTGGTGGAACTCTATTTTGTGAGGTCTCGAATATCGCTAGCGACATCTTCACCAAAGCTCTTCCAAGAGAACGTTTTGAGTTTATTCTTCCACGTCTTGGCTTGAAAAGCCTTCAACCGAACACTCAAACGCCTTCGTGAGGAAGACGAGGAGTAAAGGTCTATCTTCATCTATCTCTTGTATATATCTATTCAAAAAACAAAATACAAAAATATAAAACTTAAAAAAAAAAAATCCATAAAAATCTGAAAATTTCGAAAAATCTTCAAAAAATATTGTCAATTTGTCATGTTTTTCCCTGTTCGATAAATATCTACGGTCTTTGTGTCACACCAAAGAATGACACGGACTTTAGATATTGTTCAATTTTCTTAAAAAATATATATATATTAAATTAAAAAAAAAAAAAAAAAAAAAGAGAGAGAAAGAAAATAATGGTTTATTGTCGCTCAGCAAGAACCCGCTTTTCAAAGAAAGAACGAGCCATGCTTTTCATGTTTTTCAAGATTTGAGAATTTTTTAAACGTTCATCAAAAACCTTCTTATCAACCAAATTCCATGCTCGATTCTATTTACAAGTTATCTCATTGAAAACAAATTGTTTTGAAAAATAACTCGGACTCTAGTTTTGATAATCATCGGACTTATTTGTCAAAATATCTATCTCTCAATCGACAACCTATGCATGTCAAAATATGATTTCAATTAAATTAAAATGTTATTTGACATTCAATCGTTTTCAAAAGATAATCATGCATGTTCAATCAACGGAGTCTAAAGTCTTAATATCCGATCAATATCGGTTAAAATGTTTTCGTAATCAAGTCACAATTCTCCTTAAAGCTTTCAAAATCAATTTAAATACTGAGATCACAAATCTCAAATGAGTTGATAATTGTGATCGGGGAGAATTTGTGATTTAAATTGGATTTATCTTGATAAATTGGTAAATGGTTTTATAAGGATGTACATGCTCTCCTTCCCACATGTGCCAAACGATTTTAATTTTTCATGCACATGTTGAGGGGAGCTTCTATCTTAAATCAAAATGTGTTGAAACGTGATCATTTATCTCAATGTGCGGTGTTCCTCTAGTATGTGCAAAACTCTTTTCAAACTTAGAAACACATATTGATGGGGAGCAAAATCATGAAAACCACATCCTTCCCAAAATGCTTTATCTACTTGATTCGATTGGGAAGTGATGTTGATATCTTTAGAAAATGGTAATCAAAGAAGTTAATTCTTTCTCTTGCCTCGTGTGCAAAAATATTTCAAATGCTTGATGCACATTTTGAGGGGAGTTCTCGTTTAAAATATCAAAACAATTCGGTACAAAATGCTTTGATAATATATCATAAGTATACGAATTGATTTTGAAATGGTTTTCAATTGGTTCCAAATAGCGATGAACAATACCAAATAGACCGACCAACTCTACTTTATGTATGGTGATATAAGGATGATAAGGTTAGGTATTTGTTCCCATGATCCGCCAGAATCGGAGGGATCTACCGAGGACTATCCACTAGTTAGTGTAGAGTTCTTAGGTATGATGATAAAAGGAGGAAAATGAGATATGGGAAGAGTGCGGATCGAGACCGAGCTAGTCTTGGAATAAACCCAACAAGGTTCTAGCTATGAAGTCTTGGTAAGCGAAGGGTGAAGAATTAAAAGAATTGAATGAGAAAGGGTGAAAACAAAAGCCCTCCATTGATTCAACCTTAGGCGATACGGGTTCAACTCATATGCTCTCGATGGTAACATCGGTATTGAAGACAAGACGTCATGGACCCGGACGACCGCACTTCAACTTTCCAAACCACTCAAGTTCCTTTTAAAAGGACTTGTTTCATTCTCACGGGAACCAACATTATCTATCGAATTTCTCTTAGAGATCGTTGATATTGAAGAAGGAGACCCTCCCTAGTCTCCGATATAGGATCCAAATATGCACAAATTGAGTCTAGAGCCACGAGATCATCAATAAATCTCATTAGGACACTTTCAATGAAGACTTTCTGTTTCACACAATGTGGAAGAGAGATTATATCTTGAGTCCCACGCATTATCCTTGTGGTATTGCTGAAAATCGAGTGATATGCTTACATATTCACAATGAAGATGGAAAGCCTTCGAGCCAACTTCAAACAAGCTCCCGGTAGGTGGCATGTGAGATCTACTCATTAGATCAACCATGTGACAACCGAGCAGAAACAATGGGCGATTCAATTCTTGAATCAATCACGTTCGGTTTATGGATTGACGGATACCTTTGAAAACCGGTCGTTGTGCTCAAAAACTCTTTTCTTTAGCACATCGACCGTGTACTAATATTTCAACTCAAAAGGTGTTTATGATTGATAATTTATTTTCATTAAAACCTTCGTTGTATTGTAAAACAATTTCTATTGAGCAATACACGATTGTTTTTTAAATCTTTTTCATCAATCGGTGAATCTCTATTCACGGTTCACTCACTCCGTGTTGTCTTCTTTGAGACGTTTCGGTTTGAGAACGCTAGAGCATTGCGAAACCTCGTCAAGGAAATTCTTGAATTTTACCCGATCACAGGCGATACTTGTCAGCCGATCAACGGGAACCGTGGGCGTGTACCTCAATTCAACGAAGTGATCAAAGACACTTTCGTGCGCTTTATTGCTAAATGTTTTGTGCGGTACTCCCTACGTTTGCGGTGATCGTAATGAAGCGGTCAATCCATAGCCGCATGCTCACTCAATACATTCATCTCGAAGAAATCTCGATTAAGGGATCAATGACTCGATATTTTCACTCCATGCTTCGCTCTCACGCCAATATCATGAATCAACAAAAGCTTCCGCTACTCCGATAAGAAGATTTCATGATCCGAATGTGAGCATGTCGGTCCGAATGTCACAACATCACATATTACCAACACCACAATGGATGTCTCGAGATTTTGTTGGTGATGATCTCAAAAGTCGCCTCAAAATTATTATCACGTGAATCAAGAAAGACCTCCACTTGGACTATCCAAACATGCAATCGAAGAATCAATGTCTACGAGCTTCTGAGCAAAGTACTACATCAAGAATGCAAGAACTATTTTAATGTAATATCTGTTTGTATTCAATGTAATTTTTGTACATGATTGAGGTGACCTCCCTTAGGGGGAGATTGTTAGGAATTAGAAATTCTAGGTTCAAAAGAGTCGGTCACCTCAAGTATATGTAATCGTTAGAAAGCTCGTAGTCGTAGTTCTTTTAAGTTAAGTAGTATTTAGTTAAGTAACACCATGGAGGACGGACGGTCTTTACCCACTGATGCCCGATCCACACCCGTTGTGTGGCGTTTTATTGTAAGACTATAAATACTCTCTACCTTCCAAGGTAGAGTTGGAGCTCATAATAATATTTTCTTTCTCTCACTATAGTTCCCAACTCTTCTTTTCTCTCACTAGAACTTTCTCTCTAACATACTTATATCGCCCACTTTGATTATGGTTTAGAGTGTTTGTGAAATCCAATATCATACATGCCATAACCATGATTTATTCTTAGATGCCTTAGACAACAAGCAAATAGAGAAGACTTCATCATATCTTCGATAAAGATGGTGTACAAGTTTGTGCCACGACATCCCTTTAGAAGCTCAACACCATCTAATTCTCTAACGAAGCATGTGTGTTTTCTAAAAGCTACTTGAGATTAGAATCACAAAATTGACCAACAGAGAGATGAGTTGTGCCCAAGTCCTTCTACATAATATACCCGGAGATAACACTATCACCAAAAACATAATCTTCGTAACCCATAATAGCCCCAAAATGATCATTCCCAAATCTAACAGTCCGATGAATTTATTTATGAAGTTTTTTAGCCGTGAGCGATCCTCAGTCATATGTTTTGAGCAGCCTAAATTCGAATACCAAATGACGATTTGTACAACCTGCATTTGAAAATAGACGAGAATGGATAACTGGAAGCATTGGATCCCCATGAGAATGAGGGATCCTATTGGTAAGCACATACAATTTGTAAACCTACATCATCCCTAGATGTACTGAAATTATTAGTGGGAGCTGCACTAGTAGAGGCAATGGACCTAGTCACAGTGTGCTGAGTTCCTAAAGGTATAATTCTACCAGTGGGCTTCCATTTCTTGTGGGCACCGATCTAGAAAATGTAGGGCAAGGTTCACCAATTTTGAATTTATGGCTGTAGGCTTCCAATCAAGACCCACGTTAATAAACCTTTTCCTCGAGGCTTCCAAGATTGCTTAACCTATTTTGTATTCCAAACTTTATCAACTAGGATTTAATGAATACCTCAAATAAGACACAACAAATTCATCATGATTACGAATTTAAACATTCATTACATGTTTTGCTAGCGTAGTAGAATTCGAATTAATTACAAGACGCTTATAGCTAATACAAGAATCAACACGATTCATATTGTTCCACTTAAACTTATTATTCCTATGGTGGTCTTCTTTTCTTTTCTTGATCACTTTTAGCTCGCATGGTCCTATCTTGCTTTGTATTGCTGTAGTTTTTGTTAATACAAATAAGCCGTAAAACGCTTATTTATATTTTACGATCTTCTAAAGTTTTGTCGATAACAAAAGTAAAATCATTTTAACGAAACAAATAAAATACGTAAATGGTTTGAACTAATAGTTTTCTAACACACTTACGCTTTCACATAAAACACTAAAACTAGTATAAGTGATTTTATGCTTTAGATATACATATGTATAACAACTAGTGTTTATATATTGGGATAACATATACTTAACTAAGTATACACTAAAATGGGTAACAAACAAGTATATACTAAAATGGGTAAAACAAGTATATACTAAATAGGTAAAACTAGCAAATGGTTTTGACCCATAACCCATGGTTTTATTTATACCACTTAACCAAGTTCATTGTATCCTTAAGATACGTTGTATCTAGAAAGAAACCATGGATCAACCCATAACCCATGACCCATAACCAAAAATACCCATGGGCAAAGAGGAGTATCACGGATCCCTAGCTTTGTACTAGCGGATCCTTGTGGAAAGGATCCGTGGGATCCGGGAACAAGAGAGAATTTTCTCTATAAATAGTGAGCCATTTCTTCATTGTTTCCAACCCCTTTCAATCCCTTTCTAACACACTTTCTCCCCTAAGTTAAATCTCACTAACCTTAGATCCAAGAGATCTATGTTTGTAGTTTTGTTTTTGTGTGATCTTCTAGGTTCCTCTTAAAGGCAAGATCACCACCTTTGAAGTCGAGCAAGCTCAAGTCCATGAGTTGCCATGCTTCCTCATCATCAAGGCTATTGAAGTCCTCTTGTTGATGATCTCTTTCTTTCTTCAAAGACATGTAGTGTTGAAGACATTAGTGAAAGATGTCTCAAGTGTCTGGCGAAGATATTAGTGAAGGTTATCTATCTTCTATAGGACAAGCACTTGTGGTAGGTGCTTAGAAGTCAAGACAAAGAAGCATTAGTGAAAGGTGCTTAGAAGTCAAGACAAAGAAGCATTAGTGAAAGGTTCTTAGAAGTGAAGACCCAAGACATTAGTGAAAGGTGTCTTGTAGATCTAGTCAAAGGCATTAGTGAAAGGTGCCTTAGATGTACTGATCGGGTCCCAAACAGCCAGGTTTATTACACAAATCAACCACTTGTGAATGGTCAACCGTAATAAAAGTCAAACAGTCTGAAACCAAAGCAATTAAGTCCAGGAGAGTTTAGTGTTTCTCCAGGTTGTTAAGTCCCAACGAGCTGTGCAAACTGTAATACAACGAATCTGTAGTGATCGAGTGATATTGAACAGGAAAAGGGGGTAATGATGATACTAGATGACAAAGGAAAAATGAAAGAAAATTAAAAAGCTAAATTATATTAAATAAACGCTATCACTATTTTTAAAATTGGATTTTCTTGATTTTCTTTTATAAATTTGAATTAAAAACTAATTTTAAACTTTAAAACTAAATTAAAATACTAAAAATTATGAAATTAAAGAGGAAAATTGTGAAACTATTTTTCAAAAATCTAAAATAACTAAAGAGAATTTTCAAAACTAATTTTGTATTTTTCGATGAATTTTCAATTTCTATGAATTAAAACCGATTAAAACTAATTAAATTGCTAAAATTACTATTTAAACTAAGAAAATAATGGAAAATTATTTTTGCTTTTATATTTATCTTAATCTATGAAAATTGAAAACTTATTTTTTGAAGCTTTTCGATTTATTTGTATTAAAAGCTATTTTAAAAGTCTTAAAAATGATTTAAAATAGGAAAAATAGCAAACAAGAATAGAAAAATCGAACAATTCAGAAAAGTCTAAAATATTATTCTAAGTCTAAGAAAAATATAAAAACTAGGGCTTATGTGTGAGAATATGAAGTCAGAGAGCAAACCGATTGAGAATAAGACTTAAAATAAGCAAATAAGCACTAGAAAGCACAAAATGAACACGAAGCTAGATTAAGCTATAACTACCTTAAAGCAACTAATTCCACTACCGGAACCTCAAGCTAACCAGCTACAAGCTTATGAGTACAAAATCAAACAAGTGAAATTCGGTCTGAGGTGCGTATTTCAAGCTTAAAAATAAGCTATCTACCCTAGTTGGAACCCAAAACCGATATCACAATCTCAAGTAGACCGCAAGGAGTTCATAAACCAAGAATTATCCCAAGACAAGCTCTATTGAAGCTTGTACAAGGGTGCAAGAATGTTTAATTCACTCGATTAATCTTGAGTGTGAGCAGGCAAAAGGTGGCTTATCGAGGAGCTTATTCAAGGGTCAAGAAAATTCCCAAAATTCGGAAAATTCACTTTTCAAAACTAGACCAGATGAAGTTACTTATCCCAAACGTACAAAAGCTTTTGACCGTAAATGAGCTTATGAAAAATACACAAAGTTTGATGAAAATGGTGTTTTGCAATTCTTTGACTTTTATTACGAAATGATCTTTGACTTTGATGAACTTTAATCTTCAACACTGGTTACCTTTGATGTTTTATGGTGAAATGAGACCTAATAATGCTAGCTTAACTATTTTTAATCCAAGATGCTTAATATGAGCAACTCGATTCACACGTAAATGGAAGTAAGAGCGGTTAAAGAGATTTTGACTTAAGTGTCGAACACAAATACAATTTTATGCTTTACGAGACTTGAATTCACTTAAGTATGACTATGTATGACACTTTTAACCACACAACTAACCTATAACTCGGATAAACCAACCGAGCCAAACACTCCTTAAGTTAACTGCTTTGAAATCTACTACTAGAATTCCTTACAACTAATCCATAATCACTACCAAATCAAATCTAAAATCAATATAACCACTAAGCGATGCAAGATGTATTATGCGATATGATGAAAATATACAAGAATGAACTTACATTAGTCCTTAGCCACTATGGCTTGTAAACATACAAAAGAACCACCGATTAAAACCAATTCTCAACCCCAAATCATACTAAATCAACCCAAATCCATAGCTATCTCAAAGAATGATTAATTCAACCATGATTACGAACCTTTGACTTTTGTTGACCAAATGCCAAATTTGTTTGAACCTTAGTAATAAGCTTACTAAAAGCTATCAAGAGCTTAAGTAAGCCTATTTGAGTTAGAGATAAGCCAATTGAAGCTTAAATTTAAGGACATGTAAGTTGAATTAATAAAAGAAAATTTAAAAACATGAAGCTTAAATCAAACTTTTAATTGATCTTTAATTGAGTTACAAGTGACTAAAAAGCTTAAATTCAATACATAGGAACTGAAGATTACAATTTAAGAAATTAATTAAGACATTAAAAGTAAAAACGACATACATGAAAAATGAAAAACTAAAAACTACTCCTCTTCTCTCCTTCTCTTCCTTCTATTTATCGACAAAAGTGCTCCCACATGTCTTCGAGCATTTCCCACCTCTTTTCGGACCATTGGATTATTGGAGTTGTTATTAGCCGTGGATTCGTTTTTGGCGCCAAAAGGGTATAGAACTAGGGGTTTTGAGTGCAAGGAAGGAGAAACATTAATTGTTTCTTGTTTTGTTAGGTGAGGTGGAGTGATAAGGGTGGAGGTATATGAACCTGGAAGCATGGTGATGGGGTGAGAGTTGCGCATGTTATTGAAGGTGAAGTGTTTTGGAGGAAAAGGATGTGGGGTTGTTGTTTGAACGGAGTATTATTAAGGAAGGGGGTTCAAGTTGGGGGGGGTCAAGTGGTATATTGGCAGGGGTTCAAGCAAGGGTCAAGGGTCATGGTCCAAAGGTTTGGTTTGTTTATAAATAACACAAGGACCAAAATTGCAATTCACCAAACTTGAGGGACCAATTCTGCCAATTTTTCAAAGTTGTTCCAAGGGTCAATCTTGCCAAGTTTCATTAGTACAAGGACCATAAAAGAAAATTTTCCATTTTTAAACTTCCAAGGACTATTTTTGCCAATTTTGAAACTTGAAGGACCAAACTTGTAAATTCTCCAAACTTTTTACCCAAGGATCATTTTTGATAAATTTTGATTTTGAAAGGACTTGGGTTGACTTTTATTCCAAAACAAATGCTCGTGGACCTGATTTTGTCAAGATTTGAAAGTCGGGGACTGAAAGCGCTAATTATGCAAACTTAGCTCGTTTTCATCGATTTTAAACATTTTGCATCTGAAACATATAAAATACAATCCTTGGAATATTTTCAGTATTTTGATGCATTTATGAGTGTTTTTAAATGTTTTGCAGTTCAGATTTGACCAAAAATGATGAGTATTTACAAACTCATCAATCCCCCACACTAAAACATTGCTAGTCCCTAGCAATATTTTGAGAAAACTCAATGGATTTGAATCTCTTTACCAAAAGCCATTACTTCTGGAGTAGCCAATTGTTTCAGTTCAAGTAAGAACCTTGGTACAATGATAACCAAATGATTTTGAGCAAATCACCGACTTTCAACGGTTTTGATTTATTTTTACCGTGTCGTTTATACGGACTAGCCAACTCTTAGATAATATATACTATCTTTGGTGAGTCGATTACCAATTATGGTTTTCCAACCGCCTTTACCACAAGCCATAAACTTGCGGGCTAGCCAACTCTTCACTAATTAAAGATATGGTGAAATGAACACCATACAATTTTGGGCAAATTGCAAGCCGTCAACGGATTTGAGATATCTTTACCAAGAGCCGTTTGCTCTGGATTAGCCAATCCTTTTGTTTATTAGACATGGCGGATCGATAACCTATAAGTCGAGTAAGTGCAAAACACTTACTCTAAAAAAAAATTTTGGCCAAAATGGGGGAATTGGGCGGTATAATTACATGATAAAATTCGTGAGAATTCCCCCACCCCAAACTAGAAATGAATATTGCCTCAATATTCAAAGTACCGCGGTTATGCCGAAACATAGAACGAAAAGGAAATACTAAGACCTTTTTTATGTTAGAAAACTTATATACAACAATGGGCAACTCCCCACACTAGGGTGGTAGAAAATAGAAAGAAGTCGAATACGGTGAAAACCCTATGGTGTACTCTTGTTTTTGATTCCCGAGTCGCTAGCTTGACTCGACCCGTATTCATTTGTTCTTGGGAAAGTTTGTAGATCGGGACAACCACGGAGGAATGTCCTCTCCAAAATAGTGTTTCAATCGATGACCATTCACTTTAAAATTTGGACCATCGGGTTGAGATAACTTAATGGTTCCATAAGGAAATACTTTAGTGATGGTGAATGGTCCGCACCGGTAGGATTTTAGTTTTCTGAGAAAATCTTCAATCTTGAATTGAAAAGAAGGACTCGATCACCGACGTTGAAAACGCGGTTCTTGATTTTGGAGTCATGAATCTTCTTTGTCTTTTCTTTGTAGATCAAAGAGTTCTCGTATGCTTGATCACGGAGTTCATTTAATTCATTCATTTGAACTTTCCGATGATCACCGGTGTCTGAATATCGAAGTTGGCATGTTTCAAGGCCCAGATGCCTTGTGCTCAAGCTCAATCGGCGGATGACACGCCTTTCCGTACACTAGCTTGTATGGAGTACACCGATGGGTATTTTATAAAGTTTGCACGGAAGGCCCAGTGCGTCATCTAGCTTATCCGACCAAGAGGCACGGTTTTCGCCACCGTCCTTTCCGTAATTCTTTTAATCCTCGGTTGGAAACTTCCACTTGCCCACTTGTTTGGGGTGGTGCAGTGAGAGAAAGCGGTGAGTTACACCATACTTTTGCATGACTCTATCAACCGGTCATTGCAGAAATGCGTACCACGATCACCGATTATAGCTCGTGGAGTTCCAAACCTAGCAAAAGAGATTTTAAGAATTTCACAACAACTCGGGCATCGTTGGTAGGCAAAGCTTTCGCTTCAACCCATTTTGACAAATAGTCAACGCCACAGTATGTATTTATTTCCTCGAGATGAAGGAAATGGCCCCATAAAGTCAATGCCCCGGATGTCAAAATCTCACACACTTGAATGGCGTTTTGCGGCATTTCATTTCTTTGTGAGATATTTCCGTGACGTTGACAAGCGTCACGGGTTTTGACAAATTCGTGGGCATCCTTGTAAATCGTGGGCCAATAAAATCCGTAATCAAATACCTTCTTGGCGCAGTAGTTGGGACTATGATGTCCCCGTAGGTCCGTAATGGCAAGCCTTGAAAATGTCATTGGCTTCCCGACCATACACACATCGCTCGATGACTTGATCCGCAAACTTTGAATAAGTAGGGTCGTCCCGTAAGTAATGTTTACATCTTTAAAGAATTTGTTTTTCCGTTGGGACGACATCCCTTTCACCACAAAGTTACCCGCATGGTAATTTGCAAAGTCAAGAAACCATGGGGTAGAAGAGTCTCCACGAAAAGAAACCACATTGAGTGTTTCGAGAGGAAATGTTTCGTTTATTTCCTTTTCTCGAACACATTCGGGTGAGGGTTTTCTAGGCGGACGAGATGATCGCCAGCCGGGTTCTCGACTCCTTTTTATCACGTATAATGATATCAAATTCTTGCAGAGGAGAACCAAACGAGCAATCTCGGCTTTGCATCTTGTTTTGCAAAGAGATATTTGAGAGCCGAGTGATCCGTATACACAACGATTTGGTCAAGATTAGGTATGGCGAAACTTCTCAACGCATACACCACGACTCATAATTCTTTTTACGTAGTGGTGTAATGGGTTTGAGCTTGACCATAGTCTTACTCGCGTAGTGGATAGGGTGAAAATGCTTGGTTTTCGTTGCCCGGGATCGCACCGATAGCAAAATCACTTGCATCGCACATGAGTTCAAAGGGTAAATCGATCGGGGCAACTAGAATGGGTGCTTCCGTAAGCTTTTTCTTTAATGTTTCAAAAGCTTCGATGCACTCGTGTGAGAAGATAAAAGGAGCATCCTTATCAAGGAGATGAGTCATAGGGCGGCGATTTTGAAAAATCTTGTATGAATCTGCGATAAAACCGGCATGACCTAAAAACTCCTAATACCTTTGACGGTAGTAGGATGAGGCAATTGGCAATGACATCCACTTTCGCTTTGTCAACCTCAATCCGTTTTTGAAATCTTATGACCTAGGACAATTCCTTCCTTGACCATAAAATGGCTCTTCTCCCAATTTAGACAAAGATTGGTGTCTTCACACCGTTTAGCATTTTTTCTAAATGGAGAGACATGTTTTAAATGAGTCCCCAATGACCGAGAAGTCATCCATAAACACCTCCATTGTTTCCCGATCATGTCGTGGAAAGTTGCCATCATACATCGTTGGAGCGTGCGGGAGCGTTACATAGGATAAAAGGCATCGTCTGAGGCGAAAGTTCCGTATGGGCGGTGAATGTGGTTTTTCTTGATCCCGGATCAATGGGGATCTGAAAATACCGAGAAACCATCAAGGAAACAATAGTATTCGTTTCTGCTAATCTCTCAAGCATTTGGTCCATGAAGGGTAGAGGAAAATGGTCTTTACGGGTGGCTTCGTTTAACTTGCGATAGTCAATACACACGCCATCCCGTAACCAATGGAGTTGGAATTAACTCGTTTTCTTCATTTGTGACAACAGTTATGCCACCCTTTTTGGAACACGGTGGATGGGATGACCCAAGGACTATCGGAGATCGGGTAAATTAGACCGGCATCAAGAAGTTTGAGAACCTCTTGTTTGATAACCTCATGAATCTTAGATTCACCCTTCTCTAATCTTTGATTGCTGGTTTGAAATCATCCTCCAATAAAATCTTGTGCGTACAAAATTCGGGGTTAATACCCTTGATGTCGGAGAGTCTCCAAGCAATTGCTTGCTTGTGCAACTTCAAAACCTTTATAAGAGCGGTCTTCTCCTCCTCGGTTAAGTTCTTAGCAATTATGACGGGTAATTTATCATCACCCTCCAAGAATGCATACTCGAGATGAGGAGGTAGGTCCTAAGTTCAACCTCGGAAATTCTTGATAGATGTTTGTACGGATCGATTTCTTCAATCGTGATCTCTTTCGGAGGGAGTGACGGTAATGGATCTTCGTTTAACAATTGCTCAAGATAAAGGATATCTCCTCCAAATCATAAACACCATCATCAATTCCGTGGAATCGATTCATCATTAGCAAGAAACTCATCGATCTCTTCCAAAGAAGTCACCTCCTCAAACGGAGTGAGAGAGGGTAAGAGTCGGCAATAATTGGTTGAGAAGATGTGGTGGAATCCCACTCACGAATTATGAAAATAACCAAGAAACTCTTGAGAGTACTCCTCGAAGCAATATCAATTACATCGATTCGATTAAGCGATTGACATCATAGTTTGCGGAGTACCTCGAAGTTTGATCAAGGTTAAAGGCATGACTTCATTACCCACACGTAATGTGATTTCTTGCTCAAATACATCAATGAGAGCACGGCCCGTTCTCGTGAATCCTCGTCCAACAATGAGGGAACCCGATGATCGGCATCGAAGTCAACAACCACAAAGTCGGTGGAAAATGGAACTTTCCTACTTTCACGAATACATCCTCGGCGATGCCAAGAGGACGCCGATATAGAACGATCTCGCAAGCTCAAGATTCATGCGGTAGGAATAAGTTACGGAAGAAAGTTTCTTCCATCTTGAATAAGGCATCGTTGATGCTTGCACCAAGATCGGCGAGGGCAAAGCATTCAATCATTCTGGAAAAACACAAGGTGAAGAAATTTTCCGGGATCTCCAAGCTTCGGGAAGCTTCTTTAATAGAAGCTATTTGGCGGCTCGTTCAAAGGAGTTTTAGCCATTTCAAAGCAGCTTTTTCCTTGTTGCTTAACATGTGTTTGAGAGTTGATGCAAACTTGGGCATCAACATGATAGCATCCACAAAGCTTATGTCAAAATGTAGTTCTTGGAAATTTTGAAATTTTTTCCATTTGATGATTGGCTTTTTCATGGAGCTTTTGCTCATTTAAGCGTGATGGGTAAGGAATAGAAGTTTTGGATTGGGGTTTTCAATGGAGGTTCAATAACAACTCTGGTTTGGATGTGGGTTTGGGACAACTTGAGGATGGACATGTGATGTGCTCTGCGAGCTAGTGGGTTGCACTTGGTCCTTTGTCGCCTCGGGTTCACTTTCCACTACCTTCGGGAGAGAAGAAGAGGTAGTAGGAATAGCGGGTCCATCATATGAAGCACCACTTGGTTGTGATCGCCTTTGCATCGCCCCTCGGATTAGCGATCGTGTTGCTAGGTAAAGCACACGAGCCAGAGGGTCGATCATTTAAAGACTTCTTAATGTCGTAAACCGCTTACCAAAGAACCTAATAATTTCCTCTTCGATTTCATGAATTGCTTCAACAACTCATCGATGATGGTCCAGTTGGAACAATGGCTTGATTTTGTGTAGGAAAATTCGCCTCTATTGTTTGGATTAGGGCCTTGATTTTGAAAATTTCCTTGATTATTGCCATGAAAATACCCAGGTTGAAATTTCCACGATTGGTTTCTATTAAAATTTCCTTGGTTTTGGAAATTTTGACTTTGATTTTGAAAACCGTTATTTTGACTAAAATTACCTTGGTTTTGAAAACCTTGGTTCGTTCTATTCGATTTTGATTACGGTTTTGGTTTTGGTTGAAACCGGGTGGTCCAGGTAGTGGTTAGGACGGTGGTTCGGGTCCATAGGAGCACGGTATTGGTTGCCTCTGAATTGGAAATCCCGCCACGCGTTTGCTTCAAAAGGGTTACCATCGATGGCCATACAGCTTGTAATAGGCATGGGGCCACCGCAGTAACACATACTTCCACTTTCTTAACTTGACGGGAGGTGAAGTTTGTGGAAAGAAACTTTCTTTTGGTTAGAGAGAACCAAAGCTTGAATTGCTTCCGTGAGTTTGTCAATCTTAGCATCCGTCTTTGGATTGACTCACGAGCGATGAAGCGAAGGACCAACACCGACTTGGGAAACAACCGGTTTGCTTTGCGGGCGGACTTTAGACTTGTTTTCAATTATCGCTAAAGCTTCTTTTACACTTTTGCTCAAGAAATTTCCTCCGGCGGAGGAATTGAGAGAATCTTGATCGATTGACTTACTCCATTATAGAAAGTATCGAGTTGCATCAACTCGGAGAAACCATGGTGAGGACATTTCATGAGCAACTCCTTAAAACGATCCCATGATTCATGAAGGATTCATCAAACTTTTGTGTGAACTTGATGATTTCATTTTAAGACTCGTGGTTTTAGAAGGTGGATAGAACTCGTTCACAAATTTCTTCACCGTGTCTTCCCATGTTTCGATCGATTGAGGGGTTGTTTTTCAAGCCAATCCGGGCTTGTCCTCGAGGGAAAATGGGAATGAAGAAGTTTGACAAAGATCGGTAGGGACATTCTTGTATTTGATGGTAGATGCAATCTTGTTAAACCATCGAATATGAGCATGAGGATCATCCCTCTCAAAACCATAGAATTGACTTGAGGTTACAAGATTTAGTAACCCGGTTTTGAGTTCAAAATTTTCAGCCACAATGGCTAGGATAACAATAGCATCTCCATACCCATCGATGGGTGCCTGGAGAAGCTCGCACATAGGACGTTCTTCTGCCATGATAACGGGAGTAATGCGAGCTGATGAGTGTCTAAATCTAATCATTTTTGTTCCTTCTACACTACAAAACAAAGTCAAAACACTTTGAAAAGTCTCAAAAGAGCAGAAAAAATATTTAGGCGTATTTTATGCAATAATTGTCAAAATCTAGTCCCTAGTTATTCAAAACATGTAATTTTTCATAAAAGGCCCTCGTGAATTTTTAAGTTGTCAAAATTAGCCTTATAAAGCTCGGTTTTGCAAAATGGCAACTTTAGTCCTCAAGTTTCAAAGATTGATGAATTTACCCTAGACATTTTAAATTGGAAAATTAATATTTTTGGTCCTTTGGTAATTTAAACTTGTCAAAAGTGGTCCTCATAATAAAATTTTGGAAAACTACAGTTTTGGTCACTCAAGTTTTGCCAAATTACAAGAATGGTCCTTGTGCATTAATTCCAAATCCAAAACCGACCACAAATAAGAAAACATAAACCTTCACATTGACCAACCCATTTAACCCCATCCCACACTACCCTTTTCCTCCTTCCAAATCCAAACCAGACATACAAATAAAAAAAAATAAAAAATAAAAAAAAAATAAAAATCCAACACAACACCAACCCATCACTTCCCTCCTCCTGTCCCTGTCCCAGACAATAATATCATTTCTCTGAAACACTCAACCCTCCTCACATACCCACGACCCCTGCCCACCTTTTTTCTTCCTTCTCCTGACATACTCAACCCAATGGATGGCTCAGATTGTTTTTGAAGAGTACCTAACTCTTGGATGGCTTGGATCAACACAAAGAAAACACAACTGAGAAAAGTTGAAGACTTTAGTACTTTTTTCTTTTGTATAAATAGAAGCAGTGAAGATCATTGTAAACTAGTCTAGAAAAATTCAAGTTCTAGTCCCATTTACTTTGATTATAATTTTCTTTTATTGTCTTCCTTTAAATTCAGTTTTAGTTGTAATGTTTTAAGTTTTCAAGTCCTGTACTCTTTATTCAAGTTTATGCAAATGTTATTTTTTTAGTTCTTCATTCACAGATTGCTTTGAGTTCTAATACAAGTTCACTTGTTTTTGGTTTTTAAACTGTTTAGTCATCTTCGTTAGTTATAAGAATTGAGTCTTCATAGACGACTTCACAAACTTTGGGTTAATTGAGTTTTCAAGATCCTCAACTGTTTCACAAAGCTGTTTTTAAACGAGCATCCGGATCTCGATCCGATGAGGGCGTAACGTCTACGGACACGCCTTCTTGGAATCGACAAGCTCATGAAATGGGCTCACGGACCTAGAAGAGCGAGTGCGATACACTAGAGTTAACTCTAAGAAATCTCGAGTCACGGGAATTATGAAAATGGGGAAAGAAGAATCTTTTGAGTTTTATGGTTTTATATATATGTAGAAACAAAAGAAAATATTTTGTGTTTTATATGTTTTAAGATGTTTTTGGATTTTGGATTTTTATAAGAAAATATAAATATATATAGATGGTATGAACAAGGAGTGAATATTCAAATCACTAACTGCTAAACGTAAGATTATTAGCTGACTCCGGCGTGGCGTAAAAATTTGATCGGGTCCCAAAAGTCGGGTTTATTACACAAATCAACCACTTGTGAATGGTCAACCGTAATAAAAGTCAAACAATGCAAACCAAAGCAATTAAGTCCGGAGAGTTTAGTGTTTTCCCGTGTTGTTAAGTCCCAACGAGTGGTAAACCGTAATACAACGAATCAGAGTGATCGAGTGATATTGAGCAGGAAAAGGGGTAATGATGATACTAGATGACAAAGGAAAAATGAAAGAAAATTAAAAGCTAAATTATATTAAATAAACGCTATCACTATTTTTAAAATTGGATTTTCTTGATTTTCTTTATAAATTTGAATTAAAACTAATTTTAAACTTTAAAACTAAATTAAAATACTAAAAATTATGAAATTAAAGAGGAAAATTGTGAAACTATTTTTCAAAAATCTAAAATAACTAAAGAGAATTTTCATAACTAATTTTGTATTTTTCGATGAATTTTCAATTTCTATGAATTAAAAGCTGTTTAAAACTAATTAAATTGCTAAAATTACTATTTAAACTAAGAAAATTATGGAAAAATATTTTTTTTGCTTTTTATATTTATCTTAATCTATGAAAATTGAAAACTTATTTTTTTGAAGCTTTTCTGATTTATTTGTATTAAAAGCTATTTAAAAAGTCTTAAAAACTGATTTAAAATAGGAAAAATAGCAAAGAGTAATAGAAAAATATGAAAAATTCAGGAAAAGTCTAAAATATTATTCTAGGTCTAAGAAAAATATAAAAAACTAGGTCTTATGTGTGAGAATATGAAGCTGTAGAGCAAACTGATTGAGAATAAGCACTTAAAATAAGCAAATAAGCACTAGAAAGCACAAAATGAACACAGAAGCTAGATTAAGCTATAACTACCTTTAAGCAACTAATTCCAGCTACTCAGAACCTCAAGCTAACCAGCTACAAGCTTATGAGTACAAAATCAAACAAGTGAAATTCAGTCCTGAGGTGCTTATTTCAAGCTTAAAAATAAGCTATCTACCCTAGTTGGAACCCAAAACCAGATATCACAATCTCAAGTAGACCTGGCAAGGAGTTCATAAACCAAGAATTATCCCAAGACAAGCTCTATTGAAGCTTGTACAAGGGGTGCAAGAATGCCTGATTCACACTCAGTTAATACTGAGTGTGAACAGGGCAAAAGGTGGCTTATTGAGGAGCTTATTCAAGGGTCAAGAAAATTCCCAAAAATTCCAAAAAATTCACTTTTCAAAACTAGACTAGATGAAGTTACTTATCCCAAACGTACAAAAGCTTTTGACCAGAAATGAGCTTATGAAAAATACACAAAGTTTGATGAAAATGGTGTTTTGCAATTCTTTGACTTTTATACGTAAATGATCTTTGACTTTGATGAACTTTAATCTTTCAACACTGGTTACCTTTGATGTTTTATGGTGAAATGAGACCTAATAATGCTAGCTTAACTATTTTTAATCCAAGATGCTTAATATGAGCAACTGATTCACACAGAAATGGAAGTAAGAGCAGTTAAAAGAGATTTTGACTTAAGGCTGAACACAAATACAATTTTATGCTTTCTGAGACTTGAATTCACTTAAGTATGACTATGTATGACACTTTTAACCACACAACTAACCTATAACTCAGATAAACCAACTGAGCCAAACACTCCTTAAGTTAACTGTTTTGCAATCTACTACTAGAATTCCTTACAACTAATCCATAATTACTACCAAATCAAATCTAAAATCAAGATAACCACTAAGCGATGCAAGACATGTATTATGCGAGATATGATGAAAATATAACAAAGAATGAACTTACATTAGTCCTTAGCCACTATGGCTTGTAAACATACAAAAGAACCACCGATTAAAACCAATTCTCAACCCCAAATCATACTAAATCAACCCAAATCTATAGCTATCTCAAAGAATACTGATTAATTCAACCATGATTACGAACCTTTGACTTTTGTTGACCAAATGCCAAATTTGTTGAACCTTAGTAATAAGCTTACTAAAAGCTATCAAGAGCTTAAGTAAGCCTATTTGAGTTAGAGATAAGCCAATTGAAGCTTGAATTTAAGGACATGTAAACTGAATTAATAAAAGAAAATTTAAAAACATGAAGCTTGAATCAAACTTATTAATTGATACTGAATTGAGTTACAAGTGACTAAAAAGCTTAAATTCAATACATAGGAACTGAAGATTACAATTTAAGAAATTAATTAAGACATTAAAAGTAAAAACGACATACATGAAAAATGAAAAACTAAAAACTACTCCTCTTCTCTCCTTCTCTTCCTTCTATTTATCAGCAAAAGTGCTCCCACGTGTCTTCTGAGCATTTCCCACCTCTTTTCTGGACCATTGGATTATTGGAGTTGATATTAGCCGTGGATTCGGTTTTGGCGCCAAAAAGGGTATAGCAACTGGGGGGGGTTGAGTGCAAGGAAGGAGAAACATTAATTTTTTCTTGTTTTGTTAGGTGAGGTGGAGTGATAAGGGTGGAGGTATATGAGCTAGAAGCATGGTGATGGGGTGAGAGTTGCAGACAGTTGGTGAAGGTGAAGTGTTTTGGAGGAAAAGGATGTGGGGGTTGATTGTTTCAACGGAGTATTATTAAGGAAGGGGTTCAAGTTCAGTGGGTCAAGTGGTATATTGGCAGGGGTTCAAGCAAGGGTCAAGGGTCATGGTCCAAAGGTTTGGTTTGTTTATAAATAACACAAGGACCAAAATTGCAATTCACCAAACTTGAGGGACCAATTCTGCCAATTTTTCAAAGTTGTTCCAAGGGTCAATCTTGCCAAGTTTGATTAGTACAAGGACCATAAAAGATAATTTTCCATTTTTTAAACTTCCAAGGACTATTTTTGCCACTTTTGAAACTTGAAGGACCAATTTGTAAATTCTCCAAACTTTTTACCCAAGGATCATTTTTGATAAATTTTGATTTTGAAAGGACTTGGGTTGACCTTTATTCCAAAACAAATGCTCAAGGACTGATTTTGTCAAGATTTGAAAGTCGGGGGACTGAAACTGCTAATTATGCAAACTTAGCTCGTTTTTCATCTGATTTTAAACATTTTGCATCTGAAACATATAAAATACAATCCTTGGAATATTTTCAGTATTTTGATGCATTTCTGAGTGTTTTTAAATGTTTTGCAGTTCAGATTTGACCAAAAATGATGAGTATTTACACACTCATCATGTACATTCGATATGGTGTGTTTCGATGTACAAGATAGACTAGTATTAGATCCAAGGATATTGATATCCTTGATGATGTTGTAAAGGAGTAGATCTCCTTTGGGATTAGTCGTTGGTGTAGTGTGGTAGTAGTTCCTCCATTGCAATGGAACTAGGTGCTTAGCCTAGTACCTAATAAAGGGTAGGCGACGTTGTGAAGGTGTAGTTCACCTTGGAGTGAAAGAACTAGGCACTTAGCCTAGTACCTTATAAAGGGTAGGCGACGTTGTGTAGGTGTGGTTCACCTTGGAGTGAAAGAACCCGGTGGTTAGCCTAGCACCGGAAAAAGGGTAGGCGACGTTGTGAAGGCTTCTCCGCCATAAGGAGATTGGTGTAGTGATTACGAACTCTCAAGTAGGTGACTCGGGGAGTGGAGTAGGGCAAGGAAGGTGTCCTTGTAGCCGAACCACTATAAATACTCGTGTTGTGGTTTTGTGCTTTTTACTCTTATCTTTTCATTACTTACCTCTATATGCTTGTTTATCAACATCCAACACACACATCCAAATATATTGACATAAGTCAATCTAAATAGTTTAAAAGGAAGTTTTAATTGGCAAAACTATTCAACCCCCCTTCTAGTTTTCCACAATTGGCATCAGAGCTTCGTTACCAAGTTTCTTGAAGTATATTGTACTTTAAAAACTTGATACGATCCATAGTTAATTGAAAACTACAAAGAAGGTTTTTCATAAAAACAAACACCATGTTTTTAAAAAAAAAACTATATGTTTTGATGTTGAGTTGATAACAACATTTCTTTTTATTTTTTTATTAATTGCACTAATCTTCTTTGTCATGTTGATTAGTCAAAGCTCATACCCACCAAGCTTTAGGAGTCGCTTGGTAACAAGAATACCTTCCTTAAGAAGGTATCTTAAATGCAAAGGAGCGGGAATAGTCTAAGTGACATTTGCTGTGTCATTTGTAAAGACATTCCTAAGTGCGCTAGAGGTATGATTTTCTTTTTACTTTGCTTGATAATTAAGTATACCTATTTAGGTATTTATATGATTATCTTTTGTGCAAATTACATGGTTTACATGAAGCTTCATTAGGAAGCCTTTTTTCTTACATACGTGTCTTATTTCTCGTCTAAAGTCGTGGTTTATAAAACTTATGTTTTGTTTTTCTTTTAATCCAATAATAAAACAAAAACACGAATTTCAAAAATTCCTCATTCCCTATAAAAACTCCCACCGTCGACCTATCTATCAAATCCTCACTTTTTCAAATCTTCCAATTTCAAAAATTTCATCGTACTCAAAACTTCATCTTTCTCCTCATTTCATCTCAACCGAAACCAAGAAGATCCGTCATCAACATGGTTTACATCGCACTCGTGCTCATCGCTCTAACACTCATCGCACTTGTGTTCCCTATGATGAAGTTCACATACGGAGACATTTACTTTGTGTTGTTAATCTATATTGGGGTTATATACCCAATCCTTTGTATCATCGTTAGTATTGAAATGCAATATTATTAATGATGTAGCTTATCTAGGTTATTTTTATCATAATGTGTTGGTCACTTATTTTGATTTATATGTTTTGTATTCTTCGTGATACATTAGAAGTCATGTATGCATGCTAAACGAAAATGTAGGATAAAACACATTTCGTGGTATAAAAGCTGTAAAACCTATGTTTTATCAAATCATTTACATTACTACTGATCCACGGATCCCGAAAATATACTAGCCGGATCCCTTTTGAAAAGGAACCGTGGGATCCGTCCTCTTGGAGAACAGTTTTTCATGCAAATTAAAAACCACTTTTCTTCTAAAAGTAATTCTCCACTAGTATATTAAAACCATAAGTGAGTTAAGTGCCTTTCTTGTTTATAACCATTGTTAATAAAAATTTAATAAAAACGTTAGATAATCATAGGTTGATCACAAACATCACCTTTATTAACTCATCATCTCTATAGGTTCAACTATGACGCATGAATATGAGTTTGATTTTTCACTCACTAGCGTCTACACTCCGAACATCTCTCTCGAACCCAACACACCATCAATCATGTCCGTGGGTTCAATAATCTCGAAACCGTCACTTCCATGAAGGACGATGTGACACCTCTCTACAATTTGAAGAAGGTATCAATACCTCCTTCCGAGCCATAGGACTAGAATGTCTTCTTGAAATCAACGAGAAGATATGTCCAAGGTTCATAATGGAATTCTTCGTCAAGTCGAACTCGTTCGTAACGAGGATCGCTCTCTATCTCTTTGGTTTTATATCAAAAACCAAAAGTTCACTCTAACCCTTGGGCATTTTGCTCACATCCTTCGGATTCCAAATCATGGACAATGTGCCTTCACCAAAGATCGGTCTCTTGATTCTCTCTTCAACTTTTGTGAAGAAAATAGTCCTTATTGTTCACACATACCCTCTCCGGAAGATTTAAATCGCATAATATGAAAACCTCGACCATATTACTCCGATTCAAACATTATCTTTACAAGGGATATCCGAGAAGAGTACAAGCCTCTTGCACTCATCCTACGTGAAAATGTTTGGAGTCTTAGGGAAATCGAGAAATTCTTCCCGCTTGTTGTGCTCACATGTTGTATTGTTTGCTAACACAACAACCATACAATCTTGCCTACTTCTTCACAAGGCGAATTGCAAATCTTCAAGGCTCCAAGAATAAACTCATCCCTTATAGAATGTTCTTGAAACGCCTCTATCATAATGTTATGCACTTCCATCCTCAATTTCAAAGTCCGTTGTACATACTTGTGAACATGATGATGGAACCGCTAAACATATCTCTCATAAAGACTTTCTTCATTCTTAATTCCACCAACACTCAACAATCACATAATGATCCTCCTAGCGAAAACACTCAAGGAACTTAGTAGTATTTCAAATAGGATCAATCCTTTTCTATTCGTGCTTTATCAATGTAATCATATTTCCTTCATGAAATAAAACATCTTACATTTGATATCTAAGTTTTAGAACTCCTTTTTATTAATCTTGGAAAATAATGCATTGTCAAGATCATTTCATACCTTTAGTAAAGGTTCTGTCTAGCAGATGGACGGATCCCAAATGTTGTACTAGACGGATCCCTATCTTTAGGGAACCGTGGGATCCGGAAAACAGAGAATGCAATTGCAAGCATTATATTTCAAAACATATCCTTAGAACATCTCACTAAACTAAACATAGGGTCTTAAGGCAGATTAAGTCCTTATCAAGATAGGTTGATCTTTCCTACTCATTCCAACTCACATAGATCACACTCTAAGACGTTCATAGATCTATCATTGTGTTTTAATCCATCACTCTTCCGCTCTCAAAACTCACACTTCATTTTTTACTTGATCCCTTACATCTATTCTTAGAAATCTTTCGATTATGACAAAATTGATCATAAATCATCCTCACCTCAAAATTGATCAAAGTTGATCAAAATCTAGTTTTCCCATTTCAAAGCTTTTAGGATATTCTCCAAAACACTATCCTAAGACACAACCTGATCTCTAGGATCATTTAGTTTCAATTGACACTCTAAATCTTTAGTGTCATCCTTGCTCATCCATTGGTACTCTTGAAAGTTCCAAATCCTTCCATAAATGACAATCATTAGC
This sequence comes from Chrysanthemum lavandulifolium, assembly GCA_022545495.1. NCBI lineage: Eukaryota > Viridiplantae > Streptophyta > Magnoliopsida > Asterales > Asteraceae > Chrysanthemum > Chrysanthemum lavandulifolium. The sequence goes on along the minus strand of CM040244.1, from coordinate 266,729,443 downwards.
TACATCATTCATTACCTTCAAGTACTCAAGCATCCCTTCATTTAAAACACTTAGGAGGACTGAAACACTCAAGATGATATAGGTCTTAGATCTTAGAAACATCATTTCCACTCTTTCATAGCTGCTGAGAGACGGATCCCTGGGATTAGCCTAGACGGATCCCTATGAGGAAGGAACCGTGGGATCCGGATGATAGTATAGGTCAAATCTTGTTAAAACAATCATTTCAACTCATCATCCTAACTCAAACACTCCATCTCATCTTAAATGAGTTCCTAGATCAGTGCAACCTCTGAAGTTGACTCTTGTGCATGTCAATCATCACATTCTAATGAATCCTAGTGGCTTAAAGCTTAAATGCACTTGCCAAATATCTTAGTTTATAAACCACCTTGTTAGGACCTCCATAGTCATCACTCTCATCTTAAATTTCAGCTTTTGCAACCTCTTGAAATCATCTCATCATGAGGAAAACCCCAAGTAGTAACTTGTCCACCAAAGAACCACCCATGAAAAAGGCTCGTGTTATACACGAAATCTCCTCAACCGAATCATCTCCCGTAAAGCCAACAAATGATAGAATTCTTCATCATCCAATCAAACCAATTCCCAAAAGGATAGTACCCACAAAACTACCAATGCCAAACACCACCATACCTCCTAGGGCAAGCAATATTATCTCCACTAAACCATCACCATTGGTTCCTAGAGCTATTTCATTTACATCCCCACTATCATCACCACACCTCTACAATTTAGAGGACTTGCCTCCTAGGCCGTCTCATCCGCTTCCGCCGATAACATTCTCCTCATTAGGAGGAATAATGGTTCAAAATCAAGGTGTTGAGTCAACACTTGCTCCGCTTCCTTTTCATTGTTTCCATCATATAATCCCATTTGGATTATGAGAAATCATCAAAGTCAACCACCGACCATATGGAAGTTGACACTTCTCTACCACCACCATCATTCTTGGTTGAGTCATTCTCAAATGCACCTCCACCAATTCCTCCATCATTTGAAGCTCCGTAAGCCGCTTCACTTGATCCTTCGCATCAAACCATTTCATTTCTTCTACCACCACTACCTAGCCATGACAAAGATTGCTATCATTGTCAACATGTTGAAAGTTTGATACATGAAGTACGAGAAGACCAACGTTTCATGTTCTATCATCTCCTCGAACATTTTGACGAGATGAAACCTAAACAAAACTTGAGCTAGAAGATTTTAGTGGTGTCCTAGCATCAAGCGTTAGCTAGTCTAGAAATTCCTAGTCATGTATTGTTTATTTTCTTATTTTTAGAGTCATGTATATCATAACTCTTGTTTTATTAAATGGAATTACATGCTACTTGTTATTTTTCCGAGCATATGATTACCTTGTATTCATATCTCATCTTAGTGATAAAATTACTTGTTATATCACCTTTCTTTGATTTTTTTATCGACCAGACGGATCCTCATAATTGCCTGAGCGGATCCCTACTAGGAGGGAACTGTGGGATCCGTGAGACAGAAACTATTTTCCTAACTAACTTGGACCACATTTGCGGAAATTGTGAATTATACTTGTTTTATAACCTTTGTATTGTAGTTATTCAATTAACACATGAAGAATTTGACACCCTAAAGCTAAGGGAGCTTGGTGTCAAAACAATACATTGCAAAATTACTTGCAATCTTAGATTTATATTTCATGACTTCCCGTTGCAAAATTGCAATCATCTGGGGAGCACACCGTCACATAGACGTAAACTTTGCAAAAATTTGCAATAGAACTAGATTAGCAATGATTTTCTTGACGCCTTACTTAGGGATGGACTCGTTAAGGGGAGTAACGACGAGATCCTTTCACGTTACTTGCTTTTTATTTCTTATTTCTTTCTAATTTTCACATTTTTTTAACAAAGTGTTGCTTTCTTTCAAAGCTCTTTTGTTTCCACAAAAGGGAGAGAAAGTAAAACTACAAATTCAAACTCTTACAATTTTAGATTTTCCTTAAAATAATCTTATGTTTGTCATCAACAAAAGGGGAGATTGTTAATACAAATAAGCCGTAAAAACGTTTATTTATGTTTTACGATCTTCTAAAGTTTTGTCGATAACAAAAGTAAAATCATTTTAACGAAACAAATAAAATACGTAAATGGTTTGAACTAATAGTTTTCTAACACACTTACGCTTTCACATAAAACACTAAAACTAGTATAAGTGATTTTATGCTTTAGATATACATATGTATAACAACTAGTGTTTACATACTAGGATAACATATACTTAACTAAGTATACACTAAAATGGGTAACAAACAAGTATATACTAAAATGGGTAAAAACAAGTATATACTAAATAGGTAAAAACTAGCAAATGGTTTTGACCCATAACCCATGGTTTTATTTATACCACTTAACCAAGTTCATTGTATCCTTAAGATATATTGTATCTAGAAAGAAAACCATGGATCAACCCATAACCCATGACCCATGACCCATAACCAAAAATACCCATGGGCAAAGAGGAGCGTACCACGGATCCCTAGCTTTGTGCTAGCCGGATCCCTTGTGGAAAGGATCCGTGGGATCCGGGGAACAGTAGAGAATTTTCTCTATAAATAGTGAGCCATTTCTTCATTGTTTCCAACCCCTTTCAATCGCTTTCTAACACACTTTCTCCCCTAAGTTAAATATCACTAACCTTAGATCCAATAGATCTATGTTTGTAGTTTTGTTTTTGTGTGATCTTCTAGGTTCCTCTTAAAGGCAAGATCACCACCTTTGAAGTCGAGCAAGCTCAAGTCCATGAGTTGCCATGCTTCCTCATCATCAAGGCTATTAAAGTCCTCTTGTTGATGATCTCTTTCTTTCTTCAAAGAAGTGTAGTGTTGAAGACATTAGTGAAAGATGTCTCAAGTGTCTAGACGAAGATATTAGTGAAGGTTATCTATCGTCTATAGGACAAGCACTTGTGGTAGGTGCTTAGAATTCAAGACAAAGAAGCATTAGTGAAAGGTGCTTAGAAGTCAAGACAAAGAAGCATTAGTGAAAGGTGCTTAGAAGTGAAGACACAAGACATTAGTGAAAGGTGTCTTGTAGATCTATTCAAAGGCATTAGTGAAAGGTGCCTTAGATGTACATTCGATATGGTGTGTTTCGATGTACAAGATAGACTAGTATTAGATCCAAGGATATTGATATCCTTGATGATGTTGTAAAGGAGTAGATCTCCTTTGGGATTAGTCGTTGGTGTAGTGTGGTAGTAGTTCCTCCATTGCAATGGAACTAGGTGCTTAGCCTAGTACCTAATAAAGGGTAGGCGACGTTGTGAAGGTGTAGTTCACCTTGGGTGAAAGAACTAGGTACTTAGCCTAGTACCTTATAAAGGGTAGGCGACGTTGTGTAGGTGTGGTTCACCTTGGGTGAAAGAACCCGGTGGTTAGCCTAGCACCGGAAAAAGGGTAGGCGACGTTGTGAAGGCTTCTCCGCCATAAGGAGATTGGTGTAGTGACTACAAACTCTTGAGTAGGTGACTCGGGGAGTGGAGTAGGGCAAGGAAGGTGTCCTTGTAGCCGAACCACTATAAATACTCGTGTTGTGGTTTTGTGCTTCTTACTCTTATCTTTTCATTACTTACCTCTATATGCTTGTTTATCAACATCTAACACACACATCCAAATAGATTGACATAAGTCGATCTAAATAGTTTAAAAGGAAGTTTTAATTGGCAAAACTATTCAACCCCCCCCCCTTCTAGTTTTTCACAGCTTTGACCCGCTAGCCTTAGTGTCACTGCTTACTCCTGTAGAAGGAACGACGGGAATATTAGTTTGTTTCACTACTTTTTGCATTTTTGGCCTAGAAGTGATGGGCTTTGAGACTTTAGAAGGTATATCAAAGGTAGCATGCTTGACCTTAGGCATTGAAGTGGTTGCAACTATTCTATCTCGCCTAGTACCAGTTTTAGGACATATGGCAATGACATATTCTAAGAGTTCCTGAGATCGTTTGGCATCCATGCATGCATAGGAATTAGCACTATCAAGTGGTTTTTCTATTTTATTATCTTCTACAATCTCATCGAGACTCTCTAAACTATCCTTAAGGTATGAGAGATAGGCTTGATATGAAAGTTCATTATTCCTAAGGGGAGAGGGAATATACAACACATCAATGGCATAATTATTACAAGTAAAACCTTTGGAACAACATATTTGCGTGGGAATCGGCAATTTCCCTTTCACCGACGCTTTAGAATTCTCAATCTCGTTAAGCAAAGAAGTTATTTTTTCAATGTGTTTATCATGATTGACCTTAACTGAATCATATAACTCTTTGTATTGCAATCTAACCTTTGAATTTTCAGCTTCAAAACATTCATTTTCTTGTTGCAATTTATTTATGATGTTTTGAAGTTGGAAATTATGAGAATCTAAAGGCGGAGGTGTCTAAGTGCCAATCACTTCACCCCCTCTTTCCCATCAATTGGGAAATTTGAGATTTCAACTTTCGGATCGTATTGCGGTGAGCTTGAATCCATTCATCACGTGTACTTATTTGAATATATGCATCAAACTCGGAGCATCCGAAGATGTCTTGGCATTTGAGGTTTTGATTCTTTCTTCAAGATGTTGATATTTTAATTTCAAATCAAGATATTCAACTTCTAATTTAGAAAAATGCATGATCATGTTATCATGATCATTCTTTTAGATTATTTCATGCAATTTTGAATTCTCGGTCTCAAGCTCATTGACACATTCTTGGGAAACTTTAAATGCAATAACCATATCGTGAAATTGAGAAGCGGTTATGGCATAATTAGTGACGATATAAAACACATCACGGCAACGATCGGCAATCAAATTCTCATTAAGGATGTGAATATTCTTTCTTTCAATCTCATTTCTTCTAAGCTCATATGCCTTATTTCTTGCCTCGATTTCCAGTTCATTAAACATCTTTTCTATTTCTTTAACTTCAGTATCTAAGGCCTTTTGAATACCCTCAAATTGTTCTTTCAACTGTTTAAAGAATGGAATAACCTCAGTAAGATAACACTCATTTGTTTGCTCAAAACCCCTTTCCCCTTCAGTAATACCCGTTGGTGTGATTCTCTTCTTACATGTTTTATCGAAATCATCAAATAGTTGGTAAATCACGTATTGATAACATCAAATAGTCCTGAGTTTCTAAGCGTTAATTTCCCCCTATATCACCATATTTTGAGTTAAATACTAGTGAAAACAACCTTATTCCTTATTATTTCATTTCAGGACCCATTCGGAGAAAGGAAGCTGCTATTGGACGTTTTCATGCCCTATTGATACGATTGTCTCTTAACTACGGCATAACCAAGTAATGAAGTTATGACGCAACTAAAGTTTATGAAGGCTACGGTGTAACCCTCAACTCAGCTTACGCCGTAACTACTGAGAAGCATATTATTAACAAAAACTACGGCGTAACCCTCAGCTTAGGCTATGCCGTAATGAAGAAATACACTAGATTACAGAAGCAATGGTGTAACCCCAGCTTAGGTTACGCCGTAACCATGGATAAGCACAAATGAATGAAAGAAGTTACGATGTAACCACATAATAAGGTTACGCCGTAACTAGTTTAAACCTATAAATACTCGACAGTTTCACCGGTTTTAGATATCTCTCCTTTCCCAAACCTTCTAGGGTTTGGGAGATCAAAACACGAGAAGAAGAAGCATGGTTTAGGAGCTTTGAATAACGGAGTCCTCGTCTAAGATTTCCTTTGTATTCGAGTTTGGATTCTTTTTATATTTTCTAGAACTTATATTATGAATTCATGTCTTTAATTGAAGTTTGCATTTATGTTATTGTTATTCTCTATAATTCTTTATATACATTTGCTAGTCTTTTCATAGATCGCTAGCCTTGGTAGTATTATAAGCTTGATAGTATCTAAAGGGTGGGAGATATGACCAACCTGACCCAGTCGATAGATAGCGAAGTATGGAAGGAATTGGCCATAATACGACCACTATTCGTGTGCGTGACCAAATGATCACTTAGCAAGTGGAGGTATTTAAGAGGTTAGTGGGAATCTAAGTTCCTAACGGTCGGGTTCCCACCGTCTAGATCTAGTAGATTTGGTGCTTAATGACTGCTATTAGGTTGCCGAATGATCCCGGGTGACCTGCTCATCTTGGTGAGGAATCTAAGAACCATAGACCATGACGAATCGACCAAGGGAGTCTGTTGATAATTAACCACTATATTGAATCTTCGTATCGAGAATCAATTCATATTTGTATTCTTTGATTAGCTTCGTTTATCTATCTCTTTTCCCTAAATTTTTGGTGTCTCTGTGAGTAGAATAATAGCACATCATTGGATTATATCAACCTTATAATATTATCAATATCATTTCTAATAATCTTAGTTCTTTCAAGGTCACAGCTCTCTTGGGACGACACTCGATTTACTTTAGGCTATACTACATCGATCGGGTACTCGCCTGTTAGTATGTGTCTATCCTAAGTTATCTAAGTTTTATAAATATTAAAAGGAGGATGAAATAGCACAACAAGCTTTTTGGCGCGCCGCGGGGAGCAATTAATGAAAGATCTAAGGTATTTCATTATTTAACATATTAAGAGATTTAAGCAAGGTGCGTTTCTAAATCACTCCTATTGCAATTATTCATCATTTATCCTCGACGATATTAGTTACGACGTAACTCATTTCATGGGTTCTGACGCAACCTTATTACAATTCATAAATTTTTATAAAAACTATTGACTAATTAGTTACGACGTAACTCTTTATGAGTTACAACGTAACCACTATACAATCAGATTTATAAATTTAAATCTTTGAATAAAAATTAAAAATTGAATTACGGCGTAACCCTTATTAGGATTACGATGTAACTCTTTTTCCACCATTTAATATTCTAAAAATATTAGTTACGGAGTAACTAATTAATATAATTACGCTGTAACTATCTGGGCGGTATAAAACCTTTTACGGAATAAGAATTAGGTTTTACACCTACAATTTCACCGCCTACCCGAACAGTAAAATTTTTCTCCAAAAATTTTTCCATCAAGATCTCTTCATCTAATCATTCCCCATGGCTGGTAAGATCTATCACTACTCTTTTTGATTTGTTTATGATTATTTCAATTAGGGTTTATATTTTAATATTTTAGAGATCTTGCCTATTTGAATAAATTATTAAGATTGGTTTGTTTAATTGATGATTTTGATGATTTCCCCCATGTTATTTTAACTCGTGTCCAATCCCTTTAGAGTCGATTTGGGTGTTTTGGCTTTATTTAATTGGATTTTGGGTCAAACACAAACTTAGTGGGTTAGGCGCGGTCCCTCAGCACTAATAGGTTAAAAATATATCGAAAACTTTTTACCACTTGAAAAAATTGATGGTTCCGTCGTAATCTATTGCTTAATTGGAACATCTGAGGTGCTGAGTAACTGGGGAAGTTACGGCGTAACTGGGGAAGTTACAGCATAACTGGGGATTTAGTTACGTCGTAACCATTAAAATCTGTAATTACGGCGTAGCAGCTTGATTTAGCTAAGTCGTAACCTTTGAAATTGCCCAATTACGGCTTAACTCTTGTGAAGGTTACGCCGTAACTTGACATCAGTAAGGTCTGCACTTACTGTTATTTGTCTTATTTTCAGGTGCAAACAACCCCGCTAATTGGCCTAGGTTTTTGGCACACCCTGATGCTGGTATTAGGCAGTTGTGCGTGGAAGAGTATGAGATTTTAAGGGGAAAGAACATCAGTCAACCTGAGGAACTTGATTTTGAGGCATTTGGAAATTTGGCAAACGGGAAAGCTAGTCGGAAATTGAGGAAGTTTTGCAAAGTTAAGTTCACGTGTAATGCTGGGGAGTTCACGTGTAATGCTTGGTTGAGGTTATTCAGGATCACGGAGCCAGTCATTCCTGAGTACGTCCGTGAATTCCTTGCTAGTGTAGAGTTTCGTACTGATGTTGATAATGATGAAGTGGTTTCAATTTTTTTCCAGCTTGGGGGGTGTTTGGAGAAGATTGACTCTTAGGCAGTTTACTATGCATATGGGTTTGTACACTGAGGCAGAAATGGATATTGAAGCTTTTCGTCGGTTTTATAACACTTGTTGGAGAAGAAGGGATGAGAATCAAGATCTTGCTGCTTATTTCAACCAGATTGCTGTCATGGATGGTTATGATTTGAAGAGCCCACCGTCGTATGTAATGGTGAGGAGCCCCATTCGTCGACTTGTGCACGCTTACTTGCTTGCTCTATTCGAGCAAGGCACTCCGCCAAAGAAAAGATGACTATGGATGATCTTTACCTAATGCAGGGCATGGAAGGGGGGAACCACATTGATGTTCCCTATTATTTGGCGAGGTTTATGGCTGTTGGTGCCAAGGGGTTTTCAGCTAGGAGTCCTTTGCAGGGGGCTCATTTTATTGGGAGGTTGGCTAGGAGTTTTGATCTTATAACTGATGCAGCTTTAGCTAGGGTGACCCGAGGTAGAGAGACTAGTTTGTTAGGATTGCCTAAGCTGGTCGAGCTCGGGATTTGCACCCAGGATATATATGGAGTGATTGAGTTGGCTAGGACTGCCCCGAGGAGAGAAGTCGGGGAAGCTAGTGGTGCTGGGGGTGATGCTGAAGAGGAGGCCGAGGAGTAGGTGCCCAGGGGTCGAAGGAGGGCACATGTGAACATAGGGGAGAGATTGCGGATCATTGATGAGAGGATAGAGGGAATGTCAACCCATTTCAATGAGGAGATTGAAAGCCTCGAAGTGGGTCTTTATGCTCTTAGTAACCAGTTTGAGGGTTTTTCAGGTACATTGGAACATGTGAGCCAGGCCCAGCAGGATTTCTTCCATTAGAGTGCGGATATGAGGAACCAAATGCTGCAGCACATGCATTTGAGTCACCCCAGGTGGGAAGGTCCGAAGTACGTATACCAGCCCGATATCCCCAACCTTGGCGTCCATGTAGGTGTAGCATACATGCAGCCCGACACTACTCCTGGAAGCGCTACGAGCACTCCATATGATCCCTCCCAATTCCACTCCATGGAGCATGATCTTCCTAGGGATGACTGATTGCCCTTTTTGATGAAACAATTTGAAACAATTTTAAAACAATTTGCTACTAATGTTTGTAATAACTTAACTATTTGGATATTTGTGTGATTTGTCATCAATTGTACCCGTCGGGTACAAAATTTTCCTTATATGTTGTGCAGGTTTTGGTTCTGTGAAGCAGTTACGGCGTAACCTTAGTATTGGTTACGTCGTAACCCCTGTTGGAGTAGGAAATTTTGAAGCCACACTAATAATTAAAGCCTGGAAACAATTCACTTTAGCCACCCCACCGACCCACCTTCAACCTTTAGTGAGACATCTTGGGCAACCATTCAAGAGGGAGTTTATTTCTTTCTTGATTATTTTCATTTCTATTTTATTTTCCTTTTCTTCGTACAAATGGGACTTTGTACACTTCAAGTGGGGGGGGATAGGAATAGAAATAAAGTGTATGATGACTTAGCCTACTTGCCCTAATTTTCTAGTTGGTTTCAAAAATTTAAGCTTATTTGAAAAAACATTGTCATACATTTAACCAATCTAGAATAACATTAAGCCGAGCACACTATAACCCTCATTGCCATTGGTGAGATTTAGCCTTTTCGTTTCCCCCATTTTACCCAAATCTACCATAAATTGAGTGTGCCGATAGTATTGTAAACTTTAGAACTTGGCCTTTACATCACTTCGAGACCATAAACGAGTAGTGTATCAAGTTAGCTTGGTGTATTTGGAAAAGACGATTTGAAAAAAGTAAATGTTTTAGGATTAAACCCATATAGCCCATATGTGTTCACTTGTGTGCGTTTATCGAATAGTCGCATTGGCTTTTCGACCTCCGTGTTAACCCTTTTGTTGCACTCACCTTTAGTGCAAGATACCCTAGTTACACCCTTTTGAGCCTATCCTTTCATTTTCTAACCCTTATTTTCGTTACACCCTTACACCTTAGCCTACCGTGTAATCTTACCTTGTTACCTTGAAGTCATTGTTCGCCTAGTTCGAGGTTCAAAATAAAAAGCTTGATGGCTACTTATCATCTACAACTCGCTGAAGAACATCAAAGACCCCCAAAATTATCATCTTATGTTCAAGTTCAAGTAGGGGAAAGCATTTCGATGCAAAAAAAATTGTTGTTATATGTGCGATGAATTATATGCACTATATGAAGAAGTTGGCATTGAGAATAATCTTCTCGATCATATTCGAAGGTTGGAAGAATAGTTCATAAATAAATAATGGTGGACTCCGGTGGAATATATTGACCATATGAAGATGAACCTTGGATTATCGGTGGGGCGATGGCAACTCGGTTTTAAGCTAAGATTATTTTCTTTCTTTTTTCTTTTTCACCCATTAAGATATCCCATGCCTATCCTTACCCTCTTGTCATGAAGCGTGTCTAGGTGATGCAACGAGCAATCCTTGATGTCTTGGCCATGGATTTGGTCATGTATCATTGATTTTGTCCACTTCCCATGACACGTTAGTAATGACACCACCCTTAGCCTTTGAAACACAACCCAACATTGCTTTCTAAAATTTGTCACGACCTTAGCTCTAGTGGTGGAGTTGTGTGTAATTGCTAAGCTTATGATAGAATACTTATTATATCCGTGCAATTGAGTGATCACCCCGAAATTAACACTTAGAATAGGATGAGAGTGAGAGTGTTTTCGTTCCCATTTTGTGAGGTGTTTTGCTCTTATTAATATTCTAGCATGGAAATTAAAAATATGAATTCTTCATGAATGTATCTTTTACAGTCTAAATTGATCTACTTGAGGGCAAGTAGAGTTTAAGTGGGGGGATATTTGATAACATCAAATAGTCCTGAGTTTGTAAGCGTTAATTTCCCCCTATATCACCACATTTTGAGTTAAATACTAGTGAAAACATCCTTATTCCTTATTATTTCACTTCAGGACCCATTCGGAGAAAGGAAGCTGCTATTGGACGTTTTCATGCCCTATTGATACGATTGTCTCTTAACTACGGCGTAACCAAGTAATGAAGTTACGACGCAACTAAAGTTTATGAAGGCTACGGCGTAACCCTCAGATCAGGTTACGCCGTAACTACTGAGAAGCATATTATTAACAAAGACTATGGCATAGCCCTCAGCTTAGGCTATGCCGTAATGAAGAAATACACTGGATTACAGAAGCTACGGCGTAACCCGACTTAGGTTACGCCGTAACCATGGATAAGCACAAATGAATGAATGAAGTTACGACGTAACCACCTAATAAGGTTACGCCGTAACTAGTTTAAGCCTATAAATACTCGGCGGTTTCACCGGCTTTAGATATCTCTCCTTTCCCAAACCTTCTAGGGTTTAGGAGATCAAAACACGTAAGAAGAAGCATGGTTTAGAACCTTTCAAGTCCTCGCTCACGATTTCTTTTGTATTCGAGTTTGGATTCTTTTATATTTTTCTAGAACTTATATTATGAATTCATGTCTTTAATTGAAGTTTGAATTTATGCTATTGTTATTCTCTATAATTATTTATAGACATTTGCTAGTCTTTTCATTGATCGCTAGCCTTGGTAGTATTATAAGCTTGATAGTATCTAAAGGGCTGGGAGATATGACTAACTGACCCCAGTCTGATAGATAGCGAAGTATGGAAGGAGTTGGCCATAGTACGACCACTCTTCGTGTGCGAACTGACCAAATGATCACTTAGCAAGTAGAGGTATTTAAGAGGTTAAGGGGAATCTAAGTTCCTAACGGTCGGGGTTCCCACCGTCTAGATCTAGTAGATTTGGTGCTTAATGACTGCTATTAGGTTGCCGAATGATCCCGGGTGACATGCTCATCTTGGTGAGGAATCTAAGAACCATAGACCATGACAAATCGACCAAAGGATTCTGTTTATAATTAACCACTATATTGTATCTTCGTATCAAGAATCAATTCATATTTGTAGTCTTTGATTAGCTTCGTTTATCTATCTCTTTTCCCTAAATTTCTAGTGTCTGTTTGAGTAGAATAATAGCACATCATTGGATTATATCAACCTTATAATATTATCAATATCATTTCTAATAATCTTAGTTCTTTCAAGGTCACAGCTCTCTTGGGACGACACTCGGATTTACCTAAGGCTATACTACATCTGATCGGGTACTCTGCCCGTTAATATGTGTCTATCCTAATTTATCTAAGTTTTGAAAATATTAAAAGCAGAATGAAATAGCACAACACGTATATGCTAATTAAGGTTTTGCATTGGATAGGAAGAGTTCTGGCACTAAATGCATCGGTGTATTTGAAGGATACACTGTAGCTGCAGGCAATTTCCTAAGGGGAGGATTATTTTCAACAAGTTCTTTGGCCTTTCTCTTATCCATATCTAACTTCCAAAACACTTGTTCAGGGGTTAATTGAGTATGTGGTTTAAACATGTCTAAGAAGTTTTCCTTAGAATAATTGGGAGTTTTGACACTTAATCTATTCTTTACACATTTAGGTTCCTTCAATTTCTTATCCATTTTCTTTCTAGAGGCATTTTCTAACTCTATGTCCTCTTTGGTGTTCTGGACACAAGTTGGCTTTTGTTTGGGCTTAAGAATCTCACTACATCATAAATCACTTCTTGAGCCCTTTTGGCTTTCTTAAGATACACAGGATTTGGATCTTCTACAAGGCTTTCACTGTGTTTATCACTTAATACTCTGTGTTTTGTGATCATGTGAGCAGTTTGAATGGTGTTGCCTTGTACACACAACTTGTTTTCAAGTTTGTTCTTTAAAGTCTTAAGGTTGGAAAATCATTTAGGAGTTTTGATTCTTTTTCTTTGAATTCCTGTTTAAGCGTTGTTACATTTTCTTGAAGTTCTTATTTTTGCTTAACAGTTTGATTAAGTTTCTCTTGTAAGGAATTTAACTCTTGTTTTAACGTTTCTTCCCTTAAATTACTTTTAGTAATCAATGTACGCATTTGGCTATCCATTTCTTGCTCACGTATGGTCAGCTCAAATTTAGCACGCTGTTCATAGATGAAAACTTGATCCTTATATATATTTAGCTTAGTGGTCATGGAGTCATCAGGCACATATTTAGTGTACTCATTAAACACATATTCATCATTAAAGGTAGAAAATGCACCACTTGGTACAACAGGAATTTCATCGTGCTTTATATATTACTCATATGGGATAACATTGCTATTTACCATGTTTACAATATCTGACTCAACGATTTCTGTTGGTTGTACTTTGTTGGGAATATTTTGCTCATCAACCATATCATATAGCTTTAGTACCTCTGATATGCCTGAAGCATTGGAGGGACCAGCTTGTTGAGGCGATGAAACCATGGGAGGAATATTAGCCATGAAAATAGTCTGTGCCGTTGGTTCATCATCAACATCAAAGTCGAAGGCATCACAGTCAGCAACCTGGAAGACATTGGGATTGTTCTGTGCCAAATCATATACTGGTTGTTCATCCACATCAACATCAAATGTTTTGGCATTCCCATAAGCAAGAAACAACAACTCCTCCTCATCCAACACTGCTCCACTGTCTAGAGCCTGCATTAGCAACATCTTGTCCCTGAAGTACTCAGCATTTTGTGGACGCTTGGGTTGAGTGTAGTTCCTACCAATATGTCCCTCAAATCCACAGTTGTAACACTTAATCGGTTTGCCTTGACCCTGCACTACAATCCTTCCTCTGTTCTGAGCCCCCACATAACCAGCTGCAACATTCCCTCGTGCAACATTCCTTGGATTCACATTTTTTCTTCCTTGCCCATTTTGTACCACAACCCTAAAATCTTCCACTGTAGCTTGATTGTGTGGGTTAGATGAGGTCCTAAGTTGGTTGTTGGTTTGGGGAAGTGAGGTTCTGTATTGTTGAACCAATAGAGCAACTTGATTTGAGAGGTTTTCAATCAACATGTCTGTAGGGGTAAATCCTGAGTCTGGTATGGTAATCTGATTCTGATTCTGAGAAGATGGTATGACTTGTAATGTTCGAGTGTTTAGCTTCACATTAGAGACAAATGCAACTGAGTCATTTGTTGTGCCTGTTCTTGTAGTTGAATTGAATTTTTTCATGATCAAACAGTCAAATGTAGCATGCTTCTCATGTTGAAGTAAGTAGGCATACAACTGCTCATAGTTAGTGTTCCTCAATCCGTTTTTCAGCTTTCACTGCGGTAACAAACATGCTCCACTCCGGGTACATGTTGTTTACGAACTTGGAACTAAGTTGGATATTTGGCATAGTCATATTGATATTCCTCATATCATTTACAAGTTTGTGAAACCTCACATGATACTCTAATGCTCTCCCCGGGTTCATCTTGAAGCTCTCAACGTCATCATCGGTTGTGACTCTCAATCTTCCTTAGCCGATTCGAGCCGAGATAAGTATCTTGACATGTCCCAAACTACTTTGGCACGAGTGTTATGATTAATCACTTGTAGACCTTGAAGTATGATGTTTGAAGCTCTAATGTTAGCATCGTATCTTTTCTTCTCCTTATCATTGAGATCATCATAAGTCCTTGGTCTATCCATACCCAGTGTGACACTTCCATCTTCACCAGTTCAAATTGATCTCTGGTGGTGCCCATTTGGAAGGGTCCTTTATCAATTGACTGAAGGATGTTAAGACCATTCTCCTTGCCCAAGCAATACAATCGGATTCTCTATGCCCAAGAGTCATAATCAGTTCTATCCAGCAGAGGAGGGTGGGTATCGGACCCAGTAGCTTGAACGTCATCTGAAACAGTAGACATGATTTCTAAACACACGGGATTTTACAACTCTTTGATTTAACCGAGAAATCGAATCTTTCGCGGGATTTTAAAAAATCAAGAGGAAATCGTTGAACTCAAATCTCAAATGTCAAATCTCAATAGACAAATCGCAACTAACAAGTCACAATGCACAAATCGCAATACTAGACGAAACGGATATATACAAACCGCAACACCTGTCAAGTCGTATAGATACCAAACCGCAAGAACACAAACCGCAACACTTGACAAAACGCAAAGACAAATTGCAGACTATCCAAAATGCAACAATCAAAACATAGGAGCACAAATCGCAACCTGTCAACTCGCAAGATAACAAAACGCAAAGACACAAATCGCAGCACTTGACAAAATGCAGGGACAAATCGCACAGCAAGATGACAAATCTCAGGTCACTGTCAAAAGGTACAAGCACTATCGTCCTTTTTGTCCTTTTGCTAACAAATTGCAACAGAATATAATAAAATAATCAAATCGCAGCAAAAGATCACCAAACCGCAACCCAAATCTGTCAAATCGAACCAAAATTATACCAAACTGCAAGCCAAAATCTAACAAATCGCAACCTAGAACAAGACAAATCGCAGCGAGCAACACACAAACCACACCTTAGAACAAACAATGCACAGCTCAGAAAGGACAAAACGCAACCAATAAAAGTAACAAAAACTTTGCGTTTTAAATCAAAATCTATCACAAGCAAGATGAAACAAGCCTTCCAAACCCGAAACTAAGCTAATATGATAATCCTAAACACAAAAGTAAAACCAAATAACAAACTTAACCACTAAACAAAATCCATTCGAACCATAAACCAAGAGTAACCAATCATAAATTCAAGCACACATGAAGTAGATGATCCAACCATGGCTCTTGGTACCAATTGTAATATATTGGTTATTGTAACACACAAACACACTAATCTATGGTTCAAATATGTATAAGATTTTAGAGAGAGAAAGTGAGAGGATGGGAATTTCTAGTGAGAGAAAGTAAAAAGATATATTATGAAGCTCCACCCTCTACCTTGGGAGGTAGAGGGTATTTATAGTTCTTTACAAAATACGCCTCCTACGGGCTGTGGATCAGGTATACAGTGGGTAAAGACTCGTCCGTCCTCCACGGTGTTACTTAACTATCTACTTAATATGACTAAAGGTTTAAGACTACGAGCCTTCTAATGCTTACAAATACTTAAGGTGACTGAGTCTTTAACTTACGGATTTACTAAATCCTAACAGTTTGAAACATTTAAGGTGTTTCAAAAGGAAGTAGAAAACCAACTCGGTAAGACCATTAAGTCACTACATTCTGATCGTGGAGGTGAATATATGAGTCAAGAGTTTTTGGATCATCTTAAGGAGCATGGGATTATTGCCATCGAACTCCTCCTTACACTCCAAAACATAATGGTGTGTCTGAGAGGAGAAATCGAACACTGTTAGACACGGTTCACTCCATGATGAGTCAAACTACTCTTCCAAAGTCCTTTTGGGATTATGCCCTTGAGTCTGCTGCACGCATTCTCAACATGGTTCCAACTAAGAAGGTTCAAAGATACCATACGAGGTATGGCATGGGCAAGCCTCTAAGTTGTCTTAATTTAAATTTTGGGGTTGTGAGACACTTGTTAAGCGTGATACACTTACCAAACCTGACAAACTTGAACCCAGATCTATTAAGTGTATCTTCGTAGGATTCCCAGAGGAAACAATGGGTTATTCTTTCTACCTTCCATCAGAGAACAAAGTTATTGTTGCTCGAAATATTGAGTTCTTTAAGAAAATCTCTTGGATCAAGAAGCAAGTGGGAGTCTAGAAGATATTAACTAAGAAGAAGATACAAATCATACAGAGACACTAGCTTAGGTCATGATGAGGATGATCAAAAATTGATGAACCTCAGTGATATCAATCCCATTCAGAATCCACTAGGACTCGCCGTGCTCCGGATCGAATGTGCTTATACGTCAATGCTGAGGAACATGAGTTAGGGGATCTTTGTGAATCCAATAACTATAAAGTTGCATTGATGGATCCTGAATCCAAGAAATGGCTTGATGCGATGAATGTGTAAATGCAATCCATGAAAGACAATGAAGTCTGGGAATTAGTTGAGCTTCCTCCTAACTGTAAAATAGTTGGTAGCAAATGGCTCTTCAAAAAGAAGACTGACATGGATGGTGCAATACATACCTTTAAAGCTCGCTCGTAGCAAAGGGCTTCACTCAAACCTACGGGGTTGACTATGAAGAGACCTTTTCTCCTGTTGCAGACATTAGAGCTATAAGGATTCTCATAACCATAGCTGCATTCTATGACTATGAGATTTGGCAAATGGATGTCAAAACCACCTTCCTTAATGGACGGACATCTTTCTGAAGAAGTCTATATGGTGCAACCTGAAGGTTTTGTTAATCCTAAATATCCTAACCAAATATGCAAGCTCAAGCATTCCATTTATGGACTTAAGCAAGCATCTAGGTAATGGAATAAACGTTTTGATGATGAAATTAAGAAATTCGGTTTCACTCATAATCAAGATAAGCCATGTGTATATCAGAAAGCTAGTGAGAGTTATGCAACTTTCCTAATTCTATATGTTGATGACATATTTCTCATGGGAAACAACATTCCAATATTACAAGATGTAAAATCCTATCTTGGAAAATGTTTTGCCATGAAAGATCTAGGAGAAGCTGCATATATTTTTTGGAATCAAGATCTATAGAGATAGATCAAAACGATTAAATGGTTTATGTCAAAGTGCTTACATTGAGAAAATCTTGAAAAGATTTTTCATGGAGGATTCCAAACGAGGAACTATCCCAATGCAAGATGAGCCTAAGTTGAGTAAGTCACAAGGTGCTGAGACACCTGCTGATAAAGAGCACATGCAAAGGGTTCTCTACGCTTCGGCTATAGGATCAATTATGTATGCTATGAGATGTACTCGTCCTGATGTTGGGTTCGCATAGAACATGACAAGCCAATTTCAACAGAATCTAGGTGAACTTTACTAGACTTCTGATGACCTAAGTATTTACGTAATACTAAGGATATGTTTCTGGTTTATGGAGGTGATACGAAATGAGAGCTCAAGATTTCTTGCTACATTGATGTTGGATATCTGACAGATGTTGATGACCTAAAATCATAGATTGGATATGTATTCGTTTTAAATGGAGGTGTTGTTGACTGAAAAAGCACAAAGCATAGTATTTCTGCAACTTCATCTACACAAGCTGAGTATATAGCTGCTTATGATGCCTCTAAAAACGTTGTATGGATTCGTAAATTCATTTCTGGGGTTGGCATTGTTTCCACAATTGAAGAACCCATAAATATGTATTACGATAATACTAGAGCCATTACTATAGCTAATGAAAGTGGAATCACCAAGGGTGCTAGACATTACCGCGCGAAAGTTCATTATCTTCGAGAAACCATTGAAATGAGTGACGTGAAGATATTAGAAGTTCACACAGATGAAAACCTAGCTGATCCATTTATGAACGCTTTAGCATACCCTAAGCATTCTAAATTGACTAGGGGTATTGGTTTGATACCAGCTAGTAGTCTCATGTAAATCTGTGTGTAATTAGTATTTAGATAATTTGAAATTGTAAGACAGTTTTACTTTCTGATAAATAAAGATACGAGGTATTTGTTATTTTATTCATATTTCATATTTGCATATTTTTTCATGAAATGATTTATCATCCTAAATATGTCCATTCTTAGTTAACAATATAGGAATATTGTTATGCAAAGGCAAATGTGAGTGTTGGTTATATTCTATAAGAATGTGGATTGTTCTCGCCAAACTCATGTGTATTCACAAAGGATGCATATTGGATATCACAACTTTCAAACATTTACTTTTGGATCCTTGTCGTGAGTAAAATGTTGAAATGGTTTGTTAAGTCATCCTGAAACTTGAGATACAAGCAACATCTGTTATGTGTAGATATCACTTTTATAATTTAATGCCAAACGTTGTCTTGAATAAGGTTGTTATAAAAGCTTTTTTTTGGAGTGATGTGAAGCAGCATCCACAACACTTGTAGTCAACAAAGGATTTGTTACTCTACTTGATATGTGCAGAAAAATACCATGGGCCATCTCCAGAAATAATCAAATAACAGTTTGGCAAAACCCAAAGGGTAATGCAAGATAATTCTTGATTACATTTGGTATATTTGAATTAAATTGTATAACGAGAATCTAAATGGTTAAACTATATGGAATGAGTTAGGATCCATATCCATGGTTTAACGGTATCTATAACAAAAGATGATAAAAGCAAGACATAAATGACCATGCTACTGAGAATGATTTATGAAACTATATCTTAGACACATTTAGTTAAAGATCGAGTGAGAGTGTAGCTAGACGTTTGCATCGTTGGTATTTAATGTTATTTGCTACTCCAACTCTGTAACATATTGGATTTCATATACACATCATAACATAAACACAAGAGGCGTACACAATGGTTTTAGAGAGAAAGTTAGAGGTTTGGGAACTTTAGTGAGAGAAAGAAAATCTTATTATGAGCTCCAACTCTCTACCTTGGGAGGTAGAGAGTATTATAGTCATACAATAAACGCCACCGACGGGTCAGATCGTGCATACGGTGGGTAAAGACCCGTCCGTCCTCCACGGTGTTACATAACTAAATACTACTTAACATAAAATAACTACGACTACGAGCTTTCTAACGATTACATATACTTGAGGTGACCGACACTTTAATACCGGATTTACTAAATCCTAACAATCTCCCCAAGGAGGTCACCTCAAACACACATTAAAATTACATAGAATACAAACAGATATTACATTGAGATTGTTCTTGGATTCTTGTTCATGTTCTTTGTTACGTAGCTCGTAGTCTTTGATTCTTCAATTTTGCATTTTGGATAATGCGAGTGGAGGTCTTTAAGCGATCCACGTGATATCGAGTTTGAGTCGACTTTTGAGATCATCACCACATTCATCTCTCACTCATCCATTGTGGAGTTGGTATTATGTGATGTTGTGACATTTGGACCGACATGCTCACGTTACGGTTCATGATATATTCTTATCGAGTAGCGAAGCTTTAGTTGATTCATGATATTGGCGTGATAGCGAAGCATGGATTGAAAATATCGAGTCATTGATGCACTAATCATGATTTCTTTAGAACCGAATATGTTGTGTGAGCATGCGGCTATAGATTGACCGCTTCATTCGATCGACTACAAGCGTCGGGTGTACTGCATAAATGTCACACCCCAATTTACTGCTTTTGCGGTGGAATGGAATTCACGGGGCATTGTTGTCATAGCACCACATCACGATTATATTGAGCGACCTAAAGTGTCGTTTTAAAACACATCGTTGGATATATCATAAAAACATAATCGTAGTACAACATCGGTCCCAAAAGGTTTAACAAGTTTGCCAAAATACAAATATGTTACAAATCCAAACGATGTTTTGAAATAAAGAGCCATAATGTACATAATGTAAGTCGCCATGCGACTCAAAATATAGGTCCCTAACCATGTCATGATGCGAATGCCTCGGTTACACGAAAATACATTGCTAAAACGTCAACAATAAAGTTGGTGAGAAATCATAGGTTTATGTAAATGTTTTATACGACTACACAAGTATAGACCATGCATGACAATCAAGTCACGTAAAAATAATGTTACAATTGCTCTAAGCCCATGACCCGAAACTAGGCTGTTCAATAATGTATGCCCTCGCAGAGTGTTTGCCGACAACTCCGTAATGTAATCAAATGAAATGCATCCGTTCACTTGGTTGGGATTCACCAACCCGGATGGAGGCGTCACCCTCGATAGATCTATCCACTCATCCTCGCTTCAAAGATTAACGGTTCATGTTCATGTATTGGGGACTTTCAAATTGGCAAATGTGGTAACTTAAGCAATGTAATGAATTTAACATACTTGGTATCGTACAAAGAAAAATGTATTGCAATGTATTCTCCCCCGTGGGTTTGTAAATAATCGAAAGCATGTAAAAACGGGGCTATGAAAACTCACTTGGATAAACTGGAAATAACGGCAAAAGTGAGTACACTGAGGTTTATAATGTAAAGCGTCAACCGGGACCTATTATCAATGATATGATATGTCATGAGTTGCAATGTAATGTTATGCATGCACTTCATTATGTTATTTATACCATTTACGGGTTTTGAAAATATTACTCGTCGTCGAAAAATACTCTTTGACGTCTTGACCCTTCAAAATGACTTTACATGTTTTTACGTCAAAATGTCATCCTACAATGGTTTTATAATGATTTTGGTGAAATTACCACTTTTCGTCGCAAAACAATGTCATCGGAAAACCATGAAATTAACAAAATGGCTCCGAAAAGTGGTCGTAAAGCGGTGTCGTCGATCGTTAGAGAACGAACTCGATTGTTTTAGAAAGTTTGTATCGATATCTAAAAGTTTCAGTTCAGGAGTTTTCGTTCAAAAGGTCTCGATCATAAAGATATCAAAGGCTAAAGATGGTGGTTTTGGCTAATTGTGTGCAGAAAATGAGTTTCGGCCAATGTTTGAACATCCGTAAATAATTCACCATAACTCCGCTTGACAAACGGCTTTTTGTTTTGAAAAATATGGCCGATGAACTTGATTTTACTAGAAGACACTTTGTTATAAAAGTTTTGCATCATGGTTAAAAGCGCGCAAACATGGACGATATAGCTAATGAAATACTTGTTACGTCAAAAATAATATAGTTTTCGTAAAATAATATTTACGGCAACTTTATGAAAACGCCATATATTTGTCGTTTTAAACCGTTTTCACGTAAAATATGTCCTTGGCTTCAGATCAAGTAAACTAATATATTTTTGACTAGTCGAAATAATTTGTGAAGCTTAAGGCTCGTTTTGACCCGAAATGTACGAAACAGCAAGCTGATTTTTCGAAAAAAATACTTTTCGTCGTCAAACTTTAAAAATTCACCACAACTTCGTTATAACTCCGCTTTTATCCGTTCAAGCGCCACGGATTCGTTTTAAAGTATATTTTCTAATTATCAAGGCCAAAATGTCGTACCATCAGTGGGTTTTCCAGAAATTCGTTTTAAGGACAGACCCTAAAATATAGTTTACTGAAAATAGTTTTCTCGGACAAAACCTATTCTAATCCCTTCAAATCAACTCCAAAGCTAATCTAATCCTACCATACACCTTCTTAGGGTGTCATGGGTTCCTAATCACCATCAAGACCAAAGAATAACTTGGGAATAATTATAGGATGACTATATAGTATATATAACTTAAAAATCAAGAAATAAATGGTATAAATCACAATACATGCATATAAGCTCCAAAAATGATAAGAAGCATATGAAAATGATAAGGAAACTTAAAAATGATGAGAATATGCTTACTAGTGCAAGTGAAGAGGTGTAGGTAACAAAGGATTAACTTAAATATCCTTGGTTTTTATTTCAAAACCATGAAAAGGATATGTTCTAGGTTGAAATAACACTTGAAGTTGCAAAAATTTTCTTGATCCCTTGGATTTCTTGAGGAGGCCGGTTCTATGGAGCCAAAGAAGAGAGAGTTTTGTGTTTTACACTTTGAGAAAATGAGGTGTATGTGATAATAATTTGAGGTTGCAAGACTTTTTGTAGCAAGTAATAATTTTTAGACATGAACCATACTATAATTAAGACACTCCCTCCCCCTTGGCCGGTTTTTGGGGGAGGGTTGTCTACCCAATGATATTTTTTTTTTTTAAAATCTTGCAACTTGTGTTATTTGTGTATTATTTGTATAATTTTGTAAAGAAATTGTAAGTGAATTGTAGGTAATTGGGACTTTTTGGTAAAAGTAAGTTTTTATTAGATCAAAATACAATGTAATGAGTTGATAAAAATTGTAAAAATACTTTCCTTGTGAAAATCGGGTGATAAAATAATTATCGTAAAATTTTTAAGAAAACGACGTAATAATTAAACTTTAACGATTAAAATACCAAATAAATTTGAAACACTAGGAAAACTAAAAATATAGTTTTTATAAACTAAATGTGAGTTTAAAAATACCTCGGGATCATTTTTGAAAGTAACGGGTTAAATATCAAAATAAAAACTCACGCGATAAAAATTATTAAACAAAAATTACGCGTTGAAGGGTGAAATGAGATGTCGTGCATGTACTAATGAGATGCACATGATGTCAATGAAATGTAGACTAATCATAGTCCATATGAAATGTGCGTGATGTCATGATCATGAATTCGCCGCTAAACCTCCCGAGTTACGCAATTTGAAACAAGTAAACCAAGTTTACTAAAATGTTGAAATAATGAGACATGAACGGTGTAGAAATGACCGAAAGTACGGATTGTCACATTCGCCCATCTAAAAAGGAATTCATCCCTGAATTCAATCGTTATTAGGTGTAACGGTGTCGGCGAAAAGATGTGGATACTTGCGTCGATCCGGTCTTCCGTTCCCAAGTAAACTCGGGACCTCGTCGAGAATTCCAACGAACTTTCACGATAGGAATTCGACTGCTTCAACTGCTTGACCTCGCGGTCCATGATTTCTACAGGTACCTCCACAAAGTTAAGTTTGTCGTCAAGCTGGACCTCGTCCAAAGGAATAACGAGCGATTCGTCTGAAAGACACTTCTTCAAGTTTGAAACATGAAACGTGTTGTGTACATGGCTAAGTTCTGACGGAAGATCAAGTCGATAAGCTACCGGACCAACTCGGCTCAAAATCTTGAATGGTCCAATGTATCTCGGGTTTAACTTTCCACGCTTTCCAAAACGTACCACGCCCTTCCAAGGCGATACTTTCAACATAACCTTGTCGCCCACTTGAAATTCCAAATCCTTGCGCCTAACATCCGCATAACTTTTCTCGTCGACTCTGGCGGTTCTAAGTCGATCACGAATCGAACAATCTTTTCGGTGGTTTCCGTACCATTTACGGACCAAGAAGTTGTGCGTCTCCTACCCGGCCCAACAAACAGTGATCGGCACTTTCGACCATACAATGCCTCGAATGGTGCCATCTTGATCTTGGTGTGATAACTATTGTTGTACGAGAATTCAATCAATGGCAAATGGTTAGCCCAACCATTTCCAAAATCAATCACACATGCTCTCAAAGATGTCTTCTAATGTTTGAATGGTCCTTTCACTTTGACCGTCGGTTTGTGGGTGATCTGACTGTGCTCATCTCTAATCTGGTTCGAATGAATCTTGCAATGAATTCCAAAAGTTTGAAGTGAATCGACTATCTCGTCGGAAATGATAGAAATTGGTGCTCCGTGCCTCGAGACTATTTCCTTGACATAAAGTCTAGTGAGTTGTTCCATGGAATAAGTCTCTAATCGGTATGAAATGAGTCGACTTGGTAAGGCGATCAACAATTACCCAAATAAGCGTCGTAACCTCCCGATGTCTTAGGAAGTTTCGTAACAAAGTCCATTGTAATACGTTCCCATTTCCATTGAGGAATTTCCGGTTGTTGGAGCAATCGACGGCTCGGTATTCGACTTTCACCTTAGCACATGTAAGACATTTGCTAACGTGCGGCAATCTCCGCTTTCATGTTCGCCACCAATAAAGCTTCTTAAGATCTTGATACATCTTATCCGATCCTGGATGAATAGAATATTTTGACTTATGCGACTCATGCATAATCAATTCTCGTATTCCGCCATACAATGGAACCCACATTCTATCTTTGAAACATAGAACTCCATCTGCTCTCTTCACAAAACCATTTGCGCTTTCGGGCATACCATAAAGCTTTTCACTTGGTCGGTTTTCCTCCTTAAGTGCTTCAACTTGTGCTTCGTGGATTTTCGATGGTAAAGGAGAAACAATTGTCATTCCCAATGATCGAACTCTTAAAGGTTTAGGCCTCTCTTCCGACTAAGAGCATCGGACACAACATTGGCTTTTCCCGGGTGATACTTGATTTCACAATCATAGTCACGAGTAACTCCAACCAACGACGTTGCCTCATGTTAAGCTCCTTCGATCAAGAATGTATTGCAAACTCTTGTGGTCAAGAGACTTTGTGCACTTCGCACTGCAGAGGTAGTGTCTCCAAATCTTGAGCGCAAAAACAACGGCTCCTAACTCGAGATCATGTGTGGTGTAATTCTTCTCATGAGTCTTAAGTTGTCGAGAAGCATACGCTATCACCTTCTCGTTTTGCATTAAAACAGCCCCAAGTCCTTTATGCAAGCGTCGCAATATACAACAAAGTTCTCAATGCCTTCTGTAGTGCCAAAATCAAGACCGCAAAGTTTTAGCTTCAACAACCGAAAAGTTTCTTGTTTCTTTCCCCACTGCATTTCTTGTTTTTCTGCGTCAACTTGGTCAAAGGTCTCGCTATCTTGAAAAACCTTGATGAACCTTCGGTAATACCCGGCTAGTCCTAGAAATTGTCGAATTTCCGTAGGATTCGTTGGAGTAGCCCAATCTTTCACGGCTTCAATCTTTATGGATCAACTTGTAGTCCTTGACTATCAATGATGTGACCAAGAAATTGCACTTTGTGGTTCCAAAATCACACTTCAAAACTTGGCATACAACTTCTCATTCTTAAGTAGCCTTAAAATCGTCCTTAAATGCTCTTCGTGCTCTTCTTTGCTCTTGGAGTAGATCAAGATGTCGTCGATGAACACTATAACAAACTTGTCCAAATACGGCTTACAAACTCTATTCATAAGATCCATGAATACCGCAGGTGCATTAGTCAATCCAAACGGCATCACTTGAAACTCGTAGTGACCGTAACGTGTTCTAAACGCTGTTTTGAATATCCTCTTCCCGAACTCGAAGTCGATGATAACCCGAACGAAGATCAATCTTGGAATAAATCATCGAACCTTGCACCGATCGAACAAATCGTCAATTTCGGGAGTGGATAACGATTCTTCACCGTTAGCTTGTTCAACTCTCGATAATCTATGCACATTCGGAAGGATCCATCCTTCTTTTCACAAACAAAACCGGTGCTCCCAAGGAGAGGAACTCGCCTAATGAATCCTTTGTCTAGAAGTTCTTGCAATTGATTAGACAACTCTTGCATTTCGGATGGCGCTAAACGGTACGGTGCTCACAAGAATCGGTGCAGCCCGGGCACTAAGTCAATTTGAAACTCTACTTGACGTGCGGTGGAAGTCCGTAAATCCTCGGAAATACCTCGGAAAATTCACGGACAATAGGAACATCTTCAAGTCGCTTCTCCTCCGACTTTTTCTCGGTTACATGAGCTAAGAAAGCAAGACAACCTTTCTTAATGTACTTCTCCGCTTTGATACTCGATATGATACTAATTCGAGTTCCACTGTTCCCCACGAATAATCAAAGTTTCGCCATTATAAGGAAGATGAACAACTTTCTCATCACAAATGATCTTTGCGCGATGCTTAGATAACCAATCCATGCCGATGACTACGTCAAAACTACCAAGCTCTACGGGCATGAGGTCTATGTTGAAGGGATGATTAAGAAAATTGAATGTGCAACCGCGAACAATGGTGTTGGTGCAAACTACGCTACCATTAGCTAATTCAACGTTGTATGATATGTCTAGTGTAGTTGGCTTAATGTTGAGCAAAGGTGCAAATGCAAGAGACACAAAACTTTTATCGGCACCGAATCAAATAAAATCAAGCATAACGATTATTGAGAAGGAACGCACTGTTATGACATTCGGGTCCTCCTTATCTTCTCCGCCTCCAATAACATAAACCCTTCCATGTGCCATACCTCCTTGATTCGGATTTGCTTGATTCTTTCCTTCTTGCAATCCCTCTTGTAGTGTCCAATTTCCCCGCAACCAAAACACGTAACTTGTGGTGCATTGCAATCCCTAGTACGGTGACCAACTTTCTTGCACTTCTCGCACGGATCAGGACATCGACCCGGATTATGGTGGCTCAAACACTTGTTACACTTCGGCAAAACTCCCGAATATCCTTTTCCTTCTTTTTGACCCGCGGCATAAACGTTAGCAACTTCTTGCCTCTTGGGCGGTTGTTGAGTAGCATTCCTACCCCTGTTGTTGTCCCACTTGCGTTTGTTGTTGTTGCTATTGTTGTTGTTGCCTCGGTTGTTGTTGAAACGGTTGTTGGAGTTGTTGTTGTTGTTTCGGTTAGTGGTGGTGTACTTGCCTCGCTTCACCACTTGTGCCATCAACTTCTGAGTAACCCGAATAGCTTCTTCGATTGTTTGCGGATCGAACGATGTCACATCTCCTTGAATCACTTCGGGAAGTCCTCCAATAAAAGCCTCTAGCAACTTTTCATTATCAGAAACCATTGATGGGCATAACGCGGCTAATTCCTGAAATCTCCGAATGTATGTGTCAATGTCGTACCCAATAGTGACCAATTCATAGAACTCCGTCTCTAACTTTTTGATTTCTGTTCGAGGACAAAATTTCTTAGTCACCAAGCTCTTAAATTCCTCCCACGTAAGCTTAAAAGCATTCTCCATACCAATTGGTTGAGCGTATGAATTCCACCATGACAACGCTCCATCGAGTAAAGTACTCGTAGCATACTTAACCTTCGTCATCCGGACGGTTACAAAGCAAAATACCGATTCCAACTTTTCAAACCATCTAACCATAGTCGTAGCTCCCTCGGTACCTCGGAACTTAGTAGGTTCAAGACTTTGAAATCTTTGTATGAACATTTCTTAATCCCGGATCCTCCGGCATTACCAAGTAGTAGCGGCTAGACTAGCGGCTTCAAGAAGAACAGGGCTTCAAAGAAGAAGCAGCAACATCGCTTCTCTTTCAACTCTTAGTGCATTAGCAATGCTATCATTCACTAACTTCTGAATTGCTGCTTGAGTCATCTCAACTGTTGCCTTCTTCGGTGCCATAATTCTTCAAAATCACAAGATGAAACAATCATGAGAACTCGTAAGTAGAACAACCATCATGCAAATATATCCACAACCACAACATGCATAAAGATAAATGGAATCACAACGGAACAATAACGAAATATCACAAATATAATCACAACACACGTGGATAATATACATGAAAATTTCGGCCTACATGGACCGATATCATAGATAATAATAACCATTCCTACATAGTAGAGTCAATACTTGATACATTTGTTTGTACAACAACCAAAATACAACAAGTTCTTTAAACTACGTCACACACCCCGTGACTAGGATACTAATGGTCAAAACTATACAATGACAAAAGTCTACATAAGGCACCTCATGGTGCTCCGCCAGCCCTATCCTGAAGATCGCGAACCTGAATAACCAAACTATCAATCAAATTCCTCATCTCATCCATCTGACCCTGCAATGTGACAATACGCTCACGAGCTAAAGCTAACTCTGTGATCGACTCAGAACTCATCACGTGCCATATCGGTCTGTCAAACAACTCGCATCTCCTGCCTCAACTCCGTGATGTGCTCTCTATCCTTAATCTGTCGGTGCTGAAGACTCTGAAAATCTAAGTCAATACAAACCCTGCCTAATATCAAACCCTCGACCTCCTCGGCGATGGGCTCAATCCTATCAACCGATAACTCCTCTAACTGTCGAGTCAAACTATCAATCTGTAACTGCTGTGCATCGATACGGGCACCTAATGCCTCTGTGGAAGGCTGTCGTGCAGCAGCTGCTCTAGAACTCTCGCCTATCTCAAATCTAACGGGCGGCTCGGGCTCAGTCGATGGTGGTGTAGGGATATCGAAACGAGCGCGCTTTTTGGGCGGCAAGTCCGATGCGGGTGCAGGATCTCTAAGAAAATATGATGATGACGGTGATGATGGTGGTAGTAGTGGTGATGGTAGTAGTGGTGCTGGTGGTGGTGATGGTGCGAGCAATGGGTTAAGAGCAGGGCTAACGTGAGGTGTGGGTGCGACTTCACCCTCCTCGGCGGTTCGGTCTCGATGTCGGTCATGATCGGTGGGAAGGCTGCAGTGGATCCGATAGAAGATACAACCTCGGTGGAATGTGATGGATCATCATCCGATGATATGGTAATAGGGTGAGAATCAAGACATGTCTCGTGACAACCGATATGATATAAATGTAAATAATCTCGAACAAAGTGTAAGTGAATCCGCATGATAACAATGAACATGTACAATGATGAAATGATGAGATGCTATGATAATGTAGCTATAGTCTAGGGTCAATGATGCAACCTAGTTCTCTATAATCGTAGCTCGTACCAATCATCACACCCCAATTTACTGTTTTGCGTGGAATGGAATTTCAGGGGCATTGATCATCATAGCACCACATCACGCTTATATTGAACGACCTAAAGTGTCGCTTTAAAACACATCGTTGGATATATCATAAAAACATAATTAGAGTACAACATCGGTCCCAAAAGGTTTAACAAGTTTGCCAAAATACAAATATGTTACAAATCCAAACGATGTTTTGAAATAAAGAGCCATAATGTACATAATGTAAGTCGACGTGACTCAAAATATAGGTCCCTAACCATGTCATGATGCGAATGCCTCGCCATTCTGAAAATACATTGCTAAAACGTCAACAATAAAGTTGGTGAGAAATCATAGGTTTATGTAAATGTTTTATACGACTACACAAGTATAGACCATGCATGACAATCAAGTCACGTAAAAATAATGTTACAATTGCTCTAAGCCCATGACCCCGAAACTAGACTGTTCAATAATGTATGCCCGCAGAGTGTTTGCCGACAACTCCGAATGTAATCAAATGAAATGCATCCGCTCACTTGGTTGGGATTCACCAACCCGGATGGAGGCGTCACCCTCGATAGATCTATCCACTCATCCTCGCTCAAAGATTAACGGTTCATGTTCATGTATTGGGGACTTTCAAATTGGCAAATGTGGTAACTTAAGCAATGTAATGAATTTAACATACTTGGTATCGTATAAAGAAAATGTAGTGCAATGTATTCTCCCGTGGGTTTGTAAATAATCGAAAGCATGTAAAAGCGGGCTATGAAAACTCACTTGGATAAACCGGAAATAACGGCAAAAGTGAGTACACTGAGGTTTATAATGTAAAGCGTCAACCGGGACCTATTATCAATGATATGATATGTCATGAGTTGCAATGTAATGTTATGCATGCACTTCAGATGTTATTTATACCATTTACGGGTTTTGAAAATATTACTCGTCGTCGAAAAATACTCTTTTGACGTCTTGACCCTTCAAAATGACTTTACATGTTTTACGTCAAAATGTCATCCTACAATGGTTTTATAATGATTTTGGTGAAATTACCACTTTTCGTCAGCAAAACAATGTCGCCGGAAAACCATGAAATTAACAAAATGGCTCCGTAAAAGTGGTCGTAAACGGTGTCGTCGATCGTTAGAGAACGAACTCGATTGCTTTAGAAAGTTTGTATCGATATCTAAAAGTTTCGATTCAGGAGTTTTCGCTCAAAAGGTCTCGATCATAAAGATATCAAAGGCTAAAGATGGTGGTTTTGGCTAATGTGTGCGTAAAATGAGTTTCGCCAATGTTTGAACATCCGTAAATAATTCACCATAACTCCGCTTGACAAACGGCTTTTTGTTTTGAAAAATATGGCCGATGAACTTGATTTTACTAGAAGACACTTTGTTATAAAAGTTTTGCATCATGGTTAAAACTGCGCAAACATGGACGATATAGCTAATGAAATACTTGTTACGCCAAAATAATATAGTTTTTCGTAAAATAATATTTACGGCAACTTTATGAAAACGCCATATTTGTCGTTTTAAACTGCTTTCACGTAAAATATGTCCTTGGCTTCAGATCAAGTAAACTAATATATTTTGACTAGTCGAATAATTTGTGAAGCTTAAGGCTCGTTTTTGACCCGAAATGTACGAAACAGCAAGCTGATTTTTCGAAAAAAATACTTTTCGTCGTCAAACTTTAAAAATTCACCACGGCTTCGTTATAACTCCGCTTTTATCCGCCTCAAGCCGCCACGGATTCGCTTTTAAAGTATATTTTCTAATTATCAAGGCCAAAATGTCGTACCATCAGTGGGTTTTTCCAGAAATTCGTTTTAAGGACAGACCCTAAAATATAGTTTACTGAAAATAGTTTTTCTCGGACAAAACCTATTCTAATCCCTTCAAATCAACTCCAAAGCTAATCTAATCCTACCATACACCTTCTTAGGGTGTCATGGGTTCCTAATCACCATCAAGACCAAAGAATAACTTGGGAATAATTATAGGATGACTATATAGTATATATAACTTAAAAATCAAGAAATAAATGGTATAAATCACAATACATGCATATAAGCTCCAAAAATGATAAGAAGCATATGAAAATGATAAGGAAACTTAAAAATGATGAGAATATGCTTACTAGTACAAGTGAAGAGGTGTAGGTAACAAAGGATTAACTTAAATATCCTTGGCTCTTTATTTCAAAACATCGTTTGGATTTGTAACATATTTGTATTTTGGCAAACTTGTTAAACCTTTTGAGACCGATGTTGTACTCTGATTATGTTTTTATGATATATCCAACGATGTGTTTTTAAAACGACACTTTAGGTCGCTCAATATAACCGTGATGTGGTGCTATGATACCAATGCCCCTGTGAATTCCATTCCACCGCAAAAGCAGTAAATTGGGGTGTGACAATAAAGCAGTTAGCAATAAAGCGTATGAAAGTGTCTTTGATCACTTTCATTGAATCGAGGTACACGACCCACGGTTCCCCATTGATCGGACAAGCATCGCCTGTGATCGTATAATTCAAGAATTTCCTTGACGAGGTTTCGCGAATGCTCTAGCCGTTTCTCAAACCGAACGCCTCAAAGAAGACAACACGGAGTGAGTGAACCAATGAAATAAGATTCATTGATTGATGAAAAGATTTGAAAACAATCGCATCGCTCAATAGAAATTATTTTTGCAATACAACGAAGGTTTTAATGAAAATCAATTATCAATCATAAACACCTTTATTTTGAGAATAGTACACGATCGATGTGCAAAAGAAAAGAATTTTGGGCACAACGACCGGTTTTTCAAAGGTATCCGTCAATCCATAACTCGAACGTGATTGATTCAAAAGATTGAATCGCCCCATTGTTTCGCTCAATTGTCACATGGTTGATCTATTGAATAGATCTCACATGCCACCTACCAGAGCTTGTTTGATGTTGGCTCGAAGGCTTTCCATCTTTATTGTGAATATGTTTGCATATCACTCGATGTTCCGCAATACCACAAGGATAATGCGAGGACTCATAAGATATAATCTCTCTTTCCACATTACGTGAAACAGAGTCTTCATTGAAAGTGTCCTAAAGAGATTCATATGATGATCTCGTGGCTCTAGACTCAATTGTGCATATTTGGTTCCTATCTTCGAGACTAGGAGAGGGTCTCTCTTCAATATCAACAATATATAAGAGAAAGTCGATAGATTATGTCGGTTCCCGTGAGAATAAAACAAGTCCTTTAAGAGGAACTTGAGTGGTTTGGAAAGTTGAAGTGCAAAGCGCCACCGGGTCCTTGACGCCTTGTCTTCATACCGATGTTACCTTGGTAACCACCAAGAGTATATGAATTGAACCCGGTTTACGCCCTAAGGTTGAATTATTCGAGGCTATTTCTTTTCACCCTTTTCACATTCAATTCTTTTCATTCTTCAACCCTTCAATGCTTACGAGACTTCATAACTAAAACCTTGTTGGGTTTATTCCAAGACTAGCTCGGCCTCACCGCACTCTTCCCATATCTCACTTTTCTCCTTTTTCATCATACCTAAGGACTTCTACAATATCTAGTGGATTTTCCGTGGGTAGATCCCTCCGGATCTAGCGGATCATGGGACCTCAACCTAACCTTATCATCCTTTTATCACCATGCATAAAGTAGAGTTGGTTGGTCTTTGATATAGTTCTTTGATGAGTGTAAATACTCATCATTTTGTACCTTTAAACCGCAAAATCATCTCGAAAACACTCGTAAACACATCAAATGATAAAATACCACAAATCAGTGTTTTATGTGTTTTAAATGCAAAAATATCAAAATCGATGAAAACGTATCAAATTTGCAAAATTGCGCTTTAGTCCCCAAGTTTCAAAATTGTCAAAAGCAGGTCCCGTAAATCAAAATAAAGAAAAAAAATCATTTAAGGTCCATGGGATTCAAAAGTTGTCAAACAAACCTTTGAAATTTAAAATTTGCAAATTTACAACTTTGGTCCTTAAACTTTTAAAATTGTCATGTTTAGTCCTTGAAATTTTGAAAGAGTCAAATCTGGTCCTTGTACTATTCAAGTTTGGCAAAAATGGTCCTTGTGTTAACATTGGAAAAATTTCAGATTTGGTCCCTTATCTTTGGCATAATTACAACTTGGGTCCTTGTTATTTAAGCTAAACCATCCGGACCCTTTAATTATCCCAAGCCCAATATTTAAACCACCGCCCAATCCTTTTACCCATCCAACCCGACCCCTAATATTACTACCGGTCAACAGATGGGTCAAACAAACACCCCAAGTCAAACCCAATCCCCTTTTGGCGCGTTTTTCTCCACCATCCCAACTGCCCTGCTACACACTACCATCCCCCATCCTCTCTTTTCCATTTTCTTGTCCCCCCACCTCAATACAATTCCAAAAGCCATTAAATGCATCCTTTCTCATATCACTCAAAATCTCCACCTGTTAAACCCACTTTGGCGCCAAAACAATCAAAAGGCCAAAAATCATTTATGTGATCCAATGGCCACAAATTCAAGTGGGAAAGGTTCATTGGACAAGTGGAAGACACTGGAGCTATAAAAAGAAAAGGAAGAGAGAAGGAAGAGTAGTAGCTAGTTTTCATTTTTTTTCTTTTATGTCGTTTTTATTTAAAATGTCTTAGTTTTAGTTTAAATGATATAATTTCAGTTTCCTTGTATCACATTCAAGTAAAAGAACTATTGTATTAAGCTTTGGAGTATTAATCTTAGTTTTCTTATAAAATATCAAGTTTATGGTTTCATCGCTTAATTTGCGCTTCAAAACTTTATGTTCAATCTTCTCATAAGCTCATGTTGTAGTCAAATAAGCTCATTTAAGCTTATTAGAGCCTTTGGTACGCCTTTGAAATCGGTTTAGGCAAATTTGAATGTTGGTCAATAAAAGTCAACCTAGGCTCAAATTGGAATGGAAGTCGAATTGGGTGATGCGATGATGATATTGGGTTATAATGGATTAGATTAGGTCGCCTGGTTTGTTTTGAGCCCTGATAATGTCGGACACGGTTGAGTGGTCTTTCCCATTTTCCAATTTCAAGTCATTTGCATAACTGCTTGTATCCTTTTCGTGATCACTATTAATGTACACTTGTTTAAATAGTTTTATTTAGATCCTGTAAACTTAGTGTAATCAAGAAATCACCGGTTTAGTGTTTATCTCATTTTAGTTGTGAAACAAGTAAGATTAAAGGGTGTTTGGATTTGGTATTTAAACCGAGGTATAGGCTCATGCGTTGATTAGTACTGTTGTCCCATGCTTGTGAATCTGTTTTAAGCCCAATTGAATCATACTTTGGTGCCTTATACCACAAAAAGTCAAAATCCAATTTAATCCATCCTTAGCAGCCACTGTTGGGATTTTTGCATACCAAATTCTTGGTGTGTGTCCCTAATACCTAGATAAAGTTAGCATTAGTCTTATTCCATCACAATACTTCAATTTCAGTACATTAATCTAGATCAAAGTTAGCAAAAGTCAACTTTTCTTCTTTTGTTTAAAAGTCAAAATGTCAAAATATTTGTTTTATGTAGAAGCGCAGATCTCGCATGTGAGCTTATTAAAGGTTTTCAAAGTCTGAATTTTTGGTTATAAGTAGTCTACTAGGAGGTCTATAGGACCTCACATCTGGTTTTAGCTAAGCCCTTTGGATAAGTTTGTGCAGAAGCTCAAAGTGGGCTTATTCGCTTGCTCCAAAACTCAAGATATGCCGAGTTTTTCTCGCTTGGTCTAGGTCTGCATGGTGTTTCATTTTAGCTCCTTCAGGTCTGTAATTCAGTTTATAAGCTCTCACCCAGGTCCTCTTTATGTACCAACTTTTATTTTTCATGTTCACTTTAATTTGAATCTCGTGCTCTAGCTTAAAGCCGCCTACCCATTCATCGTTTTTAAGATAAGCTCACATCTTGCAAATCTGAGCTAGCTTATGATCCTCGTTGTTGTAGCTTGTTGTTTTCTGTTGCATATTGGTTCTCTTAGATTATTTTAGCCTTTGTATTCAGTTGGTAGCTTTTGAAGTCCAATTGCTTAAGCTAGTGCTTATTTCAATAAGCTCTTGCTTATCGCTTCATAATCTCACACATAGCACCTTGTTTTCTATTTTCCTTTACTCCTAGTATTATTTTAGACTTTTCCTGAATTTTTCAGATTTTTCCTAGCTTGTTTGGTATTTTTACGCATTTTATCTAGTTTTTAAGCATTTTTAATTAGTGTTTAATACAAAAATTAAGGAAAGCTTCAAAAAATAATTTTTCATTTTTCTTAAGTTTAGATAAATATAAAAAGCTTAAAAGTATTTTTCCTATTTTTCTCCTTTTATTTGGTATTTTTAATAATTTAAATTAGTTTTAAATAGTTTTAAATTAATAATAAATATATAAAAGTCTAAAAATATATTTTCAGTTTTAAAATAGTTTTATCATATTTTAGACTTTTCTAAGTCTTAATCTTATTTTTCTAGCCTTATTTCCTATTTTCTTTTATTTTAGAGTATTATTAAATAGTTAAAATAGTTTTAATTAATAATAATTACATAAATAGTTGTAAAAATAATTTTCCTTTTCTATAAATTTTCTTTATCATTAGGTTTGTAAAATGTATTTTCATATTTTTAGGATCTATATTGTACAAGTTTCACGCTTTATTTCAGACGCCACGTATTTTTAATTTAAACGTAAGTTTTAAGTTTTAAGTTTTAAACGCTCATCACTTTAAATATAGTGATAGCGTTTATTTAATATCTTTATCTTTTAATTTTCTTAATTTGCATTTAAGTCGCTTTATTTTATAACCTTTTCAAGAGTGTAATTATCTTATCCTAACCTTTACTGCATCACTATCCTTAGTGATCATTCTATCTTCCGAGTTTGTTTAACACACCATTGAGTCTCCTTGGGACATAACGACCGGGAATCCCTCGTATTCTCTCGATCTTAATTGTATTTGTGTCCGAGCGGTTTAAGTCATTTAGACTTGGTATTTCACAGATCAAAATTTTAGGCGCACGCCACGGGAGGCTTCATGTGTTTAGCCTTTTCGATCCACTCTGCACATACCCCATCTTTTGTAAAAGTTTTTGTAAAGTTTGAGAAAATCCAAAAGTTCATTAGCACTTTTCCTAAAGTGTTAAAACGCAAAAAGATTTTCATCTTTGTTTTATCATCATGTTTTCAAAAACACCAAAATATTCCTCTTTACCCTCTTACCTTTTTGATTCTTCATTTCTTACCCTCGATAACCTTTGATTCTTTCTATGTCTTATCCTCACCCTCTTGGTTGTCAATGGTGTGGTGGTCCTTATAATGGTGGCAATTGCCCAGCTTGTAGCATGGTGGAGTCGAGATGGGTCCATTTATAACCAAGCTCCCTATTCCTACCATAACACAACCGATTTATTCATTCGGCTACCACATCGTGATACTCAAGAAGCTTTATCACAGTAGTACTTGTGGTGGTTCACACTCCATTCGATTGTCAATCGGAAACACGCTTGTCTATGAGCGGGTTCCCGATAACGATTATGACTACAACACATACCACTCACACCACATCGGTTTCTTGTTGTGAGTATTGTGGAAGTCCTCACTCTAGCTCGGATTGTCAAACAGGAACCCATTTCCTTGTAACGATTACGGCTCTTCATATCAAGACCAACCTCCACAATACCAAATGATTCAAGCGACTCCTCTTGAAACTACGACGGATCTTCATCAAGACTCGGAGTTATTAAAAGAACTTAAGGAGGAGTCGGCTATGTCATCCCATAATCCAAATGAGAAATCCATGGAAGTTTTGTTAGTCAAGAGCTGGTCGCTAAATTAGATTCCCAAATTGCCTTTGAACAACTGTTGGGAATCAATTGCAAAGAAAAAGCGGCCAAATCTAGTTTCTCGATTCCGTTTCATTCCCGATGACGATGATGATGAAGATATCCTTGATATCTTACAATTTTATAACGGTTCATCAAGTTCATCGCTTGAAACTCCTTCCATGATCCATCGTGAGAAAAGACTATGATGGAATTACTAGCGTAAAAACAAATGTTAAGTATTAAACATATGTATGCTAGTCCTTCTAATCTCCTCACCGTTGTTATCACACCGATATTCCCACTCATTCTCCCGAATATGGGGATGAGCATCTTGACACTGTTCACGAAAAGGAATCGGACGAATTCATAAAGTCTAGTGTTGAGGACCTTATCCCAATCCCGAGAGAGTCACAGGAATTTCGATCATCCGTGTGATATCCCTTTCCTCTCGAGTGTTCTCAAGATCATTTTGAAACTTTCTCCGATCTTAGTGACGATTGTGCTTCCTATGGAGACATCGAGTACGCTGAGGCATCACTTCCACAATCGATGTCGATCCCTTCTTGAGGATTTCTCCGTGAACTCACTCACATCAATCCACTCTTTGATTTCGGGTTAACTCGGAGAGACCGAAAGTCTCATTGATAATGATCGCTCACTCACTTACTCCAATAGTCCATAGAGAATGTTGATCACGTTGTTCCCGAAACATTCAAAGCTACTTTCACTAATCCTCTATTTGAATTCGACTCAATTCACTTTAATTTCGAGAATCCACTCTTTGATACTCGGACCGAGGATAGTGATGAGCCCACAATGGAACAAGAGTTCACAAATTCACGTCATGTGATTGATTCTCTTCATGAGGAGTTCTCCGTGAACTCTCTCATATCATATCTCCATTGAGTATGATTGCTGGATGGCAAATCATGATCGGGAGAGAATCTCAATTTGCATAGTTATGACAAATTTTCCAACCTCCTCCCGAGATGCCTTCCAACCCAAAGAGCTCTCACCGACAAAATCCAAATAAGTGCAATCAGACTTGATCCCGAGGAAGAAGATCTTATCATGATCGTTATCATGATCTTCCTTCTTTCTTCACCTACTTGGTGACTTCCTCTCTTCTTCACTCCTTCGGAGTGAGGACACTATCTTTGACCCCGGCATTTTCATTTACCATCCGTGAGCCGGATCGCTCGTCTCTATATATCTCATCGGTGTGGAACTTTCACGTGCTTCAAATGTTTGTTCAAACATCTTGATTGAAAGTCCGATGGAGATTGTTTTTCCACTTACTTCCCATGAACCAATTAATGCGGGTCGAGTCAAGCTAGCGACTGTAAATCAAAAACAAGAGCACACTCTATATGGGTTTTCACCCATATTTCGTCTTCTTACCCTTTCTACACCTAAGTGTGGGGTAATGCCACATGTTACATATATCTTAAAAAAAAAAAAAAAAAAAAAAAAAAAAATCCTTTTAAATAATGGCCGTAATATTTCCTTTTACGTTTTTGTTTCGGCATAATCGCGGTACTTTGAATATTGAGGGCAATATTCATTTCTAAGTGTGGGGAATTCATGAATTTTATCATATAATTATATCAATTCCCCGTTTTGGCCAAAATTTTTTGGAGTAAGTGTTTTACACTTTCTCATTTGGTTATCATCCGCTTTGTCTCAGAAGACTAAAGGATTGGCTAATCCAGAGCAAACGGCTCTTGGTAAAGATATATCAAATCCGCTTATATGGCTTGCAATTTGCCCAAAATTGTATGGTTTCTCAACTCACCATATCCTAAAAAGTGAAGAGTTGGCTAGCCCGCAAGATTATGGCTTGTGGTAAAGGCGATGGAAAATCCATAATTGGTAATCACCACCAAAGATAATATTGATAATTTATCTAAGAGTTGGCTAGTCCGTATGGTACGGCTTCGGTAAAGACAAAATCAAATCCGTTGAAAGTCGGTGGTTTGCTCAAAATCACATGGTTATCAATGTACCATGGTTCTTACTTGAACCGAAATATTTGGCTACCCGTAAGTAATGGCTTTTGGTAAAGAGATTAAAATCCATTATGTTTTTCAAATCATTGCTAGGGACTAGCAATATCTCATGTGGGGATTGATGAGTGTGTAAATACTCATCATTTTGTACCTTTTAAACCGCAAAATCATCTTAAAACACTGTAAACACATCAAAATGATAAAATACCACAAATCAGTGTTTTATGTGTTTTAAATGCAAAATATCAAAATCGATGAAAACGTATCAAATTTGCAAAATTGCGCTTTAGTCCCCAAGTTTCAAAATTGTCAAAAAATCCCCTCGTAAATCAAAATAAAGAAAAAATCATTTAAGGTCCATGGATTCAAAAGTTGTCAAAACAAACCTTTGAAATTTAAAATTTGCAAATTTACAACTTTGGTCCTTAAACTTTTAAAATTGTCATGTTTAGTCCTTGAAATTTTGAAAGAGTCAACCGTCCTTGTACTATTCAAGTTTGGCAAAATGGTCCTTGTGTTAACATTGGAAAAGTTCAGATTTGGTCCCTTATCTTTGGTATAATTACAACTGGGTCCTTGTTATTTAAGCTAAACCATCCTGACCCTTTAATTATCCCAAGCCCAATATTTAAACCACCGCCCAATCCTTTTACCCATCCAACCCGACCCTAATATTACTACCGGTCATCAGATGGGTCAAACAAACACCCCAAGTCAAACCCAATCCCCTTTTGCGCTTTTCTCCACCATCCCAATCGCCTGCTACACACTACCATCCCCATCCTCTCTTTTCCATTTTCTTGTCCCCCACCTCAATACAATTCCAAAAGCTATTAAATGCATCCTTTCTCATATCACTCAAAATCTCCACTGTTAAACCCACTTTGGCGCCAAAACAATCAAAAGGCCAAAATCATTTATGTGATCCAATGGCCACAAATTCAAGTGGAAAGGTTCATTGGACAAGTGGAAGACACTGGAGCTATAAAAAGAAAAGGAAGAGAGAAGGAAGAGTAGTAGCTAGTTTTCATTTTTTTTCTTTTATGTCGTTTTTATTTAAAATGTCTTAGTTTTAGTTTAAATGATATAATTTCAGTTTCCTTGTATCACATTCAAGTAAAAGAACTATTGTATTAAGCTTTGGAGTATTAATCTTAGTTTTCTTATAAAATATCAAGTTTATGGTTTACTGTTTAATTTGCAGTTTCAAAACTTTATGTTCAATCTTCTCATAAGCTCATGTTGTAGTCAAATAAGCTCATTTAAGCTTATTAGAGCCTTTGGTACGCCTTTGAAATCGCTTTAGGCAAATTTGAATGTTGGTCAATAAAAGTCAACCTAGGCTCAAATTGAATGGAAGTCTGAATTTGGGTGATGCGATGATGATATTGGGTTATAATGGATTAGATTAGGTCGTTTGGTTTGTTTTGAGCCCGCAATAAGTCGGACACAACCATGAGTGGTCTTTCCCATTTTCCAATTTCAAGTCATTTGCATAATCTGCTTGTATCTGCTTTCGTGATCACTATTAATGTACACTTGTTTAAATAGTTTTATTTAGATCCCGTAAACTTAGTGTAATCAAGAAATCATCTGTTTAGTGTTTATCTCATTTTAGTTGTGAAACAAGAAGATTAAAGGGTGTTTGATTTGGTATTTAAACGAGGTATAGGCTCATGCGTTGATTAGTACTGTTGTCCCATGCTTGTGAATCTGTTTTAAGCCCAATTGAATCATACTTTGGTGCCTTATACCACAAAAGTCAAAATCCAATTTAATCCATCCTTAGCGACCCATGTTGGGATTTTTGCATACCAAATTCTTGGTGCAGGTCCCTAATACCTAGATAAAGTTAGCATTAGTCTTATTCCATCACAATACTTCAATTTCAGACATTAATCTAGATCAAAGTTAGCAAAAGTCAACTTTTCTTCTTTGTTTAAAAGTCAAAATGTCAAAATATTTGTTTTATGCAGAAGCGCAAGATCTCGCACGAGCTTATTAAAGGTTTTCAAAGTCTGAATTTTTGGTTATAAGTAGTCTACTAGGAGGTCTATAGGACCTCACATCCGGTTTTAGCTTAAGCCCTTTGGATAAGTTTGTGCAGAAGCTCAAAGTGGGCTTATCTGCTGCTTCCAAAAACTCAAAGATATGCCGAGTTTTCTCGCTTGGTCTAGGTCTGCAAGTGTTTCATTTTAGCTCCTTCAGGTCAGTAATTCAGTTTATAAGCTCTCACCCAGGTCCTCTTTATGTACCAACTTTTATTTTCATGTTCATTTTAATTTGAATCGTGGTTTCTAGCTTAAAGTGGCCTACCCATTCATCAAGTTTTAGATAAGCTCACATCTTGCAAATCTGAGCTAGCTTATGATCCTGTTGTTGTAGCTTGTTGTTTTCTGTTGCATATTGGTTCTCTTAGATTATTTTAGCCTTTGTATTCAGTTGGTAGCTTTTGAAGTCCAATTGCTTAAGCTAGCTTATTTCAATAAGCTCTTGCTTATCGTTCATAATCTCACACATAGCACCTTGTTTTTCTATTTTTCCTTTACTCCTAGTATTATTTTAGACTTTTCCTGAATTTTTCAGATTTTTCCTAGCTTGTTTGGTATTTTTCGCATTTTATCTAGTTTTAAGCATTTTAATTAGTGTTTAATACAAAAATTAAGGAAAGCTTCAAAAAATAATTTTCATTTTTCTTAAGTTTAGATAAATATAAAAGCTTAAAAAGTATTTTTCCCTATTTTTCTCCTTTTATTTGGTATTTTTAATAATTTAAATTAGTTTTAAATAGTTTTAAATTAATAATAAATATATAAAAAGTCTAAAAAATATATTTTCAGTTTTAAAAATAGTTTTATCATATTTTAGACTTTTCTAAGTCTTAATCTTATTTTTCTAGCCTTATTTCCTATTTTCTTTTATTTTAGAGTATTATTAAATAGTTAAAAATAGTTTTAATTAATAATAATTACATAAATAGTTGTAAAATAATTTTCCTTTTCTATAAATTTTCTTTATCATTAGGTTTGTAAAATGTATTTTCATATTTTTAGGATCTATATTGTACAAGTTTCACGCTTTATTTCAGACGCTTACGTATTTTTAATTTAAACGTAAGTTTTAAGTTTTAAGTTTTAAACGCTCATCACTTTAAATATAGTGATAGCGCTTATTTAATATCTTTATCTTTTAATTTTCTTAATTTGCATTTAAGTCGCTTTATTTTATAACCTTTTCAAAGAGTGTAATTATCTTATCCTAACCTTTACAGATCACTATCCTTAGTGATCATTCTATCTTCTGAGTTTGTTTAACACACCATTGAGTCTCCTTGGGACATAACGACCCGGGAATCCCCTGTATTCTCTGATCTTAATTGTATTTGTGTCTGAGCAGTTTTAAGTCTGTTTAGACTTGACTGTTTTGCGCAGATCATTCTTCCACCTTGAAACCAATTTAAAACCATTTGAAAATCAATCAAGATACTTGTGATATAGAATCAAAGCATTTTGTATCTTAATTGTTTTGATACTTTAGAAATGCTCCCCCTCAACATATGCATAAAAATTCAGAAATTTTTTAGCATATGGAGGCAAGAGATCTTTGAAATCGTTAGATTAAGAATGAAAAGTCCAATCTTTTGATTAACATTTTCTAAAATGATCATCATCACTTCCCAATCAATTTGAGTAGATAAAACATTTTGAGGAAGGATGAGGTTTTCAAAAGTTTGCTCCCCCTCAATATGTGCCTCAAAGTTTAAAAGAGTTTTGCACATATTGAGGAACTCGCACTCGAGACAATTCAATCACGCTTCAATAATTTGAGGTTTAAAGTAGATGCTCCCCTCAACATGTGCATGAAAATTTTGAAATCGTTTGTCACATGCGGGAGGAAAACATGCTAAACACTTATGAAACCATTTATCGAATTATCAATTTAAACCAATTTAAATCACAAAT
This sequence comes from Chrysanthemum lavandulifolium, assembly GCA_022545495.1. Lineage (NCBI taxonomy): Eukaryota > Viridiplantae > Streptophyta > Magnoliopsida > Asterales > Asteraceae > Chrysanthemum > Chrysanthemum lavandulifolium. The sequence goes on along the minus strand of CM040244.1, from coordinate 266,686,509 downwards.
TCTCCCCGATCACAATTATCAAATCATTTGAGATTTGTGATCTCGATATTTAAATTGATTTTGAAAGCTTTTAAGGAGAATTGTGACTTGATTATGAGAACGCTTTAATCGATAAGGATTGGATTTTGAGACTTTAAACCCATTGATTAAACATGCATAATTATCTTTTGAAAACATAATAAGAACCAAGGTCTTGAACCAATTGTGTAAAATATTGTAAAACATTTAGAGTAGACCTTGCTCATTTAAGTGCTAATTGTTTGAAAAGAACACTTTTTGATTTAATTGAAAAATCATTCTCCCCCTCAATCAATGACGAAAGTTGTTGATTGATGAATTGAGATTTTGACACTTGATAAGTTCTTTTGATTTTCAAAAATAGAGTCTGAAGTGTTTTAAAAAACAATTGAGTTTTCATAAGATTGCAAATATATTTCAGAGGAATCTTTAGAAGGAAAAATATTTGAGATTAAACATTTGTCTTGTTAATGACAAACATTTGTTTTTAGAATCAGAGCATTAGGTTTGAAACATGAGATAAAGCATGGCTCTGTTCTTTCTTTGAAAAGCGGGTTACTGCCTGAAATGACAATAAACCATTGTTTCACTTTCTCCCAAAAATATTTTTGATTTTTGTTTTTTGATTTTTTTTAAATTCGAACAATATCTAAAGTCCCGTGTCATTCTTTGAATGACAACACAAAGACCGAGATATTTTCGAATTGAGAAAAACATGACAAAATGATGAGATTTTTTAAAATTTTCAAGATTTTTCAAATTTTTATAGATTTTGAAAGTTTTCTATTTTCTATTTGCTTTTGAAGGTTTTGTAATTTTGTATTTTGTTTTTCGAATAGATATTTACAAGAAGATGATAGAGTCATTAACCTTTACTCCTCGCCTTCCTCTTGAAGACGCTTGAGTGTTTCGGTTGAAGGCTTTTCAAGCCAAGTCGGAAGAATAAACTCAAAACGTTCTCTAGGAAGAGCTTTGTGAAGATGTCTCGCTAACTCGTATTCGACTTCACAAAATAAAGTTCCACCACACCGCTTTTCCACTTGTTCCCGATGAAATGATGTCTAATGTCGATGTGCTTTGCTCTTGAGTGTTGAACGTTGTTGCATGAGAGGGCAATAGCACTTTTATTATCACAAGATGAGGAATTTTGTTGAATTCAAAGCCATAGTCGATAATCGATCTCATCCATAGGATTTGAGCACAATAGGATGGCGTGGCTATGTATTCAGCCTCTATAGATGAAATAGAAGTACTCATTTGCTTCTTTGAAGACCAACTCAAGCTTATCACCCAAAACCGAGCACCTCCTAATGTACTTCGACGTGTATCTTGACATCCCGCATGATCAAGATCTACATAGGTCGTTAGTGACATATCGGTGTCCTTCGGGTACCATAGTCCCATATTGATGGTTCCTTGAGATACCGAAGACCCGCTTAACCGCTTCAAGGTGCTTTTTAGTAGGCTTAGCCTCGATATCTAGCACATGCACACAAATAACAAGATGTCGGTCTACTAGATGTGAGGTACATCGTGATCCAATCATACTACGATATTTCGTTTGATCTACCATGATCCCCGAGTGGTCCTCATCCAACTTGGTACGCTCAATCATGGGAGTGTCAACGGTGTCACAAGAAACAAATCCAAATTTCTTTAAAATCTCATTTGCATATTTAGATTGATTTATAAAGATGCCTCCGGACTTTGTGAAATTTGTAATCCCAAGAAAATGACATTTGTCCCATCATTGACATTTGAAATTTGGAACCCATTTCATTTGAAAAACGATCACATTCATTGGGATCACCGAGGCAAAGATAATATCATCAACATAAATTTGAACGTGAATTAAATGTTTGCTCGACTTTCGGTGAACAATGTCGGATCAATCGCTTCCTTGTCAATCCAGTTGATAGAAGAAACTTTGATAAGCAGATCATACCATGCTCTAGGAGCTTGCTTCAAACCGTAAAGGGCCTTTTTCAAGCGATAGACATGAGTAGGATAACTGATTCACAAAACCCTCTATCTGGCTGACGTAAACCACCTCTTTCAAATCACCATTAAAAAGGCGGTTTTCACATCCATCTGATATACAACCATGTTTTTACTAGCCGCATTAGCCAAGAATATTCTGATAGCTTCGATACGAGCAACATGAGCAAAAGATTCCTCAAAGTCAATACCTTCTTCTTGACGATATCCTTTAGCCACTAACCTAGCCTTATTTTTTAACACATTACCATGCTCATCAAGCTTCACTTTGAAGATCCACTTTAGAGCAATGATCATAGTACGCCCCGAGCAGTACTAATTTCCATACATCTAATCGATCAAACTCATGAATTTCTTCTTGCATGGCATTGAACCAAATTGCCTTCATTCATAGCAGTTTTAATGTCTTTAGGTTCGATCTTAGAGAGTATGGAGTTGAAGAAGCACCATAAGGCGTCAGTAGCAAGTTGTTTACGAGTGGATACTGGACGAGAAGGGTTTCCAATGATGTTGTCCAATGGGTGATCATGTGTCTATTTTCTAAGGTGTTCATGTGGTTGTTGTTGTGGAACTGGAGTAGCAGAGTCGATGTCTCCTGATGAAGATGGTTCAGATGATGATTCAGGAGCAAATATATTTTCAAAAGGAGCATCTTCTGGAGTAGCAAAGGGATTTACTTCATCATGAGTGCGATAAACAATTCCATGATGTACATTTGATGATTGATGATTTGTTGATGAGACAGAGTGATCGAGCAGCGCTTTGTCTTAATGATATAGAAACCAAGGATTGACTTCATTGACGGGGATAGAAGCAGCCTCTGATGATGGAATTGACAAATCATTGGCATTTGGCTCATAATGTTCATCAAACATTGGATCAAACAATTTCTTCAAATCATCTTCAGATGGAGGTACATATGGAGTTTCTTGAGAGGAGTTTGGTACAAGGGATGAACCAATGGGACTATTTTGATGTGCGGGTCCAAAAATGGATTGTTTAGGAGCCATTTGACCGGTCAGCTCATCGAACGTAACGTGAATTGTTTCCATGATATTTTGAGTTCTCTTATTGTAGATTCGGTAACCCTTCTTGTTTGGTGCATAACCAACAAAATTCCAATATCTCGCCTTTGCTCTTAATTTACCTAGGTCTTGACCGTCATTCGTTGGATAGCACAAAGCACCAAACACACGAAGGTAGGAGAGATCAGTTTTCATTTATGAACAAGTTCATATGGAGTTTTTCCATGAGAGGTATGAATAAGGGAACGATTTTGGTGTAGTAAGCAGTGGCAATGGCTTCACCCATAGAAACATTGGAACCTTTGAATAAATTAGCATTGTTCTTGCGGCTTCCACAAGAGTTCGATTTCATCTTTCAACTACACCGCTCGCTGAGGAGTTCGTGGAACACTTCTTTGATGACCGATTCCAACACTTTCATAAACTCGAATTAAGTCTTTGTTAACAAACTCGTGCCATTGTCGGCTCGAACAATTCGATCAGTATTGTTGAGTCAAACCAAGTCGCTTGATTAGTTTGATGATGACATCCGAGTTTCATCCTTTGTCCTCAAAAACTTTACCCAAGTAAATCGAGAGTAGTCATCAACAACTACGAGAATGTATTTCTTCCCATTTATGGTTTGCACTCATTGGTCCGACAGATCCATATGAAGGGTATGAAGAACTTCCATTATCGAGTTTGTGGGTTTTGGTTTGTGGGCATATTTCGTGCTTTTACCCGGTTGGCAAGTCGAACAAAGATGATCTTTTCATATTTCAACTGGTAAGCCTCCGACAATATCCTTTCTCGAAAGGTTATTAATGGTGCAAGTTCAAATGATCGAGACGACGATGCCATAACCATGACTTTGTTTTGAAGCCTTTGACAAGAAGCAGATTGAGAAGACTTCATCATGTCTTCGATAGAGATGGTGTATAGGTTAGAACCACGAGTACCTCTTAATAATTCTACACCATCAAGTTCTCTAACTAAGCAAGTATGTTTTCTAAAGGCCACTTCTAGATCGGAATCACGTAATCGACCAACAGAGAATGATTATGACCAAGACCTTCCATATAATATACCCGGAGATTACACTTTGCCAACTACATAATCACCATAACCCATAATAGCACCAAAATGATCATTCCCGAATCTAACAGCCCGATGAATTTACTCACGGTTCATGAGCCGCGACCGGTCTCCAAATATATGCTTGGAACAACCGAGTCCGTGTACCACGTAACGATTTGAACGATCCGCAGTTGAACATGCACAAGAATGGATAATCGGATAATTGGGATCCCCATGCAAGAATGGGTTCCACTTGGTTAGTAATGTTGATTGGAACACCCACATCGTAAATAGAAACACCCATATCGTAGATAGAAGCAATGGAATCATTAGGAATAGATGCAAGGTCGGTGTCTCGATTTGTCCTATTCAAAGTATGTTCACTTCTTAAGGAATAGTTCTACCAAGAGGCATCCATTTTCTAGAGGGCATTGTCTTATCGATTAAAGGCGTAATCGATTAACCTTATGGCCAAAAGGTATCCATTGATAACCTATCTTACTAAATGTTCTTCCCGGTTTTCACGCTTTTCTAACTTTCTTTCGCTTTTGCCTTCTAGCCTTCTTAGCATGATTTTTAGCATTAACAATTTTAATCGGTCATTTGACAAGATTAGACAAAACATTCACATCACATTCATGATTAGCAACAGAATTCAAGCAGACATCGTTACATGGTTTGCAGATAGTATCAGAATTTCTATGGCTAATACTAGAATCAACACGATTCGTTTTATTCAACTCAAACTTAAAGTTCCTAGGTTGGTCTTCTACTCTCTTCCAATGCACATTCTTAGCTTGCGAGGTCCTATCATTCCTTGTATTGCCTTGAGACTTTGACCTGCTCGCTTTAATGTCACTGATTACTCCTGTAGAGGGAATTATGGGAACATTAGTTGGTTGATCTACTTTTTGCATTCCTGAACTAGATGTGCAGGGATCTAAGCTACTTGAAGACACATTAGTGTTCACTTTCGTAAAACTGGGCATAGAATGATTTGAATGCATGACACTAGGCATAGAACAAGGCATCACAGCTTTTCCTTTCGCACCTAAGGATTTAGGACAAGTTGCAATTAAACATTCTAGTAGCTCTTGAGATCGTTTGGCCTGAATGCAAGCAAACCTAATTTCACTATCAAGCGGTTTGTTAATGAAATCCTCTTCCACAATCTCACAGAGACATTCTAGGCTATCCTTAAGGTGAGCACAATAGTTATGAAACACAAGTTCATTATTCCTAAGATGAGGAGGAATGTATTTAACGATCACAGATATTTTCAATCACAGATGACTTTGATGCAACATTCTCATTAAAACAAGTGGCGCTTCCCATTTTCCCGACTCTCGATTCTCAATTTCCTTTTGTAAAGACGTTATTTTTCGTTGTTTTAGTCACGAGTGACTTTCATTGAATCATATAACTCTTTAAAGTGTCGCTTAACTTTTCATTTTCTACTAGAAAACTTTCGCTTTCTTTTGTAAGGCATTAACTAAGTTTTGAAGATGAAAAGTTTGAGAATATCGAGAATCTAAAGGAGGAGGCATTTGGGATCCAAATACATTGTTCTTTTCACCCTTTAATTAAGATATTTAAGCTTTCAACTTCTCGATCGTGTTACAATGAGCTCGAATCTGCTCATCACGCTTGCTAATTTCAAAATTGCATCAAATTCGTGAACATCCAATGATGTCTTGATATTTGAGATTTTAACATTTTCTTTCAGATGTTGATATTTTAATTGCAAAGCAAGATGCTCAACTTCCAATTTAGAAAACTATTTCACCAGGTTATCATGATCATCATGTTCAACTTTATCATGCAGTTTAGAGTTAGTTTTTTCAAGCTCAATGACACGATCATAGGAGACTTTCAGAGCAACACATAATTCATGAAATTGTGAAGCATTAATGGAATAATTTGTAGCAGTGTAAAACACATCTTGAGCAATACATTCAGAAATAAGATTCTCATTCAAGGTATGCAAGTTCTTCCTCTCAATCTCATTATATTTTAATTCTCGCTCATATTCACTAACCTCAACAATCATTGCATCAAATTCCTTTTCCTTCTTTAATATCTAAGTCCATCCCCTTTTTAAGACTCTCAAATTGACCTTTTAATTGTTTAAAGAAAGGCATGACCTCAATTAAATAGCATTCTTTAGTTTGCTCAAAACCCTTTCCCTTCGCTTATCCCATGGGTGTGATCCTTTTCTTACAAGTTTTCTCAAAATCAACAAATAATTGAAAGATAACATATTGACCGATTAAGGTCTTGCTTTTAGTGGCAATAGTTCTAGGAACTAGATGCATTTGTGTATTTGGAGGATACATGTCAAGGCATTTTCCTAAGGGAAGGTTTGTAACAACAAGATTCTCTCGCTTTTGCTTATCTAAATCCTTTTTCCGTAACACTTGTTCGGGAGTTAACAACGTTTTATGCTTAAACTTGTTCAAGGAAATCCAGCTTTTCCTTATTGTAATCATGGGGTTTGATCGTTATGTTATTCTTTTACATTCTGTGATCTTCTAGCTTCTTATTCATTTTCTCCTAGATGCATCATCTAATTTTCTATCTTCCTCGGTGCACTCAACGCAACTAGGTTTCGCCTAGGTTTAAGAATCTCATTTCCATCATAGATCACCTTATTAGCGCTCTAGCCTTTTAATGACCTCTGATTTAGTTCCTCAACAAGGGTAATGCTATGCTTATCGCTTAAAACTCTATGCTTAGTGATCAAGTGAGCAATCAATGGTATTCCTTGTATGTACAACTTATTTTCAAGCTTTTTTTCAAAGTTTTAGATTGGAAAAATCATTCAAAAGTTTTGATTCCTTAGCATTGAATTCTTGCTTAAGCATTTTAATATTTTCTTGAAGTTCCTGCTTTTGCTTAGCGCTTTAGAAAGCTTTTCTTGTAAGGAGTTTAACTCTTGTTTTAAGACTTCTTCTAAAGTTACTATTTCTAATAACTGTACGATTTGGTCATCCATCTCCCCGCCACGGGTGGTTAATTCAAACTTAGCTCGTTGTTCATAAATAGCAACACGCTCTTTATATGCATTAAGTTCAGAGATAATGTAATCATCAGGGCACATGCAGTGTATTCACAAAAGCATAGTCATCATTGATCGCATAAGATACATCACTTGGTACAATCTCACTTTCACTTTGTTTCACATATTGATCATATGACAACATTGATATTACCCATATTTTCAATATTTGACTCAATAATTACAGCTGATTGTATCGTCATGTATCTTTGCTCATCAACTTCATCGATAGTTTTAGTACCTCGTAAATGATTTTGTCTTTGGATGGACCAGCTTGTGGTGATGAAGAGACTTTAGGAGGACCATTGGAGAAATGCTAGCCATGAAAATGGTTTGTGCAAGAGGTTCATAATCAACGCCGAGTCGATGCATCACAATCGCCGACTTGAAAGGCATTCGATGATTGTGGCCTATCTCCGAATTGGCCGCTCATCCATATCTCGCATCATATGTCTTAGCATTTCCTCAAAGAAGAAACAACAACCTCTTCATTCAAAGTCGCACCATTATCCCGAGCTTGCACAAGCAACATCTTATCCTCAAGTACTGATTCGAGGGCGTTTTGGCGATGCAAGTTCCTTGCAATATGTCCTCACCTCCACAGCTTGTAGCATTTGATTGGCTTTGCTTGTCCTTGATTTCCAATCCTTCCCTATTCGATTTCCACATATCCTCTACCGACTCCACCTCTTCCTTGTTCAGATCGCCTTTCTTGAACCTGGCCGCACTATAACCTTCCCATCTCGATGTGGCTTGATTTGTGGATTGGATGTTGTTCTCGAGGTTGTTGTTGTGTGTGGAGAGAGTTCATGTTTTGACTAATCATGAGAGCCATTGATTAAGAAGTTTCCCACTACCGCATCAAGATCGCCTTGTTTGAACATTGATCGTGAATGAGTTTGTGATTACCATTACCCATAGGTATAACTTGAGATGCTTTGGTGGTAATTCCAATGTTCGAGTAGAAGGCGTTGAATCATTTGATGAGCTTGTCTCTCCTCGGTTGGTTTTGAATGATTAAGAATCCTTTTTTCAAACATAGCATGTCTCTCATTCTCAAGAAGGAAGGCATAGAGTTGCTCATAGTTTGTATTCTTCAATCCTTTGGTTAGCTTCATAGAGGTGACAAACTTGTGCCATTCGGGATTCATGTTGTTCACAAACTTTCGTTCACCAATGTTTGGCATAGTCATTCGATGTTCCTCATGTCATTAACAAGCTTGTGGAATCTCACGAATACTCATAGACACTTTCATCCGGTTTCATCTTGAAGTGCTCAAATTCATCATAGAGTTGTGATTCTCTGCCTTCCATAGTTAATTCGTAACCAAAAGAAGCATCTTGACATTATCCCACACCGCCTTGGCTTCGTGTTGTGATTGATCACTTGTAGATATCTTTTGAAGACCTTGAAGTATGATGTTTAAGCCCTAATATCATCATCGAATCTCTTTTCTCCTTTTCATTGAGCTCATCATATGTCTTTGGTCCGTCTATTCCATAGATCATTGTTCCATCCGCAATCATCAATTAAGTCTCTTGTAGTCTCAACTGATAAGGTCCTTCATCAATCGATATGAGAATGTTGACCCCATTTTCCTTTCCAAGGCAAGATAATCTGATTCTTTGAGCCTGTGAGTCGAGTCGGCCTGCAAGCATGGGTGGACGAGTATCCGAACCACCGCTTGAACATCCTCAAAGAATATGGAGATGATTGAGGTACGCTGGTAGACATGTTTAAAGATTACACGGATTTTATAACTCAATGATTAAACCGGAAATAGATTCTTTCACGGATTTTACTAAAGCAAGAGTAAACCAGACATACACACAAAAGTCAACCAAATCGCTAAGAATCCTTGAACCAAGTCGCTAAGCACTAAGTTGCTAAGTAATAACAAGACCAACCGCTAAGTTCCAAATCGCCAAGAATTTTGATAAGAAGTCGCTATGCACCAAGTCGCTAAGATGTCAAGTCGCTAAATAGCAACTCGCTAAGGTCCAAATCGCTAACACCAAGTCGCTAAGAAACTTAAAGAACAAGTCGCTATCAAAATTGAAAGCAAGTCGCTACCTTACTAAGTCGCCACCCGTAGTGGAGAATCCACTAATGTATTGTTTGTCGGCTTGTCTCAAGAGACAAGTCGCTAGGACCAAGTCGCCACGAAACTCACTACAACTCGCTACCTTTTATCAAGCAAGTCGCTAGCATGAAAATCACTCCCAGAGGCAAGTCGCTACTAAGAAAAACTTTAAAACACACTTTTCAATCCAAAACAAGCTCAACCACGTTGATTCTAGCTTACCAAATCAAAACCCAAGCACATACAATGATACTAAACACAAAAGTACACCCAAAATTCAAACTTTAACACAAGAGATGAACCAAATGATGCAAAACCACTAAACTTTTTCAAACTCAAAACCATCTAAAAACCACTAGAAATCCAAGGATATGTAAGAGATGATCTAACCATGGCTCTTGATACCATTTGTAACATATTGGATTTCATATACACATCATAACATAAACACAAGAGGCGATACAATGGTTTTAGAGAGAAAGTTAGAGGTTTGGAAATTTTGAGAGAGAAAGAAAATCTTATTATGAGCTCCAACTCTCTACCTCGGGAGGTAGAGAGTATTTATACTCTTACAATAAACGCCACCGACACGCCGTGGATCGTGCATACAGCTGGTAAATATCGGTCCGTCCTCCACGGTGTTACATAACTAAATACTACTTAACATAAAATAACTACGACTACGAGCTTTCTAACGATTACATATACTGAGGTGACCGACACTTTAATACCGATTTACTAAATCCTAACAAACCCCAAGTGGGAGTCGTTGGAATGTGGAAGTTGGCTTAGCATAAAATCTAGCTAGAGGTGTGTGAGCTTATCGGGGCACACACGATAAAACATTATAATACTTCTTCACGTTAAGCTCAAATTTGACCCGGTTTGGACACTAGATATACTAGACCCGAAATCCACTTGTTCTAAGCTCATATGGCCGGTCCATAGAGGGTTTTGAGGAGGGTAGTTTTGGTCTAGGATTTTTGAAAGAGATATGGAATGTTTGTCAAGTTGTAAGGCTTAAATATTAAGTTGAAGCCCATTATTAGCTAGGGTTTGGAGGCTATATAAACACCTCATACCCTAGCTCATATACACGACACACACATTGAAAACATCACAGTTTTCAGCCTTTCTCTTTCTCATTCGATTAGAACTAAAACCGGTTCTAGGGTTTTGGTTTTGTTCCACTTTAAAACTTGTTACTTGCCTTAATCGATCCAAGGTGAGGATAGGTTTTGTTTCTGTGTTCCAGCAGGTTCCATTCGAAGCAGAAAGCAAAGGGTTTTGGTTTTGTTTGGTGTGTAATCTGACAGAAGGGAAGAACCCGATCATGTTTGTTATACCCGATATCGGACAATTCTATGGATTGTTCTCGGGATGTTTCCTGGTTATCGGACAACAAACAACGATAGGTTGGTTTGTTTTGGTTCGAGGTTTTGAGCATTAACACTAGTTGTTTGGGTAAACGTGATACAACTAGCACTTCGGGCGTATTAGGTTTAACGTGTTTGTGTGAGCACTCGTAGAGGTGATTACTTTAATCACTAGTTTTGTGTTTGTTTGCGGGTGACTACGAATGTTAGTTTTCTTATTTCTTTTTTACTTTAGTTTGTTTATTATACGTGTTAGTTGTAGTTACTTAAACTAGATCCATTATCCGCAGCAGACTCATAATTAAAATAATTAACTTGTTCTTAAATCCCAACAAAACTCTTGTCATGTATTTGCCGGTATCTCAGGAAGCCATCGAGTCGGTCTTACTCGCTGAAAGAGACAAGAAGCAAATACCAATACGCTTTCTCATCCCAACTGTTATTCTCATATGACAAAAAGAAAAAGAAGACGGTGATTTGTCATTTAATTAACACATACCTATAGTTATAAGCCATTTTTACCAACTTTATTAGTGCTCACGGCTGATTAAACTTCCGACTACATGTGTACAAAAATACTGTCTAACGCGTTTGACAACCATGCACCCTAGTAAAAGTCCTCAAATTAGTATAAAGTAGTAAAAGTACTTTTGACTTGTGGAAAAAACTATTTCAAACAGTGTGAATAGAAGAAACGAAATTGATAGCTTACAATATTGAGTATCGACAAGATTTGTATTTCACTTTTTCTCTCTCATCTATACTACATAAAATGAAAAACAACAAGAAAACGAAAAGTTTAATTACTAAACGAGATAAATATATTTTTGTAATTAATACCTTATTAAAACACCCCATTAATTAAAAGACAAGAATTTATTCACATTGTACAACCAATTAAAGATATCTATCAAATTAAAACAACCAATTAAAACACCACTGTTAAAAAGACAATGAAAATTTCACAATGTACAATTTAAACAAACTACAACATAATTCTAAATATAAAAATAATTAAACACACTAATTAACGTTATTTTAAAACACCCTAAAATAAAAGTATACGTTATTATACACATTATACAAATTAATAAAACACACAAAGCTTCATACAAGCCAATGTTCATGACATATAAGATTAAAATCGGATCGACTAACGGGTTCAACCGAAACCGATGTCGCCATCGGTTCTGGCTAACCAATAATAAACCATCCGGAACGAATCTAGAGAGACCCGTTAAAACCGATACAAAGTGGTTAATCGTGTCTCACCAGATCTATTTCTCCTAAGATCGTCACAGCAGTTCGCAACCGTAACGCTGCAGGCATTCTCGCTATATATATATAAAGGAAAACCAAAAGAAAAGAAAATTTGAAACTATTAACACATATCGAAACCGGTTGACCCAAGACGCCTAAACCCGTGGGTCGACCTCGCTTAATTTGACCTTTTGACCCAACCCTCATATTGACTCGGTTTAAATCGACCTGTTTTTTCGACGGAACGGTTCAACTGGTTGAACCACCCGGTCGAACCGGTTTCAAAACGTTATGTTTAATCCCAAATCTTCAAACTTTTATTATTTTTCGCTTAGAACCCATAAACTTTTTTAACACAAAACGATCCGTCGCTATATAAATATATTATCTATAAGTTTTTTCAAAACGATTATAATGTTTTACAATTATGAGAAAATACGTGCCCGCTAGTAAGACATTTAAATTTTTAATACGCTAAATACGCCATTTAAATAAAAAGATGGGGATAAATGCCCAAATCTTTTACAAAATATCCAAACTAGCTAATTTTTATTTTATTTTGGGCTAATCATATTCACGCTAATTTTGGTCACCATTAATCTCATCCTGTTAGCTTTTACGACAAAGAACGCAAGTATTGTTATATTTTATCCACGACCGATGTAATGTTTACTTTCATTTTCATTAAACGATTTTATATATTGTTTGACAGACGCGTTAATTTTGTCTGCACTTTAATTATCATATAAGACAACCGTCATAATCGATTTTCACCTGCTCACGCTCTATTTTAAACGTTACACAAAACACTCACCACAATATCATAAATCATTAATTATCCGACGCTAAACACTGCCACAGTGCATGCAGACGCCATTGTTTTAACAAAGATACATATTTGCAATTACTGTATTAAATTACATAAAAGAAAATCCAAAGTTTACTTTAGCTATAATAATAGTGTCTGTCCAACATGCCTATATTCGGAGCATAAACCTAAGACATTTTCATAGACTTTTCCAAAATTGTCATAAAATAAAAAGGCTGATTACAAATATCTACATTAAAATATGATGAAATCTGAAAATATCACACAATAATATATTGTAAAATTTCTTGTGATGGTAAGTGGGAACCCACAGCTAGACCCTGGTAGTCGCGCGCACGAGCCTTTGTGTCGATGGGTGGCACCCTCTCATGCTTTTCGAGACACTCCTTACGCCGGTAATTACGTACATTTCTTTAATACTAATTGTATTTTGAGATAAATTACTTCATATAAACACCAAAAATACAACTAACAAATCGGATATTGTGATCTTATCACAAAAGTTTCAGGTTCAAGCTTCACTTTTAGCATATTCTTAAAGGTTTGTAATATTGTCGGGAATGATCACGCGGATACTACGATTAAATCGAGTATATCTGAATTAAAAACTTATTTTTATAAATATCATAAATAGAGAAAAACTTTCCGTTTACCGTTAATTTTAAGTTACTTCAATATGATTTTTCATGCAACACTTTTAATCTTTACTACCTTATAATGCATTTATGACATTATCTAAATAGCAATGTTTAAAATTCAGACTTTGTAACTTACTTATTACGAAAATATAATGTCTTTACTAAATTAATACATACAACCTGATATTTTAAAAGTTAACCCAATATCAGAATATTAGTAATCATCAATACAAAATTTAAAGTCCTCCAATATTTTTAATGCCAACTTTTATGACTTTAAAAGTCATGTATCAGAATAACCTCATTCTCACGCCCACTTTAACTACCATTAAACGATTGATTAAGACAAAACGTATAAAACCCACAAATAAACACACACAAAGACCAATCATATCTCACACTCTCTCAAAACGAATTGCCACTCTTGTGCTAAATAGCAACCGACGCCACCAACTAAATTTGCCACCACCGCTAATCGACGTGTACAAGATCACCACCCTCGACATGGTATAGGTGGTCTTCGTCGCCAAAACTTTTAAGATAATCGAAAACATTGCACGCCAAAAATTTGTTCAAGGTCCATCCATCCGCAACGCTACTTGCAGTACTCGCTAGATATTCTCGAAGGTTTATAAGAGTGTAGGATGTGATCATGCAAATATTACGATTAATTTGTAAACATTTTTTTAGTAAAGGAACCGTAAAATATATTACAAAAAATAGTAAATAATTAAATACAATGAAATATGGTGAAATATCATATTATCCTCAAGCAACCGCGAACAACTACTAGATTATTTGTGACATGTCACAAACGACATGCTAACCGCATACACAAACTAGAACACCAAAATCATCCAGCTGCTACATTAGAAGTAGCCATTTCATCATAAACATTCTTAAAATCAACATCATCATCACTCTCCACTATATCACGCAAAATACTCTTCTCATCTTCCTTCATGAAGAGATCAAAGTTCGAATTCTTACCCGACCAAGTACCGGTCTTCTTGAAAGACGCCCCACCTTTTCCTTGTATCATCAATTAAGTTTTCATCTACAAGAACAAGGGGATGTGCAAGTGTAGCAATTATAGGGCATCAAGCCTTAGCCACACCATGAAGCTTGGGAGAGAGTTATAGCAGGAGGTCGACGAGGGTGTCTCGAAACCAATTTGGTTTTATGCTAGGAAGGTCTTCGATTGAGGTTATACATCTTCTCGTAAGTCTTATGGAGAAGTATAGAGAGACAAAAGGACCCGTGATATGGCATTCCTCGACCTTGAAAAGGCTTATGATAGTGTCCCACTAGATTTGATTTGAGAACTCTTATGGGAAGCGGAACACCAAGGAGATACGTGAGAGTCATTAAGGATATGTAGAGGGCTAAGACCCTGCACGGTCCACCGGGATCTCGTAGTTTTTCCCCATGAGTTGGGCTACACCATGGATCCGCTTTAAGTCCATACCTTCGCCTTGATTCTAGATGACTTATCTCGAGGATACAAGAGGCATCCCGTAGAGCATGATTTTTGCCGATGACATTGTGTTGGTGGCGTAATCGGTGGAAGGGTTAAACATCGAGCTTGAGCTTTGGAGGAGGCTCATGAAGACAACGGACTTCAAAGAAAGCAGAGACAAGATCGAATATCCGAGATGTGCTGGAGGAGCGAGTCAGTCACCACGAGGATATTCAGATCACGACCAAATCTCGCCACCCAAAGAGTCTTTTAGATATCCGAGATCTATGATCCACAAATCGTGGAGGATAGATGAGGACGAACCCACCGGATCGAGCGGTTGGGTGAAATGGCGGCGGCGTCGGAGTCCTCTCGTGACATGAACGTCCCATTAAAGTTAAAGAGGAAATTTTATAAAGTGGCGACAGACCGGCTATGTTGTACGGGTCCGAGTGTGGGCCCATCTCCAAGGCCCATGCTAATGTGGCAGAGGTGGCGAATCGAGAATGCTAAGATGGACTTGTGGTAAACCGCTGACATGATCCCGAACGGAGTTTTCGTGAGCAAAACTTGAAGTCGGAAATATTATTTCAAGATGAGAGAAGGTAGGTTGAGGTGGTTCGCCATGTCAAGAGGAGGCCTCAAACAGTACTTGTTAGAAGGGTCGGCGCTAGTAGTTGATGGCGTGAGAAGAAGGGCATACCCAAACTCAGGTGGGAGGATAGACTTAAGTTTGACATGTCGGAGCTTCACTTGTCGGAGGGCATGACCTCAGATAGGAAATGGTGGAGAGATAAGATTAGGATTTGTGGCTAGTTTTTTGGCTTGGGGATTTGTCGGCTTAGGTAGTTTTGGGTGGGTTATGCATCTTGGTGCCTCGTTGTTGCCTTGCCCAGGTGTTTTTCGGCTTTTGGTGCCCCCTTTTGCTTTTCCGTAGTTGTAGGCCCCGTGCGTTGCTTTGCTTTGCTCGTCCCGTTTAGGCTTGCCTGCTTTTTCTTGCCCTGCTTTTGCTTTTGGTGCCTTGTTTTTGCCATGCCTTAGCTTTAGGCCCGCAAGGCCGCTTTTGCTTTTGCTCTATGTTGCCCACTTAGGTCTCGCTTGCTTTTCTTTGCTACCTTGCCTTGTTTTGCCTCGCTTTTTCCCTACTTGTGCTTGTCGCTTACTTGTCTTCTGCTCTCTTCCTTTCTTTCTCACCCGCATACCTTCACTTGCCGGGAGGTCTCTGGAAGCAATCTTTGTACTCCGGGTTTATCCGGGGGTGAGTATGATCCGCTCACATTTTACTTCTCCCATACCCCATCGCGATTTAGATTGAGTATGTTGTTGTTGTTGTATCAATTAATTTTTCAACTTCATCACTCTCACTTCCAGTATCCATAGAACTTCCAATTTCTCTACTGTTGTTACACAAATCATCCTTATTTCGTTCAAAGATATTATCTTTTATCTCAAAAGACTTTTTTAAAGATACAATGTTAGAGGAATTTTCATTTGCATACCTTTATTTTGGTGCTTACCAATGGACAAATCCCCACCATTCATCTATTTTGATCTAATGGTAGGGATTAACCTAAGATTTAATATGCTTAACCTTAATTATCCCAACTATATAAAGCCTTTTCTTCTTTTTTTTGTTCATTCGCTTCATTTTTTTTCACACAGATACTGTGTGTTTTTCTCCCAACCTGCTCTCATCATTTCCCTCCAAAAGTAGTTATTCCAATCAACTATTACCTTTTGATCATCAACAGTTGGATCACCATCACCATCACCATTCCAATCACCATCACCATTCCGAGCATCATTTCATCATCACCTCCTGATCATTTCATCATTTTTCTATGTCTTCTTTTGATTTGAATGAACCGTCTGTTTCAGAAGTTGATTCGATTGATGTTGTTGCGGTTGATAATGTTGTTGATCGGTTGTTAATTATGTGGATCAAGTTGTTGACATTCCTTCTTATTAAGTTGCACACCAAGTGTTTGATGAAATGTGAGTGAAAATATTTGATAATCTTGTTATCGCTCATGTAATTATGCTTATTAATTAAGTTGTTAGTTGAATTTTGTTTTAACGCATTTGAATGTTGTTTTATGTTTGATTGTTGTTTTGAATCGCTATGTATCAGACGTAGTATCACCAAATGATATTTGAAGTTGAACAAGATATGTGTATTATCACTAGTAATATTTGTATTATCTCTTGTAAAATTTTGTTTATTTGATACTTTTAGTTTATGTTTTAGATTGTGAGTAGCATTAGGCTTTAGTATGATATCATTTTGGGATGAGTGAATTGATGAAAATTTGATGCATGGAATGTGTTTGACAAAATGCCTAAGAGAGGAATGCACAATTTGAAAAGCAATCACATGTTCTGCTTTGTCCATCATTTCATATATGACCAAATCAAAATATTTATTTGAATAAACAAGCTTTAGGAAATTAATCAAAGTGCAATCGTATTTATTGTAAATGAGTAATCATATCCTATGTTACATTAGTTGATGCTTATTTTCATTTTCTAAATGGCGCCTTTTGAATGGTTTTAGTGCGCTTTGTATTTTGCTTTCTCCATCACTCTATATCCGAGGTGATGCAAATTTGATGTCTCGTTTGACAATTGCGCAATGACCTAGAGCTTAAGCCACAAGGATCGCTTACCTTAACAATCGTGAAGGCAAATAATTTGAAAACATGGAAATGATTGGGAAGTCTAATCCTTATGTGATTTCATATATTCGCCACTTGAAAAGTTCAAAAGAAAGGTTGTTGATTGCAACTTAAACCCCGCTTGGAATCATGTAAGTCGGTTAATTGCGTAAGATTAAAAGACCCAGTGTGTTATACTTGAGGTTATGCTTTTCTCATTTTCTTTTTTGTATTGTCGGTTTCTCGTCAGATTACGGTGATATCACGTGTGATATCAAATGTGACATCATCGATGATATCACATGTGTGCCGCCTTTTTAATTTTATTGAATCGGTTGTGGTAATGGAGGATCTTATGATATCATAGGCTATATCAAAGTTGTTTCGAGCTTCTTCAATTTGTTTTGTGGAGTGTTGTGCTTTTGAATAACATTGCGCTTGTTGTTGATTCTTTCATTTGATTGAGCAATTTTTTGCAAATTGCAATCACAAATAGTTTGGTGATATCGTCTCTTTTTATGCCACATACAAAACAAACAAGTATGCTTTTTAATTTTGTATATATTATCACCTGAGATATTTATCTTTCCAGGTACACGATGGTTTTTGTGCCTTTTACTGCAATTGACAATCACACGAGATGTGTTACTGTTGGTTCTGGTCTGCTTAAGAATGAAACTAATGAATCTTGTGTATAGTTACTCCAAGCATTCAAGAAAGCTTTTGTGCGTTATCCGAATATCATTGTAACTGGTCAAGATGGTGCTATGCGAAAAGCAATTGCAACTGAGCTTCCTGGTTCCAAGCCCCGTATTTGTCATAAATTAGAATTTATGTATCTCTTGTGATGAATAGTTGGAATTAATTTTTATGAGGTCTTTGTGAGTTTATGAAATATTTTGTCATTTTATCACTTGTGATAAAGCATGAAAATGATGAAATGTTTACATCATTCATGTGTTTACTTGTTTTTTTACATGTATCACTTGTAATATTATTCTTTTAATTGATATATATGTTGACTTTTTTTTGTCAATCGTTATGTTACTCAAAAGCAATGCTTAATTAATCCTATTTTGTTTGATTTTAGAATAGGTCATTTTTTTATTTTATAGTTTTCTTCATGAAGTCAATGGTATTTTATCTCGACTTTTCCTTAATATCACTTGTTATACTCTAATACAATTACCAAAAGAAGTTATATTCAGATAAATCAAAAGCATTGTTTACAACTGAATAGAAATTACTATTGTTTACAATTTAAGTAGCAAGAGAAAATTACAATTTAAGTAGCAAAAGAGAATTACTAATTGATGTTTTTGTCTTTTTATTTTCTACAACTTTCTTATTGTCAGCTTTATGAGCATCCCCTCCTTTTGTATTCTTTCCCACTTCATTCTTTTTAGTTTGCAGCCTCTTCTTCTTCATTTATCTTCTTCTTTTCTCGAACTCGCCTTTGCTTTCTTACATGCGTCTCTGTGTCGCTCAACAGCCATCGTTGGTGGTATTGGTAGTTGTAGATCCCGTTATATCACGGTGATATCACGTATGTTTCTTTCGTAATTTGTTGGCGGTGTATGTGTTTTTGTTTTTGTTCTTCGTGTTTTCTAAGCTTAAAGGTCTAGCAGTGGATTTTGTTAATTTGCTTGGTATTGTTAGTGTTGTCGGTGATGATGTTGTTTCTTTGTTTACTTCTTTAGTTTAACTTGGTTGTTTTTTCGCGAAGGTCTTTTTCCTTTCACCGTCAGCCCCTGCTTTTTTGCTTCTTGATAGTTCTCAGTTTTATATTCAAATCTGCATAAAATATATACCATGTTAGTGTATGAATAGTTCATTGTTATATATAAACTGAATAAATATACGTCATCAAATATCATAGGTGATATACTACCAACAAACAATCATTACAACTGTTGTATCATAGGTGATATACTAACAATAAGCAATCATTATAATCATGTATCACAAGTGATATACTACAAATAAGCAATCGTTATCACTGTTGTATCACAGGTGATAAACTAACAATAAGCAATCATTGGAACTGTTTTATCATAAGTGATATACTACCAACTAATACTAGAGTCAAATACCGTTTTTAAACATATCGAAGCATGCTCAATCTATCCATTATGCACATATATATACCACAAATCTAACAAAAGCATGTTACAGTCACAATATTTATTTTAGCTTTGTTAAGTCTCTCATATTATCACAATAATCATCTAACTTTCACAACAATCCTCAATAAACTACTAAAATCTACAAAACAAAGAAAGTGTTCATATTGTAGAATAAATATTCGTGTTTTAGGGATACCATTATAACATTATATCGAAGTATACATACGCATTCTACTGAATGTGTATGTATCACTAGTGATATAACATATAAGCTAAATGTTAAATCAAGTACGTCGCATACATTCAGGGTTTTATCACAGTTAATTCTTCTAAAGGAGACATGCTATACGTTACAATATACCTTTAATTTTATGAATCTATGGAGATGGAGTCAAAAATTTGATTGACGACTATACATCATTTACTCACAATAAATATTATCTCATCAAAACATTTAGCAAAAAAAAAGAAAAAAAAAAAAAGAAAAAAATATTAACTATGATTACAAAACAATAACAATAAACTATCAAAAGTTATACTATACATAACATATAATAAATTTTAACAAATAAACAAAAAAACCTATTCAAATTATGTACAGTTTTTTTCAAATATCACTGGTGATACTACACTTATGATACTTTTCACTCACACATTTCATCAAACACTTGATGTGCATCCATGTATACAAAGTGTTTTACTCAGAAACTCAACCAAATTTAAACACTAAAAAATACAACCAAAAGCTTGTCACAATCACAATAAAATCACACCAAACAAATTTATTTTCTCAGATTTCATAACAACATTCATCAATTTATTATAACAATCTCTCAATAAAACTCAAACAAGTACATAATCATCACACGATCACACAATATCCCATCAAAAATCAACAAAAAAATACACAAAAATCTTCATAAGTAGCAATAATTTTCATAAATAAATACCAAATCACTAGAGATTCAATAAAACATCTAAATAATTAGTCGGAAGCATCATACCTTCATCTCGAGACTTAGTAGGTTCATTTTTAACCGTTTTTTGTGTGTGGATCTGCTTCTGCACTCGATGATTCTTCCATTTTTTGTGTTTTTTTTTTATTTTAACGGTTAAAAGCGGTTGATTTTGAATTTTTATGGCATTTTTTTATTTTGGTTAGAGAGAGAAAGTGCAGATTTTGTTGATAGCGAATTTGGGAAAGTGAAAGGTCTTGGGTGGGATTGGTGGGGTAAGTTTGCTGAATTGGCAGGACTGGCCCCTCCGTGTTTTTTATTATTAAAAGATGTCTTTTTAATCCAACAGTCTAGATGCATCCATTGGTATGTAGTGGATTGTCAGTATCCAAAATAAAGTGCCTCTACAATGTTAATATTATTCGTAAGAAAAGATGAGTCACCAGATTCTTTAGGGATAGACGTACCATTCTCATTATGTTCAGATATGTTATCTAAATTAAAAACTTATTTTTTCAAATATCATAAATAGAGAAAAACTTTAATTTCCATTTACGGTTAATTATAAGTCACTTCAATATAACGAGACTATGCACCCGCGCGTTGCCGCGGGTTTTTTGCAATAATTTGGCTTTATCATTCACAAATACACCGTCATTTTGGACGTGGATTAATATAATCGAGATGGGCAACGGGCCGCCGCGTTGCGGTGGGCCGTTGTTTCAAAGCATAAAAATGGTATTAATTGTACGTCAATGGCACATCAATAGATTTATAGACTTTTAGGTTTGACTTATATGGTTTACAAAGAACTCAACTTATATATTCTCAACATTTTCTGTGATCTAAGACCAAATAAAGGGAAAACAGTACTTTGATACACACACACAGACGCATACCTTATCCATCTATATAGCATCCTCCTAAAAAGCACTTGTGCCCGTTATAAATGGTAACTGTATTTTGGAAAGTTTGCGCGTCTATGTACTTTAGATAGCTAGGATGGTCTATAAGAAAGGCAAATAAAGACTATCCGCGCCTGAAATTTGATTAGTTTAATCTGTTAATTATCATGATGCATATATGGTTCACATAAAATTTGCGGACTGCAAGTGGAGTGTAGAGTGTAAAGTCAATTAATCTTAACAGTACATAATATGCATGATGAATCCAATAACAATACATTTTACGTTTACAAAAGATGGGTATGTCTCATGTTTGGGTCACTTTGCAGCTCGTAAACTTATTGTTATTAATATGAAAGAGTAAAATGACTAATGAATGTCAACCATTGAATATAGATTCATCTACTCAGATGGTATAATCTCATATTAGCAAAGACGTTTTCTAATAGCAATAGCAAAAAGTTGGCCCAAGGGTGCATACCAAGTTTTTTTTGCAAGAATTGAAAAAAGCAGTTGTATTAGACAACTTGAAGTGAAGACATGTAACAGGTCTAAACGGGCATACTTTCAAAATGGGTCAAAACAGGTTTGCTTTGTTTCATGAGATCCTATACCACTATCAAAAGTAATTCAGATCATGAACAATAAGAATTCAACTGAAACCTTAAATATATAAAAAAAAATGCGGCAAGGAGAACAATTGATACCTCTTTCATCGCAAGACAACATTTTTAGGTGCAGTCTATCGTTCAAGCTCCATCCTCGTGGCATCCATCGTCCATAAATTCGGTTGCCATATTCGCTATCGAGACTCGCTTACTCGACTATGAAAGGCCCCGCACTGCATGCCAATGCCACTGTCAAAAAGAAGTTACGTAGTACTCATATTCAAGATAATGCTAGTAACCTCATACCTTTATATTTATTCAAACTAGTATTGATAAAATGATGATACCGAACTACAGTGCGAGTAGGCAAAGTGAGATTAGAATGAACATGGTCAAAGAACCTGCGATATCTATTTGTACAACTCAGCATCTTTTCTTGTCAGCGTGTGACTTTTTCCTTCATACCACAATAACCCTATATACGTTTGATACGACGTCGTTTTTAGTATTCACTGTATACCAATATATGCAACACTTAATCCAACCTTTTCTGCATGCCTACCAACCGTGGGTAGAGGTGGCCTCACTTACCGCTGGGTACACAGCTAAAGATGCACACGCTATAATTTAGAATAGGCAGCGACAAAACATTAACATAAAAACTAATGAATCTGTTTACCCTGATCAAGCAAAAAAAATCCCAGTTGCACAAAAACAACATAAACCAATCATAATACGCATATGAAAGCAAAGTCATTATACCTTTGAATTAATTTTACTTCTCGCTTGCATAAAAGTGTAGGTCTCAGCAGCAGGTACGTCAACCGTTTGTGATTCAGCCCCTTTCATATTGGAATAGGTTAATGATCACCTGTACAGTCATTTATACAATCAATTTTGTGAACCAAAACTACTTACGCATC
The DNA here is from genome assembly GCA_022545495.1 of Chrysanthemum lavandulifolium. Taxonomy (NCBI): domain Eukaryota; kingdom Viridiplantae; phylum Streptophyta; class Magnoliopsida; order Asterales; family Asteraceae; genus Chrysanthemum; species Chrysanthemum lavandulifolium. Next base: position 266,663,536 of record CM040244.1, on the reverse strand, counting down.
CCAAGAACAGCAAAGACACACATTTTAACTTCCTCCAAAAATTTTAACCATTACAACGCATATTAAGATTCTTCATCTTAACAATTTTGATATACACAGGTAATTCAAATTTCCTAATAGGCCGAACCATATGTCCAAAAATTAGTAAATAGTGTGGTGTTGTTTGTTCGTGTTAAGAGTTGTTGCGCACCATGTGGCATATGCTAACACTGACCATATATCTAAAATGAAAAAAAGAGCACGTGGTGGGAGAATTTCGTATTTTGCCAAGCGTATCTGAATTAGAGAATGAATAAATGGTCTGATAGAAGTTGAATAATGCATAAGAATAGAGATTTAATTATGTATTAATGATAAATATGTTCAACGAAGATTGAAAGCGTACGATTGCTTACCTGTGGCGACTATGCACGACCATTATGGACACAGGACACTCAAAACTGCATGTATATTTTGCAACTGTCTGAGTCCGCTCGAGATATAATATACATTTTTCAACGGGATAGTAACACCTAAAGAAATTAAAAAAGGGTAAACCCGTTAGACATACAAATAACCCATATATCTTGGCAATAATCTTGAAAACATATTACACTGAATATTGTGCCGAGCATACTAATCACTCTGCATACCATATGAACTGCATTATGATCTGCCCTGCAACGTGCAACCTAGTACATATGAAAAGGAAAAAGAAGACAGTTAGTTACCTATAAGTTAGCTTCAATACATTCACATACCCTGTATTAAGGCCAACTTGATACAATAAATCAACCAAAACCTCAAAAACAATAATCCCCATAAAAATTTGAAAATCTGAAACTTAAATATATAAAGGTATGATCAAAAGTATAAAGCATCATCCGAGAAACTACCCATATGTATATACCTTTTTTGCTTTCCTTCAAAGCTTACAACAATTTGAAACCATCTAAACCCACATAATCAAATCATCTAAGGTGCACAAAAATCAAAGTCAAAAGTTATAGAAACAAACCTGATAACAAAAAAAGAGGAAACCCTAACCCCAATTCAACTATAGAAGTTGTATGCCTGCCAGATGTTACCGTCTACAGTGGAACCCAATTCATCTAAGGTGTCGTACCGTATATGTTTGCAGATGGTAGATGGCGATGTCAAATGTGTGCGATCAATGCTGTGTGGCTGGTTGTTGGGTGAAGCTTCTGGGTCTGTGGATATTTTTAGGTTTAAAGAGGTGATAATAAGGCGGTGATGTAAAGAGGTGATAATAAGGCGGTGATGGAAACCGGGTTTGTCAACCCGAAACGACAATTTTTTCACTTTAAGAACACTCAATATGACAAAGAAAAGGAATAGACACTGTAGAAGCCACTCACAAAAAGTCGGGTAAAGTCGGGTCGTGCACTGTAGCAAACGACGTCGTTTGCGCCCACAATTAATAAAATTGATAATTTTGCAAGCTTCACTTTTAATATCTTATGAAAGGTTTGTAAGATTGTAATACATGATCATGTGAATATTACGTTTAAATCGTGTATATTAATTAAAGACTTATTTTTTTCAAATAGCATAAATTGGGAAAAACTTACAATACATGGTTAATTTTAAGTTACTTCAATATGATTTTTGAAGCTTCACTTGTATATATTCTAAAAGGTTTGTAAGATTGTAAGACATGATCACGCGAATGCTACGATTAAATCGTGTACATCTGAATTAACAATTTATTTTTTAAAGTAGCATAAATAGAGAAACTTTTTCATTTATGGTTAATTTTAAGTTATTTCAATATGATTTTGCAAGCTTCACTTTTTAACATATTTTGAAAGGTCTATATGATGGTAAGTCTTGATCATGCGAATATCACGATTAGGTAGCGTACATTAAAATTAAAAACTTATTTTTTTTAATAGAATAAATAGATAGGTAGATAAATTAAAAAAAGAAATAAAAAGAAATTAAAAAATAATAAATAAATAAATAAATAAAACTTTCCATTTACGGTTTATTTGAAGTTACCTTTATATGATTTTTCTATAACCAAACATTTTCTATTAAAACATAAATAGAGTATATTATAACATGCACTAATTTCAAGATGAGATTTGCTAGCAACGACTATGATCCACAAATTTGATTTACTTGAATTAATTTGCAATATTAAATCACATAATATTGTTTAAGGAATATGTAAAACAAAGCATAAAGCAAAGAGTAACGTGTTAAATCAGATGATTACAAAAAATCTGACAATTATTTTATACTACTCAATTTCCCATCGCATCTCATAATATTCGGATCGAGGAGAGGGTAGTTTCGTACATTTATTTAACTAACTCGATGCTCATTTTATAACGTAAACTTAACCTCAAGGGTTATATAATAATTGTATTATTTAACTTTAACTCCACTTTTTTTAGCAAACTTTAACCCCACTTGAGCCCCATATATTTCGCTATTTATACCCACAAGAACCGCACAACAACAACTTGCCGGAGTAAAAATGAGAAATTTGTTGGTATCGCCCTCCGAGTCGTCATCCGAGACCCATGACGACGAGCATCGGAAAATGGCGAAAATACCATTTTCCGATGTCGTAGTCACGGGTACTAGAAACCATTGGGGACGAAAATGGCGTAGGATAGATATACAAGTGGCTATATGGATTGCTACGGTTCATGTGCTAGCACTTTATGCACCATTTACATTTTCTTGGGATGCTTTTCGCCTCGCGTTTATTGGTTATTTGCTTACGGGAATACTAGGTGTAACTCTTGCTTATCATCGGCTTCTTGCTCATCATAGTCTTAAACTGCCCAAATGGCTCGAATACACGTGTGTTTATTTCGGTGTCCTAGCTGCCCAGGTATATATATATCAAACTGCATACCTTGTTTAATATTGGATCGAATATGACCGGTAATGTTTTCTCACAAACAATCTGATTTTTTGTTTTTTTGGAAATATGACCGGTCATGTTGATCTAAACTTGAGATCTGTTATCTAACCAGGTGTATGAATTTTTTATTTGCATGAATAGAGAGATCCGATATTTTGGGTGAGCATGCATAGATATCATCATCAGTTTGTCGATTCAGAAAAAGATGCGCATTCGCCGATCAATGGCTTTTGGTTTAGTCATATGGGTTGGCTTTTCGACAGTGGATATATTCTTGAAAAGGTGTCAACATTTTATTTAATACATTATGCTTTTGATCTATGTACATTTTCTTGTATTTCGAATCTCTCGTAGGAGTGGAGCGAGAAAGTTATGATAAAGTAAGCAAATTTTGATAAATTTTATAAACTACATTATAAATCGGCTCGTTTTGAGGGGCGCAAATTACAAAATAATCAAATATTTTCAAAATTTTACACTATAATTTTTTTTGGCTAAAAAAACATGTGAGGGTGTAGGATGTGTAGAGCAGGAGGGACGGTGGCCCCTCCAAAATTTGTGTTTTTATTATATATTTGTGCCACCTTTATAAAAGTATAAGATATTTATATATTATTTTATATTTTGGCCCCTCCTAAATTTTGCCTCAAATTAACATGTTCAAGCTCCGTTATTGAACGTGCCCACCCTGACCCCTCCTGTCCTCGCCTCTGATTTCTAACGTGCTAATGATATTAAAATTCGCTAAATTGGATTTTTGTGTTTGTTTGATGCAGTATAAGGAGCGTAAAAATGTAGAAGATTTAAAAAAGCAGGCGTTTTATATGTTTATTAGAAAAACATACATGTGGCATATACTAGGATGTGGAGCTCTTTTGTATGCTTGGGGTGGATTTCCGTATCTCGTTTGGGGCATGGTACGTTCATTTAATGTTTTTTTATTTTTGAACGGCAATTGTTTACATTTTACGTCACATGTTTTATAAATTCAATATCACATATGTTTTCAATAAGACTTGAGCCTACAATCTCTAAGTTATTAGGCTAATCAAATACCGTTGGGTCAAGAGGACTATGGTCGTTAATTTAATGTTTAATGTCTTTGGTTTATAGAATATACATCATGGGTCATATAAGTCACCTTTTTCTCTGATATTTTACATTTGAAAAAGTCGTCAAAATAAAGTTATGCTTTATATGATTAATAAATCGATACAAAGGGACAAAGTTGCATGAAAGATACCACATGCGTATGAATGTGTTAAAAGTCTTTGTCCAATCGAGACAATGTGGCTATGGTGGCTTGTTTTTATAAGTGACAAAAGTTGAAATAATATATTGACTACTATATTGTTTATGCATTTGTAATTCATAGTGGTTTGTATTAATAAGTTGCGAAACGATAATTAAAGTTAAATAATCATTTTGTTGAAAGTAGAACAATAGGAACAACATGATGGATAGGATTGATGGTTACTAATTGAGCTACTTGATTAAACTTAGAAAGATAGCAATACTCCTAAAATTATATTCTCATTTTCAATTTGTAATGTCTTAAATAATACTAGTAGTCTTTTACTTGTGTCAACTAACTAAAAGAAAGTTTATTGAGTGAGATTTTCTATGGTAACGAGTCAGGTTCGAAGCGGGTTTTAGTGCATTCGTACCCGCATCAATTTATAATATCCGCAATTGTACCCGCCCCAATAACCTCTAGATACCCGGTTAATATTATTCGTCGGTTGAGTTTCCCCGCAGGTATTGGTTGTCTCCAATTTAATATTCTATGGACAAAATGTCGGGTATCAAGATTAAGTTACATTGAAACCCACCGAAAAAATAAAGCAAAAAACCCTAATATATTACTAATTTTTTAAGAAGTTAAAAGAAACAAATATCGTATCAAACGATTTAATTTTCTTGAATAACTCATGTACAAAATTCAAATATGTTAAATAATATAGATACTTATATAAAATATATAATGGAAGAAATTCTATATAATATATATACTCTAATTCATTATAATAGCAACAGAGCGGTACGAATTCAAGTAAACGAATACGGGAACGGGTAATCGAACAGGTATTTCTAGACCCCGTTACCGAACTTATATACGGCTAAATTTTTCTATGAATACTCAAACCCAAACCCGCATCCGAACCACAAATCTGACCCAACTGGTTCGGTTTTCTCCGCACATTTCGAGTGCTTTTGCCATTTCTAAGTGAGAATGATATTTGATTAGTTGAAGAATTAGTTGTAACATTTTTTTTTAGATCATGTGTTTTTTGTGGCTTAATATTTTTGAGCAGAAGGAATATTTGTTTATACATTTAAAAAATGTCGTTATGCGGTCGACCTTTATATTCAAGAATATAATATTCAATATAATAAAGGGAAAATAATCCGTACAACAAAACTGCACCTACTGCAAAGACTAGATGGAAATGCATGTGCGAAAGTGCATATTGCCTAGCCCAACAAGTGCTAATATTCTTAGGATTTTGCAAACTTGTGCCCTAACGGCACAAATTAAGCACATTAAAATGACACCGGGTCCTACAGGAAAGGACATATGGATTCACATAAATTGTACTTTTCTGTGGATTCTAGTGTCATTTTCTGTAAGACCCAGTGTTCTTTTAGTGTGCTTAAATTGTGACTTAATGCACATGTTAGACAAACCCATATTCTTATAGTGCAAAATTGCAAATATCTTTAGATGTGATTTAAACAAAGTATAAAAATATAAGAAGAATTTATACCTTTAGTTTAGCTTGTAAGTCTAATATGTTGATGTTACATCTTCTTGTTCATACGGTTACAAAAATGTCATTATATTGTCGACGTTTTTCTTATATAGTAAATTCTTCAATGCATCACGGCTTTTATTTAATCATAGGGTGTCCAACATTAACTTGTGATTTGTGACTTGTGAGCGTTGTCATTGAGTTACTCACAAGCATATTTGTAGTATAACACATGTGGCTAGTTCTTAGTATCAGATAATATAATGTTGGTTTAAATCGTTTGTGAGCAGGGTGTTAGGACTGTATGGGTTTACCACCTCACGTTTCTCGTGAATTCTGCTTGTCACATTTGGGGATACCAAGCATGGAACACGGGTGATCTCTCCAAGAACAACTGGTAATTTTCATAAACCTCAAAATTTCATTGTTTACTTAATTTTGTGTTGAAATCTAATATGTTTGTTTGCCTTAAATTTTGTGAAGGTGGGTTGCGTTGCTTACTTTTGGAGAAGGATGGCATAACAACCACCACGCATTTGAGTTCTCAGCTCGTCACGGGTTAGAATGGTGGCAAATTGACATTGCTTGGTACATCATAACCTTTTTTCAAGCCTTAGGGTTGGCCACTAACGTCAAAGTACCAACGGAGACCCACAAGCTTAAAAGATCATTTCCCACTTCGGATGATAAATCCAAATGATTCATCGTTTTGTTCTTCACATGATTATACTGTTAGACACCATAAACATTACGATTTGAGATTTATGTATGAATTCGTGTAAATTAGGTTCTTCTTTTGTTCATGACGTCTTTCTATGACACGAAAGACCCTAGTTTTGCTTGGCTAGTTTCAGTTGGCAAATAAAACTAAAAGTTGCATTATGTTTATCGGTTCCTATATTTTTACCTTGTTCTTCTACTTCTGCATAGATATCCTAAGCAAATAGTATAATTTTGGACCAGAATTTATCGAAATCCTAAACATATGTCTGTGCTTTCTAGGTCTTAATTCTTTTGACCAACAAAAACTAGAAAACTTGTTAAATATACGTTGTTCTTATCGAATCAAATACCACGTATGGAGTAATTAAATTATTTTTTGTTGACAACAAACATCCTTTTAACTTTTTCCAATAGATTAAAACGTGTATCTAATGGTTAATTTATATGTCTTTGTAAAGTAAATAAACATGGCATAGTTTAATAATATACAACACAAATTTTTTAAAGTTCTAATGAATAAACTTTGATTATTTATTTTTTCATCAAAATAAAAAAACACACGCTTTTATTATGTTGGAACTCAAATCCGGGTTGACTCGAATTCGAATTCGAGGACCATTTTTCGAGGACCAAACATGAAATGATTATACGAATTCGAGGACCAAACATGTAATTTACTAACAAAGTGAGTTAACGAACGTTAATAAAAAACTCAAATTCGCCAAAAAAATTTGTTGGGCACCTTTTTATGCAAAAAAAATAGAATAATACCTTAATTGGAAATGGACCATAAGTTTAGTACCTTTTTGTGCAATTTGCCCTTTTCCGTATTGTTACCGTCTTGCCGACCGTGATCTAAACATTGTTCGATTGCTTCCGCTGTATTGATTTGGGTATGTATTATATTACTCGAAAACCTTCATATATTCTTTTAAAGAAAATTAAATATCTCACACACCATTACGTGAAAAGAGTCATACCATCTGTCGGTAATTAAATCATATTTCATAGATGGACACTTGTATATCGTTCGACATTTTTTTCCGATTTTTTGTGAATATTGAAATTTACGCTAAAAATCACATGTGATTTGTTATTTTAATATCACATGTGATTTTCATACTAAATTTTAACACTAAAACAAAACTCAAAAGAAAATATCGAACTATATGAAGTCTTGCTCTTCGAAAGATAAAAAGATTATCGTGATGATGTATTTTTGTCGCTAACAATTTCTTCGTTTGCAAAATGAGTTATTTTAGTGAAAAGTTTAGGTACGTGTTTATTGGATTTATAAAGAATGTGCGTTATATATTGATATCAACTCTAGCATCGTATCACACCCATTCAATGTTTGACCATTGAAGGTTTTATAATGAACAATTCAAATCTAACATTTTATATTATAGCTAATCATTATTTATTTTGTATTTATATTTTTAGCAAATCATATAAAAATGTACTCAACATGTACTCAATTTCGGTTTAAAGTGTTTCACTTTCCTTTTCTCAATTTAGTACACCTAACTTTTTTGTTTGCAATGAAGACTATAAAAGGTTATCATGTCTTGCTCGACCGATTTTCCGGTAACCTAGTTTTCACGACCCAACACCAACACCTTCGTCGATCATCACCAAGACTAACTATAACCCACCACAACCAACACCACCATTAAACCCACCAACACCTCAACCACCACCACCACGCCCACCACCAACCGCCAATACTACCACAACACCACCAACATAATGTAGCAATGGCGGCTTGTTTTTATAATGGACAAAGTTTAAACAATATATTGACTGTATTGTTTAAACTTTTGTAATTCATAGTCGTTTGTCGTTACGTGATCGACCTTTTTATTCAAGACTATAATAAGGGTAAATAATTTGTGCCACAAAAATGCGCCTAAGAGCTTCTGGTGCAATAACTTTAACCCGACGCCAAATATAGTTGAACATCATTTGGCTTGAGCCAAATTGGTGTTGCTGCACCCCCTCTTCTGCACTCAACGAAATGCCAAGTATTTGGCTTGCGCCAAATGAAGAATTTTGTGTTGTTTTTTAATTGCGTTTTGTGTTGAGTTTGTGTTTTAATTTGGTATGTTGGGTCCCAAAATTATGGTTGTGGCTTGAATGAATGAGGAGAGTGTTTTTGAGTGTGTGAGTATCACACCCTCAAAATATCGCAACGGAAGATAACCGGGGTATTACTTCATAGCACAAGGACACAAGATATAAAGAACGACCTATACATGATTTGTTTGAAAAAATACATGTTCGATCAAAGAAATAAAGTTTAACAAGACATAACCCAAGTGTTTACAAATTATAAAGAAGTTTATGTTTCACAATCGAACGTAAGTCATGCAACAAGTCTTCTTCATAAAGAAACCACAAAATGCAACTCTAATGCGATACTCCATGCAATCCAAGCTAATTGAAATTAAAGACCTGAGAAATACATGCTAAAATATCAATATAAAGTTGGTGAAATCATAGGTTTAATGTTAAGTAAAAGTAGTATGGACCACAAGATTTCTATGACTATTGTTACTCATACAATATCATGGATGATTTTGTGATTATTGTAATACATAAAATATCATGAAAAGTATTACTATTACATTAAGATCATGACACCGAAGCCTTAACGTGTTCTGTTGTGTATTTGCCCTTGTAGGTGCCTTGCCAAACACCTAGTGTTACCTCAAATGAAATGCGTCCGTTTGACCTACCTGGTCAAGTAAGCGCTACAAACCCAGACGGGGGTGTCAATCCTAATAGATCTATTCACAACATGCGTACTTACAACGTAATTAACGGTTCATTATTGTGGGGACTTAACGACAATAGTAGTAACTTAGGCAATACGTAAATGTTTAAGTACTTGTGTCCATAAGTAAAACAAGAAATGCATTCTCACCCTAAAGTAGTTCAAAACGAGTATTAAACAAGTAAATATGGGGCTATGAAACTCGCCTCAACAAAGTAATGATAACGAGAATAAGTACGCATGCTTGAATGAAATAAAATGTCCTAACCGCGACTTAATTCAATCAGACGCCTTAGGAATGATATGATATGTTCGATATGCATATGAGTTTTAGAAAGTTTTATCACACATATAAACTTGAAGTAGAGTTTTATAAAGATTTGCAAGTAAAATCAATTAGGGAAAACGAGTAAAAATGTATATTGGGTTCCGAAAACCTTTATGATAAGGGTTGTTAGAAAAGTTTTAATGACTTCGGGAGGTCGTAACTTCCTCGTTACTTGACCAATTTTAGTCATTAAAAGCCTAGGACTTAGGTTTTTAAATCTAATTTCAAGTAAACATGGTCTTTTTAGTGAAATTAAGTTTTAGTTGCCCAAAAGGATCACACATGCCACGGTCTAAAACATCGCTTTACTCCAAAATTTTACTCGACTTCGTGAGGCTATAACTTCTTCGTTTCTTAACCACTTTTAACGAAACAAATTCCAAGATGTAGTTCTATGGCTTACCTTTCCAACCACTATAGTTACATCCCTTGATACCAAGTTTACGTCTCCAAATGTTGGCCACACTACACGTATTCCAAAGACTTAAGTTGTTGGACAACTTCTTCGTGAAAATGTTTAAAAATACTAATAAATTTCTATAACTTATAAATTTCGGAAATATACCTAAGATCTAGTAGTACCTGAGGTGAATTTTTTTGCCAAAAGTGTTATTAAATTAGTTAAAACTAGCTAGCAATTGACGGAAATTTTGCCCATATTTAGTATATTCAAACAAGTTTAAATCAACTTTCGACACTACAAATCTACATAGGTGGTATGGAATGATGCATGATATGTTTAATATGAGTGAAATAGAGTACCATGTTACACTTACAAGAATGGTGGTGGAGGTCAAGAAGCGTACAATAACTCACTAAGAACTCTAAGAAAACCCTAATTTCAATACAAACCCTAGCTTTCTTTATAAAACTCCTTTTAACTTTTCCAATAGATTAAAACGTGTATCTAAAGGTTAATTTATATGTCTTTGTAAAATAAATAAACATGGCATAGTTTAATATACAACACAAATTTTTTAAAGTTCTAATGAATAAACTTTGAGTGTTTATTTTTTCATCAAAATAAAAAACACACACTTTTATTTTGTTGGAACTCGAATCCGGGTTGACTCGGATCAAACCCGCCCAAAAGATAACTTTCAGCAGTTGAAAAAAAAAACGGTTGAAAACTGTCATTATGTAGTATATAACCCAAGGTTTTCAAGATCAGGATTTTACTTAGGATCGTTTTCGTGTTTGCAAGATAGTGATCGTAAGATCGGATCGGGATCTTAAGATCCTACTCTAATGTTATTTCTTAATAGTTTTTGTAATATTATACAAATCTACAAATTATTATACATTATAAACACAAAATACCATGAATGTTTCATAGAAATATTGTCTTAAATTATGATTATGAAATATTTAAAAAAATTAATATGCTATTTTTTTAGTTCTACAAAAAAACAACCTATAAATTTATAATTTTTTAGTTTGTAATCCGAGAAAAGTAAGATCGGATCGGATTAGATCTTAAGATCGTATGGTCAAGATCGGATCCTATAAGATTTTAAGCTTGTAAAGATCCTATGTACGATCCGGATCGTTTTTGCTTTGCATGATCGTAAAATCATAAGATCTCAAGATCGGGATCGAGATCCCGACAACTATTTATAACGGACACTTCATTCCTCGAAAATACACATAAAACAAAAAATACACACAAAGGGAACCTAGGTCGTGATATTGTCAACATTTTTCTCAGATTGTGACCGTCTTGCCGACTTTGATTTAAACCTTGTTCGATTGCTTCCATTGTATTGATTTGGGTATGTATTATATTACTTGAAAACCTTCATATTCTTTTGAAGAAAATTAAATATCACACACATCGTTACGAAAATAATCATACCATCTTGTCGAGATTTAAATCATATTTCTATAGATGGACACTTAAATATACTTTCGATATTTTTTCCGATTTTTTAGTATTAAAATTTACGCCTAAAAAATCACATATGATTTGTTATTTTAATATCACATGTGATTTTCCATACGCAAATTTAACACTAAAACAAAACTCAAAAGAAAATATCGTAAGTATATCAGTGCCCGTCTTTTTTTTTTTTTTTTTTGAACGGGAAAATTGAATATAAAAAGAAACTATCAAGGAGCTAGAAAAAGATTACATCGGTTTTTAAGCCAATCTGCCAAACTAAACATTTAGAGCCTCTACTATTTAATCAAAAAAAGAAAAAGATAAATGCTATCAAACAAATCACATTTCCTCATGCATTGAGAGCTAAATGTGACCGAGTTCGATGCTTCCAAAGAAACCACCAAGTAGTCGTGGTAATCACCTTCATCTGAAGCTTAACTTTGGTAGAGGCCGAAGTTATCAACCCAAGACTCCCAATCTGAATGAGAGTTCAACATAGGAATATTCATGCCCACCCAACACGAACCAACCGCCAAATATTTGACGCCACATCATGAAAGGTTTATGGATAATTATTAATATTAGTATGACCGGATTCGAACTCGAGACTTGGGATTGCACACATTACGTATGAGAATCAATGTATAAATAATTAATATATAATATGTTATATTTAATTATTTGATCACGAAATAAACACTTAATGATTGTTATTATTTAACGATGTTTGGTTAACGGTCGTTAAATGATAAGTTAAAGGACTAAATATGAAGTTAGTGGTCAAGAAGGATCTAGAACCCATCTTGGGTCCTAGAACCGATCGCACAAGGGGATAGGGGAACCCAAGCCCTAACTTGGAGACCAAGGGATTGAATTAGTATAAATACAAGGCCCCTTGCATTCATTCTAATTAATCTTGGATCACCTAATAACCCTAACTTCTTCTCCTCCCCTCTCCTTTGAGTCTTGGCCGATCGTCTACATCCCTAAACACCTTAGGGTCGATTTTCCAAGATCAAATGCAAGTGTTTGGTTGTTTGTGATTCAAGAACCTAGCTTTTCTCATTGATTCGCTACTAATACGTGTGTACAAGAACGAAGAGCAAATACATTTGTGTTTGCATATCTTGGTAGGTCGACAAGGGTTTGGTCGACATTCATAAACCTTAATTTATTAGGGTTTAGGGTTTCTTGTTCCTTGATCTTAATTGGGGGTTTTTCATAAACCCTAATTGTATTGATTCGCAAAAGGTACGCATATACTTTTAATTCGGTTAATTAATTTACAAGTATTATTCCTATTACTTCTGCTGCATGCTTTGATGATGTTTACATGTTTACTATAATTGTTATGATTAGTAAAACCCAACAGTGGTATCAGAGAGCCGTTAATACGTTGTAATTAATTACCGAAACACATAAAAATTGAATCTTTGTGATTATTACATGCTTTTATTGGTTTCTAGGGTTTTAAAATTGAAACCCTAATTTTTTTTAATTTGGGTCGATTACCCTTAATTGATTTAATTAGGTTTTATTTTTTTGTAAAACTTGTAGAAACCCTAGGATTGCATGTATATTTTATGTGGTTTTCATGGATAATTGTTATGTGCCATGATTGTATGTGTATCTTGGGATTGAATAATTGTTATGTGGAATCCATGGTAAATACATGCATGTTTTATCATGGATTATTGATTATATGATTAAATTGTTAAGTATATATTTGTCGTTAATTGTTAAGTTTATTCACATGTAATTCGTTTTGATAAATATTGAATTGGGGAAAACCTCAATATATCTAATGAATCAATTATGTGCTATGTGGTATGTGTTTTAGCTAAGACTTACGCAATCGATTCATCGATGTATGTGGCTCACGTTGTACTTGATGAAAACACGTGGAAGTCTTGGTTAAACATATGCATTCTTAAACCTACAATTGATTATTAGGGTTTTATCGAACAAATTATGCATGTGGCTAATTGTTTTACATATGTTAATTGTTAAGTTATATGTATATTATTTGAGTTCCTTTTAATTTTATTAAAGTGCCTTTTGTTTATATTGTATGACACGTTAGTAAGCAAAAGGGTTTTGAGAATAGAAAATTAAATAGACTAAATAATGGTGAAATTTGATTTGTTTTCTAAGTATTAAATCTTGAACTTTTAATCGATTGATGCGATTGTATTAAATGGTTAGAACGGCTCACCCACTAGAACAAACTCAAAAGGAGGTTCAAAGAAGTGCGCGATACACCGAAAGGATGTCTAAGGTTATGCTTGACACACGGTCCTCTCGTCCCCTCGTATGCGTTCGATTGGAGCTACCTAGTATAACTATTCTATGTACGAAGCATCTTAGTGCAAAGTTGTAAGTTTCTCAACGCATCGATTAAAACTTTGTAGAATTTAATCTTAGCAATTTAAAACTATGAGTAAGGTTTTGAATTTTTGTGTTATGAAGATGTATGCATGCTTCTTCATACATAAGTTTTGATTACACATCAAAATTGTACCCTTTAAAATTTAAGTTTATGCCATCTAATGATATGAAACACTTGAAGTTGTAATTTAGTTATGTGAGACCTTGATCTAGATTACAATAACAAGGTGAATTTTTTGTTGTGTGAGACCTCGACTTAATTATTTGCGGTTTCTAAATTAGACAACTTAATTAAGTTAGTTAGTGAGACCTATGACTTAAGGCATAAGATGGGATAAAACATGCTTACGTTTTGCATTAATTGTTTTGGCAAAATTGTAAATCCCATATTTTCTAGGAATTGAAAACTTGTTTGTCGGTTATTGTTCTTCGACAATTACCTATTCTATACTTTCATCACTAGCGAGATCAACGATGTGGTGAAACTATGATAATGAGGGTCCTAGATTCAAGGAAAATTCTATGGTTAATATGAATATTGACCAAGGGTATTTTATTTTCTTGAAAGATTTAATTATCGAAAATACTAAAATTGAATTTTGTTAATTCTTTTGATTGTACTAATGCAACATTAAACCGTAAACGTGGTTTGGGCTTTGGTAAATTGATCTAGTTCTGTTTTCAAACAAATGTTTGATCAACAAAAATTTACTAAAAGACAAACATAAACTCTTTTTCATGGAAGAAGAGTGAGACTCGATCCTATTCCTTTTCATGATTAACAAAGGAATGTTAGGAATATTAGAATTGTATAAATTCTAATATAACTCATAGCAACTTTAATAGTTAAGAAAATTGCACACCATGTTTTCCTTAAGAGATTTCATTACCCTCTGTTGGTGATTGAATTCATATATGACATTTTGGTCAACTAGAAAACATGTTTGACATTTTATGAGTTATTTAATTAAAGCTAGACTAATTACCATAAAATTGGTAAAAGACAAACTAGTATAGTTTATCTAGTTGTTTTGCTTTGACCAAATTAAAGGTGCTATACATCATTATGGCGATGGTAGACCCATGAAGGAAGAAATTGCATGCTCAATTTTTCAAGTTAATAGCATTGATGGATGATCCATCATCTACAGAGTAGAATACACTCTTTTAGTACATAAGTAATTGTTACGAATGGTCTTACAAAGGAGTAACAACGTAATAGCACGCTATTTTCACTGGTTAATGAAACACTAACAATGTTGTCAAATCTAGTGGGAGTATGGTGTATTACTGAATAAGACATTATTGTAACGTTGTCTAATTCAGTAGGAGTTACAAGATTTATTATCTTGGTAGTAACTCAGATTATTTCTAGAGTTTCTTGAAATAATACATTACGTTAAAAAATGTAGACATTCATATTCTCAAGGATAGTCATGAACGTTTCTTTGATAATTAAGTGGTCCTACATCTACTTGTAATGCTTATATATCTATGACACTGTCATATTGCTCACATAAACAAACGAATGTCATGGTGTTTATCTTCTATATGATGTTGTTCTATGCACAAGTGGGAGAAGTATTCATTGTGTGCAAAGGAACAACACATACAAATATGATTAATGCATTCTCTTGATCGTAAGGTAAGAGATTAACGTTCTAATAAGATTGACTTGTTTAGAACATGTGTCAAGATCATAGCATAGAATACTTTTATGTCTTATGTCATTCAAATTATAGAAACACTTGAAGTTACATTTTAGGTTAAGTGAGATCTTGGCTAGATTGTAATCTCAAGGTAAATCTCCACTTGTTGTGAGATCGGGCGTGGATGCTTTACAGTTTCTTAAGTTGGATACATCTTGGAATGACATAAATAAATAAAGTAATACTATCTTAAATATTTATGTATTTTTAGAATGACATAAATAGATAGAGTAGTATATTAACTTGAAAATTAATTAATTGAAACCATGGTGTGGTGTTCATAATAACTTTAAATTATACATGGTTATGTGTTTCTGTATAAACTCACAAACATGTGGTCTTTTAAAGACTTATAATATAAAGTAAGATATTATAACTGTTATGTCTTTTGACTTGGTCAAAGAATACTTATGTTATAAAACATGCAATTGGCTTGAATATTGTATTATACCATTAAGTTGACTTAGTTGGTAAATAGGTAAGCCAAATGGAATAAGTTTATCTTACATATTGTTAGATGATCTTACAATATTAATTCTAATGAAATATTGTATGTATATGGTATGTTCAGTTAGAAGAATCAAACTTCTGTCATATTGTTTGATTCAAGATAACTATATCATATTTTCTTCCAAAAGTTATCAAGGTTAGAAATTGAGTATTGATCGGATATGCTTAATAAAACTCAAACCTAGAAGATTATTAAGACACCATTTTAGTATGGAATGTGATGAATCACATTGAGTCTTATATTGAAGTTCTGATTTGTTAAAACAACTTATAGAGTAGGTTATTAATGAACAAGATTTACGAACTGTTAATGTGATTTGTAATATCTCAAAAGAAAACAATTTAGTGTTGTTCTAATTGCTAAAGTATTTATAGATAGTCTTTAATTACAAAAGCAAGTGGGAGTTTTGTTTAGATCTTGAAGAGATTAAATTACAAAACACATAATCTTCTAAAACACACTAGTGAATAACATGATGAGGCTAAACATGTAAATGATTGACCTCAAGATGGTGGAGTTCTCATTCATAGATCCGCAAGGATATCTCAGATATTTGATATGATGAGAAATATGAATTACAGGATCATGGTAAACCTGTTAATCATAATGATATATTACCTAATATTGAATTGTGGTAAATTATTCATACTATGAATGTTAAGATGCTGTCCAAAAAGATAATCAACTTTGGAAACTTGGTTTATCTTGATAAAGATGAGTTTCTTCAAAAGGAAGGAAAACCGTAGTGGTTTAAATCTTTGTGTAGAAATCATATAGACAAAACTGTACATGTGTTTAATGCATGACTTGTGACAAGATTATTAATCACACTTAAGCAATTAATTGTGATTGAATATTCTTTCCTTGGCATATTAAATATATAATGATTATGATTGTCATAATTATTTTCATTGATATGAAAAATGACAATGGAATATTAAAACTATTTCTTGTGTGATTACTTTTGCGAGGACGATAAGCAATCGAAAGGAGTTTTATGAATTCAGATAATCTTTGAAAATGTACAAACAGCAAGAATCCATAAATGGATATATGCATGCATCTAGGAGATGATTCTTATGTTTAACTATTAAATCCAAGTTTTGGTTTAAAATTAAAATAAGATAATTTCTAAGTATTCCTGAAAGCTAGTGGGAGTATTATGTTTATTTTCTTTAAAATCTTAACTGTTGTGAGTAGTAACATTCCATCTAAGATAAATGTTAGTTTAATTTGGAATGGAACTTCACTTGAAAGATTTAGAAAATAAGACATACAACCTTGGAATATATGTTTATTATTAATAAACATGTGCGGTAAAATAAATGAGTCTAATAGAACATGATATATATCATTTGGAAAATGGATATGTAGAACATGAATTAAATCTTTGTTTAACATAAGGATTTTTCATGTACATCATATTACTGTTGTATCATGCTTGAATGCAAGATGATTTGACAACATTGATATCTAATGAAGTTATTAGATAACTAGTGTAATGAATATTCTAATAGAATATGTTTGAATCTATAATTACATTCCTCAGCCTGGAATTGCTCTCAAAATTCTACTGATGAGCAATACAGCAATTGTTGCGTAATTGTCATAGCCAACAAACTTGAAAGTTTGGAAGGCATCAAACATTACACTGTAGATATTGAAGCCTACGGAGATTTTAAAAATAGCATATTGTTGTTTGTATACAATGATGCTGGTATAATTAAGATGACACTCAATACTAGTCATGGGAGGATTTCATCATTGTGGATGGCCATGTGAACTAGTTGTGCTCAACTAAGAGCATAGTTGCATTATACAATAAAGAATAAGAATACTTTAAACTTTAAAATGTTTGAAAGTTTGATTGTCATAAATTAGTGGTTGAGGATGTCACACACTTTATGAAATATTATGTGGCAATATCAAGATATTTTGAATGCACACATACAAGAACTTCACTAGTTGAATTCTTGAAATAAGTATTCTCAAAATTCCGATAGATCAAAGTTAGTTGAAATTATGCCTTGTCAACAAGTATGATTGTCATTACTTGAGGCATAATTCATTAACAAGTATTATCATGCATTGATCTATTTAGTATTTGGATAAGGGATGTTATGAACAAATATTATTTAAATGGAATAAAATATTGGTTATGTTTATTTTTCATCTTCTTAATATTATATCCTATATTTGCATGTTTAATCCGTGAATAACTTATGTTATTCTAAAAGTCCATTGTCGATCAATGATGTGGGAATGTCATTGAATGAAGACAAATCTGAGTTTTGGTAGAATATACTTTAAGTATATTGATCGTAGGACATGCCAATTCACATGATATTCAATGAATTGAATATAGGATGATCCCAACTTTACATGATGATACTTTATGGATCTTTGTCATTAAGTATATCATGAAGTGTTTATCCTCAAACTTGAGATACCAGATAACTGTTATGAATGTAGTGCACTTGTGTGAAATAGTCTAACGCTATCCGTAAAAGGTGGTTATAAGGGCTGTTTTCAGAAGTGTTGCAAAGTTCATGAGTTTTGCTTGTAGTCAAGAGAATTTGCTCATTTGAATTTGTTTCAAAGCATAATATTGTTTGGGCCCCTCGTAGGATTGGCAAGATGTTTGTAAGGCCTTACCCAAGATCTATCTGGAATATGTTCAGATGATTTGGTAATCTTGTTCAATCGGATATAGCGAGAAACAAAATATTAACTTGTGAAATGACTCGATCCATATTCACAGTTAATGAAGTATTAGAAGTAAAAGGATAAAGATTAATGATGAATCATTAAAAATGGTTTTTCCAGGGAAACCACACTCGATTCGATCTGGGGGCATTGGCGTGTTAAAGCTAGACTAACCAATGTCATTACTATACTAAGTAATATCCAAGTGGGAGCTGAAAGGTTTATGGATAATTATTAATATTAGTATGACCGGATTCGAACTCGAGACTTCGGGATTGCACACATTACGTATGAGAATCAATGTATAAATAATTAATATATAATATGTTATATTTAATTATTTGATCACGAAATAAACACTTAATGATAGTTATTATTTAACGATGTTTGGTTAACGGTCGTTAAATGATAAGTTAAAGGACTAAATATGAAGTTAGTGGTCAAGAAGGATCTAGAACCCATCTTGGCTCCTAGAACCGGTCGAACAAGGGGATAGGGGAACCCCAAACCCTAACTTGGAGACAAAGGGATTGAATTAGTATAAATACAAGGCCCCTTGCATTCATTCTAATTAATCTTGGATCACATAATAACCCTAACTTCTTCTCCTCCCCTCTCCTTTGAGTCTTGGCCGATCGTCTACATCCCTAAACACCTTAGGGTCAATTTTCCAATATCAAATACAAGTGTTTGGTTGTTTGTGATTCAAGAACCTAGCTTTTCTCATTGATTCGCTACTAATACGTGTGTACAAGAACGAAGAGCAAATAAATTTGTGTTTGCATATCTTGGTAGGTCGACAAGGGTTTGGTCGACATTCATAAACCCTATTTTATTAGGGTTTAGGGTTTCTTGTTCCTTGATCTTAATTGAGGGTTTTTCATAAACCCTAATTGTATTGATTCGCAAAAGGTACGCATATACTTTTAATTCGGTTAATTAATTTACAAGTATTATTCCTATTACTTCTGCTGCATGCTTTGATGATGTTTACATGTTTACTATAATTTTTATGATTAGTAAAACCTAACACATCACACGAGAGTTCAACGTAGGAATATCATCATGTTTGTGTTTGTCTTTTTGTGTTTAATTACATGTGCAAAGTTTACATGTGTTGCAACTGCGGCTTAATTGTTGTTCATTTTACTTATATACTTGATAACGTGATGTTGTTATTACAAATCGGTGGCAGAGAAAACTAGGTTAGTTTGGAGTTGTTATTGGTTGAGGAAATGATAACAATTGGTGGAAGAGAACTAGGTTTAGATTGAAGTTGTGATTTGCGGTTGAAAACGTAGTTAGAACGTCGAAACCATACCAAAATGATTTTAAGTTTTTCAACAATAAGATAGAAAAACCGAAAATAGACACTGTAAGCTAAACGTGGCTGCTTGAACCACAAAAAACGAACTTAAAACGAGAAAGTTACGCTATTTTGAAGTTACGACGAAAACTATATTTTTATAAGAAAAACTGCACTATTATTAAAACTATATTTTTATGGACCTTGAAATGGTTTTTGAACCGTTAGAGAATAGATGGGTACAAATTGGTAAAAGATAAGGTTAATATATATTTAGTTATTTTCCGAAAAAGTCTAAGACTTATTAAATTGAGAATATACAAACAGAATATACCCAATTTTCATTAAAATTTTACACTTGTATATATTACGTAAACATAATTTTCTAAAATAACGACAAGGAGACGAACACTCTTTTAAATTGACTTTTACAAATAATAAAATAATTATTATCTTTAAACCTGACAAAAAGACGAAACTATAGACTTTTAAAATGAACATTATTTTGACACAATATAATGACAAGATCATTAACTAGACTTTTATAAATAGAGTAAAGTTCAAAATACATCATGTGATTTGTTCCGAGTTTCGCTTTACATCCCTAATTTTTTTTTTTGCAGAAAACCATCCCTCCGTTAGTAAAGTTGGCACGAAACCATCCCTCCGTTAGTAAGGTCAGTCAATGAGGACTAACGGTGCAAATTATTTCTCCGTTATCTTCTAACAGAAGAGAGAATATTTGCATCGTCAGTCCTAAGGACAAACGACACAATTTACTTTCAGGAATAAATTGCATCGTTGGTCCTAAGGACTAACGGTGCAAAAAATTTTGGAAAATAAATTAAAAAGGGGCATACTAAAAAAGGTAATTTCTTGAGCTTTTGAAACGAAGTTTATTGACACATAGTTCGCATTTTGGCATTTAATAGTTGGACAAAATTGATGTTAAAATAAAATCAATTCATTCAAACGTCAAATAAAGTCGTATATCCTAAAAGAATATTTATTATTTAAAAAACGCTACGTTAAAACCCCATGCATTCACAGAATTTATAACTAGTTTACACTACAATGACACAATATTTAAACTTAGATTGTTTTTGCACTTAATATAAAGTTTATATGGCTTAACCGGAACATCGACAAAAATTGATTGCTATTATTAGGGCTGATCACAGTTTGAAAACCGAACCGGACCGGACCGAAAACCTATTTGGTTTAAAAGTCCGGACCAAAATGTTCGGTCCATGTCCGTTTTGGGTCTGGTCCAAGAAAGCATAATAGTCGGTTTTGCGTAAGACCGAATCGGACCGAAGATCGAAAATGAGAAAAAGGTAGATCGATGACCGTACCAAAAAATATCACTACAAAATAATATCACTTTTACACACTTTTTGAAAGTATGTAAAAAATTTGGGGCCATCTTAATTATTTTTTGGGTATTTATGTCACGCTTAACATGACAAACATGTTTCTATCTCAACAAAAATACGTTTTTGAACTACTCTAATTTGCTAATATGGTTAATTGCAATCCGACTCACAACTCCCTGCGAACGATCCCGACTTACCATCACAATCTTGCTATAATGGACGAGTGCGTTTGCTCGTATGTGTTATTGGTAGAATTGATAAATCATTTTTTATAAATTTAAAACTTGTACACACGTATGACGTAGCACATCAATGAAGTACATGTGCAAAAGTGCAAGAGGTGATATGATAAGTATTGTTTGTTGTGCATATGTTTTTTTGTTATACATATGTTAGTCCCTATAATAAATGCGTCAAAATATAACAATTTTTGTTGTATTTGTTTTCTTTTCTTGTTACTTTAGAAAGTCAACTAAAATCTACAACTATATCACCCCTTCAATGTTCTATCAGGCAAAAAGCCATTTGGTTGGAGTGTAATCTTATTTGTCCGACATAACTTATGAATCGTGACTCGTAGGCGTGGTGGTCGAGTCAAAAGTAGTGTCATCCGACAGAAAATAAACAATTTAACAAAAGCGCATTTATTATAACTTTCATTTTTATAAAAGAACAAAAAACGAAGAGAAAAATTACCCTTTAACATTTTTTTAATATATTTATATAGTTTTGTGAATTACTCTCTCCGTCCCAAATTATAAGTCCATTTTCAATTTGCACAAAGTTTAATAAAATCCCACTAACTAATTTATTCACCAATCAAGTATCTTCTACCTCCACTAAAGTGTTTTTTGATTGGTTGAAATAAGAAAATGGACATGTATTTTGGGACAACCAAAAAGAGGAAAATGAACTTATAATTTGAGACGGAGGGAGTACAATTTTAAAATTATTATAGTAAACTTAATCATTTCCAACTACTATATAGCGATAAGATTGCGTATCTGATGGTGAGATTCGAGATTAAATTTGTGCATGTACTATATGACTAAATTTTATAGCAAATAAATGTTTTTCACTTATATGTTTTTTTAACAATAACTTTATGTATTTTAATTTCAGGTGAGCTATTATCGCTGATGTTTTATATGTGTGTGAAAGATATGTGAAATAGTTTGTGTGTATTTATATTGTAGATGCGATTATATGTTTTTAATAATCATTGTTGATAATAATGATGCACGTTTTTAATAATGGTCTTTAAAAAATGTATTCAATTTAATGAGATGTATTGAATATAAGCCTTCAAGTGAAATACATTGTTGGTCCCTAATCTTGTACTAAAACATCAAATTGAACAAAAACTTGGCATTTTCATCGCCGGTAGTCCAAAACGAGGTTTTTATAGTCTAAACAAGTCCCTTGACCAGGATTGCCAAAGTCAACGTAACTTTTCTGGTTATACATCGAGGGTATAATAGACCATTCACAATTATAACATGCCTTAGATAAATCTAATCCATCCCTCAACCCTCGGACCAAATGTGATTATTGCTATGCAACTAGCCGTTTCTTCCCTGATACGCTAGCATTTATTTTTGCGCGAACCAATAAACCCACCTAACAAACACCTTTACTAATCATAATAACACACCCTTATCCAGAAACGATCAATTGAAAATCAAAATCCGAATATAAATCCTCATTTCCAAAACTCAAAAGACCAACCCAACTTCCAACAATATCATGTCGATCAGAGCTAATGTTATCACTAATATGACAGATTGTATTAGCAACATGCCAGATATAGTGATCAGTAACATTTTGAATCGGTAGCCAAAAAAAAAAAAAAACGGTTGAGTTAAGGTGTGGCATAAATGTGTATGGACTATAATACCCTCGACTAACTAACATATATTAGACGTTGACCTGACGTTAATGGTCAAGGGACGAGTTTAGCCTATCAAAAACTTGTTTTGGACTCGCGATGATGAAAAAGCTAGTTTTGTCCGGTGATGATGTTAAGGTGACAATTACAGGACCAACAATGTATTTTAGTCTAGTTCTTCTTTTATAATAAGTATGTAGACTTATTTTTTAAGACTTTTTTTTTAAAAAAATGACCTAAATGCATTATAATGTAGTTAAGATAGCATGCAATTAATTTAAGACAATTCGAAAATAAATATAAACAATAATTAAAGTAATGAAACAATTATTTTGTAGTTTGGAGTGGTAAAGAATCTTTATTTTACCCAATTGGCCCAATTGCCTAGCCTAACAAGTGGAAATATTTCTATAGTGCAAAATTGCAAATATCTTTAGATGTGAAAGAAGCGTTGATGTTACATATTGTTGTTCTTACGACTACAAAAATGTCATCATATTGTCGACGTTATTATTTAAGAATATAGTAGATAATTCAAAATATCACGGTTTTTCTTTAATCATAATTGTCCAACATAACTTAGTGATTTGTGAGCATTGTATTGGTTCAATTTTTAGTATAATACATGTATGTAGTACTTAGCCGCACGTAATATAATGTTGGTTTAAATCGTTTGTGAGCAGGGTGTTAGGACTGTACGGGTTTACCACCTCACGTTTCTCGTGAATTTTGCTTGTCACATTTGGGGATACCAAGCATGGAACACCGGTTATCTATCCAAGAACAACTGCATTTAAGGAATACTTGTAGTATTTGATATGTCTTATTAATTCTGTCTAGATATCTTAAGCACATATGATTTGGGACCAAAAATATTCCAAATCCTAAACATATGTCTGTTTTTTTTGATGTTATTAATATTCCTTTGAACAAAAAACACTAGAAAACTTATTGAATATAGATTGTTCTTATCTTGTTCAAAAGAAGAAATAGATCGTTCTTATCAAATCAAATACTACCACATATAGCAACAAACATCCTTTTTAACTTTTTCCAATTGATTAATATGTTGGTTCAAAATACAATAACAAAATAACGATCAGCCACTAGTAAGATGTGGACACTCCCCGGTGAATAGACATTTTGGCCGGAGTGTTCATCAGTTTGGTTATTATATTATTTTGTTTATTCGGTTCGGTTAGTTTTGTTATTTTGTCTTTTGAGTAAAATCGAAATCTAAACCGAATTACATAATTTTAATTATTTATTTATTTAAATATATAAAAATTTTTCACCAACAAAAATTTTAAGTTTAAAAATGTTATATTTATACTATAAAAGAGTTTTAATATATTTCTTTAATATAAATATATAAAAACTATATATATATTTATGTGAATTCGATTTTTGATTCGGTTCGGTTTTATTTTTGCCAAAATCACATTCAAACCAAAAATCAAATATTTAATGAGAAAATTATCAAAGGGGCTTTTTCCAAGTGTATCTGCTTTTAAAGCTTTTTTCTGCGCTCTTTCCATAAGAGCCACGCTCAACCTGGTCGACCCATACATTTTTCGACCGTGTCATTCTTTCGATCGCTTCAACTGCTTTCGACTTTGATCTCACCGCTCGACTCCACCCAAATTTTGCCACGTGTCATTCTTTTTGTATTGTAGAAGTTGAAGAGGTGTCGATTGAAGTAGCCGTTGGCGTGGCTCTTTTGGGAAAGAGCCTGAAAAAATCTTAAAACGGACCACCTGAAAAAAGTCTTCTTTAGAATTTTCTTAATTTAGTTCGGTTGAATTTTAGTAAATTCGGTTTGGTTACAAATTCGTTTTTTTTTTTTTTTTTTTTTTCCACGCCCCTAAGTTTATATGGCCGGCCCAAGACGTATCTGACCCAACATTGTTGAGCCCAAGGCCCAATACAACTATCTGACTATTGAAATGATAAATCCGTTAAAAAGTTTTATAAAATAATTAATTCATTTTGTAAAAAAAAAAATCTGTTTGGTGTTCGAATGGCGTACACTACTCTAGCAACCATAAACCACCACTCATCGATCCTAACCGTCACAAATTATCATCATATTCTTTTAAATCCGTCATATAACCGTCACAAATCGACTTCACTGTCACTAATTTCGTCGCTGAGCTCGAAAAATCGTCGGCTTCGGTGCAGTGCTTCGAGTCCTCGTCCTCCGGATTCTGGGCCTCCTCCTGGTGACGAACAGGATACAAAATCAGGTATAATACTACTTATTATTGCTTTTTTATTTGCTGATTAATTTTTTTTTTTGTTTTTATTGTTAATTAAACCGTTACTACAAATTGTTAGTCATTGATATTTAGTATTCTGGTTACGCGAAAGTTATCGAAATTTAGCATTTTGCCTTAGGAAAAAAAATCTGTAACAGAACAACGCAAACTAGCTAAAATTCGATGAGGCGATGCCCTGAGTGCGTTAAGTTGGTGAAAAGTTTTCGATTTTTAGATATGATATATAGTTTGGCTAGAAACCTAGGATCACGGCTGAAATAAAAATTCCAATACCTTCAAAATTACACGTCTTTCATTTCATCTTCCCGGCTTGCAGACATGAGAGGGAAAAAAAACGCACTTCTTTGCTTTCCTCTTCCTGCTTGCAGACAAAATTGAAATAAAGTGCATCTCTTAAAAAACAAACACGGCCCAAGTGATTATCGGGTTCTTCTTATAAACTTAAGTACCTTGTGATGACAAAGAAGTTTTAAGGAGTTTTGCACAGGGATGTAGGACATAGATTAGGCTTCATAGAGGAGAGAAGAAGTAGAGATAGGTTTTGTTTTTTATATATGAAGTCGACTCGAACCCAGTGACATTCTAACTGTGGTGGTATTTTTCTACTTAAATTTCCCTGTGGGCAAAGGTGAATGACCAAGTGAAGCTGTGTGTGCCTTAAGCATGATAAGACAACATAGCTGCTAGGACCTGAACTGAGGCACTAGACGACCTAGACGCAGGCCATTAACTATCATGTTTGTGGGAAGAAATAGATTTTTAATGAGAGAGGGATAAGCAGGTGAAATGTTGGCTTTGAGCTCTAAAGAACGATGTCCCTATCCGTGAAATCAATTTCCGGTTAATTGCTTTGCTGTTAGCTAGGCTATTCCTAATTACAGTCGGCTAGAGATTGACAGAATAGGAACTGTGTCTGATAAAGCGATTTATCTTATTAATCATTTCATCTTATAACCCGCTCTTGAAATGCGTTTTTAAGCACGCCCTCTGATTCATATGGACATTTGCGATATTCTAGCTTTCTTTATTTTACAGGACAACTTTAGAAAATTGTACTTTGCTTAGTATATTACTCATATATGGTGGGGCATTATGTACTTTTTCTCTTGATATGTATTAATGTTAGTGACGTTTTTGAGGAAATAGCTCCATGGAAGGTAGCTTATCTGATAACATAGTGATGCTGCATTTTAGCTTCTTACGGAATTGTTGTTATCAATGCTCTATGTTGGGTAGTAACGAATGTTATTGTGCCCATGAACAGGTTCAATTGCATCTTTCTCTAGACTTCAAGAAAGTGTTCAGATATTTTTTGCTGTTCTTTTCTGGATGTCTCTCTTCTTTTGGTCATCCGTATGGGATGGAAGGAATAATGGCAGATCCAACAAGGGACCTAGATTCAGGAAATAAATTTGTAATAAGTTAGCTTGTACAGTATATATGTCATGATAAAACTAGGTCAATTGCATAATGAAACAGCAACTGCGACATAAGTATCCAAACGACCCTTTAGCTATGGAAATATTTATTGTAATATATAAGTTTTGCAGGTTTCTTACTATTCACTGTTGTGTAGTTTCTAGACTTTTGATGATTACTAGTATCATACGGCTCTATAGTCTTCGAAGCTTGGATCATTAATTGTAGTGTCCGTTTGTTATTTTGATATATGCCAAGTGTTCGATCAATATAATTTAGAGATAAGTGGGTACATTTTTCTCTATGGTGAACTTGTGTCATGTCAAAGTCTCTTTCGGCTGTTGCTATCTACAGGTTTATCAAGAACCATATCAACACTGGAACCATCTTCATTTTTAGACATCAAATGTTGGAAATACAAGTGCACGTTTAGTATTCATTCCGTCGACATGGACTTGGTTAAATCCAAATAATGGAGTATAATGCCATTTTGTTGTCTATCCTTTTTTGCTAGCAGTCTTAAAAAATAAGGGCCGTTCATTACCTCATTTTTTTTATCAAATGACATCTGTTTTTAGACATGCCCTACAATTTCTTTTTGGCCAAAGTGTCAGCTTATCATGTGATGATATTTTGATATAAAGATATTTCCTTTTAACTTATTTACTATGTATGTACTACTTCAGCTTATGTTTGTAAATGATAAAAGTACAAAGGGTATAGTATGTATATAATATAGAATTAGTTAATTCAAGCGGTTAACTCTGTTATAACCTTGATTGGTTTACAAGAGCTAGTTAGCTTCGTAAAATGGGGATTTTACTCTCATTTGTAAAGAGTGTGTGTGTAATGCGAGTTCTCTCTCAAATCCTTAGCAATTCATGTGGTCTTGAGTTTGTAGTTGTTTCCTATGCGAGCTACGACCCAACTGATATCAAATTAGTGTTATAATTTGATTGACTATGCTTTGTTAAGGTTTTCGATTTGATTAATTGATTTAATTTCTAATCAGTCTGTGATTTGATTGATAATGTGTCAACCACGACTACGAACCTTAATTTGGCTTTAGATTCGAATACCCACAATGATTCTAATGACCCTCTGCATATTGCTAGTTTATATCTTCCTGGTATGATGTGACTAAAACCCCTATCAATGGAAGCAATTTCCTTGGTGGAGTCGCTCAATTAAAATGGTTTTGGAGCTATATGGAGGCTCGGCTGCATTGATGGATCTGTTTCTAAACCTGATGTTGATCTTCAACGCTGGATAAGGAATCTTGATTCTGGAAATAAATCAGTGTAATGTATTTGTATACATAGTATGATAAAACTAGGCCGATTTCCTAATAATACAGCATGGGGTAAATAAGTAGCCAAACAATCATATAGCTATGAAAATGCTCATTGTAATGTATTTGTAGATCTCTCCCATTCACTTTTATTTAGTCCCAAGATGTATGATGATTACTAGAATTACCACTATTATGCGTTGTTGTGCTTGCTTAGAAATATGGTGATTAGTATATGTAGCTTCTTGTAATACTTTGGTATATTGGTCGATATACTTTAGAGCTATAAATGAGTAGAGTTTTCTCTGGAGTGAACTTGCATTATGTCAAAATCTTTTTCATCTGTTGCTATCTGTAGGTTTCCGTCACACAAACAAGACCAAGACCGGAGCTATCTTAACTTTTAGACCTCTAATTGGAAATATACGTGTTGCGTTTAGCTTTTGTTGCATCCACAGGACTTGGTTAAATCCAAATAATCAATTACAATCCTGCTCTACCCTCTTTCTCCCTCTTCTAGCAGTCTTAATGAGGACCGTTCATTACCTTTTTTTTTTTTTTTTAATTCAAGTTACATCTGTTTTTACCCACAATTTCTTTTTAAGCGAAAATATCAGTTGTATCATATCGATATCATGTGTATCATATGACATTTTGATTGAACCATATACCCTTTTACATTGGGGCCATTGATTAACTCAGATTGAGAAATTTAGTTATATAAACACTGATATGATATCACACAATGGTTTATTGTTATGTATTAAGGATCTAAATGATTAAGTTTGGATCCATATTTCTATAGGGAATGACAAATGAAACTCCCTGTACTTGGTTTTGTTTTTCCGGAATTAAGTTTGATTTGGTTGTGTGTGATGGACATGATGCCTGATATTAGTGTAGTAGTTAATCAGCTATCAGTCATTATCAAATGAAAGATATGTTCAATTATTTCACACTAGTCCAAAGGCCACAAAACACAACAGAATATGTATCTTATATATAACCCATGCCACCATGTGTATATGTCACAAGTCCATAGGCCACCTTAAAAATAGTATTATCTCTTTCAGTTATAAGTTTCTGAAAAGTGCTTCACTCCATACTCTCCAACTTTCTATGTACTAATAAGTTTATCCAATCATGCTGTTGAGATGCTCTTCAGCACATATCTTGCACTCCCTTCCATCAAAACAATCATCACCCCAACCCCAACCCCAACCTGGTGTATTCCTAACCCGAACCGCCTCAACTCCTTTGTGTATCTTCTCTGGAACGGGTTCAGGTGAACCTTTGAAAAAGAACGTTGGTGATGAAAGCATTATAATGCTGCAGACAGGTGTGATAGGTGGTGGGGGTGACAATGGTGGGAGATTATGCCTTGGTCATGGGAATAGATCTGGTGGTGGTTCGGATCATGGACATGATAAAACCGAATTGTATTACCAAAAGATGATGGAGGCCAACCCCGAAAACGCTCTGTTGCTAGCAAACTATGCTAAGTTCTTGAAAGAAGTACATAAATATTTAACTTTGTTACTTTCATATAAGTTTTATTTTTATATGAAAATAAGTAAATACAAGACTTTGGTTGTTTCAGGTTCGATGTGATCACAAGAAGGCGGAAGAGTACTATGGAAGAGCAATTCTTGCTGATCCAAGTGATGGAAATGTTCTGTCACAGTATGCTGATCTTATATGGCAGATTCGTAATGATGCTGATCGTGCTGAATCTTACTTTAATCAAGCTGTCGAAACCGATCCTAATGACTGGTATACATCATCTTATTCTATGCAAGTTTTGAAAGTTTAGTTATGTTTTGCAATTTTTGATGGTCTAATATTTTTGTAAGGCATTTGTGATAGTCTCATTGAGTTTTTGAATTTCATGTTTGCAGTTATGTTTTAGCTTCTTATGCTCGATTCCTTTGGTACGCAGAGGATGATGACGATGTGGAAGACGAGTTTAACTTAAATAGCTCAAAACCCGAGACCTTTGCAGGTTCCTCACATGGATGTCCTGTAACTGTGGTTTAGTACTACATCTAATGATATTTTGCTTTGATGTTAATGTATGATGATACTAATAATTAACCAATAAGACTTTTATGTAATAGATGTCAATTATGTTGCGCCTAACATTTTATGATGTTGATTACTTATCTAAACAAACACAATAGCGAAATGTGATATGCACCCGAGTGTTGTTTAGTGAATCATTATTGGTACTTGCAACGACAACGTCTCATTCATGTCAGAAAAGAATCAAGAGAGGTACATGTAGATATTTTCCATACCAGAATTAAAAGCTTTACTGTATTAATCTCCGCATAATCATTTGTGTTATGGTAGTTCACAACTTCACTTGCTTTTAACATATCAAAAATTTAAAAGATGACTAAGTCATGACAGAACAATCTAATATAATTTGCTTAAAGTATAACAAGGTTTCTAGGTTCAAATGTTCCATAACCAACCTAAACCCGAACCAATCACTAAACCAATCGCCAAGAACAAACTCATCACAATTCCAGCAATGTTTGATTCCTCAACTTGAACAAATTTAGGAGCCATGATCATAAGTACGCTAGTCAAATACCCGTTGCTAACTCCCAACACTAATGTTAAAAGTGACACCACAACCTCATTTCGCAACCATTTGGGTCCAAAAACACAACCCATAAAAAGAGGATAAAACAGCACCCTGGAAACACACCCCCAAACAACCCATCTACTCCTCTTAACAACATAAAGCGCGGTCAAACACTTGCCTGAGAAATCACCAACATTAAAAGCTGTTATCAAGAACACAGGATACCAATCACCAAAAAGCGTTGATTTAACATTCTCACTTAAGTATCCTGGGAAGATTGATAAGGTCACAATGTAGATTGAGACCATGCACATTACTAGCCATCGAAGTTTCTTTAGGACATTGATTGTTTTTGGTGGTTTAGAGTCGTTTCTGGTTTGGTTATCGAGCTGTGTTTTGTTGGTGTAATGTCGAATGTGTGGTAATTTGTGGAGGAGGTTGGTGCAGATGATACAAAGGAGTTCAATGAAGGTGCTGGTGAAGAAGTAGATGTGTGTGCTTGTTCGAAGGCCTTTTCTTGAGCGAGGAAGTGAAGCCTTGGTTATGATCCTTAACATGCATACCAATACCCCTGCAGCAGTGTCAAAGATAAATTTACATATTGTGTTAGCTTAAAAACCTCCACATAATTATGTTTACTACTTGTAGGTCTGCAACTTCGCCTAGGAGAGAATGAGAGATACCGTATATAGATGATGTTAAGGTTCGTTCTTAATCCTAGCTGGCTTTCAAATAGATGTCGGAATCGTTCATTAGACTGGTTTACTTAGGTGTGTCACCGAGTGTCGCTTGTAATATAATCAAAGATGTAACATATTTTTCTAGTTACTTGCTAGCTGATTCTATATACTGCACTTTGACACAACCCATATTACCAATTTTTATAAACTTTTAGTGTTTAAAATTGCTATTTCTAATCATTTGACCAAATAATTATTAATGTTAGCATACATATCAAAATTAATTACTACCCAAAAAACAAACAATCTTAATTAGAAGACATC
Source organism: Chrysanthemum lavandulifolium (assembly GCA_022545495.1). Taxonomy (NCBI): domain Eukaryota; kingdom Viridiplantae; phylum Streptophyta; class Magnoliopsida; order Asterales; family Asteraceae; genus Chrysanthemum; species Chrysanthemum lavandulifolium. The sequence goes on along the minus strand of CM040244.1, from coordinate 266,631,723 downwards.
TTATTACTACATTAATTACTAATAAATGCAAATTTGTAATATATCAGCACATCTAAAATAGAAAAGTGGACACGAATACGACGTACCAGCAGACGCATTGCCAGCAACAACAGCCTGCATATACCGATCAGGCAATTTCCCCGTAGCGCCAATCAAACTGCCACCAGTTAACCCTTCAGCAAAGCCAGTAACCACAACCATCAACACAAGAACCACAAAAGCCGCATTGGAGCCTCTTTTAGCCTCGTCCCAACGACCAATCCAGTCAGTCACTGGTGCAACCATTAAAGCCAAAACAAACAAACCATAACCAAAGTTCATCCTAACCTTAAAGCTAGGTAACTTTGTTTTGCTAGACAAATATGTCATGATAAAAGAACCAACATTGCTGCCAACATATATGCAACAGAAAACACTTTGGTGACATGTTTTGTTGGATAAATGTCTTGAAAGTAATCAACTGCTGTGATGAATGAGTTCCATGGGACTAGGTAGCCTGCTCCTAGTAGGAAATGGATTATGTATGTTATGTTGTACGGGTCTTTTTCGTCGTGCTGATCGGTTGTTATTGCTTGTGGTGGTACATTTTGGTTTTGCATTTTGTTGCTCTAGAGATGATTATTTTGCTGCAGGGAGTAATTTGTTCAAAGGGTTTGTGTTTAATGTTTTATGTGTTTAGCATTTATGATAGTTTTGGATTAAATGTAGAGAAGTAAAGGTTCTTGGACTTGACTAAAAAGTTGACACGTAAATATGGTCATGCTAGATTTAGAATAACTAGGCGATTATTTGTGTATAGCTTGACAGTGGATAGTAGCGTCAGTTTGTATATGTATATGCGTGTTTTGGGAAAAACGAGCAGGGAAAGTTTTTGTGTAAACTTGTAATTAACTATTTTGATAAACATAATTAATAGATGCTAAAATATACTTTTATTCTACAACTGGCTTGTATTTTGCAATAACAACAACAATACCTAATCCTACCGGGCCAGATACGGGGGCTTATATTATGCAAGCTTATTAAAAGTTATGTGTTTGTTTTTTCCTTTTGCATTTACAAGAAAGAAAAAGATGCTTTTTTGAAATTGCAGTGTGTATAAATGCAAGTATGCAACATGCTCATTATGTTAATGAAATTTTAGAGTGGAATATGCACATTGTATATAGCACTATATCCGTCTGATAAAAATTGTCCACTTTGACTTTTTTAAATAATTTTTTTAATTTTGTCTTTTTAAAAATATTTTTTTTTTACATTATATAACACTTGATGAAAAATATAAAATTGATTGAAATTTAAATGCATTTCATTAGTATGATTTTCATCAAATATTATATAAATATTTAAGATCAAAGTTGAGAAAAAAACATATAAAAAAGTCAAACTGGACAGATTATTATAAAACATAGAAAGTATATAATTAAATGTGATAGTTTTTAATAAGTCAACTATTTGTAGTGGGAAATTAAACAGAAATTAAAATTTAAAACCATTAAAATTAAAAAAATATTTTGGGCATTACACATTACTGTACACATTTTTTAGTTTTAAGAAGGAAATATTATCTCTTTATATGTATTACAAACATGTTAGCTTATCGAGTGTGAAACAAAATTGGATGAGAACAAATGACTTTTAACATAAATGAGGATGAAACCAACATTTATAAGTTTATATATATCACAATGTACAAAGATCAAATGTCAAAACCATTTTCCTAATATTACCAAAGAGAATGGGAGTGAGTAGTAATATTTAAAGTAAAGAAGGAAATGCTATCAGACTAAAGTTGGTGATGTGTTGGTTAAAGGCCCTGTTATCAAGACAGGCGTCCCAAGTTCGAATCAACATCTCTCACTTTATCTTTTTATTTGCAACTTTTCTTTTATTTCAATGTTTAATGTTTCATATTTACAGTTACTGTTATAGTTACTTTTAATATTTACATAATTATTTTCCTTGTGTTATTTGTTTAGCGATTAATATAGTTTATTGGATTAAATTTAGAAAAGTAATGGTTTTAGAATTAATTGAAATAAAGTTGACAAGATGCATATAGTCATGCAAGAAAAGAGTAATGCAGACGCACATGTGTATGTAATCGGTAAAAGAGAGTTGGATGAGAAATAACATAATACAGTAACATGGTTTATGTAAGCCTTTCGATATAGTTTTGGCTTTTAGCTCGCCTTTAAACTTTCTTTGCATTTTAGTTGCGTTATGTTACACGTGTCAGGTGTTTTAAAATCCGGGTTGACTCGGTCGGTTGAATTGGTTGAGCAAGTAAAGCGGTCGGTGTTGCAAGCCGGTTTTAGCGAAAAATCCGGTTGAACTGTCGGTTAAATCGGGTGAACCGTAATCCGATGACTCGATTGAGTCAATTGAAAAACCGGTTTTTAAAACATGTCATGTATCTCTAGTTTTAGCTAGTTTGTACACATGTATGACCTTTTTATGCTTGTATATCCAATTCTAAAATAACTCGATTCCTGCGAATTTTTATATTGTACAATGATATAAGAGGTTCATAGCACTTTATTTTTAATCTCCTTAGGGTGTGTTTGGTAGGGAGAAATGGAGAAATGAATCAATTTCATTTCTCGGCGTGTTTGATGCAGAATTGAAAAAGCGGAGAATTTGGTAGGAAATGTAGAAATTGAGAATTTGGTAGTGTAATTTGGTAGGCTCATTTCACTTATTTTAGTGGAGAAATTGGAGAAATGGATTATTATTATTTTGAAAAATGTTGTTGTTTTTTTTTTTTTTTTTTTAACTATAATTTTGTTAAATAATGGATTTTGTTTTTAAAAAATATATATATGTAAACAAATTAGGACGTGCAACATTAGATGCTTAAAATCGTTTTTTTTTTTAAATAAATACATTTTTAAAAAATAATTTAAAAAAAATATATTTTAAAAAAAAATAAGGTTTTTTTAAATAAATACATTTTTAAAAAATATTTTTTTTAAAAAATATTTTTTTTAAAAAAATAAGTTTTTTTTTAAATAAATACATTTTAAAAACATTTTTTAAAAAAACAAGTTTTTTAAATAAATACATTTTAAAAAGTATTTTTTAAAATAATTTTTTAAAGAAATTACATAAATTTTTAAAAATAAATTTAAAAAAATATATATTTTTTTAAATATTTTTAAAATTGTAATTTAGAAAAATAAAAATATTTTCTTTAAAAAAATCAACAAACAAATATATGTGAGCCTTATATGACAAAATGTTATTTAAATAATTTTTTTTTTTTTCATTTCTACCGATTGATCTCATTGTTACTAAACATTATAATTGAACAAATTTCTCTCGATTTATTCTGCGAGATTCTATTCTCTCGTTTCATTTCTTTGAAATTCTCTACCAAACGCGCTTTTAATTCTATATATATCTTAAAACATGGGAGAAAGTTGCTCCTACGAGAACTTCCTCCCATTAATTGCTAAGTTTACAAAATGGCAAAAATGGTCCTCACCATTAATTGTTATGTTTACCAAAATGGCAAAAATAGTCCCTCAAGTTTAGTTATCATGCAAACTAAGTCCTTTGTAAAATTCACGTCTACAAAAGAATCCATTGCGTCGAATGGGTTTCACACTGCTTTAAACCAATTCAGAATCTACTTTTCATTTTGTTTTAGGTTTTAGACATGTAGCTAGTTTCCTCATACATATAAAAAAACCTGCAATTTTTATGTATTAAACGCATTGAAGAAATAGATTATAGACAGTTTATGTATTTTTAGATTAAGGTGTTGATTAGAACCTAGAAGTTAGAAATGAACCTTGGTAAACACTCCTTTTTGGGCCCAAAAAACAAGTCGTAAACTAAACCCAATACACATTTTTTGGTGAGGTCCAGCTCATTAATTGGTGAGGCCCAGTTTATAATCATATTGAACTAAACCCAATACACATTTTTGATTATAGGCTATAAACACGGAGGAGAAGTATTAGTTAAACACGTGTACAAGTCCATTTCTACACGTGTACATTGCTATAGTCATTTTAACGAGCAGCCACTAGACACTCATTTTTTCCAACCAAAAGGTGATTCAGCTTGTTTTATTACAACTAAGTAAAATGTCGACTTTGGATCGTCCGGTGAACGATAAAGATAATATTGAACAAGTTAAGGTTCAGTCTTCTTAATCTCTTATATCTCATAGTTAAATTGATCTGCATGCATGCATGTACTTAATTTTGTTATAAGTTTCATTTTAATTCAGGGTATACTTTGTTAACAAATTTATTGCCATTTATAGTTGGGATTCATACAGATTTGTTACATTTTAAAACTATACTTTCACTATGCTTGTAAAAATTTAATGTACCTTTTCTATGGGAAAGAAAATTAATGTTTTAAACTCGATTCAACAGCCGGTCAAGAAAACGGACCAAACTAAACCGGGTTCTTGATATTCAAAACCTACTTAGACCCTCGGGTTTAAGTTGACCAGGTCAAACTGGTTCTCGAGACCCGCCGGATTTTGGTTTTTTCTTGTTTATTTACAAATAACACAAGTTAAGTATATGTAATTGCATTTGTCTGTGACTTTGGAGTGAAAGTTGACAAGCGGTTGGGCTCGAAAGGTAATCTTTGTTTGTATATTGATATTATTGTGTGGTGTTTGGACATGCGTATAGGAAGTGATTATATAATATGAGGAATCATATTAAGATAACCGGCTGCAATTATGATGCAATTGTAGATACAGTTTATTGGAGGCGAAGCAGCGCGCAGGGGTAAACAAGATTGACAGAAGGTTTGAGTTTAGTGTTATATCGATTCTTTTACATAGCGAGATAATCACCATGTTGTTGGTAAGCTTCATTATGAACTACATTATTTACTATTCTTAGTAGCTTAAAAGAATAGAAGAATTTAAAAGGTGTGCGCAATAATGAATCAATGTATATAGTGGATGGGATGTTTTATTTTTATGATTACATTATTACAAGTCGGTCGGAGTTACATGATGTTCATGTATGTGTTATTGTGGTTCGGGGGCAAAAGAAGCAATTGAGTGATTCTTTCTACTACGATATTATTGCACTTTTGTCATGGAGTTTTGTTGACAAATGGTATTCTGAATCGAGGTAAGCAAATCACTCTTTATTATTTAGTTTTGGTAACCATGAATAATTAGCATGCACCAACTTAAATGATCGGTGATGTTTATTTGTTTGTCAATGTTTGTAGGCACATCAAAGTGGTACTATAACGGATGTCGAGCATGCAATTGCAAAGTAATCGATGGCTTCTGCATTGGCACAAGCCTAAAAAGGTTGTCGAGCTACGAGTGCGATCAACCCGCCATTTTTTGGTTTATAAACCTCACCGACTCTTCTTATATTTTCGAACTTTCACAGCGAGAGAATATTGATAACGATGAAGCGGAGGATAATGGTTCCCGGAAATAGGGAGATCAAGTGGGATCGAACAACCCGAAGATAACCGGGTTGTTTGGATGAGTCATGGAGATCGGGCCGTTCGGATGCCGAGCGGGTTTCAAGCGTTGGCGAAGTCGGTAGGGTGACATTGCAATTGTGGCGTGTGTCGGGAGGCGGTTTTATGTGTTGTAATACCATCCGGAGGTATAATTTTTACGTGCGGAAATGTTAATTTACGTGATTAAGGGATTCTAGATTATTTGTTAAATTCTAAGCCGTTGTTTGTTTAACCTTATTTTTCACTTATCCGATAATTTTAATGCGCTACTGAAACAAGTTCGGGAATCAAGCAATGAGGTTACCTAACGTTTTATTTTTAGTCATATACGGCTTTAGTCACGTGAAAATTGTAACCATAATTGTGTATGACTTCAAATCTTGAATCTGCAGTTTTCATGGTATTAAGCGGACACAATTTCAAAGCGAATGAACTAACGTGGCGGAACGAATGAGGCGTTCGGGATGAAACACGTCATGTTGCGAGTTCAATAAATCGATCGATGTACCATGAATCTATAATTCTATTATTCTGTTAAACATCTTTAAACTTGCGGATCACGTTAACTAATTTTATGATTCTTTGTTATCATTTTAGGCGACGCGATGCAAACTGGAGCGAGGTTTTAGCACGACACATACAAATAATAGGCGTCAATGGTGCGTCAGCGAGGTACCGTAATGACTTATTTGGAATCACGACTACTAAATTTGATTTCCATATGCTAATTTCGTAATTGTTGTCATTCTAGGTGCGTCTATGCAACCAGCGGCAAGTGCCGACTCTTACCATGAAAATAACGGGCCCGCACTTTCGGTCATGCGAGGTGATTCGCTAATTTTTTACGAGTCGCGTTTATTTGTAATAATCGGTAAAATAATTCTTCAAATACATGTTTAATTACTTAAGATTTGCCTAAACATATCATAATTAACTTCAAAGATTGTTATTATGTTATTTTAATAGTTATTTTTAGATTCATCGAGACTTCAACCAAAACTTCGTAGTTTAATATGCACAAGAAAATATAAAAGTGACGGATAAAATATTGATGAAACCTGATTATTAGTTAGAAAAATTGGCATTTGAGAAAAATATACGAAGTAATAAGACATCTTTTATGACGAGTACAAAAAAAGTATAAAGTTTTAGAACGAAATTGTCTGCAAGAAGTTAACATGCTTTAGATATTTTTAATCGGATTATGGCGATTGCACGCTTTATGTGAGCAGGTCTCAAGTTTCTTTATTGTTTGCTTGGTACTTGCACTCATAGGCTTGGGAGATTCCGCTCACACGTCCTGCAACAACACACGAACCACCGCCATTTACTCTCATGTAAGACATCCTCCGTCATTGGTAGTTTTCATCATTTCTAATATATTCGATGACCGTACCTCTTAAATTGCAGCCTGTTACCGGAATGCATATGCTGCATGCAAAAGGAGTTTCTACGAGATGCGTAATGCAGGTTGGTTCAGATGTTAACACATGAGGATTCTAAAATCTTATCACAAACTGGAATGTCAGTTTCTTAACCATTTTATGCTCTCATCATTGCAGGTCCACATGCTTCACAAGGCTGTCCTTCAACAACAAACGACAATTGAATGGCATTAACGTATCAATTGGGGTTATGAAGTTTCAGTTTATGAAGGGAATATTGGATACACTACCGCCTAAACTTAAATTCGGAAAAGAAATATAATACCCGCTGCAACGCAGCGGGCTATCATCCTTGTGTAGTATATAACCCAAGGTTTTCAAGATCGGGATCTTACCTAAGATCGTTTTCGTGTTTGCAAGATCGTGATCGTAAGATCGGATCGGGATCTTAAGATCCTACTCTAATGTTATTTCTTAATAGTTTTTGTAATATTATACAAATCTACAAATTATTATACATTATAAACATAAAATACCATGAATGTTTCATAGAAATATTGTCCTAAATTATGATTATGAAATATTAAAAAAAATTAACATGCTATTTTTTTAGTTCTACAATAAAGCAACCTATAAATTTATAATTTTTTAGTTTGTAATCCGAGAAAAGTAAGATCGGATCAGATTAGATCTTAAGATTGTATGGTCAAGATCATGATCCTATAATATTTTAAGCTTGTAAAGATTCTATATAAGATCTGGATCGTTTTTGCTTTGCAGTATCGTAAAATCGTAAGATCCTAAGATCAGGATCGAGATCCTGACAACTATTTATAACCGACTCTTCATTCCCTGAAAATACACATAAAAACAAAAAAAATACACACAAAGGGGAACCTAGGTTGTGATATTGTCAACATTTTTCCGTATTGTGACCGTGTTGCCGACTGTGATCTAAACCTTGTTCGATTGCTTCCGCTGTATTGATTTGGGTATGTATTATATTACTCGGAAACCTTCATATTCTTTTAAAGAAAATTAAATATCTCACACATCGTTATACATGAAAATAATCATACCATCTTGTCGAGAATTAAATCATATTTCTATAGATGGACACTTGTATATACTTTTGACATTTTTTTTCCGATTTTTTTTTAGTATTGAAATTTACGCCTAAAAAAATCACATATATTGTTATTTTAATATCACATGTGATTTTCCATACGCAAATTTAACACTAAAACAAATCTCAAAAAGAAAATATCGTAAGTATATCGAAGTGCCGTTTTTTTTTTTTTTTTTTGAGAACGGAAAATTGAATATAAAAAACTAGCAAGGAGCTAGAAAAGATTACATCGGTTTTTAAGCCAATCGGCCAAACTAAACATTTAGAGCCTTTACTATTTAATCAAGAAAAAAGATAAATGCTATCAAACAAATCACATTTCCTCATGCGTTGAGAGCTAAATGTGACCGAGTTCCGATGCTTCCAAAGAAACCACCAAGTAGTCGCGGCAATCACCTTCATACGAAGCTTAACTTCGGTAGAGGCCCGAAAGTTATCAACCCAAGACTCCCAATCTGAATGAGAGTTCAACGTAGGAATATTCATGCCCACCCAAATACGAACCAACCGCCAAATATTTGACGCCACATCACACGAGAGTTCAACGTAGGAATATCATCATGTTTGTGTTTGTCTTTTTGTGTTTAATTACATGTACAATGTTTACATGTGTTGCAATTGCGGCTTAATTGTTGTTCATTTTACTTATATATTTGATAACGTGATGTTGTTATTACAAATCGGTGGCAGGGAAAACTAGGTTAGTTTGGAGTTGTTATTGGTTGAGGAAATGATAACAATTGGTGGAAGAGAACTAGGTTTAGATTGAAGTTGTGATTTGCGGTTGAAAACGTAGTTAGAACATACTAAAATGATTTTAAGTTTTTCAACAATAAGATAGAAAAACCGAAAATAGACACTGTAAGCTAAACGTGGCTGCTTGAACCACTAAAAACGAACTTAAAACGAGAAAGTTACGCTATTTTGAAGTTACGACAAAAACTATACTTTTATAAGAAAAACTGCACTATTAGTAAAACTATATTTTTATGGACCTTGAAATGGTTTTTGAACCGTTAGAGAATAGATGGGTACAAATTGGTAAAAGATATAGGTTAATATATATTTAGTTATTTTCCGAAAAAGTCTAAGACTTATTAAATTGAGAATATACAAACAGAATATACCCAATTTTCATTAAAATTTTACACTTATATATATTACGTAAACATAATTTTCTAAAATAACGACAAGGAGACGAAGACTCTTTTAAATTGACTTTTACAAATAATAAAATAATTATTATCTTTAAACCTGACAAAAAGACGAAACTATAGACTTTTAAAATGAACATTATTTTGACACAATATAATGACAAAATCATTAACTAGACTTTTATAAATAGAGTAAAGTCCAAAATACATCATGTGATTTGTCCCGTGTTTCGCTTTACATCCCTAAACCTTTTTTTTGCAGAAAACCATCCCTCCGTTAGTAAAGTTGGCACGAAACCATCCCTCCGTTAGTAAGGTCGGTCAATGAGGACTAACAGTTGCAAATTATTCTCCGTTATCTTGTAAGAGAGAATATTTGCATCGTCGGTCCTAAGGACTAACGACACAATTACTTTCAGAATAAATTGCATCGTTGGTCCCAGGACTATGATTGCAAATTTTTTGGAAAATAAATTAAAAGGGGCATACTAAAAAGGTAATTTCTTGAGCTTTTGAAACAAGTTTATTGACACATAGTTCGCATTTTGGCATTTAATAGTTGGACAAAATTGATGTTAAAATAAAATCAATTCATCCAAACGTCAAATAAAGTCGTATATCCTAAAAGAATATTTATTATTTAAAAAACGCTACGTTAAAACCCCATGCGTTCACAGAATTTATAACTAGTTTACACTACAATGACACAATTTTTAAACTTAGATTGTTTTTGCACTTAATATAAAGTTTATATGGCTTAACCGGAACATCGACAAAAATTGATTGCTATTATTAGGGCTGATCACGGTCTGAAAACCGGACCGGACCGGACCGAAAACCTATTTGGTTTAAAAGTCCGGACCAAAATGTTCGGTCCATGTCCGTTTTGGGTCTGGTCCAACAAAGCAGAATAGTCGGTTTTGCGTAAGACCGAATCGGACCGAAGATCGAAAATGAGAAAAAGGTAGATCGATGACCGTAGCAAAAAATATCACTACAAAATAATATCACTTTTACACACTTTTTGAAAGTATGTAAAAAATTTGGGGCCATCTTAATTATTTTTTGGGTATTTATGTCACGCTTAACATGACAAACATGTTTCTATCTCAACGAAAATACGATTTTGAACTACTCCAATGTGCTAATATGGTTAATTGCAATCCGACTCACAAATCCTTGCGAACGATCCTGACTTACCATCACTATCTTGCTATAATGGATGAGTGCACTTGCTAGTATGTGTTATTGATAGAAGGGCAAATAACATATTTAAGCATCATACTTGTCACAAAAAACAGTTCGACGTAGCGAATAAAAAAAATAACCCTTTTGGCTACTAAACTCGACTAGTTTGTCCTTTATTGGGCATTTTACCTCTTACTCCCAGTCACCACGTCTGATTTCCACCCATTAAATACGTTAAAGTTTTTTTTTTTTTTTTTTTTTTTTTCTCGTGGAGCAAACACAAACAAACACCCAACTGGTAAGGCCCTCTGCACCCATTAATCGCTTACCTCTAAGAATCAAAAGATAAGCAAATCCATTTCCCAAACCCGTGATCCCAGTGGATCGACTGAACCCCAAACGGGTTCTTGACCCGAAACCACAAATACACGTACATACACGTACCACAAATCTTGGATTGCAAATCCATTTCCCAAACCCGATCCCAGTTAACTATTGATTTTACAAACACACACATACACGTACCACAAATCTTCCTGACACACATATCTAGATACACGTCTATTCATGGACCTTGGAATATCACCGGCGATTCAAAACAACGACTACCATCTTCTTCTTTCCATCGTTGCGTTATTGTTGGGTTTTGTTTTCTTGTATGCTTTGAGATCCTTTGTTTGATTTGGTCAGTAATAACGATGGTTTGGTCAAGTTGGTGAGAATGATGTATGCTTTGAGATCCTTTGTTTGATTTGGTCAAGTAATAACGATGGTTTGGTCAAGTTGGTGAGAATAATGGAAGCACTAATTGGTAAAAGATGTGGTTATTATACTTTAAACCGGATACCGGTTAAATAGGTGGTAAAATGCCCGATAAAGAACAAACTGAGTCGAGTTTAGTAGCCAATTATTTTTTTTTTATTACGTCGAGCTCTTTTTGTGATAAGTATGATCTTAAATAGGTTATTTGCCTTTGATAGAATTGATAAATCATCTTTTATAAATTTAAAATTTGTACACACGTAACACATCAATGAATTACATGTGCAAAAGTGCAAGAGGTGATATGATAAGTATTGTTTGTTGTGCATATGTTTTTTTGTTATACATATGTTAGTCCCTATAATAAATGCGTCAAAATATAACAATTTTTGTTGTATTTGTTTTCTTTTCTTGTTACTTTAGAAAGTCAACTAAAATCTACAACTATATCACCCCTTCACTGTTCTATCAGGCAAAAAGCCATTTGGTTGGAGTGCAATCTTATTTGTCCGACATAACTTATGAATCGTGACTCGTAGGCGTGGTGGTCGAGTCAAAAGTAGTGTCATCCGACAGAAAATAAACAATTTAACAAAAGCAAGAACAAAAAACGAAGAGAAAAATTACCCTTTAACAAATTTTTAATATATTTATATAGTTTTGTGAGTTACAATTTTAATTGAGAACTATTGTAGTAAACTTAATCATTTTCAACTACTATATAGCTGGGTATTTGCGTGTCTGATGGTGGTAGACTTCGAGATTAAAATTCATGGATCTTTCATGTTAAATTTTATAGCAAACAAATGTTATATATTTATATGTTTTTTTAACAATAACTTTATGTATTTTAATTTCAGGTGAGCTATTATCGCTGATTTTTATATGTGTGTGAGAAATATGTGAAATGTTTTGTGTGTATTTATATTGTAGATGCGATTATATGTTTTTAATAATCATTATTGATAATAATGATTTTTAATGATTCAGCGTTTTTAATAATGGTCTTTAAAAGCGTATTCAATTTAATGAGATGTATTGAATATAAGCCTTGAGTGAAATACTGTTTGTTGGTCACTGTCTTGTCTACACAAGCCACGTTGAACCAAAACTTGGCATTTTATCGTAGGTAGTCAAAACAAGGTTTTATAGTCAAAGTCCTTTGACTGTGATTTCCAAAGTCAACGTAACTTTTACGGTTGTACATCGAGGGTATAATAGACCAATTCACAATTATAACGTCGCCTTGGTTAAATCTAACCCATCCCCAACCAGGGGACCAAATGTGATTATTGCTATGCAACTACGCATTTCTTCCCTGATACACTAGCATTTATTTTCGCGCGAATCAATAAACACACCCAACAAACACCTTTACTAATCATAATAACACACCCTTAACCAGAAATGATCATTTGAAAATCAAAATCCGAATCTAAATCCTCATTTCTAGAACTCAAAAGACCAACCCAACTTCCAACAATACCATGTCGATCGGAGCTAATGTTATCACTAATATAACAGATTGTATTAGCAACATGCCATATATAGTGATCAGTAACATTTTGTATCAGTAACATATAGTGATCAGTAACATTTTGAATCGGTTGCTAATAAAAAAAGCGGTTGAGTTAAGGTGTGACATAATGTGTATGGACTATAATACCCTCGACTAACTAACATATATCAGACGTTGACCTGGCGTTAATGGTCAAGGGACGAGTTTAGCCTATAAAAATTTTGTTTTGGACTCGCGACGATGAAAAAGCAAGTTTTGTCCCAGCGTGATGTTAAGGTACAAGATTAGGGACCAACAATGTATTTTAGTCTAAGCCTTCTTTTTATAATAAGTATGTAGACTTATTTTTTTAAGACTTCTCTTAAAAAAAATTGACCTAAATACATTATAATGTAGTTAAGATAGTATGCAATTAATTTAAGACAATTGAAAATAAATATAAACAATAATTACATTAACGAAACAATTATTTTGTAGTTTGGAGTAGGGGTGTTCATGGTTCGGTTATCGGGTTATTCGGTTTATTTGGTTCGGTTAGTTCGGTTAATTTTTTTTAGGTATAACCGAAACCGAACCGAACCAATTTAAATTATTTCAACCGAACGAAAAGCAAAAACGAACCCTATAACCGAAAACCGAACCGAATAACCCGATACCCGAATTACATAATTTTTATTTAATTATATATATTTTAGCACAAAATATTTTTTTTCAAGCTTAAATCATGTTATATTTATACTAAAAAGGAGTTTTAGTGATTTTTTTTCATATATATACTAGAAAAAATATACTACGTATATTTTATATGAATTCGGTTTTTGGTTCGGTTTTCGGTTTTCATTGCCAAAACCATATCCAAACCGATAACCAAATATTTAGTTCGGTTCGGTTAGGTTTTGACCAATTCGGTTCGGTTACGAATTCGGTTCAATTATTTTCGGTTCGATTCGGTTTCGGTTTTCGATTACTGTGGATATTACCCAATCCGTGAACACCCCTAGTTTGGAGTGGTAAAGAATCTTTATTTTACCCAATTGGCCCAATTGCCTAAGCCTAACAAGTGGTAATATTTCTATAGTGCAAAATTGCAAATATCTTTAGATGTGAAAGAAGCGTTGATGTTACATCTTGTTGTTCTTACGACTACAAAAATGTCATCATATTGTCGACGTTATTATTTAAGAATATAGTAGATAATTCAAAATATCACGGTTTTTCTTTAATCATAATTGACCAACATAACTTAGTGATTTGTGAGCATCGTAATTGGTTCATTTTTTAGCACAATACATGTATGTAGTACTTAGCCGCACGCTATATAATGCTGGTTTAAATCGTTTGTGAGCAGGGTGTTAGGACCGTACGAGTTTACCACCTCACGTTTCTCGTGATTTCTGCTTGTCACATTTGAGGATACCAAGCATGGAACACCGGTGATCTATCCAAGAACAACTGCATTTAAGGAATACTTGTAGTATTTGATATGTCTTATTAATTCTGTCTAGATATCCTAAGCACAAATGATTTGGGACCAAAAAATTTCGAAATCCTAAACATGTCTGTTTTTTAGATGTTATTAATATTCCTTTGAACAAAAAACACTAGAAAACTTATTGAATATAGATTGTTCTTATCTTGTTCAAAAGAAGAAATAGATCGTTCTTATCAAATCAAATACTACCACATATAGCAACAAACATCCTTTTTAACTTTTTCCAATTGATTAATATGTTGGTTCAAAATACAATAACAAAATAACGATCAGCCACTAGTAAGATGTGGACACCCCCGGTGAATAGACATTTTGGCCGGAGTGTTCATCAGTTTGGTTATTAGATTATTTTTGTTTATTCGGTTCGGTTAGTTTGATTATTTTGTCTTTTGAGTAAAACCGAAAATTACACCAAACCGAAATTAAATTAAACCAAACCAAATAATTTGAATTACATTATTTTAATTATTTATTTATTTAAATATACATAAATCATTTTCACCAAAAAAAAAAAATTCAAACCTAAAAAATATTATTTTATACTATGAAAGAGTTTTAAAAATTCAAACCAAACCAAATAATTCGAATTAAATTATTTTAATTATTTATTTATTTAAATATACATAAATTATTTTCACCAAAAAAAAATTCAAACCTAAAAAATATTATTTTATACTATGAAAGAGTTTTAATGTTTTTCTTTATATAAATATATAAAAACTATATATATATATATTTATGTGAATTCGATTTTTGATTCGGTTTGGTTTTATTTTTGCCAAAATCACATTCAAACCAAAAATCAAATATTTAATTCATTCGGTTGAATTTTAGTAAATTTGATTTAGTTACAACTTCGGTATTTTTTTTTTTTTTTAAACCTGAATTCTCCACGCCCCTAAGTTTATTTGGCCGGCCCAAGACGTACATGACCCAACATTGTTAAGCCCAATGCCCAATATATCTATTTGATGATACCTGAAATAATAAATCTGTTTTATAAAATAATAAATTCATTTTGTAAAAGTGAAGAAAAAAATCTGTTTGGTGTTCGAATGGCGTACACTACTCTAGCAACCATAAACCACCACTCATCGATTCTAACCGTCACAAATTATCATCATCTTCCGTCATTTAACCGTCACAAATCATCATCACTGTCACTAATTTCGTCGCTGAGCTCGAAAAATCGTCGGTGCCGGTGCAGTGCTTCGAGTCCTCGTCCTCCGGATTCTGGGCCGCCTCCTGGTGACGAACAGGATACAAACTCAGGTATAATACTTATTGCGTATTTTTTATAAAGTTGTTTGGCGAATTAGTTGGGCCGAAGCTTATTAATGTAAAATCGAAATAAAAATACATCAAATTAAGTTCACGTGATAACCCACCATATTTTGAAGGGTATTTAAGTAATTTGACTAACTATAAGCCCGTTTTAATTGGCTTGGGCTTATGAAGGCTTAGTATTCTGATTGCGGAACAGTTATCGAAATTTAGTATTTTGCCCTAGTTATTTAGGAAACCTATATGAAACCAGAAAAACGCAAACTAGATAAAAACGCTACTGATTCTGAAACGCAAAGAGGCGATGGCCTGAGACAAGTTTTACATATGAATACATGATACAGTTTGGCATAGAAACATAGGATCATGGAAGAAATAAAAATTTAAATACCTTGAGGGAAATCGTTGATTGTGATAATGTATTAGTTAAAGCACCCTCTTCTAAGTGATTATCAGCTTCTTCTTATAAACTTAAGATGACAAACAAGTTTTGAGGATGTTTGCACAGGGATGTAGGCGTCATAGAGGAGAGAATAAGTAGAGATGAGTTTTGGTTTTTTATATAAGAAGTCGACTCGAATTCAGTTAGAATGACATTCTAACTGCGGTGGTATTTTTGTACTTCAAAATAAGAGTACAAATATGACCACATTTGACGAGTGAAGCTGTGTGCCTTAAGCATGATAAGGCAAAATAGCCGCTAGGACCTGAACTGAGGCACTAGACGACCTAGACGCAGGCCATTAACTATCATGTTTGTGGGAAGAAATAGATTTTTAATGAGAGAGGGACAAGCAGGTGAAATGTTGGCTCTGAGCTCTAATTAACGAGGTCGCTACTTCCGCCAATCGATTTCCGGTTAATTGCTTTGCTGTTAGCTAGGCTATTCCTAATTACTGTCTGCTAGAGATTGACGGAATAGGAACTGTGTCTATAAAGCGATTTATCTTGTTAATCATTTCATCTTAGAACCCACTCTTGAAATGGGGTTTTAAGCACGCCCTCTGATTCATATGGACATTTGCGATATGCTAGCTTTCCTTATTTTGCAGTGGGTCTGTCTAATATAAAAGTACTGATGCAGGACAAGTTTAGAAAATAGTATTTTGCTTAGCATATTACTCATATATGGTGGAGCATTATGTGCTTTTTCTCTTGATTTCTATTAATGTTAGTGACGTTTTTGAGGAAATAACTCCATGGAAGGTAGCTTATTTGATAACGTAGTGATGCTGCATTTTAGCTTCTTACGGAATTGCTGTTATCAATGCTCTATGTTAGGTAGTAACGAATGTTATTGTGTCCATGAACAGGATCAATTGCATCTTTCTCTAGACTTCAAGAAAGCGTTCAGATATTTTTTGCTGTTCTTTTCTGGATGTCTCTCTTCTTTTGGTCATCTGTATGGGATGGAAGGAATAATGGCAGATCCAACAAGGGACCTAGATTCAGGAAATAAATTTGTAATAAGTTAGCTTGTACAGTATATATGTCATGATAAAACTAGGTCAATTGCATAATGAAACAGCAGCTGCTACATAAGTATCCAAACGACCCTATAGCTATGGAAATATTTATCGTAATATATAAGTTTTGCAGGTTTCTTACTATTCACTGTTGTTTAGTTTCAAAACTCTTGATGATTACTAGGATCATACGGTTCAGGTTCTGTAGTCTTCGAAGCTTCGATCAGTAATTGTAGTGTCCTTTTGTTATTTGATATATGCCAAGTGTTCGATCAATATAATTTAGAGATAAGTGGGTACATTTTTCTATGTAGTGAACTTGTGTCATGTCAAAGTCTCTTTCGGCTGTTGCTATCTACAGGTTTATCAAGAACCATATCAACACTGGAACCATCTACATTTTTTTAGACATCAAATGTTGGAAATACAAGTGCGCGTTTAGTATTTGTTCCGTCCACATGGACTTGGTTAAATCCAAATAATGGAGTATAATGCCATTTTGTTGTCTATCCTTTTTTGCTAGCAGTCTTAAAAAATAAGGGCCGTTCATTACCTCATTTTTTTTTTATCAAATGACATCTGTTTTTAGACATGCCCTACAATTTCTTTTTGGGCAAAGTGTCAGCTTATCATGTGATGATATTTTGATATAGAGATATTTTCTTTTAACTTATTTACTGTATGTACTACTTCAGCTTATGTTGTAAATGATTAAAGTACAAGAGTATAATATGTTTATAAAATAGAGTTAGCTAATTTAGGCGGTTAACGCTGTTATAACCGTGATTGGTTTAAAGAGCTAGTTAGCTTCGTAAAATAGGGATTTTACTCTCACTTGTAAACAGTGTGTGTGTAATGCGAGTTCTCTCTCAAATCCTTAGCATTTCATGTGGTCTTGAGTTTGTAGTTGTTTCCTATGAGAGCTACGATCCAACTGATATCAAATTAGTGTTATAATTTGATTGACTATGCTTCGTTAAGGTTTTCGATTTGATTAATTGATTTAATTTCTAATCAGTCTGTGATTTGATTGATAATGTGTCAACCACGACTACGAACCCTAATTTGGCTTTAGATTCGAATACCCACAATGATTCTAACGACCCTCTGCATATTGCTAGTTTATATCTTCCTGGTATGATGTGACTAAAACCCCTATCAATGGAAGTAATTTCCTTGGTGGAATCGCACAATTAAAATGGCTTTGGGAGCTATATGGAGGCTCGGCTGCATTGATGGATCTGTTTCTAAACCTGATGTTGATCTTCAACGCTGGATAAGGAATCTATATTCTGGAAATAAATCAGTGTAATGTATTTGTATACATAGTATGATAAAACTAGGCTGATTTCCTAATAATACAGCATGTGGTAAATAAGTAGCCAAACAAGCATATAGCTATGAATATGCTCATTGTAATGTATTCGTAGATCTCTCCCGTTCACTTTTATTTAGTCCCAAGATGTATGATGATTACTGGAATTACCACTATTATGCGTTGTTGTGCTTGCTTAGAAATATGGTGATTAGTATATGTAGCTTTCTTGTAATACTTTGATATTTTGGTCCATATACTTTAGAGATATAAATGAGTAGAGTTTTCTCTGGAGTGAACTTGCATTATGTCAAAATCTTTTTCGTCTGTTGCTATCTGTAGGTTTCCGTCGCACAAACAAGACCAAGACCGGAGCTATCCTAACTTTTAGACCTCTAATTTGAAATATACGTGTTGCGTTTAGCCTTTGTTGCATCCACAGGACTTGGTTAAATCCAAATAATCAATTACAATGCTCTACCCTTTCTCCCTTTTCTAGCAGTCTTAATGAGGACCGTTCATTACCCTTTTTATTTATTTATTTATTTATTTATTCAAGTTACATCTGTTTTTACCCACAATTTCTTTTTGTACGAAAATATCAGCTTTATCATATCGATATCATGTGTATCATATGACATTTTGATTGAACCATATACCCTTTTACATTGGGGCCATTGATTAACTCAGATTGAGAAATTTAGTTATATAAACGCTGATATGATATCACACAATGGTTTATTGTTATGTATTAACGATCTAAGTGATGTTGGATCCATATTTCTATAGGAAATGACAAATGAAACTCCCTGTACTTGGTTTTGTTTTTCAGAAACCGAATTAAGTTTGATTTGGTTGTGTGTAATAGACATGATACCTGATATTAGTGAAGTAGTTAATCAGCTATCAGTCATTATCAAATGAAAAATATGTTCAATTATTTCACACAAGTCCAAAGGCCACAAAACACAAACCCATGTGTATATGGCACCAGTCCGTAGGCCACCTTAAAAATAGTATATCTCTTTCAGTAATAAGTTTCTGAAAAGAGCTTCACTCCATACTCTCCAACTTTCTATGTACTAGAAAGTTCATCCAATCATGCTGTTGAGATGCTCTTCAGCACCTATCTTGCACTCCCTTCCATCCAAACAATCATCACCCCAACCCCAACCCCAAAATAGTGTATTCCTAACCCGAACCGCCTCAACTCCATTGTGTATCTTCTCTCGAACGGGTTCAGGTGAACCTTTGAAAAGGAACGTTGGTGACGAAAGCAGTATAATGCTGCAGACAGGTGTGATAGGTGGTGGGGGTGACAATGGTGGGAGATTATGCCTTGGTCATGGGAATAAATCTGGTGGTGGTTCGGATCATGGACATGATAAAACTGATTTGTATTACCAAAAGATGGTGGAAGCCAACCCCGAAAACGCTCTGTTGCTAGCAAACTATGCTAACTTCTTGAAAGAAGTACATATATATATTTAACTTTGTTACTTTCATATAAGTTTTATTTTTATATGAAAATAAGTAAATACAAGACTTTTGTTGTTTCAGGTTCGATGTGATCACAAGAAGGCGGAAGAGTACTATGGAAGAGCAATTCTTGCTAATCCAAGTGATGGAAATGTTCTGTCACAGTATGCTGATCTTTTATGGCAGATTCGTAATGATGCTGATCGTGCTGAATCTTACTTTAATCAAGCTGTCGAAACTGATCCAAATGACTGGTATACATCATCTTATTCTATGCAAGTTTTGAAAGTTTAGTTATGATGGTCTAATTTTTTTTGGAAAGACATTTGTGATAGTCTCTTAATTTCATGTTTGCAGTTATGTTTTAGCTTCTTATGCCCGATTCCTTTGGGATGCAGAGGATGATGATGATGTGGAAAACGAGTTTAACTTAATTAGCTCAAAACCCGAGACCTTTGCAGGTTCCTCACACGGATGTCCTGTAACTGTGGTTTAGTACTACATCTAATGATATTTTGCTTTGATGTTAATGTATGATGATGATACTAATAACCAATAAGACTTTTTTGTAATAGCCGTGATTGATGTTGCGTTTAACCTTTTATGATGTTGATTACTTATCTAAACAAACACAATAGCGAAATGTGATAATGCACCCGAGTGTTGTTTAGTGAATCATTATTGGTACTTGCAACGAGAACGTCTCATTCATGTCCCAAAAAAATCAAGAGAGGTACATGTTGATATTTTCCATACTAGAATTAAAAGCTTTACTGTATTAATCTCCACATAATCATTTGTGTTAAGGTAGTTCACAGCTTCACTTACTTTTAGCATATCAAAATTTAAAAGATGACCAAGTCATGACAGAACAATCTAATATAATTTGCTTCAAGTATAACAAGGTTTCTAGGTTCGAATGTTCCATAACCAACCTAAACCCGAACCAATCACTAAACCAATCGCCAAGAACAAACTCATCACAATTCCAGCAATGTTTGATTCCTCAACTTGAACAAATTTAGGAGCCATGATCATAAGTACGCTAGTCAAATACCCGTTGCTAACTCCCAACAGTAACGTTAAAAGTGACACCACAACCTCATTTCGCAACCATTTGGGTCCAAAAACACAACCCATAAAAAGAGGATAAAACAGCACCCTGGCAACACACCCCCACACAACCCATCTACTCCTCTTAACCACATAAAGCGCGGTCAAACACTTTCCTGAGAAATCACCAACATTAAACATTGTTATCAAGAACACAGGATACCAATCGCCAAAAAGCGTTGATTTAACATTCTCACTTAAGTATCCTGGGAAGATTGATAAGGTCACAATGTAGATTGACACCATGCACATTACTAGCCATCGAAGTTTCTTTAGGACATTGATTGTTTTTGGTGATTTGGATTCGGTTTTGGGTTGGTTATCGAGCTGTGTTTTGGTGGTGTAATGTCGAATGTGTGGTAATTTGTGGAGGAGGTTGGTGCAGATAATGCAAAGGAGTTCGATGAAGGTGCTGGTGAAGAAGTAGATATGTGTGCTTGTTCGAAGGCCTTTTCTTGAGCGGGGAAGTGAAGCCTTGGTTATGATCCTTAACATGCATACCAGTACCCCTGCATATATAAATTAACATATTGAGTATAGGTTTTTAATTTGATTGAGTGGCCAAGCTATTAAGTTAGCTTAAAAACCTCCAGTTTATTATGCTCATTACTTGTAAGTCTGCAACTTCGCCTAGGAGAGAATGAGAGATACCCTATATAGATGATGCTAAGAACCTTTCTTAATCCTAGCAGGTTTTCAAATAGGTGTCGGAAAGACTGGTTTGCTTAGGTGTGTGACCGAGTGTCGCTTGTAATATAATCAATGATGTAACATATTTTTCTAGTTACTTGCTAGCTGATTCTATATACTGCACTTTGACACAAGCCATATTACCAATTTTTATAAACTTTTAGTGTTTAAGATTGCTATTTCTAATCATTTGACCAAATAATTGTTGATGTTAGCATACATATCAAAATTGATTACTACCCAAAAAACAAACAATCTTAATTAGAAGATATGTTATTACTGTATTACATTAATTACCAATAAATGCAAATTTGTACTATATCAGCACATCTAAAATAGAAAAGTGGACACTTAATACGTACCAGCAGACGCATTGCCAGCAACAACAGCCTGCATATACCGATCAGGCAATTTCCCCGTAGCACCAATCAAACTCCCTCCAGTTAACCCTTCAGCAAAGCCAGTAACCACAACCATCAACACAAGAACCACAAAAGCCGCATTGGAGCCTCTTTTAGCCTCGTCCCAACGACCAATCCAGTCAGTCACTGGTGCAACCATTAAAGCCAAAACAAACAAACCATAACCAAAGTTCATCCTAACCTTAAAGCTAGGTAACTTTGTTTTGCTAGACAAATATGTCATGATAAAAAGAACCAACATTGCTGCCAACATATATGCAACAGAAAACACTTTGGTGACATGTTTTGTTGGATAAATGTCTTGAAAGTAATCAACTGCTGTGATGAATGAGTTCCATGGGACTAGGTAGCCTGCTCCTAGTAGGAAATGGATTATGTATGTTATGTTGTACGGGTCTTTTTCGTCGTGCTGATCGGTTGTTATTGCTTGTGGTGGTACATTTTGGTTTTGCATTTTGTTGCTCTAGAGATGATTATTTTGCTGCAGGGAGTAATTTGTTCAAAGGGTTTGTGTTTAATGTTTTATGTGTTTAGCATTTATGATAGTTTTTGGATTAAATGTAGAGAAGTAAAGGTTCTTGGACTTGACTAAAAAAAGTTGACACGTAAATATGGTCATGCTAGATTTAGAATAACTAGGCGATTATTTGTGTATAGCTTGACAGTGGATAGTAGCGTCAGTTTGTATATGTATATGCGTGTTTTTGGGAAAAAACGAGCGGGGAAAGTTTGTGTGTAAACTTGTAATTAACTATTTTGATAAACATAATTAATAGATGCTAAAATATACTTTTATTCTACAACTGGCTTGTATTTTGCAATAACAACAACAATACCTAATCCTACCGTGCCAGATACCGGGGCTTATATTATGCAAGCTTATTAAAAGTTATGTGTTTGTTTTTCCTTTGCATTTACAAGAAAGAAAAGATGCTTTTTGAAATTGCAGTGTGTATAAATGCAAGTATGCAACATGCTCATTATGTTAATGAAATTTTAGAGTGGAATATGCACATTGTATATAGCTATATCCGTCGATAAAAATCGTAATTTGACTTTTTAAATAATTTTTTAATTTTGTCTTTTAAAAATATTTTTTTTTACATTATATAACACTTGATGAAAAATATAAAATTGATTGAAATTTAAACATTTCATTAAGATGATTTTCATCAAATATTATATAAATATTTAAGATCAAAGTTGAGAAAAAACATATAAAAAGTCAAACCTGACAATTATTATAAAACATAAAGTATATAATTAAATGTGATAGTTTTAATAAGTCAACTATTTGTAGTGGGAAATTAAACAGAAATTAAAATTTAAAACCATTAAAATTAAAAAAATATTTTGGGCATTACACATTACTGTACACATTTTTTAGTTTTAAGAAGGAAATATTATCTCTTTATATGTATTACAAACATGTTAGCTTATCGAGTGTGAAACAAAAATTGGATGAGAACAAATGACTTTTAACATAAATGAGGATGAAACCAACATTTATAAGTTTATATATATATCACAATGTACAAAGATCAAATGTCAAAACCATTTTCCTAATATTACCAAAGAGAATGGGAGTGAGTAGTAATATTTAAAGTAAAAGAAGGGAAATGCTATCAGACTAAAGTTGGTGATGTGTTGGTTAAAGGCCCTGTTATCAAGACAGGCGTCCCAAGTTCGAATCAACATCTCTCACTTTAGCTTTTTATTTGCAACTTTTCTTTTATTTCAATGTTTAATGTTTCATATTTACAGTTACTGTTATAGTTACTTTTAATATTTACATAATTACTTTCCTTGTGCTATTTGTTTAGCAATTAATATAGTTTATTGGATTAAATTTAGAAAAGTAATGGTTTTAGAATTAATTGAAATAAAGTTGACAAGATGCATATAGTCATGCAAGAAAAGAGTAATGCAGACGCACATGTGTATGTAATCGGTAAAAGAGAGTTGGATGAGAAATAACATAATACAGTAACATGGTTTATGTAAGCCTTTCGATATAGTTTTTGGCTTTTAGCTCGCCTTTAAACTTTCTTTGCATTTTAGTTGCGTTATGTTACACGTATCCAGTGTTTTAAAATCCGGGTTGACTCGGTCGGTTGAATTGGTTGAACCGTAAACTGGTCAGGTGACTGCAAGCCGGTTTTTAGCGAAAAATCCGGTTGAATTGTCGGTTAAACCGGTTGAACCGTAATCCGATAACTCGATTGAGTCAAATGAAAAACCGGTTTTTAAAACATGTCATGTATCTAGTTGTAGCTAGTTTGTACATATGTATGACCTTTTTATGCTTGTATTTCCAATCCTAAAATAACTCGATTCCTGCGAATTTTTATATTGTACAATGATATAAGAGGTTCATAGCACTTTATTCTTAATCTCGTTAATTTTAAACCAATTCAGAATCTACTTTTCATTTTGTTTTAGGTTTTAGACATGTAGCTAGTTTCCTCATAGATATAAAAAACCTGCAATTTTTATGTATTAAACGCATTGAAGAAATAGATTATAGACAGTTTATGTATTTTTAGATTAAGGTGTTGATTAGAACCTAGAAGTTAGAAATGAACCTTGGTAAACACTTGACAGTTGACACTCCTTTTTGGGCCCAAAAAACAAGTCGTAAACTAAACCCAATACACATTTTTTGGTGAGGTCCAGCTCATTAATTGGTGAGGCCCAGTTTATAATCATATTGAACTAAACCCAATACACATTTTTGATTATAGGCTATAAACACGGAGGAGAAGTATTAGTTAAACACGTGTACAAGTCCATTTCTACACGTGTACATTGCTATAGTCATTTTAACGAGCAGCCACTAGACACTCATTTTTCCAACCAAAGGTGATTCAGCTTGTTTTATTACAACTAAGTAAAATGTCGACTTTGGATCGTCCGGTGAACGATAAAGATAATATTGAACAAGTTAAGGTTCAGTCTTCTTAATCTCTTATATCTCATAGTTAAATTGATCTGCATGCATGCATGTACTTAATTTTGTTATAAGTTTCATTTTAATTCAGGGTATACTTTGTTAACAAATTTATTGCCATTTATAGTTGGGATTCATACAGATTTGTTACATTTTAAAAACTATACTTTCACTATGCTTGTAAAAAATTTAATGTACCTTTTCTATGGGAAAGAAAATTAATGTTTTGAAACTCGATTCAACCAGTTCCGGTCAAGAAAACGGACCAAACTAAACCGGGTTCTTGATATTCAAAACCTACTTAGACCCTCCGGGTTTAAGTTGACCCGGGTCAAACTGGTTCTCGAGACCCGGCCGGATTTTGGTTTTTTCTTGTTTATTTACAAATAACACAAGTTAAGTATATGTAATTGCGGTTGTAATTTTTCTATTTACACGTTATGTTTATTACTAGTAAATGTTTTAATAGCATGAATGAACATATGGATTCGTCATGATTTGTATATATACTTTTTTTTTTTTTTGTCTTTTTGGGAATAGAATTTATTCGTTTGGGGTAGAAAACCGGGTTGACCCGGTGGTCAAACCGGGTTGGCCGGTGGTACCTGGTGGTGAAACTCGTGAACCGGTGACTCGATCGAGTCGATTAATGACCCGGTTTCCAAAACATTGAGAAAATTACTCATATCACGTAGTGGCAAATTTGATACTGTTGGTTATGTTTTTTGCGATTTTCCCTAGTTTTAATGATAACCACTAAGGGTGTTGTACTTTAGGCGTGTGTAAGTAAGCTTCTTTTCATAACATTAATCGGTGTTTGGATTGAGCCAAACAACCCATGCTATCAACTTAGGCTTACCTACCCAAGAAAAAAAAGGTCGAGGGTCCAAGTGAATGCAAAAACAAGTTTATGGCTTTACAAGCCAGATATTCATTGATAGTGTAAGGACCCAATCAAGTAAGTTGCATAATGCGAAGTACAATGGCTTGAGTGAACCAAAAATGAAGTGTATCGACCTAAATGAATGACAAAAAGTGGGGTAACGGTGAATCAGGTGTGAGTGAAGCATTTAATAGGTTCCGAGAGTATAATGGCGTAAATGAACAAAAAAATACCAACTGAAATGGTAATTTTTGAGTAGTATAGAGTAAATCAGATATTAGGTTTTGTCGAGAGTCACCTTGCATATCATTAACACCCGAAGATATATGTTTAAACACCCGAAGATATATGTTTAAGAAGTCTTGATAACAAACGTAAATCAGATAATAGGATTTGTATATAATCCTTGGATATTGATGTCTTAATTTGCACCTTTTATTTTCATGCTCACCAAGATTAAACATTTTAACAAAATGCACGATGATTTATTAAGTTCATGACCATCTTATAAAACTGCAGGGAACGAAATCAGGACCTGGTGAACAGCCAGTTAAGGGTCCTGAATCCGATACAAGAGTTACTGAAACTGTGAATTCAACACCTCCAACTGCTTCAGACACTGAATTCGATGCAAAAAATGGGGAGGCAGCTAACAAACGTAAACGAGTATTAGAAGATGCTACCGTTAACGATGAGAAACAAACGAAATCTGCCAAGGATATGCCTGTTTCTAACACAACGACAGAAAGTGGAGAGACACATTTCACATCCTTAGAAACTACTACGGGTGTCAAAGAGGTAGAAATGGTAGATGCGGAAACCATACAAGGGTCGGCTGGACAAGGCATTAAAGAAGTCGAGATGCAAGATGCTGAAGCTGTACACAGTGAAACACGTATCGAGGAAAAGATTACTAAAGATGAGCGTCCTGATGTTCGTGATGAGGAAAAGATTACTAAGGATGAGCGCCCTGATGTTCGTGACGAGGGTAAAACTCATCCAGACATCAATAATGATGAAAGGGGACCTAATTTAAGCGTGACCGAGGGTTTTAAACAAGATCAAGGCATAAAAGAAACTGAGAAACCTAACGAAATTGGTGCATCTGAAAGCAATGAGAAAAGGATTAATGATTCAGCTGCGAACGATGAGTCAGGGCAACAAGCGTTGGGTGAGGTAGCAACGTTGTTGAATCAAGTGCAAGAGAGTGATGCAAAGGCTAAGTTGGAGGTTGAGGTGAAAGTGAAGAAAATGGATCAAGGGGATTCGAAGGAAAATCATGAAGTTAACGACTGTGCCCAGACCGTGGCTCGGGTGAGTTGCCCATGATCGTGGTTTTCCTTTGTCTTTTGGCTGTTTACGACCTACTATCTATTAGGTTTCCGTAAATGTCCATTAGAGTAGTGTAATGTAATATTAGCTTTTGGTTGATGTTTGTTAAGAGTAAAACTCGTGTGAAGTTAAGTCCAAACACATCAAGATGTGTTGGTGCCCTTGAATTATCGGGGGTCCAAATTTTGTTCTAATTTCACTCTACTGTGTTCTGTTCTAGGCTTGAAATTTTGGCTCGGTTTGATTTCGTCACGGCTGTTATTTGCTAGATACAAAGATATGCTATGACACGAGTCCATGACCTTAGAAATTCATGTTTATTAAACAGTGTACATAAACAATTTGCTCGGTCGAAATATTTGGTTTGACGCCTGGCCAGACTATAAATCGAATATCATGACAGACTTAGACGCTCTAAGATGAATTGTGCACATTTCCATCAAGAATCAATTCCAAACTTTGGATAGGTAGTCATAGCCTAAAAGATGTCAGAATGGGTAAATTAGATAACTTGTGACATGGGTCACATGTAAAACGCTAGGTTGAAGCTAATCCTGAAGCCTTTCTTTTTAGTTTTTACTCTAGTTAATAGCTAATTAACTTATTAAAACCAAAAACTCTTGAACTTGTAGTACATTATAGAATGATTTAAAACGCGTACAATTTGATACGTATTATATGAAACGGACGAGCAGTTGTCTGGTACAAACCAAACTCGCTTTCCGTTAATAAGTCGTCTGGTCCCATTAGTTCCTAATATGATAGAAAGGACATTTTTCATATGTCCAAATATAACATAGGTGAAAACCACCCTAAACATGTTTTAGGCCAGATAAAGCATTGTCCGAACATGCTTTGGGACATAAGACCATGTGTTAGTACCATTAATACAAGCAAAACTAGAAAAACAATCCACTTAGTTTAGGTGATAATTTGGAAAGGCCATGCTTATCTTTCGAAAATCAGGTATTTTATCGAGTTTATATGAATGAGATATTTCGCATTAGAGAACATGAAAAAAAAAATGTTGATACCTTGATTCTTGGTAAAAGGTAATCTTTAATGATGGGGAAAGGATTAAAAAGTTTAGGATCCAAAACCTATAAGTTGCCCTTGTTTCATCATGGGAATATTTGATTACCAACTAAAATGGCAATCCTAAATGTGAAGCATCCCAAACAACAAGCCACCATTCCCTATTGCTTACATAACTACTAGCTTAAACATTCTTCATTCATTGACATGGGGTCGACCTGCTTGTTGTTCTGGTTCTTGACCGTCTTTGCTAACAGTATGCACAAAATAATTAGTGTTCTTTTTTCCTTAAGTTTTCGTTGTATGCTCGTGTTTGATGGTTTTTTTAACTAGTTTTGGTTTTTTCTTTTGTGTTGGCAGTTGTGATATCGGGTGCGTTCGTGGGTACTTATGGAGTAAATTATGGACGGATATCGGACAACATTCCACATCCTGAAAGTGTAGTGACGCTAATGAAGGCTTGTAAGATCATGAACACCCGAATATTTGATGCAGATCATGAAGTTCTTAAGGCTTTTAAGGGCTCGGGCATTGAGATAATGATTGGGTTACCTAACGAGTTCGTGAGAGATGTAAGCTTGGATGAAGATAAAGCAATGAACTGGGTGAAAGAAAACGTTGAGCCTTTTGTCCCCGGGACTAAAATTGTTGGTGTCGCTGTTGGAAACGAGATTTTAGGGGGTGGTAATCAAGAACTTTGGGAGGTGTTGCTTCAGGCTGTGAAAAATGTTCACAATGCCCTTGTTCGGCTTCGTTTATCAGACAAAGTTCAAGTCTCAAGCCCGCACTCAGCTGCAGTTTTCGCAAGTTCATACCCACCATCAGCTGGTGCGTTCAAAGAGTCTGTTATGCCGTACATGAAACCATTGCTAGAATTCTTTTCCCAAATCAAATCACCCTTCTATATAAACACCTACCCTTTTCTCGCTTACATTAGCGACCCCGATCATATTGATCTAAACTATGCCCTCTTCAAAAAGAATCCCGGGATATACGATGAGAAAACTAAACTACATTATGACAACATGTTCGAGGCTCAAATTGATGCGTCCTATGCTGCATTAGAAAAGGCTGGATACGATAAAATGGAGGTCATAGTATCAGAAACCGGGTGGGCTTCAAAAGGAGACCCGAATGAAGCAGCAGCAACAGTGGAAAATGCACGAACTTACAATCTGAACTTACGTAAACGGCTCCTTAAGAAGAAAGGCACCCCTTACAGACCAAAACAAGTGGTCAAGGCCTACATCTTTGCAATGTTCAATGAAAACCTCAAGCCCGGGCCAACTTCCGAGAGAAATTTTGGCCTGTTTAAAGCTGACGGGAGCATTTCTTATAGCATCGGCTTCACAGGACTCGTACCTTCTTCATCAACATCTGTCATCGCCTCTAAAGTATAATAACAGATTATTCTTAATCGCTCAGGTACTTTTAAATTCTCTATTTTATCGGTTTTGACTGTTTTCTTTTGTTTATGCAGGGCATTTGGTCTATACAATTAATGTACGCGATAGCGGCTGCTGCTCTGGTGCTGATCTTATGTTAAGTATATAACGCGTAGGGGATTATTATTTCAGATTTATAAACATTGGTGTACAATATGGCCATCTTTCTTGAATACAATTCTTCTATTATTTTTTTGTCTTCTGTACTATCTAAATAAAGACTTACTTTTCGACACGCATAAGAATTTGACTAGTATAAGTTATGTGATCTAAGGAAGAAGAATTAGTCAAAACACAAACACCTAAGGAAAGAAAATTGGTCAGAGTTAAATTATATCCCCTGCCTAAACTTTGTTAGTATATAATTCCCTACATCTCTTATACCCAAACTCGCGGTTTTCTCTTCTAATACCCGAAAATACAATCATTTTTCCTATTTCAAGTGATCATACTACAAAAATCAAGCACGTCGAAAGAGATGGAACACTGGTATATGAACACAAGCATATCCGAACCACCTAGCAGAAGTACTAATTCGTCTCGCTCAAGCACCAAACCGCCCCGTAATGCTTCATCCACATCTAATCTAGTTTCAATAGCATTTTGTTTAACATTTTCTTGGGTTTTATATGGAAGCTTATTTAAATTATTGTATTTTCAAACTTCAAACACATGTACTATTTGTAATTCTGATAATAAAGATTAAGTTTCTTTGTGCTTTAAACATTTCAATAATTAGTATTATAAAAGACTCAACATGTTATATATTGTTTATGCAAGAATATACAATAAGTAGTATGCAGCTAATACTCAAATTTACTCATACAGAAAGTTATAAGTATTCAACTTAATCATAAATAAAGACAGATAATAAGATAAATGGTTATTGTCTGCATCTAATTACATACTAACATAATACTTATCTTCATAGCATATCAAGGTTGGAAGACTTTATCACCACATTTGCATTTCCATGAAAGAAGATAGTAATTATCTTCCCAATGTGATTGAGTACTTCTGTAATTACCAATCATCTTAGGGTGTGGAGGAATAACCAAAGTGGCTTGACATGGCCTGCAATTCACACACTTGTTTACGCACCTTGGCGGCCTTGATCCTAATATTTTCTTGCTTTCTCTAACACTTGTCACCCCTTCATCAACTAGCAACCAACCAAAACACAACAAAAAGTATCAAGAAACAGAACCCTTTTTGTGATTTTGAAATCTAGTATATATGATACAGTTGACCCTTTAAAGGCTGGTTTTTTACATTACCTGATATGGAAAGTGACAGTGTGAAAGATAAGAGTAGAATGACAGTAACAAAAACAATCCTGAGGTCAAGTAGGTAGGTCCTTGCAGGTGCCATCAATAGTTTAGCAAACAACTTGAAGTAGTGCAACGAGTTATATATAGAAACACAAGAGATGAATAAAGGAGATGAACATGATGATGAATGGGACCTGTGATGAATTTATTTCTATTATTTGCCGTGCATGTAGTACTATTTGAACCAAAATAAAAGAAGATAACATTTGTGACAGTGAGTCAAATAAATGTATGGAGAACAAGGGACAGGTTTTGTAATGTGAATGTGCCAATTAACTCAAATTCTTTTCTCACTTCAAATTTCACTGTTTTTTGGAAAATGTTGCACATTTGACTATAATGTCTTAAATCTTGAACCATTGTTTCTGGAATTACAAACATTATCCTTGTGATCTGGGCATGTAAGAAAACAATGGCATTTATTGCCAACTGTTGTTTAGAGGATAGTTAAAGTACTGAGAATGTTAATCAGTGATCTCTTAAGGTCTTTTTTAGCTAATCTTGCGTCGTAAGCAAACCCATCATCTTGAAAATAAGGTGTATTATATCAGTTGTTGAGAAAAGTCCATCACCGATACGATATACTTTTCTTCATTTCGAAACATCAAGGCTACCGTTTAGTGGGTTTGAATTTTACAAGTCAGTTGATGTACTCTTGGTGCATATATTGGCGTGGTTAGGGAAAGGCTTGGAAACGGTCACGGGAATACCCCAGTTAGGCCTCGTACATTTGAGTAAAAGGACTCACCATTCCCGAATAACCTGATAGAGGAAAACCTCATTTGTTTACTCGTTTAGTAGATGTACTCGAGGTGCATATAGATCATTTCCAGCTCAATAAAATTCTAACCATCTCAAAATTTAAAAATAGGCCACGTACATTTGAGTCAAAAGGCTCACCATTCCCGAATAACAAGATAGAGGAATACCTCATTTGTTTACTCGTTTTAGTAGATGTAATAGAGGTCCATATAGATCATTTGCACCCTTAACTGTATATTTACATTGTAAACGACAAAGCACTGTGACTATCAAGACCAACTAACTTTAAATAACATTTACATAAAAGTATTACTCACAAAGCACATGAAAAACAAATCAAAAAACAGAAACTACTTAAGGAAACTATTACTAAAAACAACACAACTCCAGAAAAAAAAAAGCAAGAATCTTACATAGATTATGCCTGACGTCAAGAATCAATCTTAAAGTCCAAGAGTCATTTTCATCAAAACAGTTGGTGTCGACAATTTTACCATCGTTTTTTTTCACCTAGTTTCCCATTAAACTGACATAAAAACAGTATTTCACGTTTTTCATGCAAAAAAACAATACCCATACGACAACTAGTATTGAGACCAAACAAAGAGATCAAACAACACTGTCACATCAATACAACTCACCGTTTTCTTTCTGCACCAAACACTCGTAGTAGAAAGCAAAAAAAAAAAAAAAAAAAAAACGCACAAACCCTCTTCATTTGTTAAAGAGTAGGGGGAGGGACGCGTCTGATTTGTGTTACATAGAGGGCAGACGCGTTTTATCGACCCAGACCGACTGAATGGTTCGGTCTGATCATTACTAGTAGTCTAATGAACCTAACAACAAAATCACATAAAAATCCTACTATAACTTTTTTTAATTTTCACTGTTTAAAAAAAATGCTTTATGAACAGTATTAAAAACCCATAAAAAGTCCTCTATATATACTTATTTTCAATTGATATGACCATGCATGTGCATGTGTCACTAAAAAGAGGATACAAAAACAGACAAAGGGTGCTTGTTTTTGCTGTTCATATGATGAGTATAACGTCATTTATTTTGTCAAAATGGGTAAAATGAAATGGTCAATGATGGTATAGTGTATGATAGCAGTGTTTTTCGGCTTAATTTGTGTATATGTTCATTTATGATTGCGGATGAACAGTGATTTTGAGGGGAAAAGATTAAAATTTAACGAGACATGGCATGTTTGTAGTCAGAGAATCGAGTAAGGTTATGGCAAACATGGCGTGACCGTTGTGCCGGGGCCAGAGCCCATGCTAGCTAGTCATATATAGTTCTACTAAACGTGACATAATCGGGGTTTTTTAGCTCGCATACTGCTCACATGCATGAAGGGATGGAACTAGCGGAGATCGGGAGGGGTTGTGGCCCTTCAAAAATATTTAGTCACAAGTACATTTGTAACTCTTAGAGCTAGGTGTGTTAGATAACTTGGTTATTGCTCAAGCCTAATTGTGGGCTTAGGCCATGGGTTTTAGGGTTGTGATTATGTTGGTTGTTTGGAAAGTCGTATGCCTTTTATAAATAGATATTGTAATCTCTTATGTGAAAACATTCAATAATATTACTATTTTGTTATTTTATATATGATATTCCAGTTTTAGGTATGATCAGTCATTAAAAAATTTGTAAATCCTCCGGTCATCGGCTACGCATCGATGATCCGAAGGGATCCCTGTTTATTTATTTTTGCTTTATTGTTTTGCCTTAAATAGCTATTTTATTTTTTTATTATTTTTTTTTTTTTAATTTATTATTTTTTTTAATCAAATGTATAAACACTATCACACAAACACTAGTTGTGTCAATTATACCTTTTTCTTCACCAGATATCATTGTTGTTAACGACAAAAGTTAACCAATAAGTTGTTGCTCACTCCTAAAGGCAAAGCAAGTCATGGTGCAAAAAAGTAACAAACATCACAAAAAAGGAAAAGCGTCAAGCAGTATACAATTTTTTTTGTCAAATACAAGTCTATATCCGTGCAAACCAACCACAAGGAAGAGAAGAAGAAAAGAATAAGAAGAAGCGGATATAACATTTGTGCTAGTTTATCCATTTGAAAGTCTCTCATTCAAAACGGGAGAGTATTAGACAATAAAATATGTATAGGGTTTATATGTATTTGTATTATGTTTATTTAGTTTTCTAATAAGATTAGTTATCTTGTTAATCAAGATTAAGTTAGCATATAAATATAGGTTATTGTAAATTAATCACACAATCAATAAATCTATATATCTATGCTATTTTACATAGTATCGGATTAACAAATTTTTATCCTCCTATCATCGGTTACTTGCTGGTGATTTGGAGAGATCCCGACCAATCTATTTTCCATATCTTCATTTTTTTAGCCTTTTAATTTCTTTTTATTCCATGAACCCTAGCCTGTCAAACCATAGCCGTCAAACACACTCATATTATGTTAATATAGTCATCAATCAACTAATTTGTCTTATAAACATAACTCCTTATTTAAACTCCGAAGATCATTGTCGGGTTTGAAGAAAATAGTTGATAAAAAAAAATTGTCTCTCCTACCTAAGGCAAAACAAGTCTTGACGTAAAAAAAAGTCACAAAAAAGGAGAAAGTTATCAAGCAGTATCTAACTTTGCCGCCAAATACAATTCTACCTTCGTGCAAATAAACAAAAACGAAAAAAGCAAACAAAACTCCAAAGACGAAAAGCAAGAAGATGATTTTAACATTTTATCCAGTTTTACTATTCAGTTTTCTCCCGCTCAAACTGCGGAGAGTGTTAGATGACTTGGTTATGGCTCAAGCGTAATTGTGAGCTTAGGGTCCATGGGTTTTAGGGTTGTGATTATGTAGAAAGCCATATGTCTTATGAATAGATATTGCAATTTCTTATGTGAAAACATTTAATAATATTACTTTTTTGCTATTTTACAAGGTAAAGCACAACAACAATAACTATTTTTGCGTGCATCTTCGCGCCAACGAAGCATCTCTCATATAACACCCTAATAACTAAAACACACTCTCTAACAATAACACCCAACAATTATTATTGATGCATGCGAGTCCTATAACAAATCCCAAAAAATAACCCACTCGCTCAAAAAAAAATTACCAACGGCGTTCGCCGGTGGAGCAATGAAGGATCGAAAACGGCGCCAGGGACCGGTGCATTATGGCGTGTAATGGCGGCGCCATTGTGGAAAAAAAGCCCAATGGTGTTGTGTAGCGAGGCGGAGATAGGAGGTCACAAGGGTCACGTGCTGTCTTAGCGAAAAAATTAGTTTAAATTTTTGAAAATATTTGACTTTTTTTTTTTTTTTTTTTTTTTTTTAATTACTTCTACGAACCAATTTATACTATAGTTTCTAAAAATTTAAAATGTCTCTTCGAAGAAATTTTCTCATCCGCCTCGGTTGTATGACCCACGTGCGTGTTCTCTTGTACTTTGTAATGATAGACATTATTAGTACAAATGTTAAATAAAAATGCAAATTAGCCCCTCTAACACAAATACGTTATAATTTGACCTCTCCGACAAAACTTGTCAAGTTTCATCCTTACTTGTTAAGTTCCATCTCTGTATGCATGCATGATGTTATACATTATGCGGAACAACTAATAAATAAAGGATTATTTGCAAATGACAACTTGAGTAATAAATGTGTTTGTTCAATTTATATTTTTGTTGGTAAGAGCATAGGGTGTAGTAAACTAGTAATACAAGTTAAATTTTAACACAGTGTCATGTCAACGCCACATCAGCTTTAAAATTTCAACCTTAACTCACAAAAAAAACACCCCTTGTCATAACTTACCATAACTCAACTATTTTGGGCTCCACTTTTATTTAAAAAATAAAATTTACAAATTCAACCTCTAAACTAATACTTATTTTAACAAACAACATAACACTTTAAAAAAAAATACAAATAACATTTATCAGTTCAAAAGTAAGTTTTTTTTTAACCAAATCAAAGTAAGTTTTTTTTTTTTTTTTTTTTTTAACCAAATCATGCCCAATCATGCAGCTCAAAAGAAAAAAATAAGGTTTAAATGTTACGCCTCCTTCCTCCTTCGCACACACACGCAACACACGCACTGACACACACACCAACAACACACACGTTAATCGTTATACAAACACACACACGCACACACCCTAACCCATTTAAAAGTAAAATATATATATATATATATATATATATATATATATATATATATATATATATATATATATATATATATATATATATTAACGCTAGTTACCATGGTAACGACGTTATAACGCCCAAAGTTAACGTTGAAGATGATGCAGTAACGCACGTTAATGCAGCCCACGTCACCCTTAACGCGATGTCTGAGTTACCACACCGAATGCTTTAACCAATTTATTGTTAGTTATGGATTAATATTAGCATTGTTTTCAAGCAAGAGGCGTAGAGATTGTTGTTAACTACTTTCATGACTTATTTTGATATGCATCTGCTAAAACAAGTTATTGCGATTTTGTCACCTCTAACTTAACTGAATTGGTAAATAAACCTTTTTACCAATTATATATAATGTGGGACTTGAAAATGAATTTCTATTGGTCGAGGTTTCTTCTCTTTTCTTTTACAAAATCACATGAAAACTTGTCATCATAAACTTTGTTACAAGTAGAGGGTGTTCATGGGTCGGGTAATATTCGAATAAACCGAAAACCGAAACCGAACCGAACCGAACTAAAAATAATCGAATCGAACTCGTAACCGAACTGAAGTTGCCAAAACCAAACTGAACCGAATTAAATATTCGGTTTTCGGTTCGGTTATGATTTTAGCAATCCTAACCGAAAATCGAACCGAAAACCGAATTTAAATAAATTTATATATTTTTATATATATTTATATATAAAAAAAATATTAAAACTCTTTATACTATATATATAACATTTTTGAGTTTGAAAAAAAAATTGCTAAAATATATATAAATAAATGGATAAATAATTAAATTTATCTAATTCGGGTTATTCGGTTCGGTTTTAAGCATATAATGTTCGGTTTTCGGTTATTCGTTCGGTTTAATCCATTTAAGTTCGGTTCGGTTTCGCTATACCCGTAAAAAAATTAACCGAACAAACCGAACCGAACAAACCGAATAACCCGATAACCGAACCAATCAACACCCTAGTTACAAGGATTTAAATTTCGAAGTTAATTTCAAATCATTAGTTTGTTTATAAAACTTGTTATATTCGGCTTACTGGGCCCAAGTGGTATTGGATTCATTGGAAATTCCAAACTGGGCTTCAACATAAGAAAAAAATCATTTCATTTTATTCGCATACCATAATGAATTGTATTTAGGGATGTATAATGTATTACATTCAAGAACTTAAACTCAAAAATACTAGCAATAATCTTTAGATTACCAATTTATAAATAATATTTGATCACTTAAACTCAAAAGATACGACATTTCCTAACTTATTTATAATTTTATATCACGTGATGTGTTGGTCTTTTAAGTTTTAACGACTTTGAACTTCTACGTCGCATCAAAATTTTTCTGATTTTTATATTAGTGAAAGCCTTGGGGTGTTTTGGTAAAAGTAGTAGTGAGCAGTAGGCACAGCTCACCGCTCATCGCTCACAACCTATGTTGCACGGAAACTCCGTCGGGTGATGTCTACCGTACTGGAAACGTTTCGGAATCGCGAAACACCTGGAAACGCCTCAGAAATGTTTCTGAAAAATATGAAACGTTTCACGTTATTTGGAAACGTCTGGAGTTGGGCAGGAAACGCATTGAAAACGTTTCTGGGCCATCTAAAAGCATTTCTACTATTAAAAACATATATTTAAGCACAATCGTTTAAGAGTCCATTTAAACACGGACCACTTTTTCCAATATTAAAATGACGGCATTGTTTTCACCCAAGTCGTTTCTTGAACAATAGTTTCATGGTTGACAAATCTTTTGCATCTAATATTGAACTTTGTTTAATGACATTTTGGTAATAAGAATATGGTATAGAATGTTTGATGTTTATTTATTTTATTAATAATATATATAAAATACACATACGTTTCTTGCCGTACCTTTTTTTGAATGTTGGGATACTGGCGTTTCTAAGTACCTGTTTTTGTCTCCGTCCCCGTATCCGTATCCGTCCTCGTGCAACATAGCTCACAACTTCTTATAAAAGCATTGAAAAAATGAACATTTTTAAAAAGTAGCAAAGATCACCGCTTCTTTGCCAAACGAGTATTAAAAATCAAAATGCTAATTGCTCACTGTTCATCACTTCAAAAAGCTTATTAACACTTTTTTTTTTTCATCTATATAAACCAAAACCTTTTTGTAGCCTTTATGGAATAAACTAATTCAGTAATCACACATAAATCGTTTATAAAATCAGTTCACGTATGCGAAGATAAGATGCAACGCAATAGAAGAGTCGAATAGAGTGTGTGATTAATGTTATAAATCATATTTTTCGGATAATTCATGCTTTTTCTTTGAGTTCAGGTGCTTTGTCAAGCTCATTCGAGATCAAAATTAAACGTTATTTGTCTCAAATGTCAGTTAAACTGAAAAAGAAAATTATTATGAGAATTACCAAACAGAAAATGATTGATGAAAATATGTCATTTTGATCCTTATATAAAACATGATAACTGTAAAAATGGTATCAAAACAACTAAGTACAAGGTGTAATCACCCAACTAACCACCCTTTGGTGATTTAATTTTGATAAAATCGTTCCAGTGGTCCTTACCAATCAAAATGATAGATGGGTTTGGTCTCTTGACCCCTCGGGTAGTTCTCTGTTAAGTCGGTGCGATCTTATATTGATGATTCTTTATTGCCGTGGTTGGTCCTTCCACTAGATGGGTTAGTGTTGTCCCTATAAAGATCAATGTTTTGCTTGGAGAGTGTCTTTGGACGATTGCCTACTCGATTAAATTTGTCTCTTCGTGGATTGATATCCCATCCATTCTTTGCCCCATATGTAGTTGTCTTTGGAGACTTCCTCACATCTTCTTTTTCGTGTAATGTGGCTCGTCATCTTTTGCTTAAAGTTGCTAGTTGGTGGGAGTTGGAAATTCAGAATGTATGTCTTATGTTGATTGGCTTTCTTGGTTTAATGCTCTTCGTCCCTCTAAAGGGAGGAAAAGTGTGTTAGAAGGAGTCTTTTATGTCATGTGGTGGGTGATTTGGAAATTCCGTAATCAAGTGTTGTTTGGAAGCTCTCAACCGCGATTGGATTTACTTTTTGACGAGATTGTCTTGTTGTCTTATACTTGGTGTTCTAGTAGATGTAAAAGTAACTTTGATTGGATCTCTTGGATCAAATGTCCTAGTTCCATTTCTTTGTAATTCTCTAGCATCTTGCTAGTTTTCTAATAAATTTGCCGTTCAAAAAAAACAATATACACAGAAAGCTTGTCCCCAAAACACGGATGCAAGCATACAATACAAGAGAAAAGTGATAGTCCCTCTATTAGGTGCTATCTTACAAACTCACACATTAACCAACTGATCAAGAACAGAAAACTAAACCAAACTGTTAAGATCAAGAAAATCTTAAACCAAACTAAACTATAAACCCAGTAAACAATAAACCAAGATCAAGAACCAACAGAATCGCCAGAGAAAATAAACCAGATGAAACTTTTGTGTGTAAAAACCTGCACCCCTAAGAGAGAGAGATCCTTATATAGCCAGAATATTTACACTTTAAACCCTGCACAAACACAAACTAAACAAACACAGATCAAAGATATTGTCAAGATAAACTGACTTAAATATTTTACATATTAAGTCCTCCAACTATAATAAGATTGATATATTTCAACAATAACCATGAATAACACCCAGTTTTCTAATATTATTTTATGAATCGGCGGTTTCGAAAAAGTACCGGGGCCAGCTTTTTAATTATGTAACACGTGCTAGAAAGTTCGGTGTTGTATCGAAGCCCCCACTTAAAATGGTCCCCGGTTTTGGGTTTTTGAGAATTGGCAATGCCACATTTATCATGAACTCTATAATTTTCTTCTTCATAGTAAGGTTTTAACTTTTACGTCCTTTGGTGCTCCTATGTTTATTTATTTATTTATTTCTTTTTTTAACGATTTCAGGTGTTTTATCATGTAGGTGTCATTATAATGGATCGGGTTCGCCTATATGGTCAAATATGAACACATGTGTGCTGAAGAGGCATTGTAGATCAACACTCAGAACATCTTGCATAAAACAAAGTTGGGTATCTATGACTCAAAGAGGATCGAGTTGTGCAAGGTGCTCAAACTTTATTACTCTAAGCAGTTATTTCAGATATATCATAACAAAACTTGTCCTTCCCTGGAACATATATGAATAGAGTGTTGGTGAAACCAACAATGTAGCGAAAGAATTAGTTATAATGTCTGTCTTGTAACACTATTGTTTTTTTATCTAATTTCTTGAACTAATGTCCTTTTGGACATCAATCGTTTTATTGAAACTTATTTATTTGGAATCAACGATGTAGTGAAAGGATTAGTGACACTGTCTATCTTGCGACTCTGTGCTTCTTTTTTTTTGTATCTAAAATTTTGAATTGACGTCTTTTTAGATATCGATCGTCTTATTGAAACCGAATTATTTGTTAAACTTCTTATTTTTAATAATTGACCAGAATAGAGACACTTGCCCTATGGCATTATGGTTTATCAGACAGGTGATGCCATGACCACTCGCGTATGGGCACTAGCTATTGCATTTGTAGTAAGAATCACTTATTGCGGACCCTTTTTGGTGCGTTCTATAGTATATTATGCAGACGATTCGCGGCAACGCACGGGTTAAAGTACCAAAACCAAGCAGGACAAGAATTGATTTTTTTTTTGTAATTTTACATGTCAGTTGTTGTTTTCTCTTCTACTTTTTTGCTACCAAAGACTCTCTTTTTTTACAATAGTATCGTATATAAAAACTCCAGAATTTTGGAGAATAATACCAGCTGCAAATCAGCAACAATTAAAGCCAAGCATAAATTAAAACGATACCACAAATGTATGCAAGCACTCCGTAGCAACGCACAGGTGAAAATCCTTGTTATAACTATATAAGTATAATAGATTTTACATAATGCTATCGTTAAATCTTATTTAACAATCTCGTACATGTACCAATTATACTCTTAATATACGACTCTTATGCACAAATAATTAAAATTTAGATATATTGTGATTTATAACTCCGTATAAAACATATTATATAAGATTTATAACAAATCCTCGTGTATGCACGATATATAACTAGTAAAGCCTCGTGTATTGCATTTGTAGTAAGAATCACTGATTGCGGACCCTTTCTGGTGCGTTCAATAGTAAAGTATGCAGACGATTCGCGAAAACGCGAGGGTTGAAGTACCGAAACCAAGCAAGACAAGAATTGATTTTTTTGTAATTTTACATGTCAGTTGTTGTTTCTCTTCTACTTTTTCGCTACCAAATGCTCTCTTTTTCTGCAATAGTATCGTATATAAAAACTCCAGAATTTTGGAGAATAATACCAGCTGCAAATCAGCAACAATTAAAGCCAAGCATGAATTAAAACGATACCACAAATGTATGCAAGCACTCCGTAGCAACGCACGGATGAAAATCCTTGTTATAACTATATAAGTATAAAAT
The DNA here is from genome assembly GCA_022545495.1 of Chrysanthemum lavandulifolium. Classification (NCBI taxonomy): domain Eukaryota; kingdom Viridiplantae; phylum Streptophyta; class Magnoliopsida; order Asterales; family Asteraceae; genus Chrysanthemum; species Chrysanthemum lavandulifolium. The sequence continues at coordinate 266,590,442 of CM040244.1, read as the reverse complement.
ATTTTACATAATGATATCGTTAAATCTTATTTAACAATCTCGTACATGTACCAATTATACTCTTAATATACGACTCTTATGCACAAATAATTAAAATTTAGATATATTGTGATTTATAACTCCGTGTAAAACATATTATGTAAGATTTATAACAAAGCCTCGTGTGTGCACGGTATATAACTAGTAAAGTTAAGAAATGGAATGAAAAGAAAACTAAAAACAACAACAAAAATGACCACAAATAGCTACACATTATTATTTGTAGTAATTGAGTTTTTGTTCACGTCTTAGATATAACAATGGAAACTATAAAGATCTTACTATTTCTACTTATTGTCTATGTGGGACAAGCTTATGAAATAACATTACCAAAACATGTTATACGATACTCATGCCTTTTACCATATGACACTTAAAAATAAACCGTTACCTATACGAGCTACATTGCGAACAAGGTTGTCTTCAATAAACCCAATTTAGAATCAAAATTATTGTTTTACGATAAAGATAAACTTATAAAGAAAAATACTCGTATGAGTTTATATGCATCAGCAGGAGTGTATCACCCGTATAAAGTCAAAACATTTATATTATAGAACCATGTATTATTTTTTTCATAATAATATCGAATAATATGAACAATAAAACCAACTAACATGAAAACTTTACAAATTCATTATCCTTAAAGTTCTCAACAAGTTGTACTTTAGTTTCAAACTTTCAATCTTGCTGTCTTTCTTTATAGAAGAAAAACAAGAACACCTTGGTGGTGGTGACTTTGGATGATTAAATCTTGGTTCTCTGCAGACGAAGTGCTAAACGTCACGACCCTGTGGGAACTCCGAGCTGGTGACATGTTTTTTTATCTTTGTTTTTGTTGAACTTTGAAATGTTAATTTGCTTTGAGTGGTTATGAAATCTAAATTATGAACATATAAATGGTGACAAACAAATAACGTAGTTTTTTATTTTCGCATAATATCGAATTTACCTGTCTTATTGTTTTTGAATATCCGGTTTTGTCTAAAGTTACTCTTGGGTTTCGACTTTCGATATTAGGCCCTTACTTTCGCATACAAATTAGGAATTACTAATTTAAAAGAAAAAATAATGAAAAAAATGCAATGAACAACCTCACACATAAATTATTGTAAGGCTTTCGCGTACATATTAGGAATTACTAATTTAAAAGAAAAAATAATGAAAAAAATGCAATGAACAACCTCACACATAAATTATTGTAAGGCGTACAACACATCATTAGCTTAGCAAATCATCTTTGGGCTTATATAGTTCTGTATATTCTTGCTTTCAAGCCATGTGGGATACGTTATTAAACTATGTCACACAATAATCACAATCGAGGCAGATCGATAACTTGTTTTATCCCATGGGCCATGGCGAAGAAGAACATCTAGATTGTAATCCAATTTGTACCATATAACCTAATTGAAATGCTTAAAACACACAACAAGGACAGTTCACAGTTGTGGTTATATAAACATTAAGTTCATAAATAGAACCAAGCAATATCTTTAATAACAAAATCAAAGTATATGAACAACAAAACCAAATAGCATTAAAACTCAAAGTAAGTTTCTTCTACCATTATAATCCATTGTTTCGACTCCACAACTAGAAACATATCCAACTTCCCTCCATGTCTTCTAATCAGTATCTTTAACATTCTCTGCATATGCACTTTATTTTTAGTCTTTCTTTTTTTTTTCGTGGAGGAAAAGAACGTCTTCGTGGTGGTAATGTACACAAAAAAAGCCATTTTGAGCTAAATGTGACAAGTAATTTGTCTTATTTTTTACGTTTATCGTTTTAGAAAAAGTTAATGCTCGACGGTATACTGTATGAAACTACTTAGGTATAAAAGACCAAGATTTCATATTTGATAGATTGTCATTGATATATAAACCAAAATTTAAAAGCACGTTTCAGTTAACTTGTTGGTCTTTTCAATATAACGAGATTGAATTTCTACTTTGCTTCAAAACAAAACACATTATCCCAACATACAATAATTAAAAAAGCAAATGGTTTGTGTATTTAACTGAACATGGAGTAATAACATTTTGAATTTCCACCAACACACTTAAATGATAAAAATAACAAACCACATTATCCCAACAAACAATATCTTGTTGGAAGATATGACATGTTACAACTTGTTAGACGCGCTTTCTATTAATAAGGATACTACAACTTCTACTTTCTATCTATGTGGGATAACCTAATGAACGAAAGTTTTCAAAACACATTATACAATAATCCTGATCACAATTAGATTAAGAACTTGTATAATTTGATAGCACAAAAGAACAAATAGATTGAAAATTCATTTGTACCATGTAACCCAACTGAAATGCTGGAAAGTTTAACCCATATATGGGCTTCGTGTTTTAAAAACAAAGACCTCAACTGTTGTAGTACTAAAAAACCAATCTCTTTCCTTACTCATTATTCTTAAGTATAAAACAGAAAGTCACTTGTATAAGCTACGTTGAAAACAAATAAGCTTCTAAAACATACTTATGAGTGCATAAGAGTCGCCCAAATAAAGTCTAAAGTCTAAACATTTATATAATAGAACCAAGCAAAATGTTTCCATAACTCTACTAACAAAATTTTGTGCACCATCAAAATCCATATATTTCGCTCCACTCCACACTTAATAAGATATACCTTAACGTTCTCAACAAATCGCACTTTTCTTTTCCCATCTTCCAGTCTTTCTTCGTGGAGTACAAACAAGAACGCCTTTGTGGTGTTTGTGAATTGTGATGGTGATTCTGCGTGATTTAAATCACGGTTCTGGATCGAGGAAGTGTTAGTAGTAGTGGTCCGTAGTAATGAGAGAAATATCATGGTATCCGAAACTGCAATAGTTGTTGCTATAACAACATCACGGCCCCGTGGGAACTCTAAGCTGGTGACATGTTTTTTTGATCTTTTTTAGTTACTTGAACTAAGAAAGTGTTGACTTGTCTTTGAATTTAGACGACAAACAAAGAATGTGGTAGTTGTTGTTTGAATATATCGAGTTTTTTTTTTTTGGCTAAAGTCATTATCGGGTTTTCAAAAGAGCCAAGCACATTTGAAGAGTATTAATATATTTTCCAATTTTGAAACAAATTCATAATCACTGGTTGTTTAAATTCGATATTGGGACCTCAAACAACAGTTGACCATAGTGTTTTTTTTTTTTTTTTTTAAATATAAAATCTAACTAAAAGAAAACCAACATAGCAAACAAGTTACTATTTAAGTTGATTATAGCAGATGATAATAAGAGTTCACCATTGAAAATATAAAGATCTCAGTATTCTTGCTTTCTATCTATGTGGGATAAGATATCAATTTATTTATGTTATCTGCTGATCACAATTACAAGTAAACTGAAGACCCGTTCGTACCCACGTAACTTTTTTTTTTTGTTAAAGGCAAGGCCGTCTCGTGAATTCTCGCTACTCGCTTGACAACACCGGAGCCCCACTAAATACCAAAAGTACAAATATAAATAAAAATATCCATTGATAATACGTAAAAATATCATCATTACTATTGTTAGATCAACATTTAAATTCTCGTCAGAACATTTGACTTTATTTTAACGTATCATGCATAGACCCAAATAATTTTTATTTGACTCTTCGAATTTTCTTTTCTCTAAACGTTTTGAATATCCAGATGCGTGTTTTCTCTATTTAGGTGCCATGATTTCTAAAACACATAAAAACACTAACAACAAATATCTAATAACTACTACAGACTATAGTGCTACCTTTTATTATGAAAAAAGTAAATAACTAATCCTATTAATGAATAGCTAAACAATTAACGATTAAACTTGAAACATAAAGATTAAAAAATTGTATTCTAAAAAACAAAAATCTTAATATAAAAGTTAAGTTTGAAACGTTACCAGACCGATTATTGGTAAAACTAATACAAATTGAAGATAATAGGATTGACCGTAAAAGAATATTGCACATACGGCTCTCTCCAAACCTGCTAATCATTTTTATTTATCTAATGGGACACATTTGTCTATTAATACTATTGGAATTTGGGCCTCAAAGCCTTATGGACCCATAAAAACTAACTATCATATTACTAAGATATAAACGATAGTCTCAATGCCTTATATCAATGATAAAATACTGCACATATATGATAAAGGACATCAAATTTGGTGGCCTTACTTGGTTGGTGGCCCTGTGCCGATGCACGTGTCGCACCCCTTTACAGCCGGCCTTGGTTAAAGGGGATAGTTCGTACCCACGTAACTTTATTGAGTCTTTCTTCGTGGAGACAAACAAGAACGCCTTCATGGTGGTTGTGGTGGTAATGTATTGAAAAAGAAACATTTTGAGTCAATTGTGATGAAGAATTGTTTTATGTTCTACATTTATTGTTTAGAAATATTAATGGTTCGATACTATAGTGAATGAAAATTAATCACGCATATCAAGACCAAGATTTCACTTTAATGAGATTGAACTTCTAGGTTGCTTCAAAAACGAACTTACTTGAATCTGTTATTTTTACATACTAAGGGATCAATCTCCACCATTCATTTTTATTAGATCTAATGGATGAGATTAATCCAACAATTAAAAAAACCCACTTTCATATTTTCTTTTTTCAAATATAAATATCTTTCAAACCGTTAATCGTCAGCGAAAAAAATATACCATTACGACGAGCATTTAATTATCTTTCATAGATGACACTTTGATATACTTTCACCTAATTTTTTACGTGTTTGTCACTTTTTTAAAGTTTTTTGCCTTTTTACCATCGAAATTTGCGTGAAAAAATCATATACGATTTAACACTAATTGAATACCACATGTGATATTAGTGTTAAATCATGTATGATATGTATATATCATATGTGATTTATCATATATGACGAAGACTAAGATCACATACGATATTATATATCATACGTGATTTAACACTAATATCACACGCGATCTTCAAATTAGTGTTAAATCATATATGATATTTAATACAAATTCTAGTTTGAAGAAAGACGAAAAACATGAAAAATGATATTTTTTTTCTTTTTCGAAAGATATCAAAGTGTCTGTCATAGAAAGATAATTAAATGGTCGCGATAGTGTAATTATTTTCACACCGATTAATTGGTTTAAGAGATATTTAAATTATAAAAATAAGTAAATAATAAACGCTTTTAATCTCGGTATCGATTTCTTTTTAGATGGATGGTGGGAATGAGTGTAAAAAAAGTTTGGTATATCTTTTCATTTTATACAATAAAAGATTGCCAAAATTACACTTTCTACCTTCCCCTTCCAAAACTTACACTGCCAATTTCCCTTTTGTCCACCTTTGGCCCTTCCTCTCAGATATAAAAACCCCCAATTATAACACCCCACTTCACCGGAATTTACTATTCCACCGCTGCTCACCACCGTACACCACCGTAAACCACCACACGCCGCCACCCTTGTCCTCTCTTTCTCAGTCGTTGGTAAGCTCACGCGCCACCCTCCTATGTTATTTCTTCATTTTATCAAACCCTAAACTATTTTATTTTATTTTATTTTTTTAATACATCATAATAAACCAATGTTTTTAATTAAACATCTGGTGTGGATTTAATAGATCAGAAAAGAGTGTTATTTCTTGTCAACTCACTCAGTAAGTTATCTAAGGGTGTGTTTGTTTCATTAAGATGTTTTGGGTCTGAATCTGACTACCGCATCTTACTAGTAAGAGGTGGCTAGAAAGTCTAAATCTGAAAGAAATAATGTTGTTTGTTTTTGTATAATTGTCCGAATGATTTTAAGTGCTCGTTTTGCAATTTGTTTATTAAACCAACGCAATTCGATAATAAGTAACTTATGTAAATATGAAACAAGACTTTTTATCATAAATATAACATAATTAATAAACAATCAAATATATTATATAAAGTTTACAAAACGAGTAAGAGGCAGTAAGACAAGTCCCCCACCTCTTACTGAGTAAGATGTTATATGTCTAACTGGGTCTTACTCAAAAGAAAAAAACAAACAAGCAAAACGTCTGCCCACGAATAAGAGGGCTAGTAAGACTTTTTTTTTTAAAAACAAACACACCCTAAGTGAAATGAGTTGTGTACCCACTACCCAGCTTTACGTTTGCGTTAAGTTCATCCGTAATTTATTATTTAGTTGTGTTACCTTGCTATTGTTGTTGGCGTTATTTTGTTTTGACCCGCGGTCATGGTTGGTGATTGGATATGATTATAGTTCAAAATTTAGTCAAGTTTGTTGTTAGGAAATGATTAGTTAAATGCGTTGCCTTAAGGTTCAAATCTGGGAAGTTGTTGATTGGGTAATGAGAGGGTAGCGACTCGTTTGAGTCGCAGGCTGTTTTGACCCGTTAGATAGTTTGGACGACCTTGTTGCTTGTTTGATTCGCGGAGTCTGCTTGTGTTGTGTACTCGTGATACAAATAGTATCACGAGGGACTTGTTTAGTATAAGTGCTTAATGTGTATTTCAAGCTTCTGTCGGTGTTATGCTGCTAGACATGCTTTACCCGGTGTTAATATGTTGGTGCCTGCCTGTGCTTTTACACTTGTGGGTTACGTTAATATGTATTTTGCATTTGTGTATTGTGTTATTAACGTGCGTTTGGTTTTGACGTATTGGGCTTAGACCCATTAATGGTCTTTGGGTCTTGCTTAGTCTTATGGACGAGTGGTGCTCTTAATTATATATGAACTAAAAGAACTCGTGAATTTTAATGGAACATAAGATATTTGGCCTCTTTAGAAGGCAACCTCGTGTAGAATAATTATCATCCTGATTTTGAATCAAAATGGATTTGGCTAATGATTTGGAGAAAAAGAATAGGATGACACCTCAGTTTGGCCCTTCTATAGTAAACATTGGTTGTCCATGGAGACCCAATGAAGTTAGCTTCCAAGGACTAGTTAGGGGAATAGTTTTGTATGCTTATATATGGTCGGAAGCTCTGCACCCTGGATTGTTAAATGCCGATCAAATGTGGTAAAAAGCTCAGTTATGGGACAAACCAAATAATCTAACTCTATACCTATTCTTGAATTGCAATGTCGTCAAAACCCAAAATAGTCAAGTGTTGAAACTGTCAAGTGTCTTAGATGCTCTGTATTATCTGTACAGGTTTTGGTATAAAATTATAGTTGCAAGTAATAGCTCATCCAAAAATGCATTTTGATACAGGGGTGTTTGGCACTTCAGCTAAGCTTATTATAAAAGCTTATGGCTTAGCAAAAAAGCTATTTCTAAGAAGATTAAACATGAAATCCTTTTTGGCTCGTCAAGAAGCTTATAAGCATTTTGTTCACAAGAGTTTGGCTAAACTTATTGTATTTTGATTGTACAATAAACTAATAGGCACCTCAGATAAACTTAGTCTAACACCCGATAGACAACCTCAAGGATAAATCTACAATGATCCACAGACTCAGAGACTACATTGACCAGCATAGGTTGAGTTTTTCTAGTGTTAAATACTATATGATTAACATGTTAAAGATACTATGCTGACTATTGGTCCTACTTAATTTTTTTTTAAAATTTTTTTTTTTTCATAATGTTGTCTTCAACGTTAATTTTACCGAACACCGGTTTTTATATGAACGAGTGACAAATTCTTTCACTAGTTATGAAGGCTGTCCTAGGCCTTTTGGCTCTTCTTTTAAAATTATATTTGGGTAGGTTCAACGTATATAGAGGTTGTTTTTAAGCTAATGTGCCATGGTTCAGTTTTGCTAGTTATATCTGAGTTGATCCAACAAATCCATCATTAAATTCTGTAGCATTTTTTTTCATCGTGAAACTTAGTATTCTTAAAATTAAGTCAGCTGATTCGGAAATCAGACAAACTACTAGTGTATTTACATGCCTGTTGGCTATTGGATATATTTTGCTCGAAATGAGCATACTGAAGTGATAAGAGACACGTCAGGTATAACGAGTCATTGTGTGAAACAGTCTTCGTAAATGATATTTCGTTGAAATTAGGCATAATTGGTTTCTTGTGTAATATAAGCGGTGGGGGCAGCTACATTCGACTTTCCACTCAGCAGTATAATTTAAGAGTTAAGACCTTGAATCTTTCACTTCATCATATATTTTTCGTCTCACAAAATGGGTGTTTCGGAGTTGGTAGCTTATGAGAATCTGCATAGAGAATTCGCAGCCGTAATTAGAACTCTCTGGCAGAGTAAATTACCCAATCATCAACCAATTTTGCATATGCCCATTATGCCATTAGTTTAATGTGTTTGCAAATATTTTAGGCAATTTTTGGTGTATTTAAATTGAATGCTCCTTTAGTGTGATGCAATACTTTTTTTCTATAAGATACTTGACAGAATTTATGATTGCATCTATTATATTGGATTTATAAAAGATTTTAAAACATCAGACAATTTAGAGCCAAAGGGCAATGAGACCTGGCCTGTTTGACCCATTATCCGTTTTAATCTGTTTATAAGCATTGGCCATTTGACCAGGCCATTTGGATTGTAACCCTTTCTAAACCGCCATCCAATGTGGCCAAATGCACCCATTTGGTCACCATTATTGTTCTCTGTAGATTTTCTTAATCTAGGGTTCTCAGCTTCGCCAGGGTTTGGAAGGCATAGTTGTCAGCCAAACGGTGTGTTCAAATAATTTGATTCTTATTTTTGTAGGTGTTCCAGCTTAAAACATGGGGAGTAGATTGGGAAGAAGGGTAGTCAACTTTGCTAATATACCAATTAAACTTCTGATGCCCACTTCTTTCTCTAACATAACTGAAATCGCCCTCAAAACCATCCCTTCTGCTTCAAAGGTACACAACCCTAGCAGACGTTACTAATTGGCACAAAGTTTCTTCATATTTTTTTGCTGCATGTTTGATCTAGCTAATATTTTTGTTGCATCTTACTTTAAATATTAGATTGAAATCAAAAGGGTTTTGGAGTCACTATATGGGTTTGAAGTGGATGAGGTTAGAACCCTCAACATGGATGGGAAAAGGAAGAAGAGAGGTGGACTTTTGATTGCAAAACCTGATTACAAAAAGGCATATGTTACTTTAAGAACTCCTCTTTCGATAAATCCAGATTTGTACCCAATTCGTGTGATTGAAGAAGACAAAAAGAACATGAGCAAGCAATCCAAGTCCACCATTGTGGAAGGTGATGAAACAACCAAGACACATTGGCTTGATGGAAGTGGGGTTAAGAAGCCAACCGGATATGGTGGCAGGGTCAGGCATGTACCGGCAGATCGCCGGGGAAGTGGTAGCACCAGCAGCACCGCTGCAACATCCAAGTTTCCTTGGACTAATATGCGGTCAACAGCTAGGTAGATTATGTTGTCCTCAGTTTCATTCACTAAACTGCATTCTACATGTTAAATGAAACGTTCTTGGATAATTTTATCGTTAGACAGTGTTTTCAGTTGATCGTTTGGGTAGTGTAAGTTGATTTTTCCTGGGAATTTTGTATAATGAGCTTACTTTTTATTAATTAAATAAGCTCAATGATAATCTTACAATCTTTGCATGACTCAGTGCACTGAGTTTTTTTTTTCTTTGCTACTCTTTATCTCTGGTCAACGCCTTTTGAGATCTAAAACGAGTAGTTGCGACAATATGAATGTTGTCTACATCTCTTTACATTGGAAGGGGTGATAGTTGCTGTAAATAATAGAGGTGGCAGAGTAGGCGGTTGGGTTGGGCAACAGGGGTGACTTTTGGGCATGGGTTAAAATGGGAATTCATTACTCCAAGGCATGGGTTAGACATGGTGTGTAGTATTTACTGTAATTAAAAGAACAGATTTGTGTGGTAATAACACTTGGAACAATAGAGGTTGTCTTCTTTTTTAAAATAAACACAGTTAAATGACAAAAATAACAAAGAACATTATCCCAACAAACAAGTTTTTGTTGAAACATCAACTAGTTCTACATTTATAAGGTGCCCTTGTTTAGTTATAAGGATGTCACAATTTTTATCTTCTATCTATGTGGGATAACTTAATCAAGGAAAATTTTCAAATCATGTTATACAATAATCCCGATCACAAGTAGACTAATAATTTGTTTGATTCCAAAGTAAAGTAAAACAAATAGATTGAAAATTTATTCGTACCATGTAAACCAATTAAAATGCTTCAAAGTTGAACCTTTGGCCTTCGTATTTTGAAACAACGAGCTATACAAAGTAATGTTATGACACCTAAAGCCACATATTGTGTTTTCAAAATAATTAGTTTTACAATCCAAACAAATGCTAGCGACGCACATTTATCGTGTGTCTTCCAATTCTATATAAATCCAAATTAATATAAATAAATGAAAACAAGATGATAGAACCAACATTTTAGATGATAGAACCAACCAATAGTTTTCCATAAACAAAAATACAAAATGAACGAATTTGAACCAAAAAACCTTTTAACATGAAAACTCTACTAATAAATTTCTTGCACCATTAGAATCAATTGTTTCTCTTCCACAACTAGAAACGTGTTCAATACTCTTAACGTTCCCTTAAATGGCACTTTTTTTTTCGTCTTTCGGTCTTTATTTGTGGAGGACAAACAAGAACGCCTTCATGGTGGTTGTGAGGGTAATGTATTAAAAAGAAACATTTTGAGTCAATCGTGATGAAGAATTGTTTTATGTTTTACATTTATCGTTTAGATATATTAATGGTTCGACAATATTGTGAAAAAAATTAATTAGGCATGTGAAGACCAATATTTCACTTTAACGAGAGTGAAATTCTAAGTTGCATCAAAACCGAAAGTAATTGAATCTGTTATTATTATAAGCATTGATATAAGTCATTGGCCATATGTTTATTCTGCTCTTTGGTTTTTAGTTTGTGTACATTGGGTTAGATTGCTTCCAAATTTGCACGACTAATGCACGGTCAATCGGTCATCATTTGATTTCATCAAAATGCATGCATACATGCCGCTAGAAATTAAAATGGCGTATGGTATTTTAGCTGAGAAAAAAGAAAATGAAACACACATAAAGCAAAGTTAAAAGACAAAAACACCAAGTAACAAAGGTGATTGAAGTAGGAGAGGCTTTGGGTTACCATGTCAAAGGCTGCCAACAAACCCTTGATAATTTGATCCAAGTAACAGGCGAGTACATTGTTGATCGATGAATATTCTATCTATCAATATTCGAGGAACGAGAAAGTATAAGAAACGTAGATGGGTGAAAGATTTATGCTTTAAACACAATGTTCATTTTCTTAATATCCAGGAATCCAAAATGACACGTCTTGAGTTATTTTGTATGAAGACCATGTGGGGTAATTATACTTTTGATTACGCTTGTAGTATGGCTCGGGGAAGATCTGGGGGCCTTATCTCGATATGGGATCCTTTAACGTTTGTAAAATCCAACTTCTGGTATGATGATAACTTCATCATCGTTCAAGGTTGATGGTCCAATTCGGCTGATATTTACTATATTATAAACGTATACGGACCTCAAGACTCCACAGCAAAAGAGAATCTTTGGCAACGATTATCTTCTTTTATCCTAAGCCATGCAGGAAAATACATAGTTTGTGGCGACTTCAACGAGGTAAGATTTGACACCGAGCGTTTTGGTTCTGTTTTTTCCCAACGTGATGCACAAGTTTTTAATTCATTCATAGACTCATCTGGTCTAATTGAAATCCCCATGGGTGGTCGTTTATTCACATGGATGAACAAAACGGGTACTAAGCTTAGTAAGCTTGATCGTTTTCTCTTGACGGATGATGTTCTCACTAGCCATCAGGATCTTAAGATGAGGGTCCTTGATAGACAATGGTCAGATCATAATCCCATTTTATTGCACTTTGAAAAAACAGATTACGGCCCCATTCCTTTTAAACTGTTTCATTCATGGATGCATCGGAAAGGTTTTGATGATATGATCAAACAAGCTAATGAGGAGTTTGAAAATTTGAGTTTCCATTCTACTTCTTTTCAACATAAACTTAAGTTTATGAAGCTGAAAATTAAAGAATGGCACAACGATTCTAAGTCTAAAGACTTAGAGCGATCATGGAGATTCAAACTTTGTTAAATGCAATTGAGGTGAAGATTGATAACTCGACAGTCTCGGAGGAAGAAAGAAACACTCGTCTACAATTGATGCAAGAACAAGAGGACCTTGATCGATATTCGTCTATGGATATTGCTCAAAAATCAAAAATTCAATGGGACATTGAGGGCGATGAGAACACAAATTTTTTTCATGGTATCTTAAATCAGAAACGTCGTCATCAATTGGTGCAAGGTATTATGGTGGATGGAGAATGGTTGTCTAACCCTATTCAGGTTAAAGAAGCATTCTTCAATTTCTTCCATGATAAATTTCAACCTACCGAATCTGTTTTTGACACCAATTATAACCCCGGGTTTGCTACCCTTTGCCCAAATGTTGCCTTAGATCTTCAAAGGACTGCTTCTTATGAGGAAATTAGAAAAGCGGTGTGGGATTGTGGTAGTGGTAAATCCCCGGGTCCCGACGGGTTTTCTTTTTCTTTCCTCAAATCGTATTGGGAATTTTTTAAAGTTGATGTTGTGAATTTCGTTACAAACTTTACGGAATCAGGTGTCATGCCAAGAGGTTCAAATTATGCATTCATTACATTGATTCCGAAACTTCCAAACCCTCTTCTCATCAAGGATTATCGTCCCATTTCCCTTATTGGTATGCAATATAAAATCTTAGCGAAACTCCTTGCTAACCGGTTAGCTACTGTGCTCGATTCTATAGTTAGCCCTGTCCAATCAGCTTTTATATTTGGTCGCCAGATTCTTGATGGGCCTCTTATGGTTAGTGAAATTATATACTGGTATAAAAAGAGAAGCAAAAATCTCATGATCTTTAAGGTTGATTTTTGAGAAAGCCTTTGACTCGGTAAGTTGGAAGTATCTCGACTTTGTTCTAGCAAAAATGGGGTTTGGTGACAATTGGAGATCTTGGATTCGAGCTTGTTTATATTCGGCACGTACTTCATTCCTCATTAATGGTTCTCTTACGCCTGAATTTTCTCTAGGGCGCGGTCTAAGGCAAGGAGATCCATTGTCTCCGTTTCTCTTTATCTTAATCATGGAGGGTCTTCACCTTACCTTAGATGTTGCTACTCGTTCTCAAAACATTCGAGGGGTTACAATAGGTGAGACAAAATTTTCATATTTTTTCTTCGCTGATGACGTGGTTATTCTTACAGAATGGGGACGGAATGATTTAGAGAGCATTACCAATTCCTTGCACTCATTTTATCTGGCCTCGGGTTTAAAGATTAATATTTCTAAATCAAACTTATATGGGGTTGGTATTTCTGAAGACGATTTACAAGAAATGGCCCAAATTACTGGATGTCAAGCTGGATCTTTCCCGTTTACGTACCTTGGTCTTCCAATTGGTAAGAACATGCGTCGGAAATCTAGTTGGTACACGATAATAGACAAGTTCAAAGCTAAACTTTCCACCTGGAAATTGAACCTATTGTCCATTGGTGGGAGATATACTTTGATAAAGTCGGTTTTAGGGAGCCTCGAAATCTACTACTTGTCCCTTTCAAAGCTCCACAAGTCGTCATTCACACTCTTGAACGTCTCTGTTCCAGATTCTTTTGGGGAGGAAGCGACGACATCAACAAGATGGCTTGGATTAAATGGGAAAATGTCTTGGCTCCAATGGAATATGGTGGCTTGGGAATAGGAAGCTTGCACTCTTTCAATCTTGCGTTGCTTCAGAAATGGCATTGGCGCCTTGTGAATCAACCAAACCTCTTATGGGTCAAGCTTATAAAATCAATTCATGGCCTTGAAACTGGTTTCGATGGAAATGGCTGTTATATGCATGGTTTATGGGCTCATATTGTAGGTTCTTCCAACTATTTACATTCACGCAACCTTATCCCAAAAGACGTAATGAAATGAAATATAGGTAATGGATCGACTATTCGTTTTTGGAAGGATCTTTGGATTGGAGATGAGCCACTGAAAGATAGGTATAACAGATTATTTCGTTTAGACTTAAATGAAGATCGCCTTCCGTTGATAGGCTAATCGATGATGTCTGGTCTTGGCAATGGAAGACCCATTTTCCGTGGAGAATCGAATCGATGTTGCACTCTTCTTTCGAGGTTCAACATACTATGCTCACCACTAGCCTTGATAGTGGACGTGGTCTATTGGTTCGATGGTTTATTCACGGTGAGCTCCACACGCTCCTACATAGATCATCATCTTCTCCTTCTTTAAACATGGAAACTAGATGGAATAATTGCCTCCCAAGAAAAGTTAACATCTTTATATGGAGATTTCGCTGATCGCTTACCACATCGCCTTAACCTTTCCAAACGTGGTTTAGACATTGCTTGATCCTTTGCCCGATATGCGATCAGCATGTCGAGTCAAATGATCATGTTTTCTTTTCTTGTGATGTGGCCTCAAATGTTTGGCGTTTAATTCGTATTTGGTGGAACTTATCAGATCAAGCGCTGCATTCTTTTGAAGATTAAACTTCGTGGGTTAACGCTGTCCCGGGTTCAAATGCCAAGAAGGACCGTATGTTTGTTATAGTTGCTTCTACGTTTTGGATTCTATGGAAGTATAGAAACTCCATCACATTTCATTCATGTCCCATGAGGAAATGTGATCATTTCGATTCTATTCGTTTAGTTTCTTTTACTTGGCTTAAATTTAGACGTAGGAAAGTCCATAACTGGTCTCAATGGCTTTGTAATCCTTTTATGTAATTTTCGTCGCCAGTTTGAGCTGCTGGTAGGCCTTGCAAGTAATAACTTCGACGTAGCTCCCCGCGTCAACCAAAATGCGGTTGACTTAGCTTCTTGGTAGTTTATATATACAACTTTCAGCGTTCAAAAAAAAAAAAAAAAAAAAAAAACACCAATAACATAAACCCAACAAACAATTTATTTCTTTGTTTGTTAGGCTTTTATGCCATGTGATGCATATTAGTTACTTGCCTTTTGTGCTTATAAAGATGGAACCACTTTTAACTTTCATCTATGTGGGACAAGTGATTATTCTGTAAACAAACTTTTCAAATCATGTAATACAATAATCCCGATCACAAGTAGATCAAAGCCAAGAAGAACAAATAAATTGGAAAATAATTCGTACCATGTAACCCCTTGAAATTCTTGAAAGTTGAGCCTCTGGCCGTTGTATTTTCAAACAAAACGACCTCAACTTGGCCGTTGTATTTATAAATAAAACGACCTCAATTGTTGTAATACTAAAAAACTAACCTTTTACCTTACTCATGACTCTTAAGTATGAAACAAAAGTCACTTGTATGAGCAACACACACTATTCTAAATCAAAGTAATTAATTTACCAACAATATAAAAAAACATATAGAAAAACTACGAGATCATACGCATCAACCAAAAAAATTATTAACATTTATATCATAGAACCAAGCAATATGTTTTCATAACAAAATCAAAGAATATGAACCAAAGAACCTTTTAACATGAAAACTCTACTAGTAAACTTCTTGCACCATTAAAATCCATTGTTTCACTTTCACAACTACAAACATACTCAATATCCTTAATGTTCTCAGCAAATCGTACTTTCTTTTTCATCTTTGTGTCTTTCTTCTTGGAGGACAAACAAGAACGCATTCGCGGTGGTTGTGATGGTGATTTTGCATGGTTCAAATCGCGGTTGTTGATCGAGGAAGTGTTGGAGCTTCTAGGGTCGGTGATTCTGTCCATTTCTTGTGATCGTTGGTATTGAGATCTGAATGGGAACGGGGTTTTTGCGTTAAAGACGTTCGTAACTTGCTAGATGATTTCTTCCTTCCTAAAGCTGATGTAGCTACGCGTTGGATTAAACAGATTCCGATTAAAATCAATATTTTTGCTTGGAGAGTGTTTCTTGATCGCTTGCCTTCTAAGATGAATCTGTTGCGTAGCGGTGTTCAGGTCAGATCCTTGCTATGTCCGATTTGCAACTCTTATAACAAAGACGTGTCACATTCATTCTTTCTTTAGCTGCTCTTTGGCGGTTGATGTTGCTCGGCTAGTGTGTCGATTGTGGGATGTGGTTTGGACGCCTCTTGGCTCTTACTCGGATTGGCTATCATGGTTTAAGTCTATTAGGATGGGATCCAATATCAAATGCTTGTTAGAAGGCGTGTTTTATGTTTCATGGTGGTGCATTTGGAATTTCGTAAATCAAGAGCTCTTGCGGCTCACAAGCCTCGAGCGGTGATCTTCGATGATATTGTTGGCGTTATTTTTGTGGTGTTTAGATGTAATTCTTCCTTTAGTTGGGATAGATGGTGTCAAACCCTTCGATTTCTTTGTAAGTTCGTTCTAAACTTCACAATGCTTTTTTTATATATAATGTCTTGCTCAAAAAGAAAAACAAGAGGAATATCATGGTGCCCGAGACCACAATAGTTGTAGCTAACATCATCACGACTCCATGTGAACTCCAAGCTGGTGACATGGTTTTTTTTTTTTTTTTTTTTTTTTTTTTTTGTCTTAGTTGAACTATGAAAGTGTTGATATGCTTTGAGTGGTTACAATTTTAAATTTGTGAACAAATATATAGATAGTGACAAACAAAGAACGTGGTGGTTGTTTTTATATTTCGTAGAAAGACCCCAAAACACATGATAATTGGAATTTATGTTAGTCTTTTTGTTTATAAATAAAGGTTTTCGTGTATGCACGTACGAGGTATATAACTAGTAAAGTTTCAAAACGAAATAAGAAAAAACTTAAATAACATGATAGAAATTGTCATACATTATTATTTGAAGTAGTTTTCTACCTAATTATCTTTTCAAAATGACACTAGAAACTATAAAGATCTTACCATTCCTACTTATTGTCTATGTGGGATAAGCTTGTGAAATAACGTTACCAAAACATGTTATACAATACTCACGCCTTTTACCTTATGACACTTAAATATAAACCGTTACCTATACGAGCTACATTGTGAACAAGGTTGTCTTCAATAAACCCTATTTAGAATCGAAGTTGTTGTTTTACGAAAAAGATAAACTTATAAAGAAAACTACTTGCATGAGTTTATCGACATCAAAATGAGTGTATCACCCATATAAGTCTAAACATCTATATTATAGAACCAAGTAAATAATATGACGAATGAAACCAACTAATATGAAAACTTTACAAATTCATTACCCTTAAAGTTCTCAGTAAGTCGCACTTTATTTTCAATCTTCTTGTCATTCTTTATGGATGAAAAACAAGAACACCTTCGTGGAGGTGACTCTGGATGATTTGAATCTGGGTTCTCTATAGAGGAAGTGCTTAACGTCACGACCCCGTTGGAACTTCGAGCTGGTGACATGTTTTTTCATCTTTGTTTTCGTTGATCTTCGAAATTTTTATATTCGTTTTTAGTGTTGGGAAAGTTAGAATTTTTTATTTCCGCCTTATACCAAATTTATGTATTTTAATGTTTTCGAATATCGAGTTTTGTCTAAAGTCACTCTTGGGTTTCGATATTAGCACTTACTTTTACGTCCATATTCTATATAATACTTAATCTGCTAGGTCGGCGGGATATAAAAATACTTTCGCTAGCACGTGGGGAAGAAAAGGTCACGCTTGCAACAATAAATAATTCTTCTCCAGTTTGGGCTATTGCTGGGCTTTCGGGTATATTAACATCTGGCCCATTTTTTTATTACCCTTTAATTTCCTTTTTTTTTTTTTTTTTGGGCACTATCTCACTATTAGGATAAAGATAGAGGCGCTTTGTCAAACATTGTTGGGATAAACTTCACCGCCTTTCTACTCTTCTACAGATCCATATATCCCGAATTTACCAACATCTATAAAAAACATAATAAGATCATTGTAATTTTGTTGGTAACAGGAAAAGTTTAGGAGTTGGAAGGGCTTTTGTTTGTGAATTTGAAGTGAAAGTTGAGAAGAAGATGCGTTCGGTTCGAGGTATTTTTTTGGCAAATTGATATTATTGCGTGTTTTGTGTTCTTTGAAGTTTCGGAATTAGACCGTGTTTAATTTTTTTATGTGTAGTTGAATAGCGGATACATAAAGTTGAAGCTAGAACAATAACGACTCCGAAGATCTCCCGCACGGGTTTGTGGTAATGGATTGGCGACTCTATACCAAGCTTGGCTCCTCCAAAAAGGGTGGGCTTAGGAATTTTTTGTGCTCAGAAACAGGTTGGCGACCCTTGGTTTGTACATATAGTTTTCGGCTTTCTAAGTACTTGGTCAATGAGGTATGCTTAACCTGAAAAGGTTGATTCAATTTTTTTCTGAAATAATTTAGGGCGTTCTCAAAACTATAATATACTTTGCTAAAATTAAAATCGTTTGACCACTTACGGCTATTCGACTTACGGTATCCTGGAATGATTTTTCTATATCTGAGAATTTGACCGTCCCCAATTTGTAATATTTGTCTTGCAATCTTTTTTCCATGTTTCCGGCTTTGTGATTTCGTAATTCTTCAATATCAGATGTCTCTAGGTTTTTGTTTTTGTCTTTGTGATTCTTCTCCTAGACGCATGATTTAAGTTATATGATGGTGAGTTCCAGGATGTCGAAAAACTGTTCGATCAAATGCTAATGATTTTTCTCTGAACTTTGGCAGGGACGAACAAAAGATTGTTTTCATTAGCGTTTTGGTCATTGAAGGAGTCGAGGTTGCTGTTGTTGATGACGGAGGGATACCAGCTTTGGATAAGTTTATGAAATATAGCGTTAGATTAAATATAGGTATCCAGGTAAAAAAAATCTAACAAAGGTATGCATTTATATTTGAGTATGTGATTTATAATTAAATAGGATTCAGAATCAGTCTATGTAGTAGGTAAACTTACAGAATAGGAGTTTATAGGAAACTACTTGAATAAGGTATGAATACATGATTGCAAGTGTGTTTGGATGTGTGTGAAAAATTAAAGTTCCAATGGTCGGTTTTGAATATTTGAGTAAAAGTTTATCGGTCGCTTTTGAATAAGAATGATTGCCGGATGTTGAATTCTCCATGATACTTTTAAAACGAATGTCCAATAAACGAAAATTAGTGGATTTTATGGAAACCCATGGTACGGTACTATTAAAACGATGTAATACATAGTATCATGCACTAATTTTGTATCATGCAGAATAACCAATAAAACCATGGTTTTAATGCCCATAATTAGTGGACTTTTTTGAAATTGCAACTAATTTTGTTAAAAAAGTATCATGCAGAATAACCAATAAAACCATGTAATACATTTATTCAAAACAAAATTAGTGGCATTAAGAAAGCTCCAGGAAAATAACCATGTGATACTTTTTTGAAATTGCAATTAATTTTAAAGAAAACCTTGCTAAAAATATTAGAACGTGTTCCAACGTGTTCAAGATCAATTTTTTTTTTAAAAGTCCGCTGCAACGCGGCGGGAGTTATCACCTCGTTAGGAATTACTCTTAAGCAAATTTAAAATAAAAAAATGCAATGAACAACCTCACAAGTAAATTATTGCAAGGTTTCACAACACCTCACAAGTAATATTATGTATTTTAATGTTTTCGAATATCGAGTTTTGTCTAAAGTCACTCTTGGGTTTCGATATTAGCCCTTACTTTTACGTCCATATTAGGAATTACTCTGAAGCAAATTTAAAATAAAAAAATGCAATGAACAATCTCACAAGTAAATTATTGCAAGGTTTCACAACACCATTAACTTTGCAAATCATATTTGGCCTTATAAAGTTCTTTATATTCTTGATTTCTACCCATGTGGGATAAGTTATTAACTATGTCATACAATAATCATAATCACAAGCAGATCGAGAACTTGTTCTATCCCATGGGCCATGGCAAAGAAGAACATGTAGATTGAAAACCAATTCGTACCATGTAACCTAATCGAAATGCTCGAAACCCATTCGTATTTCAAAAAAAGGACATTGTATTATCTCATTAATAGAACCAAGCAATATTTTTATAAGTAAATTGCTTGCACCGTTAAGATCCATACTTGCATGAGACAAATTCGTTATCCTTAAAGTTCTCAACAAGTCTCACTTTAATTTCCATCTTTCTGTCTTTCTTTGTGGATGAAAAACAAGAACACCATTGTGGTGGTGACTCTGAATGATTTGAAACCGGTTCTCTATAGAGGAGGTCCTAAACGTCACGACCCCGTGGGAACTCCAAGCTGGTGACATGTTTTTTTATCTTTGTTTTCGTTGAACTTTGAAATGTCTATTTGGTTTGAGTGGTTATGAAATTCAAATTATGAACATATAAATCGTGTCATGGTGACAGACAAAGAATGTAGTTGTCGTTTTTGTATTCTTTTTTTGGTGATAAGAAAGTTAGAATTTTTTATTTCCGTCTAATATCAAATTTATGTGTCTTATTGTTTTTTAATATCCGGTTTTGTCTAAAGTCCCTCTTGGGTTTCGATATTAAGCCTTACTTTTGCGTTCATATTAGGAATTACTCTTGAACAAATTTAAAAGAAAAAAATAATGAAAAAGAAGTAAAGAACTGTTGGAAAAAGAGTTTGCAAAATGAACTTTTTGCAAAGTTTGGACATTATTTAATGTTTGTATATGTTATATATATTTATATTTGTTAGTAGCTTTGCTTCTCGACGAGAGAACATGACGACGGCTAAAGTGATGCCAAAACGAAGTTAATATGAATGAGATATATCGCCTCAAAAGTAAAGACTAAACACAAAATATGGAACAAATGCTATCCCACATCTCCTAGAAAAGGAAGTGGGGTGTGTTTATATAGGAATCTTGATATGAACCTATAAATTCTTTTGTTGGTTTACTCAGACACCAATGTGCGTGCGCTTGCGTAGCTTGCAGGCACGAATGCAACTCGGAATTTCCACGGGGTCCTGATGTTCAAGACCTCCTGCGCGTAGATGTTGGAGTAAAACCAACAAAAACATTTTGATAGCCAATACAAAAACATGTTGGAGTAAAACCAACAAAAACATTTTGATAGCCAATACTAAGACTTCCTTATAAACACCTAAAAACTTCCTCTTTTGGGCGACGTGGGATGTGTTATTTTCCTCAAATTTTGTGTTTCAAGTGTCTCTCTTTGAGATACGATATCTCAGTTATATTTTCTCCATTTTTGACATACCTTAGCTCGTTGCGAAACTCTCTTAAAAGATAACGTAAAGCTACCAACCAATGTAAATATATATAACATATACATATATTAAATAATGTTCAAAGTTTGTGAAAATTAGCCCGATTTGTTGGTTTTACTTCAACACCTACCTGCGGACACGAATCGTCAAAAATCGCCGCATGCATGCAGATCTTTTGTCACAGATTCAAAGTTAATTTTGTGTTAATAATCTATTTTGGGAATAGATATAAACTTAGTGAAT
This sequence comes from Chrysanthemum lavandulifolium, assembly GCA_022545495.1. Taxonomy (NCBI): domain Eukaryota; kingdom Viridiplantae; phylum Streptophyta; class Magnoliopsida; order Asterales; family Asteraceae; genus Chrysanthemum; species Chrysanthemum lavandulifolium. The sequence continues at coordinate 266,568,993 of CM040244.1, read as the reverse complement.
AAATTTTACAGAATAATTTTGTGTTAATAAATTATATTCAAATCTTGTTTTATTATAACAGATTCGTATATATTTGGCACTTATTTTATCTTGAAAAACAAGACAGGTTTTCAATATAAATACATGCCAAGTATCATTCGGTTTAGACACAACCATAAAAGTATTCCTCCATACTCCATTTTCCAGCATCTTCGATAAGAAACACGCAGAGCTTCTGCGATCTTTCAAGCAAGTGTGTGGTCAGACACAACTTTGGTCATTGTCACTGGAAAATGTATTTGACTAATCTATTTTAAGAGAATCGTGTTAATTCACAATCACAAGCAGATCGAGAACTTGTTCTATCCCATGGGCCATGGCGAAGAAGAACATGTAGATTGAAAACCAATTCGTACCATGTAACCTAATCGAAATGCTTGAAACCCATTCGTATTTCAAAAAAAGGACATTGTATTATCTCATTAATAGAACCAAGCAATATTTTTCAATAACAAAATAAAAGAATAAGAACATAACCATTAAACGTGAAAACTGAAGTAAGTTTCGTGTACCATTATAATCCATTGTTTCGACTCCACAAATGGAAACATATCCAACTTCCCTCCAAGCCTTCCGATCAGTATCATTAACGTTCTTTGCATATGCACTTTCTTTTTAGTCTTTCGTTCTTATTTGTGGAGGAAAAGAACGTCTTCGTGGTGATAATACACAAAAAGCCATTTTGAGCTAACTGTGACAAGGAATTTGTCTTGTTTTTATGTCTATCGTTTTAGAAAAAAGTTAATGCTCAACAGTATACTCTATGAAAACTGCTTAGGCATAAAAGACCAAGATTTCATCATATTTGATATATTGTCATTGATATAAACCAAAAATTTACAAAGCCTGTTTCAGTTAACTTGTTGGTCTTTTCAATATAACGAGATTGAATACCTACTTTGCATCAAAACAAAACACATTATCCCAACAAACAATAGTTAAAAAAGCAATTAACTGAACATGGAGTAATAACATTTTGAAGTTCGACCAACACACTTAAAACAAACCATTAATAAGGATACTACAACTAATTTTTAACATTATTTTGTTAGGGTATGTTATTTTGTTTAACTTGTTAGTCGTGCTTTCTATTAATAAGGATACTACAACTTCTACTTTCTATCTATGTGGGATAACATAATGAAGGAAAGTTTTCAAAACACATTATATAATAATCTTGGTCACAATTGGATTAATAACTTGTATAATTTGACAGCAAAAAAGAACAAATAGATTAAAAATTCATTTGTACCATGAAACCCAATTGAAATGCTGGAAAGTTTAACCCATATATGGCATTCGTATTTTAAAACAAAGACCTCAACTGTTGTAGTACTGAAAAACACCTCTTACCATACTTATGATTCTTAAGTATAAAACAGAATGTCACTTGTACGAGCTACGTCGAAAACAAATAAGCTTATGAAATACTTTTGAGTGTATAGGAATTGCCCAAATAAAGTCTAAACATTTATATCATAGAACCAACTACCAAGCAAATATCTTTTTTATAACAAGATCAAAGAATATGAACCAAAAAACCATTTAACATGAAAACTCTATTAACAAATTTTTGTGTACCATTAAAATCCATATTTTCTACTCCACGTACACTTAGAAAGATATTCAATATCCTTAACGTTTCAGCAAATCGCAATTTTATTTATTTATTTATTATTATTATTTTTTAATCTTTTGGTCTTTCTTCGTGGAGTACAAACAAGAACGCTTTTGAGGTGGTGATTCTGCATGATTTAAATCGCGGTTCTTGATTGAGGAAGTAGTAGTGGTCAGTAGTAACGAGAGGAATATCGTCGTTCCCGAAATCGCAATAATTGTTGCTAACACTGTCATGACCCTGTGGGAGCTCCAAGCTGGTGACATGTTTTTTGTTCTTTTTTAGTTACTTGAACTATGTAAGTGTTATTTTGTCTTTGTTTTTGAGTTTAGACCACAAACAAAGAATGTGGCGGTTGTTTTTATATTTCGTAGAAACACCCTAGATTATGTGTATTTTTGTTTCTGAATATCGAATTTTGTCTAAAGTCATTATTGGGTTTTCAAAAGAGTCAAAAACATTTGAAGGGTATTAATATATTTTCTAATTGAGATCCTCTCAAAATTAAAAAAAAATTATAAGACAAGATAAAACCCACGAACAAGCGTTGATTGTTTAAATACGATATTAGGACCTCAAATTACACTTGACCAAAGTTTTTTTTTTTTTTTTTTTTTTTTTCCCTTAAAAAAAAAAAAAAAAAACATAACAAACAAATTACCGTTTAAGTTGATTATAGCTTATTATAATAACAATTCACCTTTGAAATTATAAAGATCTCAATATTCTTGCTTACTACTATATGGGACAGGATATCACTTACGTTTTCTATTCCATGGAAGAAGAACTAATAAATTGAAAACCCATTCGTACCCATGTAACCTTACTGAAATGCAAACCCGTCGTTTGTAACATACATAGAAGCAAGCAATATTTTTCAAAACAAAATCAAAGAATATGAATGGCATAACGAGTAACATGAAAACTCTAAGTAAATTTCTTGCATGATTATGATGAATTTTTCCGAATCAACAATTAGAAACATATTCAACTTCCCACTATGCTTCGTGATCACTATCTTTTACATTCTCGGCACAAATCACATTATTATTGACCTTTTTAATCTTCCAGTCCTTCTTTGCGGAGGACAAACAAGAACGCCTTTGTGGTGGTAATGTAGAAAAAGAAACAATTTGAGTCACATATTGTGTATGAAAATTAATTAGGCATATGAAGACCAAGATTTCACTTTCATGAGATTGAACTTGTACGTTGCATCAAAACCGAACGTACTTGAATCTGTCATTATTATAAGCATTGATATAAATAATTGGCCATTCATTTATTCTGCTCTTTGATTTTTGGGTTGTTAGTTTGCGTATAGTGGGTTCTATTGCTTCCAAAGCTGCACGACTAATGCACCGTCGTCATTTGCTTTTCAGGAAAATCATGCATACATACTAATAGAAATTTACATCGTGTATGGTATTTAGCTGAGAAAAATAAAAATAAAACACAGGTGAAGCAAAGTTAAAAGATAAAAAATACCAAACATATAATCCCCCACAAACAATTTATTTATTTGTTTGTAAGGCATATACATTAAGGTATTAACAAATTGGTTGCCCATTCTGGTTATAAGGAAGTCACTACTTTTACTTTTTATCTATGTGGGACAACTTACTACTCTCTAAATAAAATTTTCAAATCATGTTATACAATAATCCCGATCACAAGTAGATCAAAGGCAAGAAAAACAAATAGATTGGAAATTCATTCATACTATGTAACCCCATTGAAATGCTTGAAAGTTGAACCTTTGGCCGTTGTATTTTTAAACAAAACGACCTCAACTCTTGTAACACTAAAAAAACCAACCTCTTACCTTACTCATGATTCTTAAGTGTAAAACAAAAATTCATTTATACGAGCTGCGTTGAAAAGAGATTAGCTTATAGATAGTTATGAGTATAGGAATCGCCCAAATAAAGTCTAAACATTTATATCATAGAACCAAGCAATATGTTTTCATGACAAAGTCAATGAACATGAACCAAAAAACATTTTAGCATTAAAACTCTACTAGTAAACTTCTTGCACCATTAAATTCCATTGTTTCACTTCCACAATTAGAAACATATTCAATTTCCTTAACGTTCTCAGCAAATCGTACTTTCTTTTTGATCTTTCGGTCTTTCTTCGTGGAGGACAAACAAGAACGCCTACGTAGTGGTTGTGGTGATGATTCTGCATGATTTAAATCACGGTTCTTGATCAAGGAAGTGTTAGTGGTAGTGGTTCGTAGTAACGAGAGGAATATCATGGTGCCCGAGACCGCAATAGTTGTAGCTAACACTGTCACGACTCCATGTGAACTCCAAGCATGTGACATGTTTCTTTTAATCTTTGTTTTAGTTGAACTATGAAAGTGTTGATTTGCTCTGAGTAGTTATGATTTTAAATTTGTAAACACATATATATATAAAGTGTTGGAATTCCTTTCTTTCAAAGGATAATATAATTCGTAGAAACACCCCAAAAACAAGACCTTTGGAATTTATGTTCGTCTTTTTGAATATTGGTTCGTGTCACATGTCACATGTCAAAGTGTATTTAGGAATTAAATTATGCATCTCGCTATATGTCACATGTCAAAGTGTAGTTATGTTAGTCTTTTTGAATAATGGTTTTCATATTAAGTCAATTAAGTAAAATTCAAACATCACTTCGGTTGCACCGACTTATTTTTACATGCATATGCTATAACTTGCTACTATATTGCCACCTTTGATAACAAGCACATTGGTAATAAACTTTTTTTTTCCAATGGAATTTCATTATGTGGCCATGTGGGACTCTTGGACTTGAAATTTTACTACTTGAGGTTCTCTACAGAAAATTTTGTTTTACAAATTCACATGGCATTGTAAATTGTCATCATTTAAACTTTGTCATAAGGATTTAAATTTCAACAATGTATTAAAGCGAGTATTTAATCAGATATAGACAATAACACCTCAATAAAGTTAGAAAATGAAATAAGAAAACGTGAACCATGAAAAATAATAAAATTTAGCAACAAATTATTATTTGTGGAAGTACGTATATCTATCATGGTTATATTTACACTTGAATAAAGTTATAAGACAAAATGAAAAAACCAAAAACCATGAAAGAAATAACCGCACATTTTTTTTTTGCGCATGTTCCCATCAAGGTTAATATAAAGAATTGATCATTCCTGCTTCTTGTCTATGTGGGACAAGCTTGTGAAATAACATTACCAAAAGATGTTATACAATACTAGCACCTTTTACCTTACGACACTTAAATTTAAACCGTTACCTTTACGAGCTACATTGCGAACAATGTTGTCGGGTTGCTAAGAAAAGAGTATTGATAGCATTTCAATAATTCATTTGATATGTTGTTCATTGCTTCTTTTTGTTTAAATTTTGTCGGTGTATTTCGATATCGAAACCGATAGTGACTTTAGACAAAATCGATATTCAAAACACGACACACTAAATTCGATATTATGCGGAAAAAGAATTCATCTTTCATCAAAAAACTATTAAACGAACAATGTACCGTTTTAATAGTCTTTTGTTGATGAAAGTTGAATTCCTTTTTCCGCATAATATCGAATTTAGGTGTGTCATTGTTTTGAATATCCGGTTTTGCCTAAAGTCACTATCGGTTTCGATATCAAGAATTACACTTCGACAAAATTTAAACAAAAAGAAGCAATGAACAACATATCAAATGAATTATTGATAATGGTACAAGAAACCGGGTTGTTAACAGCGTAACGACCTCGTGCAAACTCCAAGCTGGCAAAATGGTTTCATCTTTGTTTTCGTTGAACTTTGAAGTGTTCATTTGCTTTGAGTGGTTATTAAATTAAAATTATGAACATATAGATGGTGGCAAACGAAAAATGTGGCTGTTTTAATAGTCTTTTTTTTTTGTGGGAAAGTTGGAATTCATTTTTTCGACATAATATCGAATTTAGGTGTGTCATTGTTTTTGAATATCCGGTTTTGTCTAAAGTCACTATTGGGTTTCCATATCAGGAATTACACTTCGACAAAATTTAAACAAAAAGAAGCAATGAACAACATATCAAATGAATTATTGAAAATGCTATCAATACTCCTTTCTTAGCAAATCATCTTTGCAATTATAAAGCTCTCATTATTCATGCTTCCTACCTATGTGGGATACGTTATTAAACTATGTCATACAATAATCACAATCACAAGCAGATCGATAACTTGTTTTATCCCACCGCCATGGCGAAGAAGAACATATAGATTGAAAATCAATTCATACCATGTAACTAATAGAAAGGCTTCAAACCCCTGCCTATAGTATTTCAAAACAAGGAATGTTGTGGTTATACACATTAATCTCTACTGTTTGTAAAGAGTGTATATTAATTCTTGAAACTTAAAATGACATAAGTTTGAATAATATTAGCGGACTATAATAATATTGATTAAAAATGGTAACATCTACCACTAAATTATATTTTAAATATTGTTTAAACCATAAACTTTTATCATTTTTTGTTTCCAACTCATAGACTTTTTTCTCGTAGTGACTACATATCGAACCCGTAAGTTTCGTATCAAGTGTTTAACCAGAATCACAATTTCGCAAGTATAATTATTTGCCACTATACACCGTCCTTTGCACGGGTATTCGTCTAGTCTCATAAATAGAACCAAGCAAAACCTTTTAATAACAAAATCAAAGTATATGAACAACAAAACCAAAGAACATGAAAACTCAAGTAAGTTTCTTGTAGCATTATGATCCATTGTTTCGACTCCACAACTAGAAACATATTGAACTTCCCTCCTTGCCTTCCGATCTGTATCTTTAACGTTCTTTGCATATGCACTTTCTTTTTAGTCTTTCTTATTTCTTTTTCTTGGAGGAAAAGAACGTCTTCGTTGTGATAATGTACTAAAAAAAGCCATTTTAAGCTAACTGTGACGAGGAATCTGTTTTATTTTTTGCGTTTATTGTTTTAAAAATGGTTAATGCTCGGAAATATACATTATGAAAACTACTTAAGCATAAAAGACCAAGATTTCATATTTGTAGATTGTTATTGATATATAAACTAAAAAAATTCAAGAACTGTTTTAGCTAATTTGTTGGTCTTTTCAATAAAACGAGATTCAACTTCTACTTTGCATCAAAACAAAATTTATTTGAAATTGTTAATTATAAAAAGCACTGATATAAATCATTGACCATACACTTGATCTGTTTTGATGTTTAGTTTTGGGTTATATAATTTTTCCAAACTCACACGATTATTGCATGGCCATTATCTATGAAAGGTTTATGGATAATTATTAATATTAGTATGACCGGATTCGAACTCGAAACTTCAGGATTGCACACATTACGTATGAGAGTTGATGTTAATAATTAATATATAAAATGTTATTATTAATTATTAGTCACGAAATAAAACATAACGATAGTTAATATTTAACGGTTTTGACTAACGGTCGTTAAATGTAAACTACGAGGACTAGAGATGAAATTAGTGGGCAAGAAAAGTCTAGAACCCTCTTGGGTTGGGTGGCCGGTCGTGGCTTCTCAAAAGCCCAAGGGAGGCTTTTCTTGGTCACCAAGTTTTGAGAATGTATATATACAAACCCTTGATTCATTATTCTCCTAACCTTGATCACCAATACACCTAATTTCTCCTCTTCTTCCTCTTTCTTTGTGGCGGTCGAACACCCTCACCATAAGGGTTTCGATTTTGCTTAACTAAAGAAACAAGTGTTTGGTTTTATTTGTGATTCAAGAAACTAGCTTTTCACATCAAATTGCTATTAGACGCGTGTGTAAGAACGAAGGACAAGCACGCTTGAGCTTGTAATCTTGGTGGTCGACTTTTGTGTAGGTCGAATATATAAACCCTAATAATTAGGGTTTGGGTTTTGGTTCTTGTTCAATCATCGTTGATTCTTGAATCGCTAAAAGTCGACGACTTTTGTTCGGTTAATTACTTACATATATTATTCCTATTTATTTCACGCATGCTTTGATGATGTTATTTATTTTATAAAATTGTTATGAGTATAAAATTCCAACAATGGCATCACGAGTCGTTAATATGATGTAATTAATTATCAAACACATAAAATTGAATCTTTATGATTATATGCATGCTTTTATGGTTTCTAGGGTTTTGAATTGAAACCCTAATTTTTATTTAATTGGGTCGACACCCTTTAATTATTTATTAGGTTTTAATTTTGTAAAACTTGTAGAAACCCTAGGATTGCATGCTTATTTTATGTGGTTAATTAATGAATAATTGTTATGTGCCATGTAATATGCGTATCTTGGGTGATAATTGTTATGCGGAATCCATGGTGGAACATGCATGTTTTGCCATGGAGTATTGTTATGCTATAAATTGTTTAGTTGATACACACATGTTTATTTATTTGATAATTATTGAATTGGGGAAGACCTCAGTTATACTAATAAAAATTCGTTATGTGCTATTTGGTATACTATTGTCTTTGGCTTACGCAATCGACTTGTCGATGTATGTGGCTCATCTACCTTGTAGTTGAAAGCCCTAGTTGATGTATGCATTTTTTACGCCTAGAATTGTTTATTAGGTTTTATCGAAATAATTATGCATGTGGCTAATTGTTTTTACATATGTTAATTGTTAAGTTATATGTATATTATTTGAGTTCCTTTTAAATGGTTAGAACGGCTCACCCACTAGAACAAACTAAAAAGGGGTTAAAAGAAGTGCGACAAATACACCGAAAGGATGTCTAAGGTTATGCTTCAACGCTTACCGGTCCTCCGCCCTCCGTGAGTTCGATTGAGCTACCTAGTATAACCATTCTATGTAACGAAGCATCTTAGTGCAAAGTTGTAAGTTTCTCAACGCATCGATTAAAACTTTGTAGAATTTAATCATAGCAATTAAAATACGAGTAAGTTTTTTCGAAAATTTTGTGTTATAAAGTTGTATGCATGCTTCTTTATACATAAGTTTTGATTACACATCAAAATTGTACCCTTTAAAATTTAAGTTTATGCCATATAATGATATGAAACACTTGAAGTTGTAATTTAGTTATGTGAGACCTTGATCTAGATTACAATAACAAGGTGAATTATTTTGTTGTGTGAGACCTCGACTTAATGATTTGCGCTTTCTAAATTAGACAACTTAATTAAGTTAGTTAGTGAGACCTATGACTTAAGGCATAAGATGGGATAAAACATGCTTACATTTTGCATTAATTGTTTTGGCAAAATTGTAAATCCCATAATTTTTGGAATTGGAAACTTGTTTGTCAATTATCGCTTTTCAACGACACCTATTCTATACTTTCATCACTAGCGTATCAACCGATGTGGTGAAACTATGATAATGAGGATCCAAAATTCAAGGAAAATATTATGGTTAATATGAATATTGACCAAAGGGTATTTTATTTTCTTGAAAGATTTAATTATCGAAAATACTAAAATTGAATTTTGTTAATTCTTTTTTATTGTATTAATGCAACATTAAACCGTAAACGTAGTTTGGACTTTGGTAAATTGATCTAGTTCTGTTTTCAAACAAATGTTTGATCGAGAAAAATTTACTAAAACACAAACATAAACTCTTTTCCATGGAAGAAGAGTGAGACTCGATCCTATTCCTTTTCATAATTGAGAAAGGAATGTTAGGAATATTAGAATTGTCTAAATTCTAATATATAACTCATAGCAACTTTAATAGTTAAGAAAATTGCACACCATGTTTTCCTTAAGAGATTTCATTACCCTCTGTTGGTGATTGAATTCTTATATGACATTTTGGTCAACTAGAAAACATGTTTGACATTTTATGAGTTATTAAATTAGAAGCTAGACTTATTACCGCAAAATTGGTAAAAGACAAACTAGTATATTTTATCTAGTTGTTTTGCTTTGACCAATTAAAGGTGCTACACACCATTGTGGGGATAGTAGACCTATTATGGAAGAAATTGCATGCTCAATTTTTCAAGTTAAAAGCATGATGGATGATCCATCATCTACATAATAGAATACACTCTTTTAGTACCTAAGTAATTGTTACGAATAGTCTTTGAAAGGAGTTACAACGTAATAGCACGCTATTTTCACTAGTTAATGAAACACTTACGATGTTGTCAAATCCAGTGGGAGTATGGTGTATTACTGAATAAGACATTATTGTAACGTTGTCTAATTCAGTGGGAGTTACAAGTTATTATCTTGGTAATAACTCATATTATTTCTAGATTTCTTGAAATAATACATTACGTTCAAAAATGTAGACATTCATATTCTCAAGGATAGTCATGAACGTTTCCTTGATAATTTAGTGGTCCTACATCTACTTGTAATGCTTATATATCTATGACACTATCATATTGCTCACATAAACAAACGAATGTCATGGTGTTTATCTTCTATATGATGTTGTTCTATGCACAAGTGGGAGAAGTATTTATTGTGTGCAAAGGAACAACACATACAAATATGATTAATGCATTCTCTTGATCGTAATGTAAGAGATTAACGTTCTAATAAGATTGACTTGTTTAGAACATGTGTCAAGATCATAGCATAGACTACTTTTATGTCTTATGTCATTCAAATTATAGAAACACTTGAAGTTACATTTTAGGTTAAGTGAGATCTTGGCTAGATTGTAATCTCAAGGTAAATCACCACTTGTTGTGGGATCAAAGCGTGGATGATTTGCGCTTTCTTAAGTTGGACACTTTTGGAATGACATAAATAAATAAAGTAATACTATCTTAAATATTTATGTATTTTAGAATGACATAAATAGATAGAGTAGTATATTAACTTGAAAATTAATTAATTGAAACCATAGTGTGGTGTTCATAATAACTTTAAATTATACATGGTTATGTGTTTATGTATAAACTCACAAACATGAAGTCTTTAAAGACTTATAATATAAAGTAAGATACTATAATCATATGTCTTTTGACTTGGTCAAATAATACTTATGTTATAAAACATGCAATTGGCTTGGATATTCTATTATACCATTAAGTTGACTTAGTTGGTAAATAGGTAGGCCAAAAGGAATATGTTTATCTTAAATATTGTTAGATTGTCTTACAATATTAATTCTAATGAAATACTGTATGTATAAGGAATGTTCAGTTAGAAGAATCAAACATTTGTTATATTGATTGATTCAAGATAACAATATCTTCTTTTCTTCCTCAAGTTATCAAGGTTAGAAATTGAGTATTGATTGGATATACTTAATAAAACTCAAACCTAGAAGATTATTAAGACACCATTTTTGTATGGAATGTGATGAATCACATTGAGTCTTATATTGAAGTTCTGATTTGTTAAAACTACTTATGGAGTAGGTTATTAATGAACAAGATTTACGAACTGTCAATGTATTTTGTAATATCCCAAAAGAAAACAATTTAGTGTTGTTCTAATTGCTAAAGTATTTATAGATAGTCTTTAAATTACAAAAGCAAGTGGGAGTTTTGTTTAGATCTTGAAGAGATTAAAATACAATTACAAAACACATAATCTTCTAAAATACACTAGTAAATATCATGATAAGGTCAAATATGATAGACCTCAAGATGATGGAATTCTCATTCATAGATCCGCAAGGATTCTCAGATAATTGATTGATGTGCTGAGATATGAGTTGCAGGATCATGGTAAACCTGTTAATCATGATGATGCATTTACCTAATATTGAATTGTGGTAAATTATCCATACTATGAATGTTAAGATGTTGTCCAAAGAGATAATCAACTTTGTAAACTTGGTTTATCTTAATAAAGATGAATTTCTTCAAAGGAAGGAAAACCCTAGCAGTTTAAATTCTTTGTGTAGGAATCATATGGACAAGTACATGTGTTTAATGCATGGCTTGTGACAAGATTATTAATCACATTTAAGCAATTAATCGTGATTGAATATTCTTTCCTTGGCACATTAAATATATAATGATTATGATTGTCATACTTAATTTCATTTATATGAAATCGACAATGAATATCAAAAACTCTTTGTTGTGTGATTACTTTTGCGAGGACGATAAGTAATACAAAGGAGTTTTATGAATTCACATAATCTTTGGAAATGTACAAAAGGCAAGAATCCATGAATGGATATATGCATGCATCTAGGAGATGATTCTTATGTTTAACTATTAAATCCTATTTTTGGTTTAAAAATTAAAATAAGATAATTTCTAAGTATTCCTGAAAGCTAGTGGGAGTATAATGTTTATTTTCTTTAAAATCTTTTATGATGTAGGTAGTAACATTCCATCTAAGATAAAATGTTAAGTTCTGGTTTGGAATGGAACTTCACATGAAAGATTTAGAAAATAAGGCATACAACCTTGGAATATATGTTTATTATTAATAGACATGTGTGGTATTAAATAAATGAGTCTAATAGAACATGATATATCATTTGGAAAATGGATATGTAGAACATGAATTAAATCTTTGTTTGACATAAGGATTTTTCATGTACATCATGTTACTGTTGTATCATGCTTGAATGCAAGATGATTTGACAACATTGATATCTAATGAAGTTATTAGATAACTAGTGTAGTGAATATTCTAATAGAATATGTTTGAATCTAGAATTACATTCCTCAGCCTGGATTTGCTCTCAAAATTCTATGGATGAGCAATACAACAATTGTTGTGAAATTGTCATGGCTAACAAACTTGAAAGTTTGAAGGCATCAAACATTACACTATAGATATTGAAGTTTACGAAATTTTTAAAAGAGCATATTGTTGTTTGTATACAATGATGCTGGTATAATTGAGATGACACTCAATAATAGTCATGGGAGGATTTCATCTTTGTAAATGGCCATGTGAACTAGTTGTGCTCAACCAAGAGCATAGTTGCATTATACAATAAAGAATTAGAATGCTTTAAACTTTAAATTTGTTTGAAAGTTTGATTGTCATAAATTGATGGTTGAGGATGTCACACACTTTATGAAATATTATGTGGCAATATCAAAATATTTTGAATGCACACATACAAGAACTTCACTAGTTGAATTCTTGAAATAAGTATTCTCAAAATTCCAATAGATCAAAGTTAGTTGAAATTATGCCTTGTCAACAAGTATGAGTGTCATTACTTGAGGCATAATTCATTAACAAGTATTATCATGCATTGATCTATTTAGTATTTGGATAAGGGATGTTTTGAACAAATATTATTTAAATGAAATAAAATATTGGTTATGTTTATTTTCATTTTCTTAATATTATATCCTATATTTGCATGTTTAATCCGTGAATAACTTATGTTATTCTAAAAGTCCGTTGTCGATCAATGATGTGGGAATGTCATTGAATTAAGACAACTGAAGTTTTGTAGAATATACTTTTAAAGTATATTGATGCGTGGGACATACCAGATTCACATGATATTCAATGAATTGAATATAGGACTCATCCCAACTTTACATGATGATACTTTATGGATCTTTGTCATTAAGTATATCATGAAGTGTTTATCCTCATACTTGAGATACCGGATAACCGTGACAATCACCAATTTCCTAGCTATTATTTATATCGAATATGTGAGTTATTTATTTTTGATCAAGATAACTCAAAACGAGAAGTCGCCTCATGTTTTCCGAAGTCCCGCACCACACGCTGCATCGACACCATAATAAAATTGGCCCGAAATTTATTTTCTAATGTCAAGTTAATAATAATACCATAATAATTCGCTCGTCAAACGTCTCCGTAAATAAAAATTATAAGATACGGATACCGAATAATATTCTACATAAATAAACGTTATTCATGGAACAAATTATACAAGACGGGTACATATAATGCAATAATAAAAATAAACCTACCCTTATCCACACCCCTCTTCTACTTCTCCTTTTCAGAATCGGTTTCTCTCCTTCCCTCCTTGTCCACATACACCTAAATGGGTGCTTTCCCCTCCTCTCTAAAACCGCCTCACCACCACCAGCACGACATCACCACATCATCGCAGCCACAACAACACCATCACAGCCATCTCCACCCGTTGTGGGGAAGAGAAAGATGAAGTAAATCAAAGGAGATCAAGAATCAATTGGTCGATTCATATACCAAAGTCGGGTTTCACTCCAAACGCCACAACCATCTCGTGCTTCTTGTGAGTATGTTGAATAAACACCAAAGCTTTGTATTAATTTTTATTTTCATGATAAATTCAATATTTTTGATATGGGTTTTCTGATTTTGATGAGTTTTAATGTTCTTGATGTGTTTGTGATGATTCACATGGCATTAAAATGATGTTAGGATGTTAGAAACACTAGTTGGGTTGTTTAATTGAAAGTTGTTAGGATAGATAAGTTGGGACAACAGGTTAATGATGTGATGTCGAAATATTTTTGGCTTAAGACCTGTGATTTTATGACTTAGTTGGGTGGAGCAACATACAAGGTGTATGTGGGATTTGGATGGAGTGGTAACTCATCCGGATGACCGAAGTTACGCCCAAATTAGTAAAACTAGTCAAAATAAGTTGCTTGCAGATTGTTCGTGTGTTAGTGGTAAAATTTTGGCCTAGAGTCTACTGAAGCTTTTCATAAATGGATAGTATAATATCTCAGGTCCTAGTGGTGAGTTGGATGGAGCACCAACTATTCCGGATGGTCGAGATACGACAAAAACCGTGAAAACATATTTAGTGTGTACCCATAAATTTTACTGCAGATTGTTTTACTTGTAACGTAATTATTTTTGAACTAGAGGCTAATGGGTTTTCATGGGTGAAGGGTAAAATATATGAGGACCTTGTGGCTAATTGGAGGGTTTATCAACTCCTCCGGATGAATGAGTTATGACCGCTTTGCTAAAATTGATCGCCTCAACTACATGTCGAAAAAGGAGTTTAACTCGTGTTTTACACTAAAAGTGTCGGGACCGATTACTATAAGATTTATGTGGTTTGGAGGCCTTGGTTGGTGAAAGTAGATGAAGAACATCATCTTGCTTAGTGAGAGAAAGTAGAGAGAGGAGGAAAACACAAAGTTTATTGATAAGAACAAAACAATACAACTAGCCAAATGCTTCACCTCACCCTCATGGAGAGTCATGAGGGGTATTTATAGGCTCTAACTTTGCCACTTACACGATACTAGTCCCTAAGGGCAAAGTATACTACGATCTAGTCCAATTCACGTAAGTGACGTTATCTTTAGAAAAGCGAGGCTAACAATCTCCTCCAAGATAGCGTCACACGTGAATGGTTACAATGAGACCTATAAATACAAAACAAAGTAAATTACAATAGTAATGAACAATGTTGACTTTCTTGAAGCGCAGAGTCTCGTAGTCTAGATCTTGAGGCAAACTTGAAGTTCTCCTTCCGATGACCTCGGCAAATGATCTTCTTGTAGCTCGAACTTCAATCAGTAACGGTCTAGTTAGTTATTACTCCTCCTAACTAGTGAGCCTTTTTTTTCTTTGCTCCCTCCCGAACCGACAACACTCTTCCAACACGTCTTTAGTCTTCGACACGCAATGAGAAAGTAAACCCTTGAAGCACAATGGTTGTCGCTCGGGAACATCAACATAACTCACTTAGTATTGCATCCAAGTTGGTAAAAACCCCAATGTACACCACACTACTTCTCCTTCTTCAATCTTAAGCAAAATCCTTCGTAATCCAATCACGGAAGATGAAATACCAACTTCTCCTCCCGATGGTTGCGAGCTATCGGAATCATCATAATGTTGCGTATATACCAGATACCTTCTTGATGCAATTTTCAAACATCATAGCTTGATCAAATTTCCGTGAGAATATGTCGCAAAGATACTCTCAATACACATTTCTCTCAAACCAACCTTTAAATCGAACCTCCTTTGAATTCACCGGCTAAATGTAATGACCACATATGGAGATAGCCCTGCACGACTAACTTGAAAAGGAAGTAAGCATCCCAACTTGTGACTTCTCGCTTGTTCTAAATTTTGAACAATCCACAACTTCGTGTGACATCGAGCACAACAACGTAACTCCTTAAAGTGATGGTTACACACCGTGAGCACTACAACGTAACTCCTTACCGCTTATAACCGATTTTCAAATTTCATAATGTGCTCCAACAAGTTATCTTGAGACATGCATCCAACCAACCATCGTCTCAAAGATAAAGAAGTCCACCCGTGAAATGTCACGTCAATTCCGCATCAATAATACCGTACAAAAACTCCGTAGCCATTTTTTTCAATTATCGCTCAAGCCGTGAATATTATTGTATCCCTCCGTGAAAATATTATAACCAATACCACATTTTACAAAAAAGTTCATCCAAATACTTTTTCACACTATTCGGATATAACCATTTTTGTTTTTCAATCTAAATTCGTTTCATCAACGTGATCGCCTAGCCCAATGCTTCTAACAGGCCCACGATAACTTTAAGACACAAGGCCCATTATCCATATAACCAAACCCGATCCATAAGCTATGAGATATCCGGTTAAGACAACAGCGTATATAACAATTGACCTAAACCTAAAAATATCACATATCCTTTCACCTAAAAACAACGCCTACTACTTTCTTTCAATCCCCTCACCAAACAGCTCTCATCTCCCATCTCAAATCTTCCTTCATATCACAGCTCCAATTACATCATCCTCACAATTCTATAACCGAACAAGAAATCCTTCACTTCATAAGAACAAAAACACATAAACAACCGTTCTTCTTTAATACGAGCACCGATCAAGAACCAATAAGACTGCAAGATCTTTGACATAACGTCACAGGTAGGTTTATATGTTTTGTGTTTTTGTTTGATTGCCAACGAAGCAAAAGAGAGATTATAACAAAATCTGTTATAAATCTTTCTTTTATATTCGAAAATAAAATGGGAAGAATGATTCCACATGGATCGATGATGAAGATGGTCAATTGAGAAATCTTTAAAAGATTCAAAAAAAATTGAACCAAATCTGAGATGTTTGTATATTTTGCATTTATGTTTGTGTCTTGTTGAGATGAATTTGTTGAAGATAAAAGGAATTAGGATAGGTATGGATGGATGATGTTGTAGTTGGATTTGTTGAGTTGGGTCTGTTTTTGTTCTTATAGTGCTCGTTGACTGATGATGTTATGGCTGAGGTCGACTGAGTCTTTTGTGGTAAATGGTATCGGTTTGTGGTCATGGTCATTTTTACGCGTAACTGCTTCTTCTCATCTGCTCATGACTTTCTGACGCATAAATTCTTGCTTATGCATAGGCATACGCGTAACATGCTTATGCGTAGCCCATTCTTACGCGTAAGCCAAGGCTTATGCGTAAGAGCATATGCGTAACCTTTTCTACGCGTAACTTCACAGCTACGCGTAACTTTCACTGTAGATATTCCTTATGCGTAAGTTTAGGGTTTTGACCCTTTGACTTTTTTCCATGAGATTTTCCGATCGATTCTCCGCTCACTTCATGAAAGACCCGGAAAATGCATATGTAGACCCTTTTGACCACTCAAATCAAGGTATGACCATTTTGTTTCACGATAAAATGGTATAAAAAAGTATAAAAAGACAACTGTTTATATACCCAAGACAGATGTTAAGACTTGATAAAGACCAATACTTTTTGACCAAAACAAGGATACCAAACATGTATAAAACTGCTTTACCCACAAATCGGAAAAAAATTTTCCGACCACAAAATAAGCTCAAAAACAGTAACCAAACATGTATAAACCAATATAAATCAATAAAACAACAACCTTGGCTCGTTATACCAATTGTCAGGACCGATTACTATAAGATTTATGTGGTTTGGGGGCCTTGGTTGGTGAAAGTAGATGAAGAACATCATCTTGCTTAGTGAGAGAAAGTAGAGAGAGGGAGGAGAAAACACAAAGTTTATTGATAAGAACAAAACAATACAACTAGCCAAATGCTTCACCTCACCCCTCATGGAGAGTCATAAGGGGTATTTATAGGCTCTAACTTTGCCACTTACACGATACTAGTCCCTAAGGGCAAAGTATACTACGCATCTAGTCCAATTCACGTAAGTGACGTTATCTTTAGAAAAAGCGAGGCTAACAAAAAGTGCTGGAATAAAAGTTGAGACCTGTAGTAGAGATCTATGCTAACACCTCCAAGTGGCCTCACTTCAATTGCTATCATAGTTTAGGATTTATGGCCATTTCCGTAAGAGCTTAAAATTCAGAAAATATTCTGGACTGGATGTTTAGGGGTTAAATAGTCTTTTCACAAGATTCTGAAGCTTTTAAAGGTTGAGGCCTAGATTTTTGAAAACTATACTCAAAGGGCTTTCCAAGGGTGAAAGCCTTGTATTTGAAATCTAAAATGTGTAGAAACACATGGGTAAAACAAGAATTTAGGAATGAAACTTAGTAGGTGTTTTATTACCTATAAGACCAGTTTGAACACAAATCTTTGAGTACAAATACCTTGGGTTAAGTCGAGTGCAATGCCATGCTTATCTCGAAAACATATCTCGTAATCTTTGATTTACTTTACGTATCAATCTTCTTTATCATTCTAAGCCGCACACGCCTTTTAGGTTGTGCTTAGATACTTCCCACTCGTCCGGAGATCCATATTACTTCGGTCTTCATCACTTCCGGTGAGTTCGTAGCCCCACTTTTACTCGTTTAATTGTCTTATAAACTCTTTGGGGGAGATACATGCTCAACTAGTTGCTTTTACTTTACATTTATATGAACTTAAATATCCTTTGTTTCACTCTATGTGTGCGTAAGTAGATTATGCCCAAACTAAATTGATCACTATGTTATGAACGCTACTATTTGAATCACTTTCCTTGATTTTGAACCCTTCGACATGTATATTTGAGCTCTTTTAAATTGATTCGGACCCTTTAACATATAAGTGAACACTTTGGACTTAATATGAACCTTTTGACATATAGTTAAACTCTTTTAACTTGTACAAGGACCCTTTTGATATGTTTTAAACTTGTTTGACGTGATTTTGAACGCTTCGACTATCTTGAACCTTTTGATATTATTCGAGCTCTTTGACTGTTCTGAACTTTTGAATTCAACTTAAATCTTTGAACTTAATTACGAACTTTTGAACGGAACTCTTGAACTTAAATACAAACTTATGACTTGTTTGAACTTATTAAACCGGACGTGTTATGGCCTTGACCTAAAGTCTCCTATGTTTGGAGCATCACTATAAAGTCTCCCATGTTCGGAGCATCACTATAAAGTCTCCCATGTTCGGAGCATCACTATAAATTCTCGCCTTGTCGGTGGAGTGTTCTCAATAAATTCTCGCCTTGTCGGTCGAGTGTTCTCAATAATTCTCGCCTTAATGGTGGAGTGTTCTCATTAATTCTCGCCTAGGTGGTCGAGTGACAAAGGAGTCTCCCTTGTTGGAGCAGTGCAAAGTCTCCCATGTTCGGAGCATCCCTGAATTATTATATACGTGGTGCAATATTGTGAACTATTATGGTAACTTATGCTCGACTACTTGACACACTATATTTTGTGCAATGGGTTGTGAACACACAGGTTGCAAGTTTTGTATGGGCGGAACTTGGAACTGAGTGGATTTACAATGCCTTTGCTTTGTGAACCATTATGATAACGTGCACTTGACTTCTAGATATACTACTTTTGGCAGTGGGTTGTGAACACACAGGTTGCAAGTTTTGTATGGGCGGGACTTGGAACTGAGTGGATTTGCAATGCCTTTGCTTTGTGGACTATTCTATATGACCAAAAACTTTTCCTCTGCTACATGAACATTCTTTAAAGGCTTTACAATTCAACCAAACTCTATGAACTTACTCAACCATTGTGTTGACACTTTTAGCATGTTTTATCTCAGGTCTATAAGGCATTCACTTCATGGCATGCATGTGGACTTATCATAGAGTCGCGGTGTCGACGCGTCTCATACATATTTTATGCACTTACTTATCGTTTGATTGTAACAAACTCATTTTGGTATATTGGAAATATTTTGGGACCTATGTTTTGTAAACTCTGATTATTTTACTTAATCAAACGATACTTTCAAAACGACACTTTAGGTCGTTCGATATAATTGTAACTTTGATGCTATGACAATCATCCCCAGAATTCCATTCCACGCAAAAATGTAATTTGGGGTGTGACAATAAGCGATATGAATGTAGTGCATTTGTGTAAGATAGTCTAACGCTATCCGTGAATCGGTAGTTATAAGGGCTATTTTGTAAGTGTTACAAAGTTCATGAGTTATGTTTGTAGTCAAGAGAATTTGTTCATTTGAATTTGTTTCAAAGCATAATACTATATTTGGGCCCTCGTAGGGTTGACAAGATGTTTGTATGGCCATACCCAAGATCTATCTGGAATATGTTCGATGATTTTGGTAATCTTGTTCAATCGAATACAACGAGAAATGTAATATTAACTTATGAAATGACTTGATCCATATTCATGGTTAATGTAGTATTAGTAACAAAAGGATAAGTAAAATGATGAATCATTAAATGGTTTTTTCCAGAGACCATACTCGATTTGATCCGGGGACATTGGCGTGTGAAAGCTAGACTAACCAATGTCATTACTATATTAAGTAATATCCAGTGGGAGCTGAAAGGTTTATGGATAATTATTAATATTAGTATGACCGGATTCGAACTCGAGACTTCGGATTGCACACATTACGATGAGAGTTGATGTTAATAATTAATATATAAAATGTTATTATTAATTATTAGTCACGAATAAAACATAACGATAGTTAATATTTAACGGGTTTTGACTAACGGTCGTTAAATGTAAACTACGAGGACTAGAGATGAAATTAGTGGGCAAGAAAAGTCTAGAACCCCTCTTGGGTTGGGTGGCCGGTCGTGGCTTCTCAAAAGCCCAAGGGAGGCTTTTCTTGGTCACCAAGTTTTGAGAATGTATATATACAAACCCTTGTATTCATTATTCTCCTAACCTTGGATCACCAATACACCTAATTTCTCCTCTTCTTCCCTCTTTCTTTTGTGGCCGGTCGAACACCCCTCACCATAAGGGTTTCGATTTGCTTAACTAAAGAAACAAGTGTTTGGTTTTATTTGTGATTCAAGAAACTAGCTTTTCACATCAAATCGCTATTAGAGGTATCATATATACAAAATTTAGAGGTATCATATATACAATAAGAGAAATAATATACGAAATTTAGAGGTATCATATATACAATAAGAGAAATAAAAATAACTACATAACCTTGGATCACAAGATACACACAATATACGAAATTTAGAGGTATCATATATACAATAAGAGAAATAAAAATAACTACATAACAAAAGTAAAAAGTGACAAAATATTTCCATTTTTCACCTTTTGCCCTTAATTAAAAGAACAAATGGTTTGTGTATTTAACTGAACAAGGTGTAATAGCATTTTGAAGTTGGAACAATATAAACATTAATTTGCTAGAACAATATTATCAGCAGTCCTCACGAAAAATTAATTTGCTAGAAAACAGGTATCATAAAAATACTACTTTAAATTTGTTCATATTTTTATTAAATATGTCAAAGTATCCCCGTATTATTTTCTGGTTGATAAAAATAAGAGTTAACTACATTTTTGGTCCTTGTGGTTGTACATGGATTTCACTTTTGGTCCATTTGTTAAAAAAGTTGCGATTTTAGTCCAAAATGCATAGTTTGGTTCCACTTTCAGTCCAATTCCGTTGATTCCGTCAAATATAGTCGTTAGCACCTATATGAATTAGTAAAGCGAGGGTAATTTGGTCTTTCTATGTTATTTTTTATTAGTTTTTTTTTGTTAACTTAAAAACCCTCCCCTATTTAATACATAACACTAAACAAATTATCCCCATTTAAACACACACCAACACCAAAAACGTATCACATGCTTAGATGCAGAGAGTGCAACTCAGTAGGAGTAATCCGTACTTCATGGACGCCATTCAACCCAGGAAGACGTTTCTGGTGTTGTTCTAAAAGGGTGAGCAATGAATCCTTTATTTTTTGCACATTTTTTCAATTTGACCTAATTTTGCAATTGCAATTTGTTTAGGTATCAAATCATGGGTTTATTGATTGGTATGATCCACCTATGTGTCAACGTTCTACGGCATTGATTCCTGGGTTATTAAGATCAATTAATCAGCCATAAGGTGTTGTTGCTCAAAATCGTGTTGAATCAAGAAGGTTGAAGCTGTTGTTATTGTTTAGTTGGGTTTTTTTCATTGTAATTTATCTTGTTAAATGATGTTAGGGATCAGTTAGTTGGGAATGTAATGGTAGTCTGTTGACTTTAAAAGTCTTATGACTTTTGACTTTTGAATGTAATGGTAGTGAAGATGAAATAAAGTTGTTGTTGTTGTTGTGATGTTAATGTAATGGGCAATGTATTTACTCAATGGTAAATGCTACCTGTTTTGGTTGGTGAAGTAATGGCAGTGTGTTTGTATTGAATTATGTTAGTTACATTTGACATACCAAAAGAACAAAAGTCATGCAGACTTGTGAACACCAACATAACAAAGTTTACATACCAAATTCTTACTAGTTGACATACCAAAGTCAAACAAACATAGTCTTAAAGTCTTACATAACCAAGTCTTACATAACAAAGTCTGAAACAAAGTACCCTAATAAAGTTTGACAAACCAGAGTCAAAGATAACAAAGTTACCAATATTCAAAGGACACAAAACACAAAAGTCAAACATACCAATGTCTGAAACATCAAGTTTATTCCTGAACCATTTTACCTTTACCATTTTAAGTATTTTTTCTTGGTGATTTCCTGGTTGCAGTATGCCTAATAGTTGGTGCAGATGGCCTTGCAAGATTCTTTATGGGTGATTGCCTGCTTGCAGAAGTTTTTGTCATTCTTGGCCTAACAAATGGTGCAGAAGGGCTAACAGTTGGTACTGGTGTGTTGACAGATGGTGCAGATGGGTTGACAGATGTTTGTGAAGGGTTGGCAGTTGGCCTAACATTAGCAGATGCTTGAGATGGGTTGACAGATGTTTGTGAAGGGTTGGCAGTTGGCCTAACATTAGCAGATGCTTGAGATGGGTTGGCGGCTGGTCTAAACTTGCAGATGCTTTTGATGGATCGATTGTTGGCCTCTCTCGACCTTTGCAAGATCTTTTGTTATGTCCCGATTCCCACACTTTTGCAACTAATAGTCTTCCCTTCTACTTAACTTCCCATTTTTACCATACCATCATATAACTCACCGCACTTTTCTTCCTCTTTTTCTTGGTCTACCAATGGGAGGGTGATAATCGGTGGTGTTAGTGTGATTGGGCTTGGTGACTTCTCCCACATGTCGTCCCCTACAAGGATTTATCTTGAACCTATACATTTCTTGCCAAGTAGACAACCAATAACACTCACTCACCCATGACTCAGTAGTCCGTGCTCCATCCCATTGTTTGCCATGTCCCGGATACTTGCCATCGCATGCTTGCATGGCATTCTGTGAGCTCCACTTCTTACATGAGCAAGTCCTCGATTCATGTTTACAACACACCGCTTCTCCAAAAGGACCGGATACTTGATATAAATCTCTCCATTCCATGTAACAATGTATTGTGCACCTCCTTTTAATGTGATTGAAAATCTTTGTGGCATTAGGTGTAAGAGGTCCAGTACTCTTGTTGATATTTTGCTGCACAATGACTATCCTTTTCATGAGATAGTGTCTAATGAATTCCAGGCAAGTGATGATGGGCTTATCCCTGCCATCTAATAGTTGCCTATTGAGAACCTCACACATATTGTTCAAGAGAACATCACAATTAGGTCTCCCTGAAATGACAATTTCATTGACAGTGCATTAGTTAAACTGCAATATCAAATTACATTAAACTGGTTCATATTCTTAAACTGCATGACATTAAACTGGTTCATATTCTTAAACTGCAATATCAAATGACATTAAAATGGTTCATATTCTTACTAGAGAAATGAGACTGGACCAATCTTGAGGTGGAATCAACTTCACCAATCATAAAGCTCCTTATTAGCTCTTCTAAATTCTTCCATGTTTTTTTCAAAAGGCGCACAAGAGTGGATGTTGCACACCTCCACAACAGATCTTTATATTGTTTCCTCCATGATAATTTCATGTTGTCATAGATATGTTTCAAACAATATCTATGTTCAATACTGGGAACATTTCTTGCAGAAAGGTGTATAAGCCCTGTCACAAAAGTGAAGTTATAATAGATGAGACCATGAATAATTGTAATGGAAGTGAAGTTAAATTTGTCACAAAAGCAATTAACAAGTACCTTTTGTCTATCTGTCACAAAAGTGAAGTTAGAATTTCGAACGACCCAAGTCATCTCCTAAGAAGTCTACAAACCACCTCCAAGATTCTTTGTTTTCAGACTCAACAACTGCATAAGCCAAGGGGTATATTCCATTATTTGGATCAACCCCTACGAAGATCAATATCATCCCGGATATGGTCCAGACATGAAACACCCATCCAGACCCAAGAGATCTCTCTTTCCAGCTTTAAATCCACTTTTTAAACATCCCAAGCAAACATAGATTCTTCTGAATTGCCTTGTGTTACTAGCTACATCACATGTTCTTTCCACATCAAACTTTATTGTAGTGTCGGATTTTGAGCTACCAATTCTAAGGCATAATCTTTTAACCTAGCATCTTGTTGGTTGTAATCTCCGAAACCCTCTCTGTGCCATCTGTTTTTCCCTAAAAACTTTTGCTTTTGAAAGCCCAACTTCAATTTTCTTTTGTATTTGGTCTTTCAAAGCAGCTAGGGGTATCTTGGGGTTTGGTTTTATTGATTCTTCTACTATTCTGGAAAGAAACTTAGCTGTACACTCTCACATTTCTTGTTTTTAAACATGTATGGGTATCCTCAAAGATTTTCACATACCAAGTTTCTTCCTTTGATCTTGAACAGTGTAGCAGCCATTGACAAGAGTGAGAATCTTTAACATTTACTTTAGGTTTACCACCTTTTTTTGTGGACTAAGGGTATCTGACCCAGTTTGTGTTTTTTTTGTCTTAAGCTTCTTGGACTTATCAACATGTGATCCACTTGGCCCACTAGGCCCAAACTGAGATGCATTCTCATTACTAAAAATAGGAACATTTCCTCTACACTCAGCCCTTACCCTGGTTTTATCATTCTTTGTCAAGTATATGTCTCTTCTTGTATCAACTGAAATTCTAGTAACCATCTCCTTTATCAAGTCTTTGTTACCAAAACTTTGCCCAACATAAAAGTTTTCACTGTAAATCTGCCCATCAACAGGTTTGTGTTTTTTTTGTAACTTCTTTAAGGCTCTTTTCCTATTACACTCTGGATCATCTGAGTCACGAGCACTTCCAAAATCATCCAAGTCTTCTTCTAAAGATGGGTCATCTTGTTCAACTGGTTCATCTTGGGCCACATTACATCCTACCCACTCAGCATTAGCATCAGTGTGCTTCCTAAAATCTTCCATATCTACCTCAACATCATCAATATTATTCTCTAATTCAATATCAAATTCACTGTCATCACTATCAGAACCCTCCTCACTATCATCACTCTCTTGACTGTGATCACTAACTACACCATCTGTCTCATTTGGTTCACTAACATTAGGATTATCATTTGGTTCACTAACATTAGGATTATCATTTGGGTCAGTTTGATTAGGCATAGCACTTGACTCCCCCATTTCAGGTTCTAGGTCACAAAAGAATGGATTAAAGTCATCTCCTAAGTCAGGATTCTCATTTGAGTCAGTTACTTTAGGCATATCAACTGGGTGTATAACATACAACTCAATGATTTTAAACCTATCAACATACTTTATCAACTCCAAGACATCACTATCATTGCTTAATACATACAGACCAGTATCTAAATTGCCATTTGGAATCTTATAACAATATTGCATAGATGGATTGTGATAACCTAAGCCTGCTAACATACTTTTTACCTCAACTACTGAAAACCCATCTGCATCAATTTGATCAAACCAATTTACCCTTCCACCATTGTAGACACGATTTGGTGAACTAGTAAAGGAACCACCATGGTGTATCTCTAGGAAAAACACTTGCAAATTTCCTGTTGCAACAAAATACATGATTTATCGGTCTACATTGTGAGATATGTACAAAACATTAAACCCCAACACAACCTAAACCATAACTTGCAAAAACAAAAATAACTTACTGTATACACGGTATGGATCAAATGTACGACCATCAGGTCTCAAGACCCATTGGCAAAGCAACATTTAGGGTTCTTCTCAGCTTGCAATTAGGGTTTTTTTTCAGTTCGTTCAACTATCAGGATGAAAAGTGAAATGGTAGTTTTGTTGACTTTTTAAGTAGTAATACACTTTCATTTAGAGGGGAAAGTTAAATGACGAAGATACCCTTGTGTAATTATAATAAATTAATCAATCCCTCATGTGTTTCTCACGTGACACACTTTGGTAACGGAATCAACGGAATTGGACTGAAAGTGGAACCAAACTATGCATTTTGGACTAAAATCGCAACTTTTTTAACAAATGGACCAAAAGTGAAATCCAGGTACAACCACAAGGACCAAAAATGTAGTTAACTCTAAAAATAACAAAGCACATCATCCCAACAAACAATTTTTTATTGGAACAACAAACTTTGATACAACTTTTAGCCGCGCTCTTTGTTAATAAGGATACCACAACTTCTACTTTCTATCTATGTGGGATAACTTAATGAAGGAAAGTTTTCAAAACACATTATACAATAATCCTGATCACAATTAGATTAATAACTTGTATAATTGATAGCACAAAAGAACAAATAGATTGAAAATTTATTTGTACCATGTAACCCAACTGAAATGTTGGAAAGTTTAAACCATATATGGCCTTCGTATTTTAAAACAAAGAACTCAACTGTTGTTGTATTAAGAAACTGATCTCTTACCTTACTCATGATTCTTAAGTATAAAACATTAAGTTACTTGTACGAGTTACGTTGAAAACAAATAAGCTTATAAAAATACTTATGAATGCATAGGAATCGCCCAAAATAAAGTCTAAACATTTATATCATAGAACCAATCAATGGTCTTTCATAACAAGATCAAAGAATATGAGCCAAAAAACCATTTAAAATGAAAACTCTACTAACGTTAAAATCCATATTTCCACTATTAACGTTCTCTCGACAAATCGCACTTTTTCTTATCTTTCGGTCTTTCTTCATGGAGTACAAACAAGAACACCAATATAGGGCTTTGTAATTAAGAAACCCATCCAATTACACCGTGGTTCTTGATTGAGGAAGTAGTAGTGGTGGTCTGTAGTAACGAGAGGAATATCATCGTACCCGAAACCACAATAGTTGTTGCTAACACTGTCACGAGCCCGTGGGAACTCCAAGCTGGTGACATATTTTTTTTAATATTTTTTAGTTACTTGAACTATGAAAGTGTTGATTTATCTAAGTTGTTATGAATTTAAACGACAAACAAAGAATGTGGTGGTTGCTTTTATATTTCATAGAAGAACCCCAAAAGGAAAGAATCTTGGAATGAATGGGTTTTTCTGTATTTGAATATATCGAGTTTTGTCTAAAGTCATTATCGGGTTTTCAAAAGAGTCAAGAACATTTGAAGAGTATTAATATATTTTCCACTTTTGAAACAAATTTAAGAAAAAACCCACGAACAAGCACTGGTTATTTAAATACGATATTAGGACCTCAACTTTACATTGAACAGAATCTAACTTCTTCGATCAAATCATAAGTTTATATTCTAATTAAACACGAAGGAATTATACTTGAACAAACAAGAACGCCATCGAGGTGTTTGTTTTGTGGTGGTAACGTAGAAAAAGAAACATTTTGAGTCAATTGTGATGAAGAGTTGTTTTACGTTTTACGTTTTACATTTATCGTTTAGAAATATTAATGGTTCGACAATATTACGTCTGAAAATTATTAGGCATATGAAGACCAATATTTCACTTTAACAAGATTGAACTTCTACGTTGCATCAAAACCGAATGTACAGTACTTGAATTTGTTATTATTGTAAGCATTGTTACAAATAATTGACCTTACTTTATTCTACTCTTTGTTTTTTCGGCTATTAGTTTGTGTACATCGGGTTAGATTGCTTCCCAAGTTGCACGACTAATGCCTGGTCAATCAGTCATCATTTTCTTTTCATGAAAAAACATGCATACATACTGATGGATATTAACATGGTGTATGGTATTTAGCAATGTTTTCAAACCCGGGTCGAATCGGCCGGTTCAACCGGTCGGACCGGTGCCCGGCCAAAAAAACGGGTAAAAAACCCGGGTTTTTAAAACCGGGTGAACCGGTTAGACCCGTCGGGTTTTAAGTGACCCGGGTTAACTCGGGTCTTGAAACCGGGCCGGATTTGGGGTTTTTCAAATTTTTTTTATAAAAACCGGGTTGGCCCATCGGTCGAACAGGTTGACCCGGTCGGAAAAAAATAATAATAAATGAAAAATCAGGTTGACTCAGCGGTCGAACCGGTGCCTGGTGACTCGACCGGGATCGGTTTTTAAAACATTGGTATTTAGCTAAGAAAAAAATAAAACACACTTGAAGCAAATTTAAAAGATAAAAAACACTAAGAACATCAAACCCAAGGTTGTAAAAATCGCTAAGCGCTAGTGAGGCGGTCGGGTAGGGCCTAGCGATTAATCGGGGATTAATCGGATTGGAGTTTTTATGCACAAAATTGTAATTTTAGATATTATATTATATTATATGTATGAGATAAGCGTAGTCGATCAAAGTTCGACATTTCAGTGTTCAAATATAAACATAATACATAATTCTTCAAAGTTCAAAGTCAAATATAGATATAACTCGGTTTGTTAACAATTTTGAGCGATCTTTGACCGATTAATCATATTGTTGACCGATTTTAAACGATTTTGTCGATTTTTAAGCGATTTTGTTGACCAATTTTAAGCAATTTGTTTGATTAATCCGATTATCCGATTTTGTTTGATTTTGTCCGATTAATCGGTTTGTTGACCGATTTTAAGTGATCTTTGACCAAACCGATTAAATAGGCCGATTATGATAAATCAAAGCGCTTAGTGAGCGATCGGCTATTGGCGGCCGATTTTTACAATGATTTTGTCCGATTTTAAGCGATTTTGTTGACCAATTTTTAAGCAATTTTGTTTGATTAATCCGATTATACTGATTTTGTCCGATTAATCGGTTTGTTGACCGATTTTTAAGTGATCTTTGACCAAACCGATTAAATAGGCCGATTATGATAAATCAAAGCGCTTAGTGAGCGATCAGCTATTGGCGGCCGATTTTTACAACAGAGATCAAACCTAACGATTGTTTGTTAAGGTTTATGTTCTTAATATAATTTTAGATATTATATTATATTATATGTATGAGATAAGCATAGTGCATCAAAGTTCAGACATTTCAAGTGTTCAAATATAAACATAATACATAATTCTTCAAAGTTCAAAGTCAAATATAGATATAACTCGGTTTGTTAACAATTTTTAAGCGATCTTTGACCGATTAATCATATTGTTGACTGATTTTTAAACGATTTTGTCTGATTTTTAAGCGATTTTGTTGACCAATTTTTAAGCAATTTTGTTTGATTAATCCGATTATACTGATTTTGTTTGATTTTGTCCGATTAATCGGTTTGTTGACCGATTTTTAAGTGATCTTTGACCAAACCGATTAAATAGGCCGATTATGATAAATCAAAGCGCTTAGTGAGCGATCAGCTATTGGCGGCCGATTTTTACAACAGATTTTGTCTGATTTTTAAGCGATTTTGTTGACCAATTTTTAAGCAATTTTGTTTGATTAATCCGATTATACTGATTTTGTCCGATTAATCGGTTTGTTGACCGATTTTTAAGTGATCTTTGACCAAACCGATTAAATAGGCCGATTATGATAAATCAAAGCGCTTAGTGAGCGATCAGCTATTGGCGGCCGATTTTTACAACAGAGATCAAACCTAACGATTGTTTGTTAAGGTTTATGTTCTTAATATAATTTTAGATATTATATTATATTATATTATATGTATGAGATAAGCATAGTCATCAAAAGTTCGGACATTTCAAGTGTTCAAATATAAACATAATACATAATTCTTCAAAGTTCAAAGTCAAATATAGATATAACTCGGTTTGTTAACAATTTTAAGCGATCTTTGACCGATTAATCATATTGTTGATCGATTTTAAACGATTTTGTCCGATTTTTAAGCGATTTTGTTGACCAATTTTTAAGCAATTTTGTTTGATTAATCCGATTATCACGATTTTGTTTGATTTTGTCCGATTAATCGGTTTGTTGACCGATTTTAAGTGATCTTTGACCAAACCGATTAAATAGGCCGATTATGATAAATCAAAGCGCTTAGTGAGCGATCACTATTGGCGGCCGATTTTACAACAGATTTTGTCGATTTTAAGCGATTTTGTTGACCAATTTTTAAGCAATTTTGTTTGATTAATCCGATTATCGATTTTGTCCGATTAATCGGTTTGTTGACCGATTTTTAAGTGATCTTTGACCAAACCGATTAAATAGGCCGATTATGATAAATCAAAGCGCTTAGTGAGCGATCAGCTATTGGCGGCCGATTTTTACAACAGAGATCAAACCTAACGATTGTTTGTTAAGGTTTATGTTCTTAATATAATTTTAGATATTATATTATATTATATTATATGTATGAGATAAGCATAGTGCATCAAAGTTCAGACATTTCAAGTGTTCAAATATAAACATAATACATAATTCTTCAAAGTTCAAAGTCAAATATAGATATAACTCGGTTTGTTAACAATTTTTAAGCGATCTTTGACCGATTAATCATATTGTTGACTGATTTTTAAACGATTTTGTCTGATTTTTAAGCGATTTTGTTGACCAATTTTTAAGCAATTTTGTTTGATTAATCCGATTATACTGATTTTGTTTGATTTTGTCCGATTAATCGGTTTGTTGACCGATTTTTAAGTGATCTTTGACCAAACCGATTAAATAGGCCGATTATGATAAATCAAAGCGCTTAGTGAGCGATCGACTATTGGCCGATTTTACAATGATTTTGTCGATTTTAAGCGATTTTGTTGACCAATTTTAAGCAATTTTGTTTGATTAATCCGATTATATCGATTTTGTCCGATTAATCGGTTTGTTGACCGATTTTAAGTGATCTTTGACCAAACCGATTAAATAGGCCGATTATGATAAATCAAAGCGCTTAGTGAGCGATCAGCTATTGGCGGCCGATTTTTACAACAGAGATCAAACCTAACGATTGTTTGTTAAGGTTTATGTTCTTAAGAGCTTACATGTTGCTTGTCTTTTGTGATTATATGGATGGCACCACTTTTACTTTTCATCTATGTGGGATAAGTGATAACTCTATAAACAAAATTTTGAGATCATGTTATACAATAATCCCGATCACAAGTAGATCAAAGCCAAGAAGAACAAATAGATCGGAAATTCATTCGTATCATGTAACCTATTGAAATGCTTGAAAGTTGAACCTCACGCCTTTGTATTTTTAAACAAAACAACCTCAAATGTTATAATACTAAAAAACCAACCTCTTGCCTTACTCATGATTCTTAAGTATGAAACAAAAAGTCACTTGCCCGAGCAACACACCCTTCTATTTTATGTCAAAGTAATTTACCAGATTATATGATAGAACCAAGCAATTTTCATAACAAAATCAAAGAATATGAACCAAAAAACATTTTAGCATGAAAACTCTACTAGTGAACTTCTTGCACCATTAAAATCCATTGTTTCACTTCCACAATTATAAGCATATTCTATATCCTTAACGTTCTCAGCAAATCATACTTTCTTTTTTATCTTCCGGTCTTTCTTCTTGGAGGACAAACAAGAACGCCTTCGCGGTGGCTGTGATGGTGATTCTGCATGGTTCAAATCGCGGTTCTTGATCGAGGAAGTGTTAGTAGTAATAGTAGTCCGTAGCAACGACAAGAACATCATGGTGCCCGAGACCGCAATAGTTGTAGCTAACACTGTCACGACTCCATGTGAACTCCAAGCTGGTGATATGCTTTTTTTTATCTTTGTTTTAGTTGAACTATGGAAGTGTTGATTTGCTTTGAGTGGTTATGATTTTTAAAATTGTGAGCACATGTAATAGATGGTGACAAACAAAGAAAGTGGTGGTTGTTTTTATAGTGTTTTTGGGTAGTGGGAAAGTTGGAATTCCTTTTATTTCAACGATAATATATTTCGTAGAAACAACCAAAAGGCAAGACTCTTGGAATTTATGTTCCAAGTCTTTTTGAATATTGGTTTTTGTCTAATGTCAGATACTCACATGTCAAAGTGTATATAACAACATTTGGAGGTAACTGTGACGAGGAGTTTGCTTTATGTTTTACATTTATCTTCTTAAAAAGATTAATGCCAACGATACTGTGCACGAAGCGTAATGTACAAAGACCATGATTTCATATTGGTAGGTAGGTCGTTCTTGATATCTAAGCTAAAAATTTACAAAACCTGTTGTAAATAATTTGTTGGTCTTTTCACTTTAAAGAGATTAACGTTGCATCAAAATAGAAGTTGTTTGTCTATATTGGGTCATCATTTGCTTTTAAAGGAAAAACATAAATACCTGCATACTGAGAGAAATTTACATTGTCTCTAGTATTTACTGTGATTATAATTTAAGGGAAATGATTTAGATGCCTAACTCATGTGTCTACTATTGTGCCTAATCCATTCATTGTTTAACACATGTATTTCATAATTTCTCTCTTCTCAAACTTACCATTGATCTTGCCAAATGTATGGTGATATTTATTAGGCATAAAATTAGGCATGCCAATCACTACTCAAAATTTAAATAACAATTTGTGTATTTAATTGAATATGGAGTAAGCTATCTCAACAAACAATCTTTTGATAGGGATATTATCCTTTGTCACATTTTACTTAGGCGCCCTTTTGATTTATAAAGATGTCGCAACTTTTACCCCTTCTGTCTATGTGGGATAACTTAATGAAGGAAAATTTTGGTAACACATTATACAATAATCCCGATCACAAGTGGATCAATAATTTGTTTGATTCCAAAGCAAAGAGAAACAAATAATTTGTTTGTCCTTCGTATTTGAAAAAAAAGATGATAGAACCAACATTTTACCTTTCTCGTGATTCTTAAGTATAAAACAAAAGTCACTATATTTTTTTTGAACGGAAAATATATATAGAACGCTAGCGAGAAGCTAGAAAAAAGATTACAAGAAAGAAAGATTCGGGTCTTTCAACCAAGATATCCAATTCAACTTGAATTTACATCTACAAGAGCACCAAGCATAAGAATCTGCCACAATGTCGTCAAAAAAAAACCGCCCTTCTTGGATTTCTACTACCAAAAATCATTTGGTTCCGAAAGTTCCAAATCTTCCACCACATCACATAAAAGATACCTTCTAACACATTTTTCACTTCCTTCCTCAAACTTAAACCCGAAAACCAAAGAAACCAGTCATTGTAAGGCTGAAAATCTGGAGAAGAAATATTCCACCATCGATTGAGCTTCATTAACACTTCACGAGCCATAGAGCATGAAAAAAGAAGATGAGCCATACTCTCTACACCCGTATCACAAATAGGACATATAATAGAATGAATATCAATGCCTACTCGAGAACCAATAGTTTTTCAAAAACAATGAACGAATAGGAACCAAAGAACCTTTTAACATGAAAACTCTACTAGTAAATTTCTGACTCCATTAGAATCAATTGTTTTACTTCCACAACTAGAAACATGTTCAATACCCTTAACATTATCAGCAAATCGCACTTCTTCTTTTTCATCTTTCGGTCTTTCTTTGCGGAAGACAAACAAGAACGCCTTCATGGTGGTAATGTTAATATAGAAACATTATGAGTCAATTGTGAAGAAGAATTGTTTTACGTTTTACATTAGGCATATGAAGACCAATATTTCACTTTAACTAGATTGAACTTCCGTTGCATCAAAACCGAACATACTTGAATCTTTTAATATTATAAGCATTGATATAAGTTACTGACCACACATTTATTCTGCTCATTGTTTTTTCGGTTTTTGGTTTGTGTACATTGGGTTAGATTGCTTCCAAAGTTGCACGACTAATGCACGTTCAATCGGTCATCATTATAAAGCATGCATACATACTGTTAGAAATTAACACGGTGTATGGAATTATAGTGAGAAAAAAGAATAAAACACACATAAAGCAAAGTTAAAAGACAAAAACCACAAGAATATAAACCCAACAAATGATTTGTTTCTTTGTTTGTTAGGCTTATTTCTCCCAGGTCTACTTATTGCTTGCCTTTTGCGCTTATAAGGATGGCACTACTTTTACTTTTCTTCTATGTGGGACAACAGATTAAACTGTAAACAAAATTTTCAAATCATGTTATACAATAATCACGATCACAAGTAGATCAAAGCCAAGAAGAACAAATAGATCGGAAATTCATTTGTACCATGTAACCTATTGAAATGCTTGAAAGTTGAACCTCATGCCTTTGTATTTTTAAACAAAACGATCTCAAATGTTATAATACAAAAAAACCAACCTCTTATGAAACAAAAAGTCACTTGTCCGAGCAACACACCCTACTATTTTATGTCAAAGTAATTAATTTCAAAAAATATATTAAAAAAAAAAAATACACGTATAAAAAAATTACTACGAGATAATAAAGCCCAAACATTTATATCATTGAACCAAGCAATATGTTTTCATACCAAAATCAAAGAATACGAACCAAAAAAATATTTTAGCATGAAAACTCTACTAGTTAACTTCTTGCACCATTAAAATCCATTGTTTCACTTCCACAATTAGAAACATACTCAATATCCTTAACGTTCTCAGCAAATCGTACTTTCTTTTTGATCTTTCGGTCTTTCTTCTTGGAGGACAAACAAGAACGCCTTCGTGGTGTTTGTGGTGGTGATTCTGCATGACTTAAATCGCGGTTCTTGATCGGGGAAGTGTTAGTAGTAGTAGTTCGTAGTAACGAGAGGAATATCATGGTACCCGAGACCGCAATTGTTGTAGCTATGAAAGTGTTGAGTTGCTTTGAGTGGTTTTGATTTTAAAGTTAAACTATGAAAGTGTTGAGTTGCTTTGAGTGGTTATGATTTTAAAGTTTTGAACACATATATAGATGGTGACAAACAATGAATGTGGTGGTTGGTTTTATATTGTTTTTTGGTGCTGGGAAAGTTGGAATTCCTTTTATTTCAACGATAATATATTTCGTAGAAACAACCCAAAAGGCAAGACTCTTGGAATTTATGTCCCAAGTCTTTTTGAATAGGGAAAATTCTAAGAATGCATTTTTCGCTCAAGGTGTCATCACTTTTTAGGAAAAAAGTTTGGGTATTTCAAAATAAACTTTGAGACTTGCGACTTTTCTACTTTTCATATAAGCTTGACAAGTGTCCTTGAAGTTTGTGTACCCAATCATTTTTCGACTTTTCTGACTATGATTTTCCGGTGACCGAATCTAGCGACCGTTTTAGAATCTAGCGAAATTTGGTTTTGTCCTTTAGTTAAAAAGTCAAAGATACAAAATATTTTTTATACATATAGTTCTTTCCGAGGTTGAGCGACTTAAGCGTAAAAACATAAGCGACTATTTTACGTACATTATGAGACCTAAAATCTTGTTTCAAAAGTAGTTTTACAACTTTTTTTTAAAATTTTTACCCTGTTTTCAAATTTTTAACCCAAATACAAACACACACAAGCAACACTGCTACCAGAAAAAACACAATTGAAAATTGTGAAATCCTAAATCAATCCCTAATTATTCAGTAAATTAAACTCGAAAATGGCTGACATTCCCCAATATTTTGATGCTAAGGTAACTGTTCGTTCCAAGGTACACTTGTTTTCGGAAATTAAGTCTAAATTGTCAAGGAATCCAGATCGAATGAGGCTGTTCAGAGCAACTGTTTTTGGGCCATGGTTAGATATTCCTGACCTAGGTAAAGGCAATCATATTGTTAATTTCGTTTTACAACACCAGGTAATTATCGACAAACTTCTTGATTCTTGTCCCCCCATTTTATACAAAATTGGGAACAATGTATTGAAATTCGGTCGGGAAGAGTTTCTATTGATGATTGGATTTCGTTTTGGTCGTTTGCCTCCCCATGTACAAATTGATCGAAGTCCTTTTGCTTTGCGTGTCTTTCCTGAAAAACAATTAATAAGAAAGGTAACTGTAAAAGGCAATGAGCTTTTAAATTTGTTTGGGAATGACACGGAATTTTCAAAGTTATCAGGTGAGGATGCTGTAAGGGTATGTCTTTTGCTAGTCGCTGAGATCGTGTTCATAGGTCGTGGACCTTGGTACATTGTTGACAGTCATTTGTTGCAATTAGTTGAGGATTTTGGGGCATGGAATGCATATCCTTGGGGAGAGTTCTTGTGGACCCGTTTTTACAAAAATTTAGCCAATTTGGTACCCCGGCATTACAATGCTCATCGAAGAGAAATTGCAAGAAAACCCTTCTACAATTGCAACATATAATATTTCGGCTTTTCTTGGCTTTTAAGGTTAGATGTGTATACATTTATGAACATATCAGTTTATGTTTACTAGCAGTTCATACAATGCATTTATAATTTTCGTTTATTTTAGATATGGATTCTTGAGAGTTATCCCACTAGCAGTTCATGGTGGAACAAAGACCGTCAAAGATACCACGTTGTTTTTGTTGGTCAAAGGGTAAAACATTTGCCAAACGCCATTATGCCCAACTTTTTGGTCTGTAAGCATTTCCATTTGTTTGTATTTGTCAAATAAGTTAGGACTTCGTTATATTTGTTTTAACTTTATAATTGTTTGTTTACTAGGGTTCTAATCAGTCTTGGATCTTCTTCCAACAAATGCGGAAATGTTACAACCATGGTTTGCACCAAGTAATGCATATTTGAGCCGAGTTGGCTAGTCTACTGCGATGATCCCACTAATGAGGTAAGTTGGCTGTTTGTGCAAACCATGGTTGTATTCACGTTGACAATTGACCATTGCACATTCATTTCGATCTTGCTTTGTAGGTGCACAAGGGGTGGTGATAAGCGATCTGGATGTGGCGTTAGGTGATAAAGAAGTGGCTATAGTCAATAATGATGTGGCGATGGCGATAAAGGTCAAAGTTCCAATCGACTGACGATATTAACAATAGACTTGTCATTGTAGAGGAAGCTCTAAAGATACAACTCGAGCCAATAAAGATACAACCCGACCAATCTAGACATTAATGTGGGAGTCCTTGATGAAATTGAAAATAGACTTGCCGTTGTTGAGGAAGTTCTAAAGATACAACGTCAAGGTGAACATGGTAATGTATATTACAACTTATATTACAATTTCTTTTAAAAACTTGTTGGAGTTGACCGATAATGTATACTTTGGGGGTTGTTTTATTAATTTGATCTATCCATTTGCTAGCGTACATCAAACCCCCGCTAGTGGTTTTCAATCCCTCGCCAGCGAGTTCTGTTAATGTATCGGTTGGGGGGTGTTACGTGAATTTGATGTATCCATCGCTAGCGTCTATCAAACCCCCGCTAGTGGTTTTCAATCCACTTGCTAGCGAGTTCTGTTAATCTATCGGTTGAGGGGCTGCTTTTTGTAAATTTGATGTATCCACCGCTAGTGTCTATCAAACCATCGCTAGTGTCTATCAAACCATCGTGAATCCATCGCTAGCGTGTTTCTTTAGTAGTATAATTGATTGTATATTTTAAATATCGACTTGACTCATACGCACGGCAAATCGGATGAGGCTTGTTCTGGACAAAGTCCCGTTGATAATGAAAACTGGAATGGTAGTTCTAGTTTCTTTGATCTTCGTTGTCGTGATGTTCATTCGGCTGATTATAATAAGGTTATGTTCCTTTTAGTAGTACTTTTTTTTTCGTTTTTTGGTTACATACCTAAATCAGTTTGGTTAACTACAGAATGGCGACAAATCGAGTTGTGTAAATGCTGAAAACGAACAAGCTGGTCTTACTTATATAGACCCTGCCGCTTTTCCATCAACTATGTCGCAGCTCGTGGAATATTGTCTTCACGACGGACCATTGCCGTTAGATGATCACATTCAGATCATGATCCGGTCATTTGAATTTACCTAATTTGAATGAAACGTTTTCTCAATCGGCTGTTTGAAGTACGTATATATAAATTCCACCTGCACTATCTATACATGTTTGATATAGTTGGTCATCCATATAGATGTGTTATTGTTGTATAATTACAGGGGAAACAGATGCAGCTAGATGAACAGGTGGAGCTAGAAGATGATTTCTCTGTTTATTGTCTTCACGACAAACAGGTTGGGATAGATGAAGAAAAACCTGCTGAAAACAATGAAGATGGTGAAACACCGAGTGAGGCGGTTCAAGCACATGAAATACAGGCTCATGAAGGTGTGTTGAATGTTGATGGTAAGTCTGTAAAGGTCGTTCACGGTAAGGAAGATGCCATTGTTCATTGCACTGCTGCTGATCAACACTCTCATGATCATGAAGTACTTTTAAATGCTGATGATAAAACTATAGAGGGTGTTCAAGTTAATGAAAATGTCATTGTTAATTGCAATGCTGTTGATGAACACTCTCATGATCGTGAGGCAGTGTCACAAATGGCAGGGATGGGGGACGAAGCATACAATGTTGATGCCCACGTTAAAGAGAAAGAAACCGGGGTTGAGTTACCGGTTGCAAATCAGTTGTCAACCAAGGCGGTAATAGACAAAATTGATAATGATGCTGTGAAGGCAAGACAGAAGATGATTCATACCTCTGACGGACAAGCCAGTAAGCCTTTTCCTACAGCTTCTGAGGTACAGCTACATTATTCATTAAAGTTACCACATGTACTTGTTATTTCAATGATGAATTTTTTCTGTACAGTATGTTTTCATGCGGGGTAAAAGGAAGAGAAACGCAACTAAGTTCACACAGTCACGTTATAATGCCCTACCAAAAAAGAAAACTAGAAAGGCCAAAGTTACCAAAGAGAGTGATGAGAAAGTTACCCAAGAGAGTACTACTGTTTTCAAAGAAGATGATGACTCAAAAGGACAAAGCGGTGGGCAAGTGTTTGCGGGAACCATACGTGAATCTCCTCCCACGACTCCACAATTACGAAACGACGTTCCAAAAGCGAGAAAGATATTAATCCACCACCTGGTGAAGATAATCAGTTGGAATCATGGGTAGAGGTATAGAAGAACTACATTTACAAACAGACATCTTAAAGACATATACATTAATGTTGTGTATGGATACCTTTTTAAAAAATTTCAGGATCTGTCACGTCCTGAAGGTTGCGATATCAACAAGATTACTAAACCAGCGTGTATGGATACCTTTTTAAAAAAAATTTTGAAGTCATCGCATAGCTTTCCTTGGGGTTACAAAGGAAAGGAAGGGTTGAGGGTTACAAAGGAAAACAAGGAAAACAACTAAAATTTGTTTTGTAATTTTCCTTGTTAAGTTAGGAAATAGGGGATTTGTGTTTTGCAAAACATTTTGGTGGAAAACGTTAATTTGAACGCGATCTCTGTGTTCCTTGTTTTCCACAAAACATTTTGGGAAAAACAAGGGTGTTTTCCCTCAACTAAACGCAACCTTACCGTCCGCAATCTCTTCTCTTTTGATTGGGTTTGTGTTTTACAAAACAACCTACATTGACGTTGAATTAAAAAGCAAAATTATATCGCATAATCGACATAATTAAAATAAAAACATAAAATAAAATATCAACCTCATAATTCCTTGTATCCAATTTTTGGTTACTAAAACAAAATATGTTTGTCTACTCGGTTTAAGTTGGTAAGATGAAAATGGCGCGTTAATAAGGTCGCTTGGAATTCATCGGTTTATGTGAAAGTACTTGACATGATGCATACATTGGTTTGTGTGACAATACTTTTTTACACTTCTCAAAGCGGAAAAGATTTGCATTTGATTTGTAAATAAATGTAGGGGCCCTAAATGTAGAGTTATTGTTGGGCTTCGATGGGATAGTGGGCAGTACTTTTTTACAGAGTTTTTTATTGGACCATTGTAATTTTAAAATCTATTTAATAAAATGAGTACTTTCAAATATATTTAAGGAAGTGTGGTATGCTTTAAAATTCTAACTTAAAACCATCTTTTAAAGAGCTACGTTTATACACAATCAATAATCAACAATAGTTTATCAAATTATGTAGGTTGTTCGGAGCAAATTTTGTACGCCATTAATATATAGAGAGAAAAATTTGTAAACGATTTGACCAACAAGCTATAGTTGTATATATAAAATGTGTTAGCCGGTTAAAAAATGTATATACTTGTCATCGTTTGTACCTTGGGTGTATCATTGTTCGAATCCGATTATTTCGTCACCTTTTCAAATTTTGATTCGATTCCAAAAAATACGTTATTCGATACCAAAAAACTTGAATCGCTACACAAAAAATAACCAAAAATTTTGGGTATCGAATCACGTATTTTTGGAATCGAATCAAGTATTTTAAGAATCGATACATAAAATAATCAAAATTCAAAAAATGTGTATGGAATAATCGGATTCAATAATGATACACACAACTACAAATAATGATAAATATAATACACTTTTAAACAATTAGCTAATTTATAAGCGTATATCTTTTGGTTTGACGATAAGTGATGCCTCAAAAGGCAACCTAGCATCATTTGTTTGAAGCTTGTAAAATCGTTTACAAATTTTTTCTCTATATATTAATGGTGTACAAAATTTCTTTGTTAGCAACCTACATATTTTGATAAACGGTGTTGATTATTGTTTGTGTATAAATGTAACTCTTAAAAAATGGTTTTCGAGTTAGAATTTT
The DNA here is from genome assembly GCA_022545495.1 of Chrysanthemum lavandulifolium. NCBI lineage: Eukaryota > Viridiplantae > Streptophyta > Magnoliopsida > Asterales > Asteraceae > Chrysanthemum > Chrysanthemum lavandulifolium. Next base: position 266,528,335 of record CM040244.1, on the reverse strand, counting down.
AAAGCATGCCATACTTCCTAATTATATTTGAAAGTACTCATTTTATTAAATAAATTTTAGAATTACGATGGTTCAATAAAAACTGCTTTTTTACACTTATATTACAAAATATTTTAAAAAATGTAAGTCGTAAATATAAGCACGTGATTTTCCTTCTTTCTTGTACTTGACACGATAATGTACCACATGGGGGTTGTTTTGTAAATTTTAGATATCCATGCTAGCGTCTATGAAACCCCGATAGTGGTCTTCAACCCACGCTAGCGACTTCCTCTTAATGTACCACATGGAAATTTGTTTGTAAATTTTAGATATCCATGCTAGCGTCTATGAAACCCACGATAGTGGTCTTCAACCCGGCGCTAGCGACTTCCTCTTAATGTACCACATGGGGGTTGTTTTGTAAATTTTAGATATCCTTTGCTAGCGTCTATGAAACCCCGCTAGTGGTCTTCAACCCACTGCTAGCGACTTCCTCTTAATGTACCACATGCGGGTTGTTTTGTAAATTTTATGTGAAAGTACTTGACATGATGCATACATTGGTTTGTGTGACAATACTTTTTTAGTTTGACCTCAAAGCGGAAAAGATTTGCATTTGACTTGTAAATAAATGTAGGGGCCCTAAATGTAGAGTTATTGTTGGGCTTCGATGTGATAGTGGGCAGTAATAGATAAGAAGAAAAAAGGCGCTTTAAAAAATGTCGCTCAGAATATATTGGATTACGTGATAGTACTATTAAACACATGTCTTATTGCATATATATTTTTGGGTACCAAAAATGTCTTTTTGCATATAAACATCATACTAAACTAAATAAAGACATATAAAAGTAGCCCACTTAAATACAATTGTCGAATATACAATTTAGCAATACAACTATTGTGAGTCCATGCACGTTTGCAATACGTTTAAACACGTCTCCTCAAGTAAACCTGTCAAATTAAAGAGAAACAAAGGTTCAACATTTCCTCAAGTAAACAAATTCATCAAGTAGTGTAGTATACTTATTTTGGTTCAAGTTGGCTATCAAATCAAATCAATATGGCTTATAAGTCAAAATGCCATAATAACTATGCGTGGCTATCATATCAAGACCTTATAACTAATATAAAACACACATAAACCAAAGGGCTATCTTAATCTTTGTTTTGTTTAAAAAAAACAAAAAAAAAAAAGAAACCAAAGAAGAAAATGACTACAAAATGCCTTTCGCCAGAGTTAGGCTGCTGCTGCTGGTTCTAGTCTCGTTAGAGACATGATGGTGGAGAAGTTTAGTAGGAGGTTGTTTTGTCACTAGGGTGAATGACGAAATTAACCAAAAAGCCCAAGATATTAGGTCTCGTGTTACCGAGAGGGATTTCGTGATTGCAGAGTTGGAGCTTTTGTATCCCTTTGATTCATGTGTGCAAAGTATTTCACAGTTGAATATTTTGCAAAATGAAGATTTGGCAGACATTGCTAACATGTTGGTGAAGGTTGTGAACAAGCAGAAGCGAACAAGGGAGCTTATGTCATTCATTGAGAAGCTCAAGTGTATGGTGTACTGAACTGGTTTCTTCATATATGTTTTGAGTTTAGTATATGGTTAGGAATGTATGATGTTTATTTTTACGCTTATGGATGTTCTATAAACCAATTAAGGTTAATTTTGTTGGATATATATGCACTTACTTATTTATGTTTGTCTAAGTACTTTTGTGGGAACATACCTGTGTTATAACATGCTCCGTTGATATGCTGGCTTGTAACGTAGTGTTGAAAACATAACCTACACCATCAAAAAAAAGTATAATCGATATGGATACGTGTCGTGGTAAGTGTGATATGAATTAATTGGTAACTTTAACGCACTGGGTAAAATATAAGTGTCTGCTTATAAACAAAACCCCAAAAAAAAAAAAAAAAAAAAAAAAACGCGATATTCACGGGGCGCTAAATGCTACTTTGTGACACATATATCGCCTGGTTTATTAGATGTATGTGTCACAAAGTAGAATCTAACAGCTCAGAAATAGCGTTGATTTGATTTTTTTTTTTTTTTTTTTTTGCACCACCTTAATTTTTTTATCGATCGCCTGCAAAGGCTTTATCTTGCTCTTCAATGAAAACCAACTTACGCTTAACCTTAGGCTTAGCAACTACATCCCTATGGCTAACAGACATATCGACATCAACATCAATAAGGACGCTTGCTTCTTCAGCCCAAGCAATAAGCTCATCATATGTCATATTGCTTGCATCTTTTAATCTTCTTCCATGTATAATCAATTTGGTTGTATAATCATCTTGAATCACAAAAGTTAAGATTTTGATAATAAAATCAAATAAGTTTTGGGGATTATGTGCCATATACATCATCAACTTCCCATATCGATCGACAAGGTCATACATGGCGCCCACATCCCTATCGCACTCTATTAGTTTCAATCCTACCTCTAATTGACATTGTGGTAAGCAGAAAAACAACGAATGGAAATTTAGCTCGATATGTTCTTTCGAAGCGGCACATACTATTATAGTCCACCTTCCTATCCTTGGACAAACTCCAATAAAAAACACCCCATTTTCATACCTCAACGGTTGGAAATAAAACTCCCCAAAAGATGAGCGTCAAGCAGTAACGAGGATCCGAACTCCAAATAGGTGCCATCACATTACAGAACACGTAAATACAATACTTTAAAAGTAAAAATAATTTGAAATGTAAACCCTAATTAGGTTCGAATATTGAAACATTAAATATAGGCAAAATTGATATGGGGACCATGACAATAAAGTATAATGAACCTTCGCACAATTCAATTTTAATAATCGAGCGAAACAGCGGTTGTATTAGATTATTAAGAAGATAGGGTTCAGTGGTAGGAAGTGAATGTGGGAACAAAAGATAAAAGACAAACTATTAGCGTATCATAAATCGCTAAATTGAAAAAGGCGCTTTTAAAAAGTTGCTCAGAATATTTTGGGATATGTGATAGTACATTACAGTTGTCGTATAAATGTATGCAATAAATATTTCCCCTAAAAGCAACAACCGTTTGGTCAATAAATATTAAAAAAATAAATAAAAAAAACAAAAAAAAATAAACATTTTCAAAACAATTTTACCGCTCTATAAATACCAACTTCACGAAACACATTTTTAACACACAATTTCAAACAATTGAAGATCAAAATACTTCCCACAAGATTTAATATGGCTTGCCGTCTCCCCATTCGTTGAAGATATGCAAGTGTACGTTCAAAATCAATGCAATATCGACGATGCGGCTCGAAAAAACGCTATTATAAGCGTCATCAAATTGTTTGACCAGGCAAAGGGGGAAAAGGAACAAATGAGACAAAACTACCAGATTTGCAACGACATTACCATTGAAAGAAAAGCTGTCATCAACAAATTTTTGAAAGATCAAGCACGCAAAGATCGCGAGGTTGCTGACAACTTGTGGCGGTGTGTTTCCAATATAACGAACAACGCCAGCACCAAAATAAGTTGGAGCTATCGGGAGAACAAAGACGATGGTGTAGACGATGCTGTAGACGAGGAAGATTTGGCTCGGTTGGAGGGATTTGCTCGTTCTCGTACTCCGTCGTATGACTCTGCATGCGGGGAGCATTCTGATTAGATTTATGATTTACGTATTTCGGATTGTTTTTATTTAGCATTGTAACATTTTAATTATTAATGAAATTTTAGTTTATGTTAAAAATGATTTTAAAATAAATGATTTTAAAACAAACAGTGGTTAAACAACAGTATTAGCAATGGTTTAATTCTAGCAGTGGTTTAATCCAAGCATTGGATTCATTCTTCTGGCAGTGGTTTCATCAACTCTAGCAGTGTTTCTTCAACTCTAGCAGTGGTTTAATTCAAGCATTGGTATCATTCTTCTCGCAGTGGTTTCATCAACTCTAGCGGTGGTTTGAAATGTCCTAGCGTGGATACACCAACGACACTCCATCATTGACCAAGATTACGTCTACCAAAAGTAGTGGAAAAATAGTGATATTATGAACTAATATGAAGGATTACAACATAATGGTTGTGTTGTGAAAGTCCTACTTACCATAAAGTGTTAAAATTTGTAACAGTCTAGACAGTCAATCGAATACAAGTATATACACTCTTTAACCACTGAAAAGTTTGTTCATGTAACCCAACAAAATATATAGAGAAAATGTCATAACAATCTACATACATTAAATTTAACCTTATCTGATTTCCTAACAAATATGGAAAACAGGATACACCAAACCATCATAAGACTCTACATACATGAACTTAAACCTTATCATCTTTCCATGCTCAAACTCACAATCTTCAAAAAAGTAGGTCCAGTCACCTAATGCATTAACATGATTCACCCGGAATGGATTGTCTCTATGATACTCAATCTGAATTTGCATCATGTATTCGACTTCATCATTCCTAAAAAGTGCATTTTGATAAAAATGCATAGGATGATCTGAAGAAAATGGTTTGGAATATCACGGTGTGCAACAATTACAAAATTATATATAATTACATAAATGCATAGACAACAAAGTGCACACAAAACACAAACTTACAAGTTTACATAACGGAAGAATTTGAGAGACCTTCATAAAAGACATCGTTCGCTTTCACCAAAATGATCAAGGTGACCAATCCATTGGCAAATGTGTTGCATTCGCTCATCACTGTTTCAAAAATATCAAAATAAATCTTAAAGATAAATGCTATGATATTATTGAATATGATTATGAGATTTCAAGCCTACCTCCATCTTCGTTATCAAGATCATTTTGTGGAAAAACAATTGCGTCACACCAAGCGCCTGTATCTTTGCCCACCTTCGAAACCAAACACGGTTATATTAAACCTATTCTTTGCCAATTTAGTAAACACAATAACATCGCCAAATTCAATATCGGAATATTGAAGAGCGATCGACCACATCTCATCATCCATAACATACAAAACACGAGGATCATGACCTCGTTCATAGCCCCAAGTAACATCCACATTAAACTCCATTCCTTCAACTACAACAACAACAGTACCACGCAACCCAATACCATCTAGAAAATTACCGGGCAATGTCTGAAACACCATCTGCTGATTAACAATTATAACATACACAGTACCAAAATACACGTATTCTTAAATAAACGCAAACAAAAAATGAGTTGTTATAAATAACCTATGGAAATTGAGGGTATGGCAGCCGAGAACTCTGAAACCTTATATGACGACTTTCTACACCAGCATAATCCTCAACTTCCAACCCTTTAGAATCATAGCCAGTAACGTAAAAAGAGTAATCACCTTCTTGAACAAAGTGTAACATTTGAACATCCGTATACATGTTTTCATGAACAAATTCTACCCATTTGTTACCTACAATCCTAATGGGACCTCTAGCCGACCAATAATCCTTACTTTCTTCCGTTGTCTTTGTATTCGGTTAAATAGAAATAGCGATTCCCATTGAAAGCACGGTCGACAAATCGAGGAAGCTCAAGAAACCGAGGTAAAATTTACATTTGGTCGCACCACAAACTCGATGGCCATGATTACCTTATAAACAATTACAAGCATGTAAAGGTTAGTTAATGCTAAAATTTTGATGATGAATATTCAAACATAAAAGATAGTCAATATTGATATGGGGACCATCACAATAAAGGATCACGAACCTTGCGATTTGCCCAAAATAGCTAAAAGATAAGGTTTTAGTGTTTCATAAATCGCTTTAAAAAGTCGCTCATACTATATCGGTTAAAAATAAACATCTATTATCCCGAAATAATTTTCCGCCTAAACACAAGTCAACAAAATAAGCATAAATACGATCAATTCTATAGTCCACATACAACAATTCACAATGGCTTTGAACTTATCGGAAAGGTAATTGTGAACAAGTGCCAAACAAGAAAGAGGATGCGATGACAATTTGATAGCACACATACAACAATCCACAATGGCTTTGAACTTATCTCGGAAAAGCTAATTGTGAACAAGTGCCAAACAGAAAGAGGATCTTGATGACAATTTGATGGCACACATACAACAATCCACAATGGCTTTAGATTTTCCGAGAAGAAAAACTAGATGGTGATATTACGTGTAAGGAGAACCAAGATGGCATTACACGAGAAAAAGTTAGGCGGTGGCAAAAAGGATTAAAGAAGCTGGAAGAGTACTTTGAAAAACTCAAGGAAAGGAAATCAAGCGAAGAAGGATGTGGTTCTAGCGATCTTGTTTGAATGGATGTAATAGTTCAATAATAAATGTTATGAGTCTAAATTTTAACAATGTAATGGTTGTGTGGAAAATCTTATCTATGAAACAATTTATTGAGATGATTGTTGTAGTTTTGTTATCGAGATAGTTGTCTTTGATAGACATCGACATATTTAATCATAATAATTGCAATGTAACATACACATGGTAGAAGAAGCATCATCACATACTAGTTTGTAACATACACTAACAAGCCTTCACCACACGAAAATAAATTGTTTCATCATGATGACTAGTTAGTGTAGTTTGTAACATACACTAACTAGTCATCATGCAAATTGTTTAACAGGTACATACCACCTGGAAGATCAAATAACTACCACATGGTAGCCTTCATAATACCTTCAATTACTTGTATCGAAGAATTTGGGTATGACATGGAACCATCACCGTGGAATCGCAACTATCACTTGATCATTAACCAAAGCGATTGCCTCATCACCCTTCATATCATCGATTGATTACTACCAACTTCTTCAAATTCATCAAATAATCTCCTAGATTTCAAGGTACCGATTTCAAAACGACTTTTCTTGGACACATATTGAACTACGGTTGAGCTTCCAAGCGTGGGAAGGCCATCAATGTCATTAAAAACCTCTTACACTTTAAAGGCTGTTTTGAATAGATGGGAGTAAACTAGTAGAATGTGGATCACGAAGGTCATGATTATCGGTGACCACAAAGTCGTTCAAAAGGTTCTTACCTCTTAACGGACTAACCTCGAACCCACGTTCGTTTGACAAACACTCGGTAACAGTGGAGTTCTGTGTCCAAGAATCTTCAAAGTCATCCGACACATAAGGTCGGACTGTAGTCCTTAAACAAGGAGGAATGTATTCAAGGTCATTATTACCACCAAATTCAGACTTTCCTCTGAATAAACTAGCTTCAACAAAAGGCTTGATATAAGGTGTCCTAAGGTAGGCTGGTGAATTTTTTTCCTCTTCTTCCCATGCCATTAGTTCTTCAAACGAGACGATCGACATCTTTTTTTTTTTCGTGACTTTTAATTTTAAGCGTCGGATCATCGTCGAGGAATCAAAAGACAAGTTCTTGTGATAGTAAGTAACTAAATGAACACGTGGTGATGACAAACATAGATCTCAACTAGACCATGGAGCTCGACCATGTAATACTGAGTTCTTGACATCATTATCATCTTCTACAAGGTCAACCCTTGCTCCAGACTACTACTTGGAAGACAAAATACCAAGCCCAAATATCCTCCTTAATTTCTTTCAACAAACATGTCACATATTTGAGAATACGATAACCTACTCAACCTAGGTAACCTCAAATGTAAAACATCTCCACCTAAATAACTTAAGGGTAAAAAAGCGATCGCCATGATAAACATCAAACACAAGATCTTGTTGCTTTCGGACATTACGTGTAACAATGGATATAATTCAGCAAAACAAAATCCTTGTTGAATAAAATTTAATAGAGAAAAAGTAAATGGACAAACTTACGACCATTCTTGATACCATAATTCATAATGACCCTTTGATTACGTGTTTTCGATGCCATATTTAGTAGAAGTCGAAAAGCGGAAAATATATGTAAGATAAATATGGGGTAGTTTTGGTTAGTAGGTACAAAATATACAAAAGGTACAAAATAGTGAGCAGTTAAAAGTGTCAAAAAGTACATTACTGACCATACTCAAATGATATATCTAAGATATAGTCAAACTCTCCCAAAAAGTCGCCTAGTGTGTAATGTTGAGTAATGCATACCGAATGGACAGTACTTGTAAACTAGCATGCATGGGTTTGGCCTACTTTGTATATATATAATTTGGTGTGTGTTTAATATAGTTTGATGCTTATTTTTATAGAAAAATATTACTAGTAAACAAATTTGCAACGTCACTACCTAAGCTTGAACACAAGTATAATACAATATGTTCAATACAAAACCATTCAAGGGAGCATATGGTTATCAATTTGTTTCAAGTAATACATCAACAAAAATAGAACATAGCTAAACACAAACACGGTGTTTAAAAAAAAAACTAGCCATTTGTTCACGGTATGAAAGCGCAGCCTGAATACGATCCTTCACATCCAATGGTAGACCAAAAGCCAGCGGTATAAAAATACATACCCAAATACCACAATCACCAAATATCCCGGCTGCTTGGTACTTGTTCGTGATAGTAAATGTAATGAAATAACTAGCGGATCAATGCCTTTCTTCTCAAATACTTGCGCTTGTGCTAGGACCTCGTAATTGTAGCTGTGGACAAAAGTAGCACTGTCTTAAAAAACTAATGTTTTAAAAGGCGGTTAAGCGGTTATGTATTAATTCTTATGACATATGAATAAATAGCCAAACGTGTAAACACTCCCTCAGTTTGATATAAAACTCTCGCCATTCCTCTTCAAAAGTTTGACCGCTATCATAAAAGGTAACAATGCCAGTGTCTATATCCAAACGGGCAACAAACCAATGAGCGTCAGTTTCATTAATCGGCATGAAAACCTACAACGTTTGGGTCACAAACATAATATCAATATATGGCAAAAGCTAATCAGCATTATTAATCGGCATGTATATATATATCGTTACTTACGTGCTTCACGTCAGACCATGGAATAGAGTATCTTTCACCATTAGCATACCACAACGGCAAAGAATTTTGTAATGTGTGAACAAAATAGCTACTAACCATCGCCCAATTAGCCGTATCGGGCCTAACATGCCAAAGGTAATTAACCCACAACTCTATGTGTCAGAATTTGAAACATGAATGAGTGTGATAAACTTTATAAGAAATCATTTCAGATATATACGAGGTATGAGTACTTGCCTCATCCCTTAGCCAACCTTTCCTAGGCGGGTCTAAGCAAACCAAACTTTCCCAAAACCTTCTATCCACACACACATCGTCACACCAAGGAAACTTGCGGTTAAGTGGTCCTATTTGTCCAAGAAATTCATCAAATTCATTTGTAAAATGAACTCGTTGATGACATTGGTGCAGCGTGCAAGATCCTAGTATATGAAACGATTAAACTTATAATCATTTGTCATTAACAAGATATATTTTAAAAGGTTGTCAAGAAGTATTTTCATACCTCAACCCAAGGCGTGACAAATTTAAGTTTTCACTCATATCGGATCGAGTAAGCTAGAGCATCGTCTTTTCTTTTCGGCATATGCATTGGTCCAATAATACGAATTAGCTTCACCGAACGTTGTTCACTCCTCTTGAAACCGCAAAAGCGCTCTCTTGGCTTTCATATGATCCGAGTTCATGATTGCTTCTCCCTTTTCTTTCGTTCATTTTCATCGCAACCTCTTTTCCTCTTCCTCATTATCAACTTGTCCTCTTCCATCCTCAACCTCTTCTCTTGTTGCATCAATCGCGCTTTTTAACCGGCACTTTCTAATTCTTCATGTCGCAACATTAATTCTTCTTGGATAATAAATTCTGTCGCCGTTTATAAATAACCTATCATTATGATATGTTATGCTACGGAAAGAGTTTTACACTTGTTTCTTGATTTTGTACATTACCTTTGCAAGATCGTCATCGGAAAATTCATCTAGCCGCTACCGATGAACTAGTATCAATGCTTGGTGACTTGACTCAAACAAGTCAAGAAAATCATGATTAAGCTCATCACAAAACTGTGCACTAAGATGCCGTAGATCATTACATAACTCAATTTCTCCTAAGAATGAAAATAAGTATTTATAAAAGGATATATACGAAGATAATGGATACTTGAAGAATTTGTTTTGTAAATTTAGTGTATCCATCGCTAGAGTATATGAAACCACCGCTTGTGGTTTTCAATCCACCGCCAGCAGACTTCGATAATACTTGAAGGCGGTTTTGTAAATTTCGTGTATCCATCGCTAGCGTATATGAAACCATCGCTAGTGGTTTTCAATCAACGCTAGCGACTTCACGATAATACTTGAAGGCGGTTTTGTAAAGTTCGTGTATCCATCGCTAGAGTATATGAAACCACCGCTAGAGGTTTTCAATCCATCGCTAACAACTTCACGATAATACTTGAAGCGGTTTTGTAAATTTCGTGTATCCACTGCTAGAGTATATGAAAGCACGCTAGTGGTTTTCAATCCATCGCTAGCGACTTCGATAATGTCAAAGTATATATACGATAAAAAAGAAGGATATATTACCCATTTTTTCTCGAGCAAGAACACGAAAAAGGGACGTATATTATTATCGAAGATTCGTGTGATTATTGATGGGTATATGAGTTTGAACAAATGCTTAAATAACACGAATAATTGTCTCAAGTTTGAACAAACGCTTATTTAACTCTGTAATAACACGATCTCGTGTTAGGCCGATCTCTATTATCTCGCTCTCACTCCTGCGTATAATAGGTAAATGTTTCCTTCGGTCTTGCCACGTTTGCGTCTGCGGCCATCTTCTTCAACCACTCGTCGTAGAGATGTGTTGTTTTCACCGTGGAGTTCTAGGTATGTAATCATGGAAAATGCCGTAAACTTTATATACCAATCGGATCTCCTCTCAAGAATTGTCGGTGTCGGTTCTTTAATGAGATTGAATCCTTAAAAACAAATAATAATGTTCAATAAAAGATTGCATTAATGTAGAAAAAAGATTGCATTAATAAGAAAATTTTATATATTACTTTTACCTTTCCAAAAGAAACTTATAATCGGATCTTTTGAAGGGTGTATTCTTTGACCACGCTACTCCTCTTGGCATAATATCGTGAACTTTATTCCACCATAGAATGCTTCTTTCAAAGACTCGATATCCAAATCTATACGGATTTTGGAATTTCAATAAAAATAATAGCATAAAATATTGATACACAAATGAATCCAGTTTATATTGATATATAAAATATTAACCTTGAAAGCCCAAACGAATCGACGGTGTATAGGTTGGAACAAACTTGTGGTCTTTGTTAATACCTTGAAGGAAATCCCACTTGTGTTTATCGCAACATCCAAAATTTCATCATACAAATGCCTCCAAATATGCTCTCCCCATGGAAAGGCATCCCAATCATCTAGGTTTTCAACTAATCGCATGAGAGAAACATCAACTTCCCGAACCAATAATCGCCCATGAAGATAACCTCCAAAGCTAACAATAGACAAAGGCGTCGCATCTTCGTAGCATATGATACCAAATGCCTCTTCATCCTCAATTAGGCCAAGAATATCTAAGTTTGTAATTTTTGAACTGAATGTTTTGGGAAAACCCTTGACATAAAATTGATGTGTCCAGATCCATATTTTCAAAACTTACTTTTCCAAAATTAAAACCGATGATAAGCGAAAACTACGGACGACCGAAATGAAGGGACGGTCATCAATATAATATACAATCGGCATATCATAATGGTTTTCATTCGGATAACATTGTTTTGTAAAACATAATCTATCATATGTGCTTCGTGGTCAAAATAAGAAAGGTCCAACCATTTACGAAACAAGTTTCCTAAACAACTTCCTTCGATTTTTATCCAACTTGGATTTTATTAAAGAAAAGTAGTTTGGTTTACTTCGATGATGATTTTAGCCTCATATTCCTACAAATGAAAAATAAAATAAATAAATAAATAAATAAATAAAATAAAATAAAAAATACTCTACTTAATAACATATAAGGGAGTAACAAAAGCGCATTCATCATCCAAGCCTCACACTACAATTTTGTAACAAATGCCAAGTATACTTTCAAAAGGTAGAACAACAAAGAATCACATCTCGGACACGGATAAATTACAAACCCAAACACAATTTTGTAACCTAAACATAATTGTTGTTGCAAAACTACTATTAAACATGATTAATTTCAAATAAATAAGGGAAAAACAAATATCTGAACAATTTATATATATAAACATAAAAACATACCCGAATCGAAACATTTTTTTGCGAGATTTTGAGAAGGCGATGTTCTTGACTTGTAGGAGTAATTTTGTAATGGGGTGTAATGTATGTGTTATTCTAATTCATTGGTTAGGAAAGATATGTGATAAGTAAAAGTATTTTTACCGTGGTGTAAAATTGGGAAAAAGTACAAAACTACTATTTGGCCAAAACCGCTAAAATTAATTCGCTTAAGTCGCTCGACATTGGGAAGGAGCAAAAGGAATAAAATATTACTTTTAAAGTTTGACTTTTCTCGAAAATATAAAAAAAAAAATCGTGAATCTTAAAAAGTCGCGGATATTAGTCGACTAAAATTCATAGATACGAAAATGATTGGACTCGAAAGCGTCGGGACACGTGTCACTATTACATTGGAAGGATAAAGTCGCAAGTCTCAAAGTGTATTTTGAAATACCCAAACTTTTTTCCTAAAAAGTGATGACACCTTGAGCGAAAAATGCATTCTTAGAATTTTCCCTTTTGAATATTGGTTTTTGTCTAATGTCACATACTCACATGTCAAAGTGTATATAATACCATTTGGAGCTAACTGTGGAGAGGAGTTTGCTTTATGTTTTACATTTATCTTCTTAAAAAGATTAATGCTCAATGATACTGCGCAAGAAGCGTAATTAGGCGTACAAAGACCAGGATTTCATATTGGTAGGTAGGTCGTTCTTGATATCTAAGCCTTTTTTTTTGAACGAATCTTGATATCTAAGCTAAAAATTTACAAAACCTATTTCAAATAATTTGTTGGTCTTTTCACTTTAAAGAGATTAACGTTAAAATAGAATTTATTTGTACCCGTTTATTACTTAGAGCAAGGGGTGTCACAACTTGCCCACTTCTCTTCATTTGGGTTTCACGTGTGCCACCTCACCTCCACATCACTCCACCACACTAACTAAAAAATACCCCCCAATCACAACTTACTCACTTCTCTTCATTTGGGCCCCACCCACTATCATTTTATTTCTTTTCCATATTTTCCAAACACAACTAAATTCATTTCATTCATTTAAAATAAAAATACAACATACAATACGGAAAATAAAAATAAAAAACATACGGAAAATTTAAAAAACATACGAAAAAAAAACATACGGAAAATAAAAACCATATCATGCATGAGAAACCAATTCTCAGACTCTTGCTCAGACTTTTCTTTCGCAATCCTCGCCTCAGACACTTCTCGTGCTCAGTCAACTTTACGTTTATACTCTTGAGCTAAAGCTTCCGCAATAGCATCCGATTGACTCCTCCGTGCTCAAGTTCACTCCACCGATTTAGATTTTTTTTGCCGGACGAGGCTTGCTGTGAGACGAGCTCTTGGATCGGTACGAATAATTCGGCGATATTATCTGCATTGATCCCTCCGTGGCGTCCCATTTGGGATATTCTCTCAAACCTTCCATGCGAAACCATACTAAACTGTTTTCCGTCCCATTTTTAAAGCAAGTCTTGCATTCTCAATGTGATCAAGATCATTTTCCCGGATCTACTGCAAATGCTTGTAAAAACCATTAAACTTTTGGCAATCACCGTTTATCCGAGTCCATTTTCCGTGCACATATTTTTTATACGATAAGGCTCGACCACGAGCCTTGAAGTCCTCCCAATCGAGTCCAAAGCGCATCGTTTAGTCGGTCATTACCGATAGCGGCGTTTGGGATACCCGACCCAACACTCGGCTAAAATTTTTTCTTCACGGCTCGACCAACCAATTGTGGTTCGACCTCTTCATCCTCCTCCTCCTCGTCATCGTCGCGCCCAAGTTCACAACGGCCTTCTTTTTTTCTTTGTCGCTTTGGCGGTTTTTTCCTTGACGGCGTTCTTCACGTGTTTCGGTTGGTGGTGGTTGAGGTACTTTGAATTGTGATTCAAAGTAATGTTGTTGTGAAGCGTAGAATTGCGTTGGTGGTGCTTGTGACGGATAAAATTGCGGTTGTGATGGTTGTGACGGATAAAATTGTGGTTTTGATGGTTGTGATGGATATAATTGCGGTGGTGATTGTCTTGGATATTGAAAAGTTTGAAATCCGACTTGCGAAGAAGTGTTTGAGCTTTGAGACGATGGGGTGGACGGGTTTGACGAAGACGAGTTGAGGAGATTCATAAACGACATCTCGTTGGGATCTTGAGACATTTTTGGTTGTGGATTAAGATGATGATGATAATATATTTATGGTTGTGAATGAGAAGTGTGAATGTTTTGGTAAAAATGGGTATTATTTATAGAAAAGGGGTATTATTTGGGTTTGAAATGAAAAAAAAAAAAAAAAAAAATTAACCGTTTGAATACAAGCGGATATATTTGCAACGTTTAATTTGAAATGGTTTGTCTTTTGTATGTCGTTTGAACGACGAGCACATGGCGAGCTCAAGTGGTGTCGTGTGAGGAAGGAAAAAAGTGGCGAGAGGCCACGTGAGAATCGCGAGCTTCAACGATGCCCACACCCTTGCTCTTATCGGTTTTTAGTTTGTCTATATTGGGTCATCATTTGTAGTATTTACTGTGTTTAAAATTAAAATAACATATTTGTGTATTTAATTGAATATGGCGTAATAACACTTGGAACAATAGAGGCTGTCTTCGATTTTAAAATAAACACACAATGACAAAAATAACAAAGAAGATTATCTCAACAAACAAGTTTTTGTTAAGAATTTTAATCTTTGTTACATTCCTATTTGGGCGCCCTTTTGATTTATAAGGATGTGGCAATTTTTACCTTCTATCTATGTGGGATAACTTAATGAAGGAAAATTTTGGTAACACGTTATACAATAATCCCGATCACAAGTAGATCAATAGTTTGTTTGATTCCAAAGCAAAGAAAAACAAATAGATTAAAAATTCATTCGTACCATGTAACCCAATTAAAATGCTTGAAAGTTGAACCCCTGTCCTTCTTATTTTAAAACAAAGATGATAGAACCAACATTTTACCTTACTCGTGATTCTTAAGTATAAAACAAAAGTCACTATAGATGATAGAACCAACCAATAGTTTTTCATAAACAAAATGAACGAATATGAACCAAAGAATCTTTTAACATGAAAACTCTACTAGTAAATTTATGGCGCCATTAAAATCAATTGTTTTACTTCCACAACTAGAAACATGTTCAATGCCCTTAACGTTATCAGCAAATCACACTTCTTTTTTTTTCATCTTTTTTTTTTTCATCTTTCAGTCTTTCTTTGTGGAAGACAAACAAGAACGCCTTCATGGTGGTTGTGGTGGTAATGTTAATATAGAAACCTTTTGAGTCAATTGTGAAGAAGAATTGTTTTACGTTTTACATTAGGCATATGAAGACCAATATTTCACTTTAACAAGATTGAACTTCCGTTGCATCAAAACCAAACATACTTGAATATTTTATTATTTTAAGCATTGATATAAGTCACTGACCACACGTTTATTTTGCTCATTGTTTTTTCGGTTTTTAGTTTGTGTACATTGGGTTAGATTTCTTCCAAAGTTGCACGATCAATCGGTCATCATTATAAAGCATGCATATATACTGCTAGAAATTAACACAGTTTATGGAATTATAGTGAGAAAAAAATAAAACACACATAAAGCTTCCAAAGTTGCACGATCAATCGGTCATCATTATAAAGCATGCATATATACTGCTAGAAATTAACACAGTGTATGGAATTATAGTGAGAAAAAAATAAAACACACATAAAGCAAAGTTAAAAGACAAAAACCACAAGAACATAAACCCAACAAATGAGTTGTTTCTTTGTTTGTTAGGCTTATCTCCCTCCGGCTTACTTATTGCTTGCCTTTTGTGCTTATAAAGATGGCACCACTTTTAATTTTCATCTATATGGGACAACAAATTAGACTGTAACAAAATTTTCAAATCATGTTATACAATAATCACGATCACAAGTAGATCAAAGCTAAGAAGAACAAATAGATTGGAAATGCATTTGTACCATATAATCCCATTGAAATGCTTGAAAGTTGAACCTCCCACATTTGTATTTTCAAACAAAACGACTCTAGCAGTAGTAGTCCTAAAAAACTAACCTTTTACCTTACTCATGATTCTTAAGTATGAAACAAAAAGTGACTTGTCCGAGCAACACACCCTATTCTAAATCAAAGTAAATAATTTCAAAAAAAAAAGTATAAAAAAATTACTACGAGATAATAAAGCCCAAACATTTATATCATTGAACCAAGCAAAATGTTTTTATAACTAAATCAAAGAATATGAACCAAATAACATTTTAGCATGAAAACTTTACTAGTAAACTTCTTGTTGTTGGGATTTTAGAACCAGTTAACCATTAACCTCTACGAGTACGCAGCGGATATGAGATCTAATTATTGTAATTATGTTAAGCACGTAATTAATAAACAAATAATTAATACAATATTAATTAATTAAAAGGGATATAGAAAACCTAACCTTGCTTGGCAATTGATCTTTAGTAACGGAACAAGAAACCAAAACGAAACCCTAGTATCGAAATTAGATACCTCGAAGAGTATCACACACAAACCCGATTAACGTATACGTTCGATTAATGCTAGTCGAGAACGTAACCAATAAAACCAAGTCAATAACTTGACACCTTGAATTATACGAACCAGAAAAAAAGCCCAAGAGTCTAGCTTGCTTTTGTCCAAGAAAACCAAACAGTCAAAGAGACTGCTTTTGCACTTTACCCGATATCGGATAAGCGTATCCGATATCCAGTAGCTTGTTATCCGAGGATCAGAACCACGACCAGGAAACCTCCAAACTGTTGCTGCTGTTGTGTCGACAAGGAGACTAGGAACAAACACCTTTAATTACTCAAGCACTTGAATCAAACAAGCTTAGAATTATCCAAAACCAAACACCCTTAATTGACCTTGAGTTCAGGTCGATCAAGAGAAAGCTGGGAAGAAAAGTTATTCGGTGTTTAGGGATATTAGGGATAGATTTTATGAGCGTGAGTTTTAGCTTGGGTGAGTTTGTTTATAAAGTAAAAAAAAACAATCTCTTTCCTTACTCATTATTCTTAAGTATAAAACAGAAAGCCACTTGTACGAGCTACGTCGTAAACAAATAGGCTTATAAAAATACTTATAAGTGAATAGGAATCGCACAAATAAAGTCTAAACATTTGTTATGTATAACCAATCAATAGTTTTTCATAACAAGATCAAAGAATATGAACCAAAAAACCATTTAAAATGAAAAGTCTACTAACAAAATTTTGTGCACCATTAAAATCCATATTTTCCACTCCACACTTAGAAAGATATTCAATATCCTTAACGTTCTCGACAAATCGCACTTTTTCTTATCTTTCGGTCTTTCTTCATGGAGTACAAACAAGAACGCCAACATAGGGCTTTGTAATTAAGAAAGCCATCCAATTACATCGCGGTTCTTGATTGAGGAAGTAGTGGTGGTGGTGGTCTGTAGTAACGAGAGGAATATCATCGTACCCGAAACCACAATAGTTGTTGCTAATGTTTTTTTGATGTTTTTTTGATCTTTTTTAGCTACTTGAACTATGAAAGTGTTGATTTGTCTGAGTTGTTATAAATTTAAACGAAAAACAAAGAATGTGGTGGTTGCTTTTATATTTCATAGAAGGACCCCAAAAGAAAAGAGTCTTGGAATGAATGAGTTTTTCTGTATTTGAATATCGAGTTTTGTCTAGTCATTACGGGTTTTCAAAAGAGTCAAGAACATTTGAAGAGTATTAATATATTTTCCACTTTTGAAACAAAATTTAAGAAAAACCCACGAACAATGTAAAACCTGAAAATTTAAAATCCAAATAAAGACTAAAATACCCTTGGAATTAAAAATTATAAAATACGTAAAATATATTTATAACATTTAAAGAAATTAAAAGATTAACTTGCGAATATTTAAAAACCTTAACTAAAATATATTACGTAATTGATTTTGGTACGACGAAGAATTAAAGTTTCGTAAATGATTTGGGCCGTGATTTTTGTGTTCGTGAGCCAAGGGCCGAAGCCCAATGGTGGCGTGGTGATGGTGATTCGGTTGGACCCAAAACCCAAACCCAATTACTTTCCTAGTTTAACTCAAATACTACAACTATATATACCATACATAATCATAAGTTTGGAACCCTAGTTATTTTGCTCTTCTTTTTCTTTTTCTCCCTATTCGGCCGAGCATAGACAAACACCCTTGGTGTCGATTTTGCTCAATCAAGTGAAGGTATATCGTTTATTTGTCTTCCTTTAACGTACTTTGCATGTATATGTCAAGTTATATTTTGTTTCGTCAGCATTTTGTTTCTTTTCTTTTGTGGCCGAGAGGTGTGAACGAAACAAGAGGAACCCTAACTAAGTTAACCTAGTGACTAATTAAGAGTTGGATATGTAAGATGTAATAATGAATCGAGTTATGTTTGTGTCGTTTTAATAATGGCGAACCATATGAGTTTGGACCGAACCATGTTTAGTTTTGAATAATGAATATAACTTAATAACTTGAATATGTAAAGTAAGAAGATGAGCTAAGACTAGTGTTAAACCCTAATTTGAATCGAGTTACGTATAAGATTTGAAGATACATTAATTAAGTAAAGGTTATATTAACGTAAACCGTAGTTTTGACATGTTAATTTAGTAAGTTATGCTAAACCCTAATAGAGTAAATGCGTAATTAGTACGAGTAATAAGTAACTTATATGTCACATAAAATCATAAACGTGTATGGTGAAACATAAAAAGGAAAGAGTATTATGTGACGTGTTAGGTTAAGTAACTAGTCATTAAAAGACGTAACATGTAAGTTAATGCATATTAATGAGACATTAAAGAATGAGAAACCCTAAACTTTAATAAAAGACATATAAACCCTAATTTACGATATTAATATTAAAACAATTAAGTCTCATTTAATTATGGAAACCCTAAAATATTAAAGGATCATTTTGATGATTATGGAATCATTAATAATATCACGACATTAATGTATATAGGTTACGTGAAGAAGGAGTAATTCTTTGCTTCCTGTTTCGACTTTTGATCTTTTGTTTTCGAATAAGGTACGGATATTCGACCTTTTCAATAAAGGTTTCATATCGTTTTCTTTTCGCTTTCATATTAGGATTTCCTAAGCCTTTGCTATGAACCCTAATGTGTCTATTTGAAATTGCTTATCTGAACTTTGATTTTTGAATCATAAACCATTTGATTTTGAACTATATGATATGAAGACTTTGATTTTGAAAACATGATTAAACATTTGATAAAATATGATCTATGTCAGTTATGACATTCTTATTTGACCTCTGATAGTTTGACACCCGAGCCAATTATTAACTAGTCATGGGGGTTCCATGTCCGTGTCAGCAAATGCACTTCTGACATGACTCTAGGGCAGTAGAGTGATGTTCTGCCACGTCCCTTATCTGTTATCTGTATGAGCTCAATTTGAATTATATTATTAATATCTCATCGCGGGCGATGGATGCATCCTAGATCCGTTATATGCCATATATTATCGTTATCGTTATATGTTATCTCGATGATTGATCTTTGCGTGCATGCACGCCCTTCATAACTCGTAGGTCTCCCTACAATTGTTGCCTTATGTGATTATGATATGTTTCGATATGGCATATGTGTTCTGGGCTTCGAGGTAGTTAGCTATAAAACTTATTCGTATATTCGAATTATCTTTGAAATGAATATGACTTCTTTGTTTTTTCTTTCACTTTATTTGTATTCGTTTTCGTTTCAGATATTCGCTTTGCTTGTATATCTCGCTTGGGCTTTTGAAGCTCGGCCGCACTTTCTTTTCTTCCTGGCGGTATCTAAGCATTGGAGCTGAGTATTGCTTTGGGATGAGTCTTGAGTGGACTTACCTTAGAGATTTAGCTTTGATCTTATGATGCCATTTAGACTTTATGTTTTAGACATTTCATTTGGAGTTTATTTTCCGCTGGGACCTATGTATTGAAGTCTTTTGACTTGGATTATTTCCATATTTATGTTGAAGATTTCTTTTGGTTTATATGTTTGCTTTGATATGACACCATTACTTGTGATTCCTTTACCTTGTGGGGTTGGGCGTTACAATTTATGGTATCGAGCCTGTGTTTCTGACTTGTAGTCGGGACCTGTGACATATGGAGCCTAGGTTTCGAGACCTTAGAGTTTAGGATTTGACACGTGAGGATTTGGGTAGACTTTAGGATTCCTTGTACTTCCATTTAGTATCTTACCTTTGTTTATTTTGCTAATCGTTTAGATGGTTCGAACTCGTACTACCGTGGCGCGGATGGAGACGATGATGTCATTAACATGGATCTTTGCGATTGCGATGCTCTCAACTCTCTTTTCCTCGGTTTGACTACACGAGATGATGGGCGGTGATCGACAACATTCGTAATCGAATGGTGCTTGGGTGGTGGTGGAGGAAATCAACCCGTCGGTATTCATACTTGGCTCGGCGTTTGGTGGTGAAGCCTCTTTCGTTTAGCACTGCTGCTACTCCTACTGAGGCCGAGGACTGGATCACTCATATTGAGAAGCTGTTTGAAGTACTGGGTTGTGGAGACGAGTTTAAGACTCGTTTGGCTTCATTCAAATTGGAAGGTGATGCTTTGAGTTGGTGGAAGGCGCTCAAACAAGCAAGAGGAGGAGACGCTTTTGCTGTGACTTGTACTTGGACTGAGTTTCGGACTATCTTCTATAACCGTTACTTCCCTGATGCTGAGCAGCAAAGGTATGAGAGGATTATCAGCGATCTACCGGTTTGATCATGAGAACTCTAATGAGTACATGAGTAGGTTTATGAGGTTGGTGAGTTTTGTTGGAGTGATTCTTTGGAGATGGTAGGCGTCAAGCTAAGCACTTCAAGTGGGACCGAAGAAGTGGGTGACCGATTGCTTAATATTGAGTATGAGAATGTGTCGGCCGCAATGACGCAACTCGTAACATTGAGATCTTTCATGAGGTTTCGGTTCTAACAAGCGTAATCGCGATGGTGATCGGATTCAAGGTAGGACTCAAGGTAATGACTATAAGGAAACTCGGTAGGAGTTATGATTCGAGAGGTCAAGTGGATAGGAGTTATGATCGGGTCATCGGGAAGGAATGTTGACACCGGGCGTTACGAGACGAGGGTCAAGATAATAGAAATCTTTGGTAGGAATGGAAGTGATCGTCGAGAACCAAGGTAACAATAACCGCGTTATAACAGGATCGACCAGCTAGAGGAACAAATCGTGGTCGTCGTCGGGATCTTCTAGTCGCCAGAGGAGGACGGTGAGGTTTTGCCACCCACCTATTTGTACTACTTGTGGAAAGGCTCATCCAGGCGGTGTTTCAAGGCCACTGGTGGATGTTTTGGTTGTGGTTCCACTACTCACAAGATTAAGGATTGCCCTAAGAAGAATCCGGCGGTTCTCGAAACTACATCAAGCCGCCGACTACTCCGGACGTGTTTATGCCACTACTCGTAACCGGTGAGCGAACTTGAGTACCATTACGGGCACTCTTTTCATTGATGATTTCTTGTCTTCGTTTTATTTGATCTTGGGCGCCACACACTCCATTATATCTATCACATACGCTAAGAAACTTAATATGAAGCCCAAACCGTTAACAAATCACTTATCGATTTCTACGCCTATGAAAAATCATGTGATCATTGATCGTAAATATGTTAAGTGTCCTCTTCATTTTGATGATCGTATTAAACTTTGCAAATCTGTATCCTCTCAATATGGTCGACTTTGATATCATTCTAGGCATGGATTGGTTGGCTTACCATAGAGCTTCAATCGATCGCCATGCTAGAACGGTGATCTTTGGAGACGTAAAACATCTGAATGCGCTTATCATGGTTCTCAACCCCCCATCTGTTAAGCTCATTTCGCTATGAAGGCACGGATCATGATTGCTCATGGGTGCCAAGGTTTTCTAGCATCCATAAGGACACATCTTTGGAGAGTCCTAACATTGATAGTCTTTCGGTTGTTTGCGAATTTGCCGACGTTTTCGGATGAACTCCTGGACTTCCCCACCGAGAAGTTGAGTTTAGCATTGAGTTAATTCTCGTCTTGAACCGATTTGAAGGCTCCGTATCGTATGGCACCGTAGAACGAAGGAGTTGAAGGAACAATGCAAGAGATGATAGAAAGTGGATTTATTCGCCCGGTGTTTCTCCATGGGTGCACCTGTCTTGTTTGTGAAGAAGAAGGATGGAAGCATGCGTCTATGTATCGACTATCGTGAACTCAATCGATTACTATTCGTAACCGTTATCCTTTGCCGCGTATAGACGATTTGTTTGATCAACCGCAAGGAGCTAAGTTCTTTTCAAGATTGACACGAGGTCCGCTACCATCGCCACGTGTGAAGGAGCAAGATGTTCCTAAGACCGCTTCGTGCAGGATATGGTCATTACAATTTCTCGTTATGCCTTTTGGTTTGACCAATGCTTTCTTGTGTTTATGGACACGATGAATCGTGTTTTCCATGAGTTTCTCGACAGGTTCGATAACGCCACACGCGTCGTTCGGGGTCAAGGAAACTTCCTTTTCTTCGAGCAAGTTTTATAACACCTAGGCAAGTGAACCTAATCGTTGTAGTGTAGTAATTAGGGTAAGCCACGGGTATTGATATCGTTTCAGGGAATAGGAATGCTAGTGAGAAGTTACTACGCTAAGGTTGAGGTTGAGGAAGATTATTTTTGTATTTTATATTTTTGTAGAAATGGAAAAGGTACGAATCTCGGGTATTGGATTTGGGGTTGGTATTGCTACCGATTACTCTACTATTATCTAATTATCTAAGCTAAGGTTGTGATAGTCTATGTCTAATTGATGTGTACTCGTATGATAGTTTAAAGATATGTTTACTTAGGTTTTACTACTCCTTAATTATCTCCTATTGATGGTTGATTTGTCACGTCCTTATTCCTAGTTGCGTTGTGATTCTAAGGCTATAGCGTGCTTGTTTCCCTAACTCTTTGAAATTACCAAAGGGTCTTGTTTACAAATCCTCTAGTGATTTATAGGCGCCTACTCTACGGTTGTCCTTGAATACTTTATCCTACGATTACCTAGATAATTATATTCTAAAGTTCACAAAGAAAAGTCAAGCATTAAGTACACAACGAATAATCTAGCGCACTCTAGATCATTAGTCAACTAAGATAAGTATCAACCAATCAATATTCAATAATTAAGTTTCATATTCCTAAGCAAACACACAAATAAATTAGCGGACATGGAGAACATGCAAGCATACACACAAATAATCAAAGACATAATTAAATTAATGAAGTAAATACTTATCTTGATGTATAATAGGGTTTAGAACCTAAAATCTTGCACAAGAAAGCCTTGGTTCGGGTTTTAGGTTTTACCCAAAAGACTACACACAAAACCGAAAAATTCGGATTCTATATATAAGATTACATCTGCTGACGCGCCACCTTATGTTTCGTGGCCGCATGGTATCGCCGTCATTAGGGTTTCGTCTTGGCCACGTAAACCTTTGACGGCGTCACCTTATGATTGTGACGCCGCCCCTTGACTCTGGCCGCCTTGGCGCATCTAGGCCGTCTGAGTAACGACGGCCTACTCCTTTAGAACCCGACGTCGTCCTTGAAAACATGCAATTTCGCTCGACCCGTCAAAGTTCCTTCCCGACGAGCGTCGCAGATATCTGATGGCGCCGTCGCCTTATGTTTCAATGACTTTGAGTGTCTCGATTCGACTTTGGTCATTTTCTTCGTATATTCGCGCCTTTTCGTCCAAATAAGCATCATTCCGACATTTTGCCTTCAAGAGACCTAAAAGTGAAAAGGAACGATATTAAGCAATAACGGATACGTATGATCGAATAAGGGCTTAAATGACCCCTTAAAAGGTACCTTTAAAACCTTATCAAATATCCCTACACTTGGTATTTGCTTGTCCTCGAAGCAAATGTGCTTACCAATTAATTTATAAGTTAGGGGTCATGAAGCATTCATTCAAAGCGGTCCACAACACATATAAGCCCGCAAAAGTCATAACAAACGGAAATTACATACTAGCACCTCACATGGGGTGTTTGGATACTCACATCTCTCGGTGTATATATGAAATATAACAAATCGAAATGGAAGATTGATTAAGTGGTGAACAGTCAAGTCAAAAGACTTAAAGCGCTCAAACGCAAAATGCAATGAAGATCGAGAATACAAAGGATTCCTGTCGTTATGTCCCACGGAGACTCAATGGTGTGTTAAACACATGATCGAGATGGTAGAATGATCACTAATGATAGTGATCGGAAAAGATTTGG